>OX637274.1:5086666-6353333 GCA_951799465.1 Leptophobia aripa
GAACCCAGAAGCACAATTTCACGTTTTTAATTCGCATTAAGGTTTATTAAATCAAAAATGTCATTTTTCACATAGTAACTATCTTACACTTATGAATTTTAAAAAAATACTTTTTGAATATATAATTTCATTTACTGCCTGTTCCCAAATCAAGGGAGCCGTAGAGCGGTCGAGAAGAAGTGGCAAGAAACTTTGCGTACCGTAAACTTTCCGCACCAGATTGGGTTAATATTTATATTACATAAAACAATACAAAATAACATTTACTATCATCGGTGGGCATAGCGAAATAGGAGCTCACATTTTGGCTATAGTGAGAACAACCCGCAAACACACAGTACACCGAGAATAAACCAGGAAAAATAACAAATTCCAGTATTTCTGAATTTACAGTTTTCACAACTATATTCTTAGGTAAAGACATCAGCACTATATATAACACGACATAAGATATTTTTTGGGTTATGACATCATCATCCTTAGTACAGATTTACAGTGCTAGCCAGTTTAAAGGATTCAATAAAAAAACTACTAAGCTTTTATAACATTGACGAAATAATATGACTAAAAAATGAACTAGGAATTATAGAAATGTAGGTAAATTTTTTTTGTGAAAGCCAATGATCCAGTGAAATATGAAACATGCAGTATACTGGCGACGAGCCAGCTACTGCCCCACCCTGGTACAAAGGGACAAATATCAGAAATAGAACAAAAGAATGCGCAAGCCTTTTATTACAATTAATATCAAGATTATCGAGAGTAATGACTTTCGCGCTTTGAATATTTATGTGTTGCAGTACTAGTGCATAAAATGATGTATTAAAAGTAATACATATAGGTATAACAGGTTTTGTCTATCAAGTGTTATAATTGTTGAAATTGCTTATAAAATAAGGTGACGAATATAAACCGTAATATAAATTTAAATTATAAATTTACACTGCACACGTATATTTGATAGAGGTTATATACCTCAATATACCTCACAACCATAAGTAATATACTGTCTATCGGCTGTATATTAAATTTTATTGGGCTACGTGACGATATTAATTTCGGTTAACAAGAAACATTTTCACTACGACCATAATATATACTTCTATATTACACATAGTTGTATTCCAATATGCAAATGAAATGTGTGTTATAAACAAATATCCAGTTCATAACAATCAAAGCCTCCGATAAGTTGAACTGCCAAATGCCGATACATGTTTTCATAATTAATATGGAAATTAACTGAAATTATCATAATATAAATCCAATATAAAATCAATTAAATGAAATTTACGAACGCAGTATTAATAATTATACAATTGTAATTACGTTTTAATCAACAAAGCCATTCTTATCACGGGAATATAACTTCGAGTTAGCAGGGACGCAACTCGCAACTTATTCGATACGCTATAAAAATTAATATTACTTTAAATGCTGATGTATCTGTTGCTAAAACGGTTCAAATTGACTGATACAAGTGTATTACTTTTCAGCCTGAAGGACGCTTATATCACACAGTACATTTTTACAGAAAACAAGTCCCGTCGCGTCCCTAGAAAATAACAAATACGAAACAAGAGACTGAAATGGGGTTCGTAATTACTTCTGTCTCTGTTCTAAATGAAGTCTAACCGCTTGTTGCAACAAATATTTATTCATGAATACTTAAAATTAAATTAATTTAAATATATATATATAGGTTTTTACAAATTTAGTCTGGTTAAATATTTCTAAAGTTATCAATAGCCAATTGCACTAATACATTGAATTTATATATGTGTTAATTATTAACTGTTCCTCGCCATATTGTCCAGGGTCCTAATAAAATGCAGGCCCACAGTGCGGATAGGTTTGGCGTACCATTAACCATGCCACGCGGCTCTTTACGGAACGGTTGTGGTCAGCGAACCTAATCCGTTCTAAAGAATTCATTCGTTCGTTTATACATTTTGTTTCGATAATTTCCGTATGGTATGGTATTTTTCTGATAAGTATTTCTTTGCTTATTCTACTAAAGTTCACTTCTAGTTAAGTAGGTACATTGTAAGATTTTTATAATTTATCCTATGGTTGTTTTTGTTCTTAGAGTTTATAGTTACTTATATAATGACTAAGGGTTTAAATGTCGTACAATGTCTATAAACTAAAGTCCACGAGGATTTTTCAGCTTGGTAAGAAAATTGCTCTAACATACAAGAAAATAAACAAATTTCACGTCGCTGAAAACATGTTCAACAAATTCACGCACAGACGGTATAATGCCAGGCTATAAACTGTGAGGAAATCGGGATACGGCCATGCACAGACGCGGAAATGAAGCAACCCGTACTCACTTCCTTGTTCCACCGTAGTTTGAAGTACTCGTTACGTATGACTGTACGTATCTCAATGTCCGACTACGAGATTAAGGTTAATCGTTATATAACAGTTTGAAAGGTTGTCTCTTCAAGTATAACTTGTAAGTGAAGAATTTATTGAAATGTTAGTATGACTGAAGCTTTAAGATTTTGAGATTCCCGGAGCAATTGACGATGACTTCTCGATGGAATATTTATATTTTCTCTTTAATATACTATAAGAAAACGATAATAGTTGAATTACAAAGGAAACTATTTCTTACGGCAAAGGTAATATTTTGAATTCAGAGTAAACGATATTCCATTTTAGATTTTCTCATTTTTAATATAAATCAGCAGAAAGTTTTGCAGAATCAGCTAAACTCTATATGGGAACAAAATAACTCATTTGACTCATATATGATTAAAAATTAATGCTGCATAAAAACCTATTTAAAAACGATACACTAGAAGGTTAAATTTAAATTTTGCATCCTTTTGTCATTTGATCTGGCTTAGAGTGCTTAAGAGTGGTTCAGTTTATATTCGTGGGCCGTATCGTACGGCACATTTGCTTCCAATTCAATTCTCTGCTCGGCTCGTTGCAACAGTGAATGAGCCATCACAGAGATTGTCTCTAACCCAGAAACCCGCCTTTCTCCGAGACTTAGCCGAGTTTTATTCGTTATGAAAATGTTATGAAGCCTGGTATATGACAACAAGTATTTATACCTCATAGAAAACATCTAGTTGGAATAAGTAGACCTATTGAAAAGCGGATAATATGCCGATACTATACGCCAACTATGTAATTTATATAGTTCAATTTGTAAGTGCAAAATAATTCATGTAGAAATACTGTGCTTTTATTATGTTCTACAGAAACCATTAGTCTAGAGAAAGAATTGTGTGGCGTTACAGGCGGTCTTATGACAAAAATGATCTCTCTCTCTCTCCATGCGACCATAAAATTGTATAAAAGAAATTTGTAAGAAATTGCATGAAGTTATTTAACTTAAGACAAAGAGCAATGTAACTCAGTATATCAAATACTCCTTCTGGTTTCTCAGTTTATGTATATACGGTACATACGAGTATACTTATCTCTAACTACATAATCTGGGAATATAAAAAGTTATCGAAATCGAAACACTTGTAACCCAATAAAACTTGATTCAACTTTGTTAGAAAGGGAGTGTACTTAACAAAAGCCCACATTATTCGCGTGATTGGGCAGCAATTCTGCATAAATACATATACCCCTTGAGATTTGACTATTCAAAGGCTCTTTAATAAATTAACATAATTTTCTCGTCGAAGAAATGCAAATTGTATTTGCATAAACGTTTGTATATTTACGAAAAACTTTACGTTCTAGTAGGATGCCATCTACCCATTCAATATGCACTATTATCTATTTACAAAAAAAATGATAATATTTAGTACATACCGATTATGATACCGATTTGTAGAAAAGTAACAGCTGTGTCATATTGGTAGGAGGTTGAGCTCTTAAGCTACACTCATTAATAATAACCGAAAAAATGTATCTACACCTATAACGTAATATACAATTTTTTACAGATAAAAGGCGATTTTTATTACATTATTTACATAACAAAACGGCTCACCGTCTAACATTTGCTGACCTTAATTGCGGCAAAGCAATTGAAACATCAATATTTATGTTATGTAAATAATAATATAATTTAGAAATTGTAACTTCTTATTTATCTCCATAAAATCTAATTTACAAACCATAAAGTTTTATAAAACCTAATAAAAATGTATTAACTAATATATAACATTGGGTTAGTAAGTATTAACTAGGCACAAATCGTAAAAGGCGCAAAATATTCAGCTTTGCACTAACACAGGTACCAACGTTTTACCGTGCAAATGGAAAGCTTTTAGATTGTAAACGAATTTCTATGCTGACTCGGAGAGGGTTTAGGTATTCGACGGCCTCGCGCGTTGTAAGATTTGTTAAACACATTTTATTTGCGATCTTATCACGTAAAATGTTTGCGCACGAAGCTAGTTACTAGTACTGAAAGGTATTTAGCTATTTACACAAATCTTTATTACCTATCATTATGGATGCACTTTATGCTGTTAAATAAAGAGATTCTTTTCCAGTAAATCAATCAAATTTTAACTTAAGTATGCGCTAATTAAAACTTACATATTATCTTATTATATCTCTCTCTCTCTGTAATCTTAAATTGAAAATACTATTTATAGACTCAAACAAGTTTCGATATAAGGTTTTCGCCTGGCCTACTGTGAGAAAATAATTAAACGGAGAACATAATGTAATATGAGTATCTTATAGGCTCTTTGGTTTACGTCCTGGTGACAGAAATCTAAGTTTAGTTTTTTTATAGAAGAGGGGCAAACGAGCAGGAGGTTCACCATAAAGGTGAAGTCGCCGCCTATTTCGTATAGTATATAGTATCTATATACTCACGCGGCTGGGAACTCATGAGTGCGTCCGCTCTCATATTATATACATACTATTCATGGTTAAATATTATTTTTAGTGAAAGTTCAATGCCATTTTGAGTGAAGCTTGACAACATGGATTTACAACTATTTTTAATAAATTAAAACACAATGAACTGTAATATTTTTAATTCTATTAACACCTTATATCGTTATATTTATCAATCACGGTATATTTTGTTTTTTCATTCGTATATAATTAATTTATACATAACACCATCTTACTTGATAAAAACATAGTACAATAGTCTATTCTTAAATATAATTAATAAAAACACAAAATCATGTATGTAGTAATCATTACTTTCTTGTAATCATCTCACACACACACACACATAATAAAAAGCTTTAAGGAAATGGATTATCATACCTGCCATATGAGGAGCAATCCCTTAATTATACTATACTTTTAATTATTCTTAAAATAATTTAATAGTTATCCAGACACGACATTTGAAAATGAGATAGATTTTAGTGTTAAAACACTGTTCGATGATGTTAACACATAACATAATACAATTCTGGTTTCGAAAACCAAGGAAACATGGTTTTTTTTTTAAACTTACAATGGCACATATAAGAAATACAAGAACTGAACTAAAGTACTGCACAACATTATATTCAATGAAATAAATGGGAAACCAAGTGTCATGAGCAAGAAACGTCTACATTTAGTAATTGTGATAATTACTCCCAACATAATTTTACATAATATGTCAAAACTCCCGCGCTTTCGGCTACAATGTCAACTGTCACCGGTTGGCGCGACAGCGCCTGGCGTATTCTGGCGCGACTTGATGCAACCAATGAGGTTCTATAGCAGATACTGTAAGGAGGTACGCTCTACGTGTTTGTAAAAGTTCTGTGTAAAGAACAGCCGGCGGCGGCGGTCTTATACCGTGTAAGGCCGAAGCCGGGTGTAAGGCCGCCGCTGCACCTGACGCGGTCGCATACTTCCCGGCCCCTGTCGTCACACCCCCACGAGTCCATGCACAATTTGTAAATAATCCGCTTAGTAGGCATTTTAGTAACTGTAAGAGTAACGGAATTGACATATAGACTCATAATTACGTAAATTCTTGAAAAAAATTTGTATTGAAAACAAATATTTAAAAAAAAGTTTTTACGCAACGTAAGCATTACCTGGTCATACGCCGTCCCACAACTCGTAACTTCCATTTTTAGCCTTTGACAAATTGACAATAATTGGTGGCGAATATCACAGGCATATGATAAGTTTTTATGATTCAAGTAATTTTCTTTACACCATTGCTGTAATTAATTAAAAACGACAATATAATATTGCTAACACAACCGTTATTGTCTTGAATGTGTTTGACAGACTTGAAGTTTTATAAATCTAATTTTAAATTGAGTTTAATCATATTGTTACATTAACTGAACATTATACTAACACACTTTTTTATGTTTACGCTGTTATAACATTTAAAAAATTAAGAGTTTCAGTATTAGTTATTGCTTCTATTATTTTTCATAATGAACTTTAATATATATATTTTTAATTTCCCACATTGAACATCAATGTTACCTTTTTAAGAGGCGCTTTGCAAAACGCCTTGAATACATTCAACAGTGTTATATGATCGCCAAGCGTCGATACAAATTTCTGTTTCACTTTAACAGCTTCCTCACGCTTGTGTAATGGCGCATGGAAAATATTTTCACTAGACATCACCGCTACGAGACTTAACGCCTGAAAAAATGTTAAATTATTACAAGTCGAGATAATATAACACATACAATCTGGTAAGTGTAATAATTAAAAAAAAATTGTTTACATTATTTACTGTGATAACTAAGAATTTATGCAATTTTCAGTAAAGCGAAAGCCAGTACAAGTGTCATCAATATAAATTAAGTTTAACGTTTAGTTTAGTTAAGATTTGTATCTCACTGTAATATGTGAATATTAAAAAAATATAAATGTGATATTTTATGTAATAATTGATTTTATTCTCGGACTTTGTATATTGTTTATATTTTTGTTAGTTACAATATGGTCATCAAATAAATATTTGAGGATTGATAAAATATTTGTTCAATTTCGATGTCCGAAATTTATTTATTGTGCGTACTTAAGAAAAGAAAAGAATTATTTTATCATTGATATGCTACAAGATGTTACTTCTAATAGCTTCTTTTTTTAATTAAATTTAGTTATAGTCATAAATTAATTGATAAGTGTAATATGGATAGTAAATACCACCGTAATGTTAATAATTTTATGATATTAAATAAGTACCTCATCCAAACAACCTCGCTCGGGGGCACTCAAAATGACTCTCGAGTACTTCGGATCTATTGGGAACGCGGTCATTTTCTTCCCGAGAACAGTCAATTTGGGATTGTTCTCGCTTTCTATCGCCCCTAGAAAGCATGCATATTGCCAGTTTTAATATCTTAATGAAAGGCACAAATTTAAAGTATGTTTAACTGTGTATGTGTAACTGTTTTAAATAAATAAAAATTGTGCACGCAATTTTAAAAAAGACAAATGTAAATCAGACAGATTGCAATAAAGATTGAAATACACGTAACATTTACAAATATAATTACCGAAATACGTTACTAATAAAGTGTATTTTAATTATTATAAAAGTTAAATTATCATTATCACAGATACTCTGCCTGAAACTATAACAAGTAATTAAATAGAAATAAAACAAAATGTACCTAATTCTTTTAACAAAATCAATGACGCCTGCACGGAATCCGGGGAGGGTGCGTCAATCAAGGGAAAAGTACTGGGATCCATTCCTGTCGCTATTAACATTAACAATGTCGCTGCCAGGGGGCATCTGTGAGGAAATAATACCAATTTTTACACCTTTAATAAGTAATATATAAATACTGCAAATATGACTTTTGTGGCCTTCCCAAACATGCCCGAAACACGTTTGAATTCCTGATTAATTTTGTTTTTTTTAATAAATACCTAATACATATACCTAATAATCTCGGGAGTGTTATGCTGTGGACGAGCCTTAAAGTCACCGCTTGTATACAATCTGTATGAAGAGCCCGCTGCAGTCCGTCCCGCCCTTCCTGCCCGCTGCCAACAAGCAGCCTGAGAGCAAGGAACTACTCGCAGCCGCTCTGCCCCCGTTACATTACACCAACTCCTATAACACATAGTGTATGATGTATGATATATTAATATCATATTAATATATCATACATCATACCCCGGCAGCGCCATCTCTTATCAAGAATGCTAAACATTAGCATTCTTAATAAGAGATGGCGTTGTCGGCCCAATAACACGTGTTCTGTTTGATAAATATTTATTTATACTGAAATGAGCTTCTACAGTATATGATTATGTTATATAAGTTTTTTACTTTACTTTAGCTGTCAAAAAATCAGTTTAAAGTTAAAATAGGCTCAATATTCAGAGGCTCAATTACCTCAACATTATAGACAGACCGAGTTTTAAAAAAATTATCTTTTTAATTCTGTGAAATATAAAATTAATCACCGCTCTTTAACTAGCCCTGTATCAATAACACATTTTATGTGCGGAATTGTCACTGAGGCCTCTGCTATATTTGTGGCCAGAACTATTTTCCTGGTCCCTTCAGGAACGGATTTCCAAACCATCAATTGCTTTGTAGGTGGCAGACCTGCATACAACGGGCAAACTTTGATAGGTGGTCCTGGTGATTCCTGTAATGTATATGCTATATACAAAATATTGAATGTAAATATATGAACAACATTTTTGACATTTTATTCAAAAGAATATTCATATACAGAATACATCTGCTCTGGATTATGCCTCTATATAAACTGTACTAATATATACTATTATTTAACTTGTCAACGGCCTTGATTTTGGAACTGGCAGTAAATGTCACTGTAGACACAATTTTTTTAAATTATTAGACAATTCATAAATGTAAGACCTATTTTTAAAATGTTACGAAAAGACGGAAATGAAACGTGTAGTGTAACCAAAGGCGTCATAAACAAGAAATTCTTTGGGAAATTGAAATTCAAGAATGGATACTTAAAAAAAATATAGATTGAATCTACAGAATAATAGTTCAAAGACTTAAGTATTTTTTCAATGCCTAATAACCCTGTTCACTATTTTGTTGGTAAAAAACATACATAAGATAATATTGTCTTGAATTGTTACCTTTCCAATTTGTTTAATATTAGCCATAACCGTTTCGATTTCTTCTTGGCCTGTGAGGAAGACGAGAAAATGGTGACTGAAAAAAACCATAACACATTCAAAAATGAAGGCATTTGCATTTAGGCATGTAAATAGGAAGGAAAACAGTTCTAAGACTTTATTTTTTTAAATAGGTATAATACTTACTTGGCGGGTGTAGTAACATGTAGTTGGAATATAGCACACACCACAGAATATTGATAGTCATCTTGTTTTGTCTTTGAATGATAGATTGTTACTGGATATGTCCTTCCCTCTAAATAAACAACTGAACAGTTGTCATAATAATTTCTGAATGTATCTACATCCATTGTCGCTGACATGATTATCACCTAAAACAGTATGTTAATAACATATATTTACGCTAACTAAATAGTAGGCACACAGTTTGTGGCAAAATATTTTTTTCCATTATCACACACTATTTCAATAAATGTAACATTTTTTTTATCTTTAAAAATATGTCAATAAACAATACCCTAAGTTTATTTCCTTTAGCACTTCTGTCTTTCTGTGCTAACTTAACAATCCCAAAGAGCACATCTGTGTTAACAGTTCTTTCATGGGCTTCATCTAATATAATTATTGAATATTTCATCAATAGAGGATCTATTATCGCTTCTCTTAACAACATTCCATCTGTCAAATATATAAGTTTTGATTTGGGACTGGTAACATCTTCAAATCTCACTGTGTATCTGCAAGTATCAAATATATAAGTGCAAATTATTATTCTTATAAGCTAGAAAACTTAAGGTTTTTCACTAGTCTATACTAAATGAGCAGCACAATCTATTTTAAAATAAAATTTATATAAAAATAAAGTAATTTTTTTATAAAGAGAAGATGATTATAACTTAGGTATGCTGTTTATCATAGGCCACCTCTAAATAGTTTGTTAGGTGTCATTGTAAACCATTAGTTAGATAGACAAACTTTATTCCAGAGTAAACACATTTGAAGGAAGTATACCCAACATAAGATCCTATTTCTGTATTCATTTCTGCTGCAACTCTTAAAGCAAGAGTTATGGCTGCAACTCTTCTTGGTTGAGTAATGGCAATGACTCCATTGCCTTCAACTCTCTGTTCATGTAAAATTTGAGGTATCTGCGTTGTTTTACCGCTGCCTGTTTCTCCAATTAATATTAGAGTATTATTTTTATAAATTTGTTCTAAAATTCTAGAAAAACAAAAAAATCATTTACAGTACAAAAACTATTTATTAGACTCATGGTCAAATAATTATTTGTGATAATTAATTACAGATATTACATAATAATTAAATAAAAGAATAATTTACAAAAAAAATATCTAATATTAATAATAAGACTCACCGATTTCTAACAATATACACAGGTAGAAATTTTCTTGCCTCTTGTACATCTTCAGAAAAGTCATGTAAAGCACTTACATTATTACTTTTAAAGGATCCATTTGCTACATTATTTTCTTTTACATGTTTGTGTAGATTACTATCGACTGTTAGTTTAATTCTTTTTGCTTTGATTTCATGTTTATTTCTTAGATCTTTCTCTTGACCAAAGGAGGTATACTTGGAATCCATGCCTTTAAAATTATGACATTATAATTTTACTCTCACAAAATAAAAAACGGCAACTCGAAAGGAAATTAAAATTAAATATTTTACTTTAATAAAATTTTAAATATACCTCATTAATGCAACTAAACGAACACGTGAATTTAACTTGTTTTGACTTTTGAAATTTGCTCCAAGAATCAAGACTAGTTAGTTGAGACGTTAAGTTAGTTGTCAGTTATGACGGTATGTCAAATTGCGACACCCTGGCTGCGCGAGTGGCCGACTTACTGACTGCTGAAAGCAATTTTTATTTTGGTGAATTCTTTTAAAAAATCACTGTGTTCTGAATTTTATTTTGACTTTTTCATTTGAAATTCTTGGCTATTTTGTTCATATTACTTACTTATCTGTGGATTCTGTCCGATATGCTTACAAGTTACCTATTATATTGTCAAATGTCATGTACAGTATACCCTGTACCCAGAACTTACATAGTTGATAGTATATAGGTGATAGGTATTAGGTACATACTACATAGAATATAGTACATATCACTCATATTATATCTTATAATCTTTAATCTTTTTTTGAATTGTTAAGAAAAAGGTTAATTTGCAATTTAAAATGTGGGGCGATTCTTTGTTAATAGTCTTTATTTCGATTTGTACTGCGCTCTTAGGGGAAGGTAAGGCTATATAATTACCTAGTTTGTTGTAACCAGCTGAACAAAACCTTTCTATTAATTTCTATAAATCACTTTCTTGTGCCTACTATTTACTATTTTGGCCTAGCAAGGGCCTCCTTTTTCAATAAAACAGTGTTTGATAATCAGAGCAGAGTGTTCGGATGAACAATATTTTTAAAAAATATTCTGTAAAGGCTTAATTAGTAGCAATTTGTTACACATTTTAACATGGTTTCAGGTTTAACTTGGATTTTAGTGTATAGAACTGAAAAATATCAAAAATTAAAGGTTGAAGTGGAACGTCAAAGTAAAAAATGTGAGTTATACCACATCTTATTGCTTACAATTAAATTCTGATTACATTAAAATATTATGTAGTAAGATAATGTTATAGCTTTATACAATAAAAATAACATATGTAATTATATTTGCTTTCTTTTCATATTTTAGTGGAACGTAGAAAGGAAGCGCATGGGGATTCTTTAGACAAACAACATAAAAAAAAGATTGAGCGTGAAGAAGAACGCCTTAAGAATAATAATAGAGATTTATCTTTGGTTAAAATGAAGTCAATGTTTGCTATTGGGTTTGCATTTACAGCCCTTCTTAGTATGTTTAATAGTATGTGAGTATAATTAATAACTTTATCAATATATAACACCATTATGTGAGTATTTTAATAAATGTTATAAGAAAATCATTTATGATTATGCACAATAATTATAGCAAATATGATTAACTTATTTTGATTAACACTTAAAAATGTGATTATTATATTTTGTATTTGTATTATTATTATATTGTGCTCATCCTTTCCCTTCCCCCATCCTCTTCCCCTACCCGTCCATTTCCTCATTTTCCTTTAAAGGCCAGCAACGCACTCATGAGCTCCCTGTGAGTGTCTATGGGCAGTGACTTCACCTTTATGGTGGGCCTCCTGCTTGTTTTGGGCCATGTTAAGAGATGATTGGAAATCTATTTAAAAAGCACTAGATGTTTATTTTTCATACAGCATGTCTTTTCAGATTTGATGGAAGGGTTGTTGCTAAATTACCATTTCATCCTATATCATGGATACAAGGATTGAGCCATAGAAATTTACCTGGTGATGATTACACAGACTGCTCATTTATATTTTTGTACATATTATGTACCATGAGTATAAGGTAGGTCATTACTATTAATAGTATATCTTTCCTATTTTCATTTATTTGATTTATACTTTTTATATTTCAGGCAAAATATCCAAAAACTATTAGGATTTGCCCCATCAAGAGCAGCATCTAAACAAGGTGGTGCATTATTTGCTGCACCACCTGGACAGTTTAAATAAATTACTATTTATTCAATTTCTTTTAAAATAAGGGCATTTCATGTTTCATTAACATTTTATTTATTATTAGAATGTTTTAGGATTTATGAATTAAAGAACATTTTATTTAATTTATTTAATAAATATTGAATTCTATAAGAGGTTCATTTATTAATAGCCTGTCAAATCCAAATCTTGTTAAATCTGTATCAGTGTACTGACAATCAATGATTAAATCTGATATGCCTTTGCCTATACCAGGTGCATGTTGAACACCTAAAATTAAAAAAAAACAATTAGTCTTAGGCAATTATTTTCTTAAAAAGACAAGTTTTATACAAGTGCTTACCCAATTGTCCAAATCCTGTTGCAAATATTAAATTTGTATGATAGGGATGTGCACCTAAAATTCCAGTATCATCAAAATTGTTGCAATCATAAACTTCCCTGTTCCAATGCTGTATCTAAAACACACATTGATTAAATTTATTCTTGGAATTATTTGTCATTTCTCATTTTACCAAAATTATAATTTTAGTAGATTACTATTACACTATTCTACTGCACTATTTATTAAATTATGTAAAAAAACACATACACACCTTTGCATTGACTAGATTTGGAAGTCTGTTATCTAATGAAGGCTTTAAAATCTGGTCATAAGTCTCTTTTGGTGTCATAGCATTATCTGAATTCAATGGTATTTGACCACATAGGAGCATGTCCTGTAATCCATTTTTTCTAAACCACAATCCTGAAGTATCCATTACAGTTGGAGTATTTAATCCTGGATTTGATTTAGAATTACTGCACTCTATTGAATATATATTTGATTCCCTGTAATATATGTGTTTAATAATAAAGGAAAAGGGCATCCATATGTATTTATAAATTTTAAATTATTGTTAATTGTAGGAATGTATGAGTAAGATTACTATTAGATTAGACAATGATATAAACAATTTGAAATAGAATAACTTAGCACAAACACTGCTAACCTTTTATCAACCGGCAAAGGCAGTGATAAAAGACCACTCTCACTGCCCACATTTGCTAATTTAGCAATATTTGACGACTCTGTACCTGCTGCTAACACACAAACTGCAAATTTAATTGAATGCTCCACCCCATCCTCTGTTTTATAAATAACTTTCTCTATTTTCTTATATGACATTGGCTTCACACCCTCCATTAAAACATCTCTTTGGTGTACTAAATCAAACCCAACCACTTCTCCATGAACATAATTTGCTCCCAATTCCAGTGATTTTTGCACTAAAGCCTGGTGCAATGCAAAGGAATCAAATACTCCTTCATTCTCTGTACTTATACAACCTATAATTAGAATAAAATTGTAATAAATGTGGATGATGTTGGTAAATTGTTATATATATAGATATATATAACAATTAGAAGATAGTTCATTTAACTCGACTCCTGTTCCTATGTCATTCATTCATACTGTAAATATTTACCTAATTTGACATCAGATGTGTTGATCCAAGGAAACTTTTTTTGTAATTGCTCTGCTGAGAGCAGCTCATTTTTAATTCCAAACTCCTTAAGAATTGTCACATTTTTATCCAAAATGTCAGCATATTTATCACTTGCTAAAACTAGATATCCATGAGGATAAAACTTGATGTCTATATCTTTGTTTGTTTTTTGTTTTATATTCCTTAAGAAATCTGCACTAAACTGTGAGAGTAAAATATTTTCTGGTAATGAATAATGCTGACTTAGTACACCTGTAGGCCAATGTTTTGTAGCATTTTGCTGTTAATAAATTCAGAAAAAGTTGTGATTAACATATAGAAAAAAATTGAGTATAATAATATGAGCTAAAGCAGTACATAACTCACTTTAAAGTTTTTTTCCAATACAACAACATTCAGACCTTCGCCAGCTCTTAACTTCAGCCAATAGGCCCCTGCACTTCCCAAATAGCCACCCCCAATTATGACTACATCAGCATGTTCCGGATTGATTGCTTCTTCTTTTCGTAATATATCTCTGTTAATATCATTTCTTAGAGCATTTAAAGTTCTTTGAATAGGATGTTTGAATTTTACATAGTTCCTTTTCCGTAATGAATTAGAGGATTGTAATAAAATTATTTTATTAAATATCTTTGCAGATAACATATTTATTTCTAAATTTGCAGTATGAACTATGAATAAATATTAGTAATCAGTTGACAGTACCTAGGTAGCGACCCTTATACAATTTTAAAAAATCCATAAACAATAGGTTTTTTACTTTTTTAGTTTTGACAATTAAAAGTATTTTTTTGTTTGTTTTATTACCTACTTACATAGAGATAATATTTAGCTTCTAACTTCTTTAATTTTTAATCTACGGTAAAAAGTTTTCAAAACGTATGTATAAGCAAATCAATAAGTTTCAGAGATATTGTGATACTCTATTTCCAAGTTGAACCGACCGCGGAACAAAGGTAGTGACCCCACAAACTCGAGGTTAAGCTTATAATGAACTTTGAAAAAATCATTGAGATTGAAGTGTGTACTCCAAAGTACAAATGCACAATGTTGCTTGGTTGGCAATATAAATATTACATACAATTTTATTAAATACTGTTAAGAAAGAAAAAAATACTAACTATATACGGAAGTAAATGCAAAAAAAAGATATTTTTTTATGTAAATTAAGAACGCATTTATCCAAACTCTACTCTTCCGAAACTGAAGGTTACTCCTTTATGCTCCGGGCATAGGGTAGGCTATTAAGAAAATACAAAAAAGAAACCATTGCACTGGGTATTGTGTTCAAATAAAAAACCAAAAATTTAAAACAAAAGCGCTAGACGACCCAAACGAAGACGTTTGGGTCGTCTTGGCAATACTGTAGTGGAAATCTGTGGTAGAAACTAACTTATCATCATTTAGTTGGCAACACAAAACACGCAGTGTGCACTGTGCAGAGTGCAGAGGTGCAGATTTAGACGCTAGACATTCCACAATAGGCGGACGACGGCCATATTTGAAATTTGGGTGGCATTTGCATTTTGAAACGACTCATCTCAACTAAGTGAAATCTAACTTCGAAGGATTGCGAAGATCATTATCATTCGAATAATTTGTTGGTATTGTTGAAACTGTTCAGTTCCGAGCTTCGCGTCAAGGTAATATTTTTAAGTTTAATTGTGATTTAGAACGTACGTGATCGGCCGATACTCGATGGAATCCGAATTAACCAATATCGAACGCCATTTTGATCAAGTCAACTAAGATTTTTTTAATTTTTTAATATCTTCGCTAATTAGGAAATGTATGGTGTTAATATAGGTTAATTAAATAAATTTATTTTGGCCTGTAACTATACCTCACGATATACTGAATTAGCTTTTTTTAATACAAGTAATTATCCAAAGGCTAACGGGTCGGCCTTAGGTTATAACCTGTGTGAAGCACAAATAAACTCAAAAATTACTCACTAATTCCACGATAAGCAAAAAAGATTTAAGAAATTTTGATAGCTTTAAAATCAACCGTAATTTAAACTCTTATCTATTGGGACGTAATTAGCATAACCATCTGCTAAATACACATACAATTTGTTTCGTTTTAAATTCTTGATTTTAAATAGAAGAATTCATTATATTGCCTTTTTACAGGATGGCCGAAGATTTTGATGTAGAAGCTATGCTTGAAGCCCCATATATAAAATCGGTAAGCCCTTCCTTTAATTCAAATATTAAGTTGCAGAGTAGATATCGTATGTGAGATATGTGATAAAATTGGTGTAATTTACAATCAATTAAAAAATTATTTTAAATTTCATTTATTAACTACTGTTAAGGAAAAGTTGAGGATATTAAAATTGTGTTTTATTATAAATTAAATTTTCTGAATAAACAAAATTAGTGAACAAAATAAAATTTCGGATTAAAAACACAATTTTAAACAGTATAAATATTTATGAAGCAAAACTACATTTGAGAATCATTTCTTGTATTTATAGAACTTTGTGGTATTTGTCGAGCATACTTCACCAACGTGAACACAATGAGGTATCCACTACTACTTAATATTTTTATTCTTTACATTACCACTAAGGTATCAAATTTTTTATAAAAATTTATTTAGAAAAACTTTTAAACAAGACCAGTAGTTTATGGGTCATCAATCTTTTGCAGAAGTATTCCTGTGTGATGTTAGCGCTGTGTGCAACCTTAGTCAGTGGTTTTGTTAACGGTAAGTTTAGTTTCGGCAACAGCTCAACCACCCACGGGCACACAGTCCTCAAATAATCCTGTATAGTTTAAGACATTCCAAGCCAAAGTGTATTTCTTTGATATGAAATGTATCAAAGGAATGTCACAATTTTGTAACACAACCAATTCAATTTAACTAATGCATTCTATTTATTCACTCGGCGTGTGTTGCTGTGGCGCTGCTTCTACCTTGTGCTTTGTGTGACAGGATAATTCGTCTACGAAGCATCGATCGGACAAGTATTCTGATAAGCACAGGGACAGAGAAAAGGATGGTGGCAGAAGGTAAGGGAAAATATATATGTACAGCTTATTAGTTTTTATCCTAATATTTACTTTGAAACACCAATCGAAATATTTTTTAGTTATTTTCTATATTGGTGACACCAAAATCTCCAGTTATATGCAAATTAATATGTGCATTGTGTTTTAAAGCTGTGTAAGAACAAATAACTTACAGAAGGTGGCAACTCTTATTATATTAGTGCTTCAGCCTATTATTTTAAAATAAAACATGTCTATCTGTTGTAAATGTTCATTGTAGACAAAAAATAATGTATGTAATAAGTTATTTCGAAAATTGTATTGAGACAGTTATTTATGTCTTGTTTACAAGCAAAAAAAGTAAAGTAAAATAAATTGTTTGATTACTGATATTTTTATATTGCTTACTTCATATAATATATTTAAAACAATAGCTTCACATATGACAACTGTGTTGCTTCAAATTTTTCTTTATAGTTATATAATTAACTGAAATGATAAGGAATTTTTTTTTTGCTTTGATAATGTATCATTTACTATTAATGATAATAAACAATGACTGTTTTCAAAATATGGGGTGTCATTACTCTGTTATGGAATGTATCTCTGTAAAATAGTGTAGTAAGGTTTTTTTTGCTTGCAGACGCAGTAAATCAAGGGACAGAAGAAAATCACGTGACAGAGACATTCGGCGTTCAGGAGATAAAGATGAAAAAAGGGACAGGGGCCGTGACAGAGATCGAAGAGATAGAGACCGCGAAAAGGATCGAAGTTACAAAGACAAAGAGCGGGAACGTGATAGGGAAGGAAGAGACAGAGAGCGTGAGACAGATAAGGAAAAGAGGAAGAGCAAGGAGAGACAGAGAAGTCGGGAAAGAGAGAGTAGCCGTAGTCATTCAAACAAAAGAGAAAAGAGTAAAGAAGAAGAACCTGGAAATGAGTACCGATCAAAATCAAGAGGTATTGAACCAAAACTTGAAGACCTACCTCCTGAAGAAAGGGATTTGCGTACAGTATTTTGCATGCAGTTATCGCAAAGAATTAGAGCTAAGGACTTAGAAGAATTTTTCTCATCTGTGGGAAAAGTAAGGGATGTAAGACTCATTACTTGTAACAAGACTAGACGGTTTAAAGGAATTGCATACATTGAGTTTAAGGATGCTGAATCTGTCCCATTGGTAAGTTTTATATTATTTAACTTAAAATCAAACATTTTACAAACTCGTGAATTAATATGAATTTTGGTTAGTTATTTAATAAGCATGGTGGAACTAACTTTTTTATAAATTTGTTAAGTCAAATGCTTGCTATCTCTTTGTTTAACCTATCATCCACTTAAACAGTGGAGTTACTTATTATAAATAATTTTTATACAATTCATCTATGATGGTTGCAAAGTATTAACCTCACCACATTGATATTTTCAGGCTCTAGGATTGACAGGCCAAAAACTACTAGGTGTTCCTATTATTGTACAACACACACAAGCAGAAAAAAACAGGGTTGGTAATTCTTTACCAAACTTAGCACCAAAGGCGAGCAATGGCCCTACAAGACTATATGTTGGCTCATTGCACTTTAACATAACAGAGGATATGTTGAGAGGAATTTTTGAACCATTTGGAAAAATTGACCATATTCAACTCATGACCGATCCTGATACAGCCAAGAGTAAAGGATATGGCTTTCTAACAGTATGACATTTCAATGATTATTATTAATCCTAGCAAGTGACAAATTCTTGTAATAAACTTAAATAATTATTGTCTTGATGTTAAATGCTAAGTTTTTTATCTACTTGTCAACTGTTTTGTGTCTATTCGACACAAGTAATAAAAAAATTGTAGCTCTGATGTCATAGACAGAGAGCTCTTCATATTAAATATTACTCTATGTTATCTTGATAGACAGAATTTAAATTATCCATAATATATTTTAGTTCCACAATGCAACTGATGCTAAAAAAGCAATGGAGCAGTTGAATGGTTTTGAACTGGCTGGTCGACCGATGAAGGTTGGAAATGTAACTGAAAGGGCTGATGGTGGCTCCAACACTCGTTTTGATGCTGATGAACTAGATCGGGCTGGTGTTGACCTTGGTGCTACAGGACGGTTGCAACTAATGTTCAAATTGGCTGAAGGCACTGGTTTACAGGTAATAACTACTAATTTTATGATATTCTTAACATTACAAGAAAACGTTATTTTGTTGTTAACATATAATATCTGTTGTTAGCATAAAGACAAAATAATGTTCGTTTTGAGCGTTTTTTTATTTTCACGGGTGTATCATTTAAACAATGTTTTTAGATTCCTCCAGCAGCCGCGTCAGTGCTGATGGGTGCAGGCACTGCCTTGGCCACACAGCCACAGATGACGCCACCGATAGCTACTCAATGCTTCATGCTGAATAACATGTTTGATCCGGCCACGTGAGTTTATTTTTTATTTCCAAACTTATTTGGTAGCCCCAAGAACCCTTCAAATTTCATTAGGTTTTTTTCTTGATGGACTTGTTTTATTGTTTCATAACCAAGTTTTGTTTAAAGTATCTTTTGTACTTTTTAAAATATTTCTTTGCTTTGAAGCTAAATTCTGCTATCTGTAAAGCCGGAATCTGGATATAGATTAATTTGTTTAGGCTGGGTTACTTTACTTTCATCTTTCAAGAGTTTCCGCTCTAAACATTATCCTTATTGTAATCCTCTGTACTCATACTAAGTGGCATTATTAATTTTTAAGTAATATTTCTTTAAATTATTCAATTGTATTAAAACTAACAGGTTTTACTATTTAGTACTGTTTTTGGGTAGTGTTCGCATTCGTAATCAGCAACCCAACTATTTATGTGCGATTATATGCCAATAAAAAACTGGTTTTTTTTTAACAGAGAAACAAACCCCAGCTGGGACATTGAGATTCGGGATGACGTAATCAGCGAGTGCAACAAGCACGGTGGAGTACTTCACGTGTACGTGGATAAAGCATCGCCTCAAGGCAACGTGTATTGCAAATGTCCTACAATAGCGACGGCTGTGGCGTCCGTTAACACGCTACACGGGAGATGGTTCGCTGGACGCGTCATTACAGCGGCGTACGTTCCACTTGTCAATTATCATTCCCTGTTCCCGGACGCCATGACCGCGCAATCACTTTTATTGCCCACGAGGCAGAGATAAGCATTTTTTATCGACGGTGTGATTTATTGTTTCATTATAATTTAGTAAATAAATACTTAGTATTTTGTTTTGATGTTTTATTTGTATTGCTTTCCACACCTCATATAAGATGCTGCTAGTGTCGATTGTAATTTGTTATGAACCGAAATCAACATCCAAACTCGCTCGGCCAAGGTTCAAACTGCAGCAGCTGCCATTTTTATTTTTCTCAAGGTGCCATTATAATTGATATAAAAAAAATATTGATTTAATAATTAGGCAATGTTTTTGCTGTCTGTATAACAAATAAAAGTTGTAATAATTAAACCAGTAATTTTTATAGAGCATTTATTTAAAGCTATGTAATATTTTCTTATTATGCCGCTCTAATCCAATCTACTTCTAAGGTCGCTGGTCCCTTCTGCTTTACTGGTTGGTAAACACCACCATACATTTGAATTCCGATACTCGTTATTTGTGATGAATCCAAAGTCTCGTTATTGTTTACTCTTTTCCCTCTGTAATAGGCTTTGAATTCTGTAAACGGCAGGCTTTTTACTGCAAATTCATCTTTGGGTGCCTAAAAGAAAAAAAATGGTCCGTTAAAATAAGTCATAAATATATATGGTATCTTGATCCCATACAGGTTTTAAGAGATTAAAAATTGCAGCTATAAACTTAATATCTGACGTTCAGGAACGTTTATAAAATTACTTTTCTAGACACTTCAAACAGTCCAGGGGCGTAGCTACCGCCGTATCAATTATACGGGGCCCCAAAGTGTGTAAGGAAAAAAAATAAAAACTTATTTATTTTATTTTACCAATGGCAAAATTCTATAAAGCAATTACTTTTTTTCCCGCCTAAAGCGTGCGTTCAAAAGTTAGCAACTCTCTACATCGTTATGGAGGGCTCTTTAACAACATATAAGGGCCCCCAAACAATTGTTTTATACGGGGCCCGGCCAATGCACGCTACGCCACAGCGCAAAGTAGTACCTTTTGTAGGAAAGGCGCTTATACAAAAAATTATAGCGAAAGACTGACCTGGAAATATTGTTCGAATGAATAATTAGGTTCATCATTCAATCCTTTGTGTCTTAAAACAATTTTAAATCCATTAAACTGTCCTTGACCACGACATTGTATTTGAAGTTTCGTATACTGCGAAAGGTCGTGATAACCGAGGGCACGGATACCAGCAAAACCAGCTCCGTTTAATTGTGGATTTAATAGGGCGAAGAAAATAGCTCTTCTAAACTGGGTATTTTGATGTAGGACAAAAACAGCTTTTGACATTCCAACACTTCGAACTGTGTCCGATTGCTCTTGCCAGTCGTATACGTTGTCATATTTTCTAAAATCGAATAGGTACTGCCCTTCTGGTGACGTTATATTGCTGTTGAAAATTTGTATATGAAGTAAAAATAACTTTTTTAACAAATAGATAAAACATTAACAAATTTTAGCTGCTTCTTGACCAGCAAAATCGTGGACAGATGTTGCTGACCACATTTGCCTGGGATAGCCATAGCACTGGCAATATCATCGTCAAAGTATATTTATTAGTAATGCTTATTGATCGGCCGTTGTATTATAAAATATTACCTAATACTCCTTGGCATTTTTTTTTAATTAGAATAATATCTAAAATTGTATTCTGTCGAACTATATATACGTCCATAAATATTTAAGGTAACATAGAAGACATGTTTCGTTTATATCATTGTTAAATATAAGATTTATAAATCACTGTATGTATACGTAGGCGGTGCCATGCAGTAAAGATTATGAACTCAAATGTGAGGTCATAAACCCGGATTGCGGTTCACTATTGTTCTTTGTTTCTAAAACACAACTTTATCGTGCTAATTATTCAACCTCACCTGTTATCACAGCGAATTCCATAACTACTTAGGTAAATTACTAATAATATTATAGAATACATTTTTATACAATGGAAGAGCACAGATGCACGCTGTATGATTATTGTTTAATTAGTAATTACTTCACCGAACATACATCGTCTAGTTATGAAGATCCAAAGTATCTTATCAACGCTGAACACAACGAATAAATGGGAATGTTTACTCAAGAAACATTTGTTATCATACGCTTAATGACGTCTGTTTTCAAAGTAGAAAAAAAGCTTTTATGAAGCACGTCACAACAAAACGCAAACCAATACAACATGTTTCATACATACAATTGAGTGCACCTAGTACTGACCTTGAATCTAGAAACAAAGAAACGCATAGCCTTACTACTAACATGCAATTTCCTACACCTTTACTAGTAAGAACATATCGAGCTCCTACGCTTTTAGTCAGTATGCTAATTGTGTAATACAGAGGTAAATAATGTGAACATTACCAGCTGTCTATCGCACATGCTAATTGCTGTCCTTGATCAGATACATTTGTTTCGGTGACCGAACGAATATCCATACCTCCAGAAAGATCTAAAACAATGAAACGATTTTAACCCGCGTCTTCGATCGATGCTGCTTACTAGTTTACCCGTGGGTTAAATTGTTACTATACTAGGACCTTTCCTAAAACAAAAAGTACCCTTGTACTTTTTGTTAGGTGAGGTTTCTAAAGTTAAGGTTTAACAATTAATAAAAATATTTATGCATACGATAGAGACATCGGTTTTATTTCTATTTTGTGCAGCCATCTTTCATTTCAAACAGGTAAGTCTTAAACCTGTCTTATTCTACTATTGGAATGGTATCGTTTCAAATTCGCAGAGCTTACAATAACTTGTGCTATTTTTTAAAATATAACAGTAATAGCACGCGTTCATTGACCGTTAGGTGAATATAGTTTTGATGATTTCTTCAACAAACAAGTTTTAACGATTCGAAATGATGCCATCGAACAGGTTTTTTACATGATAATAATTTTGTTTTAAATATATGAAAGAAGTAGACCAATAATGTAATTATTTTAGATTGTTTATAAAAAAAAACAGAAAATTGAACATTGAAGAATGTTTATAACTCTTAGTCATGCCAACCTAAATTAACCATTGCTTTATAACTACTTTTGTGACTTGATAACATCTGTATTACCTTGCTAGGTATATGGTGAATTTAATAATGCAGTGATTAAAGTATCTCTCCAGAATAAATAGTTCTTATTATTTTGGTGGAATAAGAAACTAAAAAAATATTTTACTCAATGAATATAATATACAGATTAAGGAACAAAGTTAAAAAAAACAAGATTCTTATTTTTAAAATATTTATTTTTATGTGAAATATAGTATTAATTTTAAAATAACATGATTGGGAATTCTTATGACCATAAAACTATCTGTTACTAATGACATTAAAAAGATTATAGAATATGTATTATCTTACAATTAAAGTTAGTTACCACCACCTGTGTTTGATTTTGTTGTCTTCAAAATACCCTTATTTCTTAAGTATCGTACAATAAATGGTGTTGAAGTCAATGTGATGCCTATTCTTGCAGGTGCCAATACTTTGTGTATAGCATAGGCAATTACAAAGGTTCCTGCATTTGATGTAATCATATTTGACAATTTGCCCTCTCCAACATTAAAATATTTCATAACAGCCACTAAGTCAACACCACTGAAATTATATTTTTATATATACATAAATACACTGTAATAATCTTAGTAACTTGATTGATTTGACAATTATGGTATTATACTATATTTAAAATGATTTTAAACATGTTGGCATTAGAACCTGTAAATGTATTTACTAGATTGTTATAGTAATAATTGTCAAAAATTTGATATAAAATGTTTACCTGGAGACGAGCACATAGCAAATTCCCAAGGACATAAGTGAGATTGAAACATGGAATACAATAACAGTAGCACCATAATCCTTAACAGCTTTTTTTAATTTTTCTTTTGCACTTAATGTATCACTCGTATTTGTACTCATTTTTCTTGTTCCAATGGCTATGCTTTTTAAAAATAACAAAATTATTAAAAGCATTTAAATATATATTGAAGTATAAGTTCTATAATTACATGATTGAAGCTATACAAATGAATAAAAATCAAATATAAAAATTACATTTTAAAATGATGTACCTCCGAGATTTCCTCGATATTCATTTCTGAGAGTGAGATAATGAGCACTCTGAAGATTATCAGATAAGTACTTATATCCTTGGCCCCACTGAGAACCTGGCATACCCAAGTGAGTATGGTTGCCACTAAATGGACTTGGCACATTACTTTGCATTGATGAAGACAAACTCACTGCCCCATGACAATCATATTTATTGTCATAAGGATCAGATTGCACAGTGATATCAATTTTCATATTATGCTTGTCACTGTAGGCATTAATAACAGGCCCGGAAAGATCTCGCTCTCGGTGAGGAGAAAATCTTCCCATTTCCGTAGCATTAATGTTAATAACATTTGTAGGTAACTTAAGAGCAGCAACTTGGGGAAACTTTAATGATATTGTGTTGTGAATAGTTTTTCCAAGTGTACAGCTGCCACCTATTAAAATTTAAATCTTTTTACTTTGCGTTTATGAATGTAAGTAACATGATTAAAGCAAAACTGATTTCAGTTATATATTAATAAAAAAAAGCTTACCAAAATATGTGTTGGGAAGATGTTTTTGAGCGTAAAGATTTTGATTTATCCTGGTGTACACTTTTAACATTTTAGAGCTTTTAAAATAATGTAAACCCAAAATTACCTTAAAACGTCAACAATGAACTAATAAATAAAACATAAAACTGTATCGAAGTTTAAAGAGGATTTGCTAGTGCAAACTGCAAAATAAATCTTGGAATTATAATTCAAATGATAAGTACCTGTTGCCTATTCCGTGTTAAAATATGTATTATTTTTTTTACTATGCAGTCTGACTTTATAGAATATTCAATGCAGATAATGACTGCTGACTAATGAGTAACAGGTAGCTGACTAGTGTCTTTCCATATGTTCAAGCCACAGGCTGAGTGTAAACCATAGATTAGAATGAACCACAGATGTACCCAGTAATGGTACGGGGTATTCGTATGGTGGATAAATAAGTTATATTTTGAAAGAAAGCTACTACACGCTATTACGATGCATCTTACAACCTTTAAAATTGTTCTTATTGGATGTTCCCGGGTTTCACATTATTTTAATTCACCAGGTTTTTGCACCTCATCATAGAGAATAATATCTAGAGAATAATCTGCAAGTATTTCTAGTGCTAAAATGGATTTAACTAATTTTTAAAAAATATGGGCAACTCGTACATGGGAAATACTGTACACATCTGCCAACACTATTGATTATTAGATACCATTATAAAAGGTTTCAAAATGTATTATATTAGAAACATGAATAAAATAAATAGTTTTTATAACTGTTTATTAATCATATTATTTAAAATTCAAATCTGACACTACAGCTATATGATCAGATGGGAATACTATACTTGGTAATGCTATATGAGCTTCTAATTCTTCAACACTTGGAAAAGGCACAACCTAAAAAAAGGTATATGTTAAAGGTGTCTTCATATAAATACACTTAAACACAAAAGCAACATTCATTTGGAAAGAGATTTAAAAAATTGAATCAGTAATTAGTTAAATAAAATAATTTATTTAAGAACACACCTGTTTAACTTCAAGGTTTATTTTCTCATAATATATATAGTCTAGGCATTCTGCAAATCCTGCAGTAAAATTTGTATATTTTGGTGTTCCACATGCACTACCAAGCAGAATTGGTTGTTCAAGAGTAAGGCCACTTATGGCTTGTTCTAGGTCTGTAAACAAATTTTTAATCAATAATTAATATTGGTAGAATTAGCTAAACAACTTATGCCATAATTGTTTTATGTAATGTAATTAAATAAATCAAGATTTTTTATAGTGCATATATAAGTGAACTAGATACCCTTGATTTCTAGTTACATGGATGGGTCGAGTCACTTTTAAATTGTCCAAACGTAAACAAAAAGAAAATAATAGGTGTTCAATTTAAAATGTACAACAAAAAGTTAAGTTATAGTTACCTAAATAAGATAAGAGCTTAATTTTAACTCTCTGACAGAGTTGGATATCTCTATACACAGAATGTCAAAGCTAAATGTAATTATTTGTCAAGTTATTATCAATAATTCCTGACGAATAACCTTTCAGTTATGTTGTTGTTGGATAATAAAATTAGTAGTAAGTAGTGGTAATTTTTTTTTGTTTAGTTAAAAGATAATCTGTACAAATTTACTTGATTTCCAGTCAGGTAATGTAGAGGGAGCCACACCAGTAGTGAAAAGTTTGTAAATTCCGGATAGAGGATCACTGTTAAAGTCACCACAGACTATGACTGATATTCTTTTATCTGGATGCTGAAAAATAAAATGCACCATACTTAAATCACAACATAAATACTAGTTATTATTTCCTATTTATGTTTTTCTTATGAGTAATTGTGAATTTGATAAAGAAAACTGGTATATTTATACTTTTATTTTTGATTTTAGACAATTTTCTCTAATTTGTTCCAACCTTTCTTTGATACAGAAAATCTTTATATTTAAGGTAATTAGTAAAAAGATCAATTTACCTGTGTCTGTAATGTCATTTGTATATGCCTTAGCCAATAAATAACAATTCCACCTTGTATAAGTCGAATATGATCTGCATCTGCATGGAAATACAGATGTGTGTTACCAACAATAATAATTTCATTTTCATTATCACAGGATTGCAAAAATGTAGCACTGGCTACCGTTGTTCTATCTAAAAGTCTCATCATTAATTGTTCATTGTTTTGTACTGCTTCCCAAATGTGATGCAAATATGATTCTGTTTGTACAGCAGTTGATAATAGAATTTGATTATCTCCTATACATCTAAAAAAAATATAGTTAATGCAAGAGGCATTTTCTGAATATGGTAATATAATTTTTAAATTTGATAAATATCATTCCACAACACTAAAACAAACAAATCAAAGACACAAGTAATAAAATTTAAGACATGAAATGCATATTTTATAATATGGCTGCACTTATATGTACAAAAAAAACATATATAATAACAGTTTTATTGTATTACAATATATTTACCATATTGGATAGATAACAACATTTTTTATAATATATTTTCTGATTCATATAATAAACAGATTTCTTCATAGCAATCGGCTCATTTAAAAACACTCCCACCATTGATTAATGTTAAGTAGAATACTATGTGTAGAAATACAATTTATTGATTAAAAATACCATACCTAAACCTATCAGCTCTGTAGAAACAGGCAAGCCCTTCTGCAACAGCTTTTCCTTTTTTGTAAAATACACCCTGTAGCCCATCCATTTCCAAGCAAGGGGTTAGTGAATAGTTGAAAATTTTACAATCTACTTCTTGCAGGCAAATTATGTCAGCGTTATAACCTGTTAATAAAAACAATAAAATTTGACTTACAGAATCTAAAGATTAAGAGGTTAGAATAGTTAAAATAATTATACTACCTAATAGCTCCTTTATGATTAGTTGTTTTCGATAATCAATTTCTAATGCATATGGTGGACAATATGGATGTAATACTGTTCTGGTGTGATCAGAATCACAATACAGGTCTGCTAATATGTTGTAAGTAACACAGCGAAAACTGAAACATGACATATTTTATTTTACTGTGCAGTGATCAATATCTGTCATATTTTTTTATTAAGGTTAATATAATTGTTTCTCCTTAATGCATAAAAACCTTTTATCTTCCAATTTATCTATGGTGAACAAGTGTCTTGTTTCAAAAGGACACAGACCAGGACCAGCCTCAACAGAATTTTTTGAAATCACTTCAACGCTTGGGCCAGACATTACAGAGTTTTCTAGAAAATAATTGTATAAATATCAGCTAAAATTAACACAATTTATTGTCATTATAAAATGTTACTCACTAGGGATACATTCTAATTTTAACATTGTACCAATATCTTCAGAAACAGGTGTGTAGTAAAACGATTTTTGTAAAAAATCCCATTTAACATGGCTGTTGATTATGGTATTTCCTTTTTCATTTAACACTTTTCCTCTATACCAATTAAACTCATTTAAAGTTTTGTCTGTATAGTTTGTTTCTAAATGCTCAGGATAAACAGGAAAGCCAACTAAGATACATTTTGGTAAATTAAAGTTCAAAACCCATGGTGAATTGAAAACTACATCGTAAAGTTTATCACAAATTTTCATCTTGATAGGGCTTTGTGATTTAAACAGTTCCATACATGTATATGTATCTGATACCTCAACACCATTATCATTCAAAATTTTAACTTCAATTTCTGCTTTAGTATCCTTCTTCTTTACTTTTTTATTTATAACTTTCTGAATATTTACCCCAATACGCAAACAAAGACTATGTACTCCTTCTGAACTTTTCCGGCTTAAATTAAACTGCCGCATTGTTTCTTTAACTTTTAGTAAAAAAGTAATATCGATCTTATCTTCACTGGGTATATGTCTAAAGTAGCACTTATTAATATTCATTCTGCTCGTTGTTGTTAGTTTAACTAAAGAATGTAAACGTCTTATACACACAGTAAATCTATTTAGCATAACGGAACCAGTAGGTATAAAGTACTGCGACGTACTTTTTTTTTTATTGGTTACCTAGAAATCTTGTAGATAATAATATAATCCTCCTGACTTAATGCTTATAATAATGTTAATAAGGTGTTTTTGTAATTTGGGGGTTATGTCAGATGTTAAGACATTTGAGTAATAACGGATTGTCAAATAACTTATGAGTGCTTATGCCCGAGACAAATCATATTTCATATTTTGTCGAATGTCCACATCAAACGACTGCACTGCAATTGAAGTTTAGTATGGGCTTATACAAGTGCAAAGTTATCGGATAATAGAGATATGTTTAGGTTGAAAAAAACGAAACAAAATGTCATTTAAAGAAAGGAGGATATTCGTTCGGATTCGTTAGGATTCTTCTTCTTTCTGTAACCATTAGTATTTTTTATGTAAGAGGAGGCAAACGAGCAGGCGGGTCACTTCGAGTGATGTGTTAACCACTGAGGCTTACGAGTGAGTAGCCGGCCTTTAAGGAAGATTAACGCTCTTTTTATAAAGGTTTTCTTGAAGCCGTAGCAGTATGGTAATACCTGCGCTGGTAGTTGGTTCCACAACATATTCTGAAATATGGAATTCTAGTTTCTTTAACTTCTACCGAACTCTTATTCATGCATGCCGAATCGGGAATACCTGCGCTGGCTTGGTTCCACAAAGAGGTGGTGCGCGGCAGAAACTGCCTTAAAAAACGCACAGTAGTAGAGCGTAGGGATGTGACGACCCCATCGCCCGCTGGTGGAATAGTCTGTGACAGAGATTATTTTACCAGTGCAATCAGTCAACCCCCTTCCTAGTGGGAGTGTCAAACTGTTGCCTTCGGGCTTCAGTCGAATGGGCAGGCACGACCGGGGCAGTACCACTGTCTTACTGAAGACCGGCGTGAAGCGGTACAATGGGCTTCACCTGTTGTATTCTCTCACTCACTGTGGATTTCTCAAACATTAGGGGGCTCAACTCCAACATCAACGCAGTCCACCACCACCTAGAGACTGCGAAGCCGGCCTTGCTCTTCCTTACTGAGACCTAGATATCCTCTCCGGCTGATACTTCCTACCTCTCCTACCCGGGGTATAAATTGGAACATTCCTTTGTGCCGCGGGCGGGAGTTTGCGTGTACGTCAGGGAGGATGTCTGCTCTCGGCGCCTCGGGACGCTTGAAGGCGTGGACCTATCTAGCCTATGGTTACGCGTAGACTGCGATGACCATCCGCGTTTCTACGCCTGCTTGTATAGGTCCCATAGTGGAAATTCCTAAACTGACCGACTCATCGAGCACATTCAAATGGCGACAGATTCCTTGCTCGAAAGGGTTCCAACCGCTGAAATCGTGATACTTGGCGACTTCAATGCCCACCATGCCGAGTGGCTTGGCTCTGAAACCACCGATCACGCGGGCAGATCCTTTCACGACTTAGCCTTGGCATATGATCTGACACAAATGGTCCCTGCGATTACGCGAATACCAGATGTGGAGGGTCATAAACCTTCTTTGTTGGACCTTCTGCTGACTTCACATCCGGAGAACTACCAAGTCTCCATCGACCCTCCTTTGGGTTCGTCGGACCATTGCGTGGTCCGGAGTAGAGTGCCAACCACGCGCCCTCCACGGCCTCGCTTTGCGGGCTGTCGTCGCGTGTGGCATTACAAGTCAGCAGATTGGGATGGGATGCGGTCCTTCTATGCATCCTACCCTTGGGGGCTGTTATGCTTTTCGTCGGATTCTCCAGATGTCACTGCTGACTCTGTCGCCGAGGTGGTGCTGCAAGGCATGGAACTCTTTATTCCATTCTCTGCAGTGCCGATCGGTGGCAAGTCTCAGCCCTGGTTTAAACGCTCTTGTATGGCGGCTTCACGTCGAAAACGAGAATGCTTTCGAGCCTGGGCAGACGCGGTGTCATCTCGCGGCTTAGAGTCCGCCGAACTTAAAAAAGCATATAACTCAGCGTCTAGGTTTTTAAAACGAGAGATTGCCAAGTCAAAGTCAGAGCACATTGCCAGTTTTGGTGAGAGATTAGCTCGCCTTCCATCTGGGACTCGTGCGTTCTGGTCTCTGGCCAAAGCTGTCCAAGGGAATTTCTGTCAGCCGTCCATTCCATCTTTGCGTGGGAGGGGTGACTCGCTGGCCCATACTGCGAAAGAGAAGGCTGATCTTTTAGGCACCCTCTTTGCGTCAAACTCGACTTTGGATGACCATGGTAAACCACCACCGTTAATCCCGCGGTGTGATACTTCTATGCCGGAAATTGCATTCCGGATCCGAGCGGTCCGCAAGGCTTTATTCTCCTTGGACATCCATAAGTCGAGCGGGCCTGATGGCATCCCTCCGATAGTTCTGCGCACTTGTGCTCCTGAGTTGGCTCCGGTCCTAACGCGTCTCTTCCGGTTCTCATACTCACTCGGCATCGTCCCGTACGGATGGAAGATCGCTTCAGTACACCCGATCCCTAAAAAAGGCGATCGCTCCGATCCGTCAAACTATCGCCCAATAGCCATAACTTCCTTGTTCTCCAAAATAATGGAATCCAGCATCAATTGCCAGCTCTTGAAGTATCTAGAGGGCCACCACTTGATTAGCGATAGCCAGTATAGCTTCCGGCGTGGTCGGTCAGCGGGTGACCTTCTAGTATACCTAACTCATAGATGGGCGGAGGCAATAGAGTCCAAGGGGGAGGCACTGGCAGTTAGTCTTGACATAGCGAAAGCCTTTGACCGGGTGTGGCATAGAGCACTTCTTTCAAAGCTTCCTGCGTATGGGTTGCCCGAGAAATTGTGCAATTGGATCTCCAGCTTCCTGGCTGATAGGAGCATTAAGGTCGTTATCGACGGAGCTTGTTCCGACCTCAAACCTGTGAATGCCGGGGTCCCACAAGGCTGTGTCTTATCTCCGACCCTCTTTCTTCTGCATATCAATGATCTGCTGCAGCATAGCAGTATTTATTGCTATGCGGACGATAGTACTGGAGATGCATTATACACAGGCCGCGCAAATGTTTCTCGGGCTGATGTCGATCAGTTCCGGAACAAACTTGTGTCTGAAGTCGAGACCCAACTAAGTGTAGCCTCGGACTGGGGACGACTTAACCTAGTCCAATTCAACCCCAAAAAGACACAAGTTTGCGCGTTTTCCACTAAAAAAACACCCTTTGTCGCTACTCCTCTCTTTGAAGACACCCTCCTTAAAGCCTCAGCCAGCATCGGAATACTGGGTGTCGACATATCGGACAATGTTCAGTTTCGCGGTCATCTGTAAGAAAAGGCTAAACTTGCCTCTAAAAAGCTTGGTGTGCTCAGTAGGGCGAGACGATACTTCACTCCGGGCCACCGCTTGCAACTTTATAAAGCGCAAATTCGGCCCCACATGGAATATTGTTCTCACCTCTGGGCGGGAGCCCCCCAGTACCAGCTCCTTCCTCTTGATCGCATTCAACGTAGAGCGGTTCGATTAGTCGCTGACCAGTCACTCTCCGACCGGCTTGATCCTTTGGCGCTGCGTAGAGATGTTATCTCTCAGCATCTTCTATCGCATTTACCATGGGGTGTGTTCGGAGGAGTTGTTCGGATTAATACCTGCAGCTAAATTTCATCTTCGGACATCAAGGCAGAATGCGAAATTCCACCCGTATCACCTTGATGTCTGTCGTTCCACCACTGCGCGTTTCGTAAGACACTTTTTACCACGCACCACCACGTTATGGAACAAGCTGCCCGCCACGGTATTTCCGAACCACTACGACTTAGGGTCCTTCAAGAAAAAGGCGTATAAATCCCTAAAAGGCCGGCAACGCACTCATGAGCTCCCAGCCACTTTAGTGTCCATGGGCGGCGACTTCACCTTTATGGTGGGCCTCCTGCTCGTTTGCCCCCTCTTCTATAAAAAAAAAAAAAAAGAGCGTCAGACGTCAAGGTGGTACGGATGGAAATTCGTATTCTGCCTTGACGTCCGGTGATGGAATTCCGCTGCAGGTATTAGTACGCACAATTCATCAGAGCACTCCCCATGATAAATGCGGTAGAAGATGCAGAGGGAGCCTACATCTCTACGCAGAGCCAAAGGATCAAACCGATTGGAAAGGATGGGGTCGTCGGCGATACGAGCCGCTCTGCGTTGGATGCGATCGAATGGAAGGAGCTGGTATTGGGGCGCCCCCGCCCAAAGGTGGGAACAGTACTCCATATGAGGCCGAATATGCGTTTTATAGAGTTGCAAGCGATGGCCTGGTGTGAAATACTGACGCGCTCTGCTGAGAACACCAATCTTTTTAGAGGCTAACTTAGCCTTACCTTCCAAATGATTGTAGAACTGGACATCACTCGATATATCGACACCAAGAATTCCAATACTGGCTGAGGCTTTAAGAGGCGTGTTATCGAATAGTGGGGCTACGACAAAGGGAGTCTTTTTAGCGGTTAACGAGCAAACCTGGGTCTTCGAGGGCTTAAATTGGACTAAGTTAAGTCGACCCCAATCCGAGACTCAACGCAGTAAAGTCTCGACTTCAGACATAAGTTTGTCCCGACACTGCTCGACATCAACCCGGGAAATATTTGCACGGCCGTGATATATAGCATCTCCAGTACTGTCATCCATTATTGATATGCATCATTGATATGCAAGAGCAACAGCGTAGGAGAGAGTACTCCAGCGTTTATGGATCTCTGACGTCCCACAGCAGATGTGCCGGGTTGTAGCGGAATATCTACACTGTCAGTCTGTAGTCTATGTTCAATTAACATTAATGACAACAATGTGACAACGTGTCAAACTTGTATCTACGTGTAGGTCGGATATCAAAAATAAATTTCAGTGGACTGCCAACTCGATAGTACTTACATCCATTAAATTTACTTTCGAAAACTTTTTCGGCATTTTATATACATTCCAATCTACATTTAAACAATAAAATGGTTAGTATAAATGGTGATTTTGTTTTTTAACTATATAAACTATATACTTAAAATTGAGTGATAATTCCGTTATATTTTCAGCCTGCTGCTCCGAGTTCTACGTCGGTGGGATCAGGTGGTCGTTCACCAAGTAAAGCTTCAATAGCTCCAAGAGCTTCAAGTGGTGGTACTGTACGTCAAAGAAAAACCACAACTACAACCACTGCTGCTCGAAGCCGAGCTACTGGAGCAGGTTCTGGAGGCATGTGGCGGTTCTACACTGATGACTCTCCTGGCGTCAAAGTGTAAGTAATATTTACATATGTAACTAAATAGATCGACAATTTATAAGAGTTAAACACAGAAATATTTTGATACTTTAAATTTAGTTTATTATCATTTAAGCAAATCTATTTTAATCCATTAATTTTATTTTTTCAGAGGTCCAGTGCCAGTATTGGTTATGTCCCTTCTTTTCATTGCATCAGTTTTTATGCTACATATCTGGGGAAAGTACACTAGGGCCTAATTATTGTTATTTATTTAATAAGACTGTCATTGGATAAGGAAGTGAAAATTATATTTAAGGTATGAGTGACGTTATATTTGGTGGTATTACAATAACAATCTTCAACAGAACACATTCTTTTAAACTAATTTAATTTTAGATATAATAGTCTGTATCTAACTGCTGATTGTTAACATTTATCAGAATTGTGATGCATTTAGACAATTCATTTCAATACCATGAATACTTAAATTCTCATTCTTATAGCTATTTAAAATAAGTTAATAAAGTACATTGTAATAGTTTGTAGTTTTCTTTTTCTCCAAGTTTTCTACTAGACTCAGTTTTTTTATATATGAGTATTTAGGACAATAAACTATAGATTTTAAAGGAATTCAAAACCAACATGTCTGACCTCTAGCCAGTTGACCTAGCTTGTTCAATTTTGTAACCTTGTATGGTTATATAATTTTCAAATTGGGAAGACCATATTTTTTTATATTTAAACTTTTTTTCAACTAAATGTGGACACATGGGATTGATAGATCCTATATCATTTTATCAAAAGCTGCAATAAAAGTGGTGTTTGTCTAGTTAGACAAAAATTAAATAAAGAATAATAGATTATATTAAAGATGTAATTGTTTTTTAAAATTTAAAGATTACAGCTTACTTGACAAGCTCATCTCCACAATCATACATTCCATCTTAAATTTGCAATATAAATTTAAAAATAAGATACAATCTATAGACTCAAGAGTACTACATAAATTAATATTAAATTTGTAGATAGTATAAAAATAGTAACAAAGTGTATATTACAGAGATGGTTAAATAAAAGTAATCTGTCCAAAAATATTTTTATTTGTACATGTAATTAAAAATTGTTCATTAAACGTTTCAAAAATATTTAAAAACTAAGTACATAAAATAATATTTACAATATCAGCCTTATAATTAATCTCAATTTAAGTAGTTACCATATCAATTATTATAATAAAAAGTAAAGGACTTCATTTATTTTTTATATTATATGATTATTAGCATAGAGAGCTAAAGAAGTATGGCCAAAGTTTTAAATAATTAGCAAATTACAATTGGTTTCTAACACTTCCATGAGACCAGATATCTGATAAAAATCTTAGTTGCAAAATCAGGTATTCTTTTGGATATGATCTAGTTTATATTTGTAAAATTAACAGACTTATACATATGCCTCAACACGTCTTCCTTTCAATCTATCAAAAAATTGGCGCCATGTCACTATTGTTTTGCTAGACCAGATCCAAAAACTAGATGTTATTCCAACAATCATAGTCATAAGATATTTTATGATAAACATTTCAAATTTAGGTCTATCTGCTTCCTGTTTTGTGAAAGGACATGGTATCGAGTATTGTGGAGATGAGCACATATCACGATGCCAAGTCACCATCCATGAATCAAAGTGTGCCTGCTCATAGAACAAGCATGCTATAACAATAAGTGCTGGCACTGTATATAGAACACCAAAGATGCCTATACGAATCATTAACTTTTCAAGCTTATCTGTTTTTGTTCCATCATGTTTCATGACTGTTCTTATCCTGAACAAAGAAACAAATCCTGCAAGTAGAAATATGGTTCCCAAAACTAAATAAGCACACAGTGGGACCAGAACAAATCCTCTAAGTGCTTCAGCATCCCATATACCAACATAGCATACACCTGATAAGACGTCTCCTGAAATATACAATAATCATTAAAATCAAAATTCAACATATTAATGAACAATTTTTGTATCTACAGCACTTACCATCAACATTACCCATGGCCAATATTGATATAGTTTTAACTGCTGGGACTGCCCAAGCAGCTAAATGAAAGTATTGAGAGTTAGCTTCAATTGCTTCATGACCCCACTTCAAACCAGCTGCCAGAAACCATGTTAGCGTTAATATAACCCACCAAATACTTGATGCCATACTGAAGAAATATAGAATCATAAAAAGAATTGTGCATGGTTCGTGTTTAGTTCCTTGTGTTATAACTAGCATGTTAGGCAGTTTAGTGCCACTAACTGTCATGGAAAATGGACCTTGGCAACTAACACTGTCACCAGCACCCCACCCTATAATATATGCTGTGGCTACCATCAAGTAGCATACTGACAAAAATATTATAGGTCTTTCTGGGTATCTAAATCTATCAGTGTCAATTAAAAATGTTAGTACTGTAAAAAGGCAACTGGATGCACAAAGAGTTGCCCAAATACCAATCCATAATCTAGCAAAATTCTTTTCATCTTTACTGAAAAACATTCCATTACAGGGTGCCCCACAATCATGTTCAACTTTGTCACCCACTTTGAGTGAATATTCTAAGTCAAAATTTTTAGGTATTTTAAATTGCACAGGGCAGACAAATCCATAATTTTTAGCTCCATGTAGTTTAGTTGGGTCTCGATCAATGCTAGATTTAAATTCTACCTTTGGAAGCCTTCTTTCTAATGGTTTACGAGAAGCTTGAGAAACATTGTTATTCCCAAAACATATAATACTATCATCAGTCTTAACTGGAAATATTGAACAGTTTAAGTGATCAGGCCACTGGAATCCAAAATGTTTCACGCGATCATTGCAATCAAGTTGGACTGTTTCACATAAATGACGACATGGCGGTATTGGATTATCTAATATAGTACATACGGGCGCATAAACTGAACATAGAAATGCCTTCAAATCTGGTGAACAATTATTTTTTATCAGTGGTGTAAAAATCCTGTAAACTTCGGAACCAGCATCTTCTTGTTTTATATGGTCAATTAGGTTGGGGAAAATCGTTTCATTGTACCTTATTTGTTGACAATATTGAATAGTAATCGGTTCACAACGACCATGGTGAGGAAGTGTATCCCCTTGATAAACAGGAACACGTGAACTTTCAGAAATAACAAACAACTGAAACAATGCATATATAAACAACATCCATATTTTTCCCATTTTCAATGTAACACTGTTAAATTAATATCCTATAATGTTACAAATAGTACGTCATTTCAATCACTTTTAGTGAAACTTCAACAAATTTATGTAAAACATTTTTTCATACAAATTATTATTAGGAACAACTACAGTTATACGATCTACACGGCCATTTTGAATTTTATAAAAAATAGATGTATATAGACTGCTAAGTGCTTACCTATAGACAAGGCAAAACGGTCCCGTTCATATTTAAACAGAACAAATGGAGGATGAGGTAGAGATAATATCTTACTAATTTATACAGAACCATTAAGAGTGTAGAGCGCGACTACGCTTTAACCACTCATACATACATACTGAATTTAAGCTTATTGAAAAATATACATTGTAGTACTATTATATAAATTGTAGTATTTTAAAAATAACCTCTATTATCGACAGAAATAAGTTTAAAAAAATATATAGCAAAATCGCCTTTAAAAGTGGTTGCTTTTATCCTATTTGAACTTGCAGTTTCCTATATTAAAAGTTTTCGTATTGTTGAAATAATCGGGACTGGCATTGAAGACTGGGTTGATCATTTTTACTAACTTCGAAAAATGGTTTGATACAGCTTGACTAACATAGGAATAAATCCGTGGACAATGAAATAATTACAAATGTCCAACGTTTATTCAAACACCCCTTAATTATACATTATATAGACTTCACAATAAGTTATAAGAAGAAGATATATACAGTTATCTGATTTAAATTATAATAATTAACATGGTTATATATATTATAGCTCAATCGTATGACCTTTCGAATGGGCAGGAGAACCAAACGCGCATGGCACCTTGAGCCAGTACACAGACTAAACACCTCACGCTGTACTCTGTAGTACGAAATATGAAAAACCCTAGGCTGTTACGATTTCAGGTTTGAAGTTTCAAGTTAGCTGTTAGGAGTTTGACTTTAAAATAATAGTTTGTATATACAAATACAAATAATTTGTAAATATTATCGTTTGTTATTTAAAAGATATGGACGCGGGTAGTGAAAATCTCGATTTTGTTAAACTCATTAATGTAAAGGGAAATGTTGACAATATTACTCCTCATAAAATAGCTGTTGTCGCTTTTATTCGAGAATATGGTGTACTGAAAATTGAAGGTATAATAATTTTGTAATTCTAATAACATTTGTAATTTTTATTTAGAAAATTTATTAAATAATGCTATTTGTTTACAGCAAAAGAAATGACAGAGCGAACAATAGCCCCCAAATATAGAAAAGATTTTTGTATATTGGCTTTAAAACTAATACAGGTAAATAATTATATACATGAAATAAGTAAAACGTAAGAATCTATTAAATATTTTAGTCACAAGAGGCTTACGTTTATACAAATTATCTAAGAAACATTAGCACCACTGGTGTATTTATTATTAGGAGAACAAATTAACTCTTAGCAAAATTAAGAAATTAACAAAATCATTTTAGTGTCCTGATATGGAGTTTAAAGAGTTAGAAACTCTACTAACAGATGGAAGATACAACCTTTTAAGTGTGCACCTACAGAATTTTTGTGTAAGACTGCAAAACATTTACATTAATGGCATAAATGCACTGATGGATTGTGTGACATCCACTTTGGATAAACTGATGATAGAACAATCTGAAGTTAATCCATCAGTTGTCAATAGATGCAGTGTCATAGGTAAATATCATGTTATAAAATTATTTATGTTGGAGTAGCATTTGTATGTAACTATTTTTAAGTACACTATTTACTTATCAATATCTATACCAAAAATTTAAATGAATAATATTTATTGTTGCATTACTGTAATATAATCATGAGAGCATTGTTGTGTAAGATTTTTGTATTAAAAAGTTGTGAATTTAGTGATTTTTAATATTGTCTCATGACTTCTACCACGACTATTCTTGAATATATTCTGTAAGTGCCTAATACCTAACATGTTCTAGTTTTAAAGGAAGTGAATGCTCCTCTGCTCTGCAAAATGAAATATATAAAAACTTACAATACTGGCTCTTGTGCTTACATTAACAGTTAAAAAAAGGTATACTTATTTTTTTGAGAAGTGAAATGTTTTTGCCCTCAGGATTTTACCTCAGAAGGATCATGCTACATTTAGATAAACTGACATTTGTTCAGCTTGGTACATTATATAAATTATTTTGTCAATATTATCAAAAAGGTAGACCAGGTCTTATGATGAGATCCTTGAGTAAAGAGGTTAGTTACAAGCTGAATTTTAATACTACTAGTAAACCTACCTGGGTATGTGGTCAACCAAGTCGGTTTCATCGATCTATTGTTTAGATTTATGGTCTTGTACAAAAAACCAACAATTGTTTTATATGAAATTATATTCAACTTGTGTGAAGTGTTAAATCAATTTATCTGTATGATATATTTTTATGAAAATATTCTTTGGCTTAATCAAACAATCTGTATTTAAATTGTATTTTGCATACTATTTAAGTTGGCAATAACAGTTTCTAAAACTAATTATTCATTCTACTTGTGACAATATTATTTTCTTTGAAAATTAGAATATATTAATAAACCTTTTTTTTAGAAACTCCATAATATTGAATCACAAAGATCAACTTCTATGGTTGATGAATCAAGGCCTCAAGATGTGATTTTAAAATTTCATGCAGATAAGGATAAGTATGTACTATTTGTTTAAGTTATAAACCTTAAAGACATTTACATAACTCATTGCCATTTTTACAGTAATTTTGAAGAATGCCAATGGTCACGAAAACAAGCAGAACTATTTACGGCTCAGCAGGCGAATTTATTGCAAATTAATCCCAAAATGGCGTTGCCCCCAAAGCAACTCCAAAAAATGACTATGCAAATCATTAACGACATACCAGAATATCCAGATGTGGTAATTATTTTAAAGATGTAAAGGCACATTGTCAATAAATTTGCAAAATCGTACATTATATTTGTTGACTCTCACTATTTTAAAATAAAGTATTGAATCCTACAAAATCATCAGAAGAAAAGAATTACAAATCTGGCCGTCCCAGGTCAAATAAAATCGATTTATATAATAAATAAAAAGCTTTAATTCTATATTATTTGTTTAAATGATGTATTATTCTTTTTCAGCATTTCCTAAGTTTTCTAAATTGTTTGCGGATGAAAGAGTTCTGCGGCGCACAAGAGTCATTGTACAATTGTTTTGACCGGCCCGTGTTCAGTATCGCCAGTGGTACAGACAGAAATAAGAACTTTCGTTTTGCCGCACTCAATAGAGCAGCGATGCATGTTCAGTTTGGTCACAAGTAAGTACTTGTTTTTCCTTTTCACACTACTAAAATGAATTTTAAATAAGTATATTCATATATTGGGTCATCCAATAAAGGAAATACGTAATTAAAATTAATGGATGACCCTTGGCAAAAAGAGAGAGACCACTGGAAAGAGCTGGAGATATTTATAAAAAAAAACTAACAAATTCTCATTTTCACTTTACTAACAACATTTGCAATGTAACTTATGGATATGGAAATATAAAGGCTTATTATTATTATTTCCTTTATTGAGGCTTAACATCAATTGAAAATTAAATTATTCCACTAAATATGTGCTATGTATGTACAAGTAACACAATTATTTTTATTAGACCTTTAGCAATGGAAGGGGTCCGCGAAGCCTTAGCGAAGGCACAAGAGGCAGGTGACAGTGTGTGTATGTCTCATGCTGCTGCTTGGGGTGCTTTGGCCGGTGGAAGAGCGCGTCGAGCTGCGTTATTGGCTCGAGTACCACGTGCGCCCAGAGCCGCAGCAGCAGCTGCTCAGTTTATGGCGTTGCATGCAGCACTCAATTCGGCTAAGCCGTGCGACGTATTTCAGGTGTGGTTAAGGCACATAATGTGTATGATAGAAAAACCTGACAACATTTGTTTATGTGTGTGTGTTTTTACTACTTCCAAAGAATAATGACGATATGAACAATAATAGACGCTTATAAATAGGTTTGTGATAATGGTTTATGTTTTTCAGATAATTAGCAAAGGAGATTCCATAAACTACATGCATTCACTGACAGATCTCACTATGGCAGCACTGGCGAATATAGCCGCCCTTTGGGGTCTCTACGGAAAAACTGAAATGGCCTCTGTTAATTGTCAACTCTTATTAAATTTAAATACAAGTAACGTAACATAACATATTATGATTACTAATCTTACTTCAATATTTCTCAACTCTAGCAAGTTGTTAAACGATTGTTATGATATTTTTGTATAGAATGCAAAATCGGCATGGGCAGCGCGTGGCAATGGGGCGACACGAGTGCGACGGGCGGCGCGGGGGCTGTTGGCGTTGCAGCGTGGAGAGGACACGTTGCCATGGCAACCGCGCTCGCTTCACACTTCACTACACCGCCGGCGCGAGCGCTCACCTTGAGGCATCACGCTACATTCGCGCTAAGGGCCGGTAATCTTTCACATTGCTATTTAAATCCTTGAATAAACAAAAATAAGTTAAACAAGTTTTTATTTGTTTCTGGCTATCTAAATTTTATTTCTACTCTATATGGTACCGCCACACACACTTTCAATGCGTTAGCGCCGTAGCCCCTTTATAAATTAGTACAGAAATCTGAAACTAAAATATATATTACGCAATTAACTTTTTTTATAATATTGGAATAAGGTGGTTTTGTAAGTATCAGTCGTTCAAATACTGTAACTATGTGACACAGTAATTGTGAGTTAGTATTATAACTCATCTTATGAAAAAAGGTTCACATAAAGACGTCAAAATACCGACTGATCATTACATTCTAATAATTATATGGAATTCGCAGGAAAATGGGAAGAAGCCGAACAAAATATACGCGAACTGGCCTCGTTCGATAGATGGGAAAGTCAATTAATTAAAGCGGAGATGTACTTTTTGAAAGGGGATCCCACGAACTCCCTAGAGACATTACAAGATATTTTAGACAATTGTAAAACTGAGGATGACAGTCCGCATTACATTTCACTTCGTCTAAAAGCAATGATTCTAGAATCGGAAGTGGAACATTCGTTTAGTAGTATCCAATCAATAAACATAATACTATTAAACGAGGCATTGACGATAGCCAGATGTTCCCATTTGCATTTTCTCGCTGCGTGTATAGAAATGCATATAGCGAATGCGCAGTTGCATATGGGATGTTCGAAAAAGGCATTGCTGTTGGCGAGAAAGGTTTTACCAACGATTATGGAACACGGCAGCGCGTATGATGTGGCTAGAGGTAAGTATTATATAGTATGTCTCTTAAGAATTACTATTTAGGAGATTGGCCGAGTTTTTTGCCAGTTTTTCTCTTCCGCTCTACGCATGATTTGGAAACTTTTGGTGTAATTTTTTTAACGTTTTGACGATTAATAAATGAAAGAACGTTACCGATGATGCGAATAAAGTTATTTTGGGTTTGATTCCTTTAAAAATGCTCGAATCATGTTTCCATAAACATGACCATATTTGACGAATAAATTATATAAAAGAGAGTAAAAATGCTTGAGTAGCATAGTCTATCGATAATCTATGAAGCGGTAGATCATCTATTTTAAAATGTAATTTGCCTTGTAAACATTTCAGGAATGCTTTTATACACAAAATGTCGCATAGCAACCGTATCCCCGGCAGGGGAAGCGAGACAACAAGTCTTACAATCCTGTTGTGAAAGTTTAGATATAGTTAAAGAAAATTTCTCTAAAGTTGGCGCTCAAAGTCGCGTATTACAAACGTGGTACTTGCAGGTGAGTTTTTGTTGTCATATAAAGATATCGTTTTATAAAATTTAACGTCAATCCTTTTACGCCAGTATTTATAAAGGAAATAAATAATAATAGTTTGTTTACACTTATTTGAAACATTTGTATCGTTAACTAAATTAACAAAAAAACCATGGTTGTAGCAGTTTTTTAATATATTGTAATGGTCCTTACATTTCAGGCTAGACTATACCACGACATTGGAAATATTTCAGCGCGAAATCAATGCGCGTGGATGTTCCGACAGTTAGAATCGCAGTTACCATTGGATACTGTGCAGATTTCACATATTGTATATTAAGTAGAAATATAGAAAAATACAACATAATTATTTATTTTACTTAAATGTCTAAATTAACAAATTTAAGTATTAATGTAGTTTGTCATTCAATAGAGCCTTTTGCACTATCTCTGACATAGTGATTTTAATATCTCGACAGAGAACCTCGGAAACCAATACTTTAGTATCACTTTGCACATCCGATTGTACGTAAGCGCCCTCCCCTAAAATGTTTGTATCATTCCAACAATGGCCCAACGAAGCTTGTGATTCACAAATCCTTCCCAACTGCAACAGCAGCGAAGTAATATCTTCTAAAAGTGACGGAAAAGCGGTGCAAATTCTCGCGAGTGATTTGAGAACGGGTTGGAACAATTCCAGCCGCAAATCGCTCGGCAAAACTGACAGTAACGTAGATAGCGTGTTAATGCATAATCTCGCGATCGACATCGCTTTCGGCAATGCATACTGAATCGACAAATGTGACACTAAGTCGACGGCAAATATCTGCTTTTCTAGCGACGCTTGGCTTAAAAGTTCCGGTATGAAGTCTAGGCAAATATGCATTGAGGGTATTCCTTGTACCGTTACGGATAGCAACTCCTTTGGATAGCCTTGGAAATGTACGAGTTTGGCTAGTGACGGTTCTGAAATAAATATTTGATGCAGAAAAGAGCATATTATACTGCGAACTTCTCTCAAGGACCACATCAGTTCAGGTTTTGACTGATCTTCCGAGGTCTCGAGGCAAGCTTCAAGCAATATTTGGAGTGCGGCACTTTCTTGTGCCGCGACTAAAGCATTTTTGAGTTCTTCCCTTTCTGAATCGGATGTTAGTTGACCACTTTTCTCCAACAGCGGCTTGTCCAGCAAATGCCGACTCAGCTGACAACGAGAGGCTGCCAAACTTGCTTCTAAGATTCTCAAAATAATTTTTAATATTGGCCCACATCGGAATACACGTATATCGCATCGCAGTACTTGTAATGGGTCCACTAGAACGTTTTCTTGGGTAATTGTGACGTTTTTAGCAACACTGTCTATGTCCAAAAGTGCGTTAATTGTCATTATCCACAGACATCTCGGTAAAACAGTGTTCAAACGGAGCCATACTTCTCTATACAATTCCTGAATATGTCGCGGTACACCTTCACCGAGGACGCATTTCACATGTTTCACGAATGTCTCGGCGAATGGCCAATTTTCAGTTGGATTTTTACTAAGCATCGCCTTTAAAACTTTACCGGTTTTGTACGGATTCGTTTCAACAGTACTAAAAGCTTCGGTAATAAACGTTTCCGATAATTTGAATTCTATATGATGGCGACAAGAGTCTCCGAAAACTTGGTCGTCCATCCAGTCGTCAACAAGAGATAACTGTGGGAAGTGTGTTGCCAATAGTCGTAATAAAGGACTGAATAGCCCTCCGTAACTCAATTGATCTTTTTGCGCTTGATGCAGCAAATACTTAATTGGAAGTTCAGAGAGAAACGCGGTAGAATAACTTTTGATTTTTCTACCATTCGCGATCAGCATAGCGGCGTTAGTCAGTCGGATATCTTCATACAGCAGAAGATAGTAAATTAGAAGTAACTGTGAAGATAATGTTGGCTTTTCAATGTTTATATCGACTGATAATTCACCATCAATTTCCATTTGAGCGAACGTGGATTTGTTCTGACCATCAAAGTTAACACCAAATATTGAATTTCGGAATACTTTTTTAATTTCCTCTTCCGTTATTGGCTGGTTAAAGTATTCATTGGATCCTTTGTTATTTATCACCAATATTGAATTCACATAAACTTCGACGAGAGCGGGCATCACTGGATGCAATGGGGATGTACAATTGCAGATTTGACGATATATCCAGTTTTTAATAGGTACTTTATGTTTTGAAAATGCTCTAGATTTTAATAACTGATGAATACAGTGCACTGGCAAATAACCAGCAATATTGCTATTGAGGTTGGCTGTGACAGGAACCTTAACAGCATGTGCAGTTACCACCTGACAAGAGATATTTAACATATAATCTACAAATTAATCATCAATTATTGTAGAAACTCTCCCTATTACTATATAAAATTAATATGAATATTGAGTGACATAAAATTTATTTAAATTGTGGCCAAGAATATACTTACTCTTATAGCTATATACTAGAGCTGGTAACAATTTCGTAAGTGATTCTTAACCCTGCTTGATTGCACAGAACTGTTTAAAAACATAAGTTATTACCTGTTCCGTAAATATTTCCTGGGTAAAGGCCTGTTTAATACGGGCCAACCCATTGGGGCGTACAGGTACTCTCATTCCTAGAGTAGCACAAACCAGCTCTCCCACAGCAGCTAATTGGCCCGAGTGAAAATGGATTGCAATCAACAACAACATTTCACCAAATGATGCAGTAAATCCGGAGTTGCTAAAACAGTGTGTATATATTTTTAATTAAACTCAAACAATATTGTTTTTAGTATCTTAGGAATTTTGTATGCATCATGTTGCATTGTAGCTGACAAAATTCATACACACCTTTCAAAATAAGCTTCTTCCTTGACAAGCCATTGCACCCATTCAATTGCTTTTTTTTCATGGTCTGGTGCAGCTTAAATCATATAATGACATTGAATGAATAATTATGTTACAAGAAAAAAAATTAATATATTTATAACATGTATTACCCATGAGAGATGGACAGGCAAGTATCATACACAAGCTCAATGATACAAATCGAACACCAGCAGCTGTTGGAGGTGGTTTTTGTGTAACAAGCCTTAAAAGACCAGACACCTCATCGTCTTGAAATTTAATTCCTGCAATACCCCGTAGAGCACAGTAAAGTCTTAATAAAGCTGAAGCATCAACTCCTGCTGAGGCTTCTTTCAGCCTATTAAGTAATTCCTGGCGAAGCTTTATAAGTGCATTGTGTCCATCTCCTTTGCCTCTTTTGTGTGAATTTCTTAAAAATGGAGCAAACCATGATCTTGTGTTTTGATCAGAGCCCAATAAAAGGCTTGATATAAATGATACCTACAAAAATTTAGAATTTTTAACGGAAAGGTAATTTTAATATTGCATTTTCATGACAAATAATTCCATACCAAATCATCTTTATGATGTGTGAGAGTAAGATTGATAAGGAGGGAAGGTAAACGAGACACAGATGCCGCTTTGGCTCTTATTGATGCTGCCATATAGGGACACATGTCACATAATATAGATAAAGCATTTGCTCTTATACCACCTTCTTCTCCTCGTTCAGCATTCATAACTAGTGATTCAGCAACTGAAAAGTTCAATTGCTAATTTATTATAAAAATATGATGACACTAGAAGCTAATGTTGTAAAACATACCATCTTGTAATGTATCAGGCATATTTGCTACTACCCAAGAAATTATAGTTGGACCTTTATTTACATACAGAAGAACCTCTACAATGTCACAAATATGAAGTAAGTTTGGTAATTCTGCAAGAGTTATACATATAACATCTGTGACTTCCTCAAGATATACATCATTATCAAATAATTCAGATGGTTTTACTGTAGATTCACTATTTGCAGTTCGATTCTGGTTATACTCTGTTAATTGTGCTTGCATTTGAAGTAGTTCCGATAAAACCAACCTTACTCTTCTGGCTGAATCAGATTGTTCAAAATCATTAGCTATGCCATTAACAATGTTCTGTATTAAAAAAGATTCTACATTCTGGGAACCATTTTTTTGTCTGTAAGAAATAAATGTTGATTTTTGAAAAACTTTCATGGTCAGTCACATAAAATCAAGGTAAATATTACCTGTTAATGTAACTCACCTTATTTGTTGTTCTTTTTTAAGGTCGACTTCTAATGCGTGAAACTCTATAGATAATAACGACACAATGAAGTTTACCAAATCTATACCAGATAAAAGAGTTAGTATATCTTTTTTAGCTTCTGCACAATATCTAGTAACATCTAATGGTGATATAAGTGCCATTCGCACAAGACACGGAATAATTGGCCTTATTTGTTCAGATGTACACTTCATGAGTGTCTCAACATCTACATCCTTCAGGGCTTTGAAAACGTGCGGCTGCACTGGTTTCATAAACACACCCTCCATGGATAGCTTAATTATTTAGGAGCCGATAACAACAACAACCTCGCACACAGCTTACGTGGTGAAACATTCGATACTTTTGTTTTTTCTGTAATATTGGTTAACAGATTTTAAATAAGATGCTTCGCGCATTACAATAATTAATAATATGTTTTGTTAAAATGTATAACATTTGGAATTCAAATAATAAAACTGCAGCCAGCCCATGCCCAGCTGACAGCACGCAAATAGTGACTGCTGACTGTCGACTGATGACAGATGTGAGGCAGCAGTCAAGTCTGTACCGACAGCAGACAGGAAGCATTAGCTGCAGATGTACCACAGATTTCTACGCTGCCAACAACATTATAAATTATTATGTCGCAGCCAAAACATGCAATCGTTCCGTTTATGAAAATTCATGAAATTGTCAAACCAGATAAATGAATATCAGTGTTGAAATATATAAATGGGAATGTATATACAACAACAATTTTTACTATATCCGTACTACATAAATCATATTTTCAGTTTTGTAGCTGGAGTTTAAAATTTAATTGAACTTTTTTAGTCATTCTATAAACAATCCTAATAAAAAGGAATCCTGTTCACATCTATCACACATGATCATGATGTCATAAGTAAATATTAAAAATAAATGCTTAGGTAACATTAAATTTTTATTTTATGTAAGCCTTTTTTTTGATTACGATTTATTAGTCATTTTGGTACGTGGTTTAATTTAAAATAATCGTACTATTAATTGAATGATAGTATAATTATTGCTATGGCGTTAATAATGTAAAAATAATGACGCTATAGCGTCATTACGTTAAATAGACTTCACTTAATACTAGGAGATTTCACTAAATAGACGATTGCATTGCCATTACAAAGTCAACGTACAAGATTTTAAAATAAATATATGATTAGCGTTATTATTAGAATATGACTAATTTATTTCTGAATCTCGACGCTTCTCTTAATTAAATGCGACATAATCAAATACTTAAGCATGGTCGGAAATAGTTGACTTGAAAACTTACTTAACTTATAAACTAGTCAATAATAAATTGAACAATGTTTTTGACATTCACATGTCGACAATATATTTTATGGATACTTATAATAATATACATATGGACCAAGTTACAATTAACTTGGTCATCATAATTTTTATTTTTCCTTTGAAATAAATGGATCATCCTAATTATCGTCAAGTTATAAGTGTGTATAAGGTTTGTCTCATATTTTTCGCAAGTTTACTGGGACACTCTACAGTGTATCTTTACAGGTGAGGCCTAGATTTGATTAGAGATACAATTTAAATAGTCCTAAATGGTATTTAAAATAGTATAGATTGCATCTACCTATCGGTACCTGTCATCCATCATTGATTTTTGATCCCTTTACATAATAAAAATCTTTATTTAAACCAATACAAGATACAAAAATTTGATTGTTAAAATTGGATTTCCTTTATCAAATGACTCATCAAAATATGATATTCTTTCTTACGCTTTTTAGCAGTCATGCAATAATTTTATATGTTTAGCATTTCAGTTACTCTTTAACAATTTTAAGTAAACAACACGATAAAAAATATTTTAAATGTATTATTCTTCATTAAATTCGCAATACAACAAATCCTACGAAATTGATATCGATTTCCTTAAAAAACAATGGCAATTCTTTTGGCGAAAACTAAATTAACGCTTGATGATGCTTATTAAAATTGTCAATGCATAGATTTGAGAGCGGTTTAGTTCTGGCGAGGTTTACGGAATAGAATCAATGTAATGAATCGGGGTGAAGAGGTTGGGACGAAGCTAGGGCGGCCGCGCAGCCCGGGGGCCGAGGGCGGCGTCCGACGGCAGTCGCGCGCCAACACGTGCGTGTAACACATAACGCCGTACGCCTAAAAAATTCGCGCCCTTGTAACCCCTAACTAATATAAAAATTAACGGAACAAATATGATTGTGCAAAGTTAAACTATCGTGGTATTAATGTGGGTTATGTAAATAAGTGTATTTTTCAGATTTCGGCGGGAAATTTTATCATTACATTAAGTAACTATGTCATTAATTATATCAGATTTAGAATTATAATCAGCTGTATTCCTAAATGTGAAATATTTATATTCAAATATAATTGAAACTAATGAAGCCAAAGTTCAATTTTATCGGATCAATAGCTTTAGTACATAATTTTTTATGACTGTTACCCATTTGTACATGTTAAGAAGAAAATTTTGTTATCGCAATTCCTAGTCTATGTATTTACTGAAGTAGTTAAGTAAAAATTATTTTCAAGGTTTTATCTATTAACAATAATTGGTTTTTAAATTAGAACTTAGGTGTGTTGTCCTAGTAACTGCTACTAAGCGACGGTCGGAAGATACAGAAATTATTTATGAAAAGGCATTTTGATAGACTGTTTATAATGCAATCGGGTTGAATTAAAATCATCTTTAAATTCGTCTTAATTTTGTTTTTTATAATCCAATAAGCCCCGAAATAATTAATGCGTTAAACTCATTAGCTGGTTGTTGGTTATATTTAACCTCATTTTAAATCATTAAGTACTTTTATACAATTTATTTCTTGTAAATTGGGGTAGCGTAGAATGCTTCTTTTTAAAAATGCACGTCTTAAATTTGTGTAATGATCAAAGTAGATCAATATATGTTATATAATATATGCTATATGAATTTCATGTACAATGTATATAAAATTGTTAATTTATAATGAGGCTTCTAACTTTAATTGATATATAAATTTTCATGTTTTTTCAAGTTAACAGTAAGTTACATGTAGTAACTATTCCCCGCTTATTCACCCGCGTTCATAAGTTTTGTCCCCGATTTTATATTTTTTAAATACTCACACTCTAATTCTGGTCGTATGCAAGAATCAGTACCACTACCAGTAATGAAGAAAGCGTAATCATATATATTTATCGCTTAAAGCCGCTAAATTTTAGACGGTTCCTATAAAAATGGCGCCATGAAACTCTCTTTAAATTCATTATATAGATTAGTATGTCATGTGACATGTCGTGATTTCCATGGTCACTTCAGTCACAACGGTTGTCAATATTGAAATGAGAATAGAACAATAATGTGGAAAGATGTGTTTAGTGGACATCGGCTCTAATGGACGGACATGAGAACAATGTTTCAGCGTGTAATTTATTCATTACACGGCCGTCCTCTGTGATTATATCCGAGATGAGTATGTTGAAATAGCTTCTCTTCGATTGTATAATTGGAAAGGAACCTATTTTATAAATAATTTAAAGACTAAGAGTTTTTTTAAAGGTTTGTTAGCTAAGTTGTGTTCAAACATGAGTTGTCAGAATCCTATAAAAGGAAGTATAATAAAGGGATTGTTTTTGAAATTCATAAAGAAACTAACTGCCATGTAACATTTCACATTTACCTAAATAAAAGTAGTCATTACATAGTTTATTAAAAATGTGGAGATGTTAAAGTAAATGTTACTATTGACTTTACTATTATATAATTTAATAATTACACCAGTCATCCTGATTTATAATATAGGTATCAGTAATAGTATACGTTCCTTTTGATACGAGTACTATAAAAAATATTGTAGCTGTTATTTCCTACTTATCATCTACGATTGTTCTACAAATATTGAAATTCTAGATGAATTAAAAAATCTTTTTTCTATAAAAATTTTTAAATTTATATAGAAAGAAGGATTTATTAAAAAAATATTTCTAATAAGGTCTGGCCTTAAAATAATCTAAAGGACATGAGCATCTTATAGGTTATATATACGAACTGATTATGCCTTAAAGATAGTAAATTATGAATCAGTGATTCTAACATATGCTAATTAAAAATATTACTCGGCATGATTTACCTATTTCCGTTCACAAAAGCTCTTATCCTTAATTATCTGTATAACCACAGCGTGTAACAGACATTTATCTGTTTATCGAGAAAACACCATATTGTAATTATCAGTTAGAACAAGACTTATCTATTAAATTTAGAAATGTAAAATATTTGAATTTAAATAATATCAATAATTTATAATTATTAAAATATTTGTTCTTTTAGGATAATTGTGTAATATATTATTTATCTAATTGGAGCTCGAGTTGGTCTCACAAAAGCTTAAACAAAAAAAAATGGACAATCTATTAAGAAAAGTATAAGGATGGAGAAAATCGAACGGTCGGGTATCTCTCGGATTTGTATATGCCTTGTACCACCATGGAGTTTTGAAGATACCTCAGATGAAAAATTATATTTAGCGTACACTCAACGACAAAGACAAGGTGCTGTTCTACGGTGGATCTCTTTGGGATTTTTATTGCAGTTATTCATCGCATTCGTACCAGGCGAAGCTAACTTAAAATTCGCATATGCATCCGTTGTTATTGCTACGTTGATAAACATAAGTTTAGTCATCGTATATGCTGTTTTGCCAAAAGTACGTCCACTCCTTAACCACATAGCATGGCTGGTTCTTTGGATTCAACTACTTGTAAGCACATCACGAAGAATCGGGGATTCATACAACGAGTTACTGGGTTGGGCTATTGTTCTACAATACTTCACCCTAACCACATTACCATTTTATCACCTGTTGCTCATATTATACAGCGCAATCTCTTTTACGGCGTACTTGATAGTCCAAAGTTATAATGCCACTGTTTTCAAAGAAGAAGTTGAAGGAGATTTGACCATTCAGGTAAAAACAATTTTCATTAACGCATTTTTTAAGTTATTTCATTAGAGCGTTTAACAGACAACACACTGGTTCTGGATTATAACGCCTAAACTTTGTCATAACTTTCGATACAGTGTTGATTAAATCAAGTTATGAACTCGTCCATGTTCAGCTTTGTATTTTCATTTACTGTTTGCCCTTTTCCAAAACGTCACTAAAATTACAATTGACTGGACGACTTAGAATATGTTTTCTCGACATTATCGTTTTTGTAAAATGTGTCGAAGTAGAAGAGACATATTTTATTAAGACGACACATCTAGTTCTATATTGTTACACAGTAACTTTATAACTGGATACCCACGTTCTGGAAATTGTCCGACAGTTATGTGTACTAGTATGTAGAATAAACATTACACACATAGATCAGTTTGTATTATCTTTTGCATCAGGTTAATTGTGGAAATGTATGACGTACACTGTTAGAAATACAATAGGAAAAATGGGTCATAGTTTGGTATATACAAAGTGTAATTTCAATGTATTTGATTGCGATTTTAACAATAATTATGTTGTTATAGCAAGTAGCAAACGGCTGCCTATTACTGGGTGCAACGTTATTGGGAGGCACAGCATACTTCATTAATGAACGGAAGCAGCGACTATCGTTTAAGGAGACCAAACGAAGTTTACGCGATAAACTTACGATCGAGCAACAGAGTAAGGAACAGGTAAGGTATTGGGTCACACATACATGCAAATGGTTTTATTTTAAAATAATTTTAAACGAGCCCAGCTTGAATCAAGAAGTTCAGCTGGGGTTGTTGTTTATAATAAAAACATAAGTCACCTAGTATTTTATAATGAATTGGATTTTCATGAAATCATAACCGTACAAATAGGTTCGTTCTATAATATATACTCAATATTTTTATTGTTACTTTTTACAACAGCCGCGTTTGCTGGCTGCAAAACTATGCGCATTAATAGGTGCACAATAATTAGGCAATATCACTTCTTCATCATAGCTGTCATAGAGTACTATTTTTATAAAATGGCGTGGCTAACGGCCGTCTGTTGTACGTAAATCTGTATACTTAATGGGTTTTATTTTTTATATAATATTATTTTCACGGTCTCTTTATGATTTATGGATCCTTTCGATATTCAGTGGTCTAGTTTTAGATAAAACGGATAGATATAATACCGAACTTTATCAGTTACGTTTTTTTCCGTATATGTTCGCAATACTGTATTTTATATTGATTTCTATTTTTGTATCTGTTCCATTGTAGTTAGTTTTCAAATAATAATCCCCGCATTGGGAAATGTTACTAATTACAAAATTTTTCCGTTTTATCCTTACAAATAATACGAATATGTACTTGTGTATCCAGTGAATGTAAGAAGAGGTACTTAAGTAGGACGAAACCTGAAAAGATAATTTTCAGGAAAGATTACTGCTGTCCGTATTACCTGAACATGTCGCCGTTAAAATGAGGGCTGACCTGGGTTGTATAGACACACAGTTTAAGAAAATATATATGTCGAGACACGAAAATGTAAGGTGAGAAATCGATGCCACCCTAATAACATTAAATCGACATCAGAAATATATTTATGTATGTATTTCAGCATATTGTATGCAGATATTGTAGGGTTTACTGCAATATCCTCGTCATATTCGGCACAGGACCTTGTAGCCATTTTGAATGAACTGTTTGCTCGATTTGATCGATTAGCTGAGGTAAGATTACAGTATTTGACATGGCATATCCATTAAAAACGATTAGTAGAAAAAAAATATTCTACATTTGAATTTAGGTATTTGTTATTACGGGATTAAATCAGTAATAATTATTTTTTGTATAATGTTATAGAAACTAATAAATATACTCACACAATAGTGATCAGTGTTCTTCAACAAACGCGACATATGTAAAATAATAATCTTTTATCTTTTTGAACTGCATAACACAACGATATTAAAAAAATGTAATTAATATTATTTGTTATATATTTTAGAAATACAACCAATTACGAATAAAAATTCTTGGAGATTGCTATTATTGCATAAGTGGTGCGCCGGTGGAAAGAGCTGATCATGCCGTACTCTGTGTGCACATGGGACTGTCAATGGTAAAAGCTATCAAGTAAGTGGTTAACGTAAGTTTTACATAATTAATGAGTTTCATACAAAAGCTTATATTTATACTCGCAACCTTCCTTATTCTTCATTAATATTACTTGATAATTTGACATTATGTGCTTGTACCATATTGTTCACGACGTCATCATTCACGTGAAATAGAAATCAGACCGTACTTCATAATCTACTTAACATTGTATGTATAACCAACCAATTGCACTAAAAATCCTTTGACTGATAGAATTACTGATAATTGTGCTGTAAGAGTTATATTAAATTAACCGAAGTAATGATTTTTTTAACAGGTTTTTATAACTTCATAATACTTGATATTTTCATCAACCGATGGAATGAGGTTTCGTTAAAAATATTAAATTTTTTTTTAGTTTTGTGCGTGCGTTACAAAATCTGATTGGACTGAGAGGCCTTGAGCGATTAATCACTGAATAGGGTCTTCGTGTTACAAAAATGTTTAAAATTAGACATTTGGCAAGTGCTTTTGTCTGGTTGGCTTGAAAATTATTTGAAGTTCATATTGATACAAGAAGTAACTAAATAGATAATATTATGTAGGCCTACAAAAATAATACCCTGTGGAGTAACTATTCGGCCTTTGTGCACTGTACCAATAATTATGTATATTTCAATTTTTGTACTAAATTTATTCAAAATATATGGAATAGAGCTAAAGATGAAAGAAGCTAAGATTAAGTTTTGCTGTTAGAAACCTACAAAAAAAATTGTAATTGTCATAAAAGGGGCAAACTAACAGAAAAAAGCGTAGATAGATAGTTTAGTCGAAAACTAAATTCTTTGCTATAAAATATTTTTTTTTTAGGTATGTACAGGGCATAACAAACTCTCCAGTGGATATGCGAGTGGGCATTCACACGGGAGCGGTACTAGCTGGAGTTCTGGGTCAAAGGCAGTGGCAATTCGACGTATATTCAAGAGACGTGGAACTTGCTAATAAGATGGAGAGTAGTGGAATGGCTGGGTAAGTAAATATTACTTCAATGCACGAAACTTTTCTTTGATTTTATTGTGTTTATGAAACGTTTACTTCACATTGCAATATAAATATCAAGTAATTGCAATAACGGAGCCGTCATCTGCATTTTTACAAATACTTTTCTGTCGAATTGGCGAAGCCTTTTCGTTTACACTAGTACAATATAACTAATAACTACTATACTTAAAGATAAAAACAATAAATAAGTGTATGGTCAAAACAAGACACAAATTTTTACTTACCAGAAAATGGCGGCTGCTAATCGAGTTAACTCACCGAATTGCGGCTCGATTGAAAACGCGTGGTTATTACGGCAATCATATTGATCGATTATTAACAATGTGTTAACGATTTCATAGTATCTTTAGTAATGTTATTAATCATCAAAACGGAGATTTTATTTGGTTTGAAATTTGACACATTTCTAAAAGAAACCGATTATTGCACCTATTAAATTATATTAACGTACGAAGTATGTATATACATACACCAACAAAAAGTTTGAGAATTTAATGCCAACAAAGAATATCTATTTATCTTTTTGAGGATAGCTATTTGTTTCGTGCCAACGTTCCGTAACTCTGATCGTTATACCGCCATGTTACTTAAAATGACATGAAACTTTAAAGATATAAAAAAAAACAAAAATACGTTCATTATAATTTCGATTTTTTTAGTATAGAAAACAATATGCGACTTTATGATAAACATACTTAGTAAACTTAAATACTGTAATTACAATTTATAATAAGGGCTTAAAGCAATCAAAAAACATTTTAACATTCATCTTCATCATAAAACCTTTACAATCCCAGTATATAACGACATTGTTATATTCATAGCTCAGCAGAAACTAACGAAGTTGACCTTATCTAAGAAGACTTGAGTTGATATTTGGAGCAGATAACTTTACTCCTCTTTACGACCCGGTTGTCTTAACGATCTAACTATGACAATAACTCTCATTCAGTTTTTAAAGCCTGATGTGAAAAATTATTATAATCTCGTAACCGATTAAGTAATCAGTATTATCTTTAAACTATATATAGAACAATCTTTGTCACAACTTTATATAAGTTCGATTTCGCCAAATTTGACTTTCAAATTATCGCTTTCCTTAAAAATTTACTTACATATAAAACTAGATGCTGACTCAGGCTGTTAAATTAAGACTCGTAATACATCAGAAAGCCCGCAAGGTACCAATGTGTACGAAGTTTTAGTATATCATATATATAATTGTTAAGTGATATATTAAAATTTATAAACAATCACTAATTCTTTTTGTTAATTCCACATCAAAAAATATATATAATATTTTTCGATGTGGAATTATATCATGTTAATAAAATAACCTCGGAAATAAATCCTCCGGCCACTTCTAGTAAGATCGCTGAATTCTCTTCCATTTTATTACATCATTATGCTAGTAAAGAGTGATGAATTACGACAAATAATGTGGCATCCTATAGTATAGTATACAGCTCTTATATTAGCAAATTGAGGTCATCGCCCTTGACCTAATGATGAGCTATTTATTCCCGAACTGCCAATCTTAGTGGTGCTGGAATGTTTCATAACTTTTTGAGGTCTAGATGGTATGGATATTATAATAGAAATTTCTCTCTCTTGGTAGTATCGTTTATTCCCGTTCCAGTTTCGTGTGTGGTTTGCTTAAATATTTGTTTTAATCAAATAGCTGCCATTCAAACATATATTGTGCCAGAAAAACCTTACTATTTTAATAAATTACGTCTTGTAGTTAACAAGTAGCGGTATAAAAAATCCTTAATACTTAAATTTAAACATGTTTGCTTTTTGGAGGACCAAAATATTTAAAAATTTGACAATATATATTTTGCAGTAAAATGATAATAATACTACAGTGACTGTAGCTTCATTATTAATTGAATATAAAACTATAAAAGTTGGTTTTATTAATGGCATATGTGTGGACGTTACCTTACCCTGACTGCAATACCTGTCAATGACAGATCGATTTGAGGGAAGTACTATCGGAAATAAACTGTTAACAGCATATTGGCATAGTTTTTAATTCAAATATAGAGTATGTGTTTTTTAATAAATATATTACTTATCTATATCACTTAATAATGTTGTCAAGAATGATGACAGATATTATCACTAAATACCCTATAGAAATTGCTTCTATAGAACACGAACCATAATTACAATGTTTTTGTATTGTATCGTATTCAAATTACTATATGCAGAAGATGCAAGTTTTTACGTGTAAGACATCTTCACGAGCAAGAGCTCTAACATCGCTTGAGAATGCACGAACTCAGGGTTGATCGAGCGCTTAACCATTGCTGAACCCGGATGTAATGTTATTACCGGGTTAAATTGGACCTTGGCATATTTTGTAATTTTCATATACAATAAAGGTGAACCCAATTGTGCAAATAAAAATATACAATATTAATATCAAATCATACACACTTAAGTCTGAAAAAATAAGGAGCAGTATGTTTGCTCACGGTCGATACATTTTCAAGCAATTACGCATATCAAAAGTGTATTTTCAAATATTTATGTTGTGTAGCACAAACGTAAATATTAACATACTGTATAAATGTCTTCACATAAAAACTCTCATCACCCTATTATAAAGCTAATAGCTAATACATTATTTTTGGAGTAGATTCTGTAGAAACATCGAGACTGTCAAGAATTAAAAAAAAATTCAGCCAATTTCTTGTTTGGAAATGAGTATTTCTGAAAATCTCGCATACACAATTTGTTGTTAGATAGTATTTCTGTAAAAAAACTGTCATATAACTGTGAATTATAAAATAGTATACAGTAAATTGTATAGATTAGTGAAATACGATTAAAAGTGAAAGTTATATAGGCGTGTGCACGTGTCGGAAGTGACGCTTAGCTTCCTGAAAGACGAGTTTGAAGTGGAACCCGCACACGGCGAACGGCGAGAGGAGATGCTTCGACAGGCCGGAATCAAGACATACTTTATTGTTCGGGTATGATAAATTATAACTTGAATATAATAAAAGTTAGCAGCATATTTTATTTAGGAAATAGGTGCCTCAAATAACTTGAACTCGCATTCATAAGTAAGATATGCAACAGACTTTCTACTTTTATGCTTTTAATACTTTAAACCGTTATTAAAAATAATAATAAAGAAAACAAATAATGAAAACAATAATCTAACAAAGATTTTACTATTTAAAATTTGACTACGTTGTAATTGAAAATAATGGCTGGCTTATTTGTAGTAAAAAACTTATTTAAAGTAACCATAATAGTTATGATGAGTATAAGTAGACACGCAAACGTCAGCACGTACTACGTTAAAGCAAGCAATTTCAACTTATAGTACAAAGGGAGTGAGGAGAAATGTAATGAAGGTGAATCGGGTGGTGGCGACTGGCCCGACGTTCTCTCCGACCTCAAAGACGACGATGAGGACTCTGTAAGTGCACTAACAACCCCCCTCTACCGCCTCATCCTCACCCACCGAATGTGGAACACTGGGGAACTATTTACTATTTCCATATTAATGTCAAAATATACATACAGCTGTACAGCAATAAATTACTCGACTTGCATGAGTATAACAATTTATGGATTATCTTATAAAGGCGATGAAGACGAGCATAAATCAATTGTTTTGATACGAATAACTTTCAATTACAATTAGAATTAATGTGTTTAAGATAAAACGTTAAATGATAATTAACTATCATGAATAATTTAAAGCGTTATTGGAAGGGAAAGATATTATATTAAAGGGTTAGTGAATTTTATAAAAAAGTATTTTTTTAAATGTTGTTTTCTTTTGTTTAGTGAATGCTAGCTAAATTGAGGCTAAATGGTTAAGAAAATATTACATATTCTTTAAGAGAAATATTTCACATCAATCGCTTTTGACGTCGCTTTGTTATTGGTAGGTACTCTCTCCACAAGATGAAAAGCAGGTCACAGAGGAGATTAAGATTCATTCCATGTTGCAAGAAGAGCTTGTTAACAGAGACGATGATAAGTGAGTTTTATTTCCTAATTGACATTACCTATGTATATAGAATATTAGCATACCGTAACATTGTGCGATTTATTATACTTTTGTTGACTTATTTTTCGTAAAGTCATTCAAATTAAAGAAGAAATATTATTTAAATCCTTAACGATTTATTTAGAAATCCTTTTAAAAAAAAAAAAAGTTCACAAAAGATAGCACTGTTCACTTACAAATCTGTAAAATACTTTAAAGTATCTCTTTTTAGAATAGAGTTTGTGATTCGAGACTTTTAGGACTTAAATACCAACCTTTCCCAGATTCGTATCTATTGGTGAATAAATCCACCACCACCAACCACCAACAATAAAATAAAACACCATCCCTTCGATTATATTATAGATTATAGATACAAATGGTATGCATCTACTACCTAATTGGTTCGGTTGAAAAAAATCGTTTGTTTCAAAAAACAATGATTTTAGAATTTAATGATAAAATTGAATTTATATCGAATGGATCAATAAGTACAGCAAATATGATCTTAACATGTCCATAAAACGTGTAGCAATTCGTTACAATATACAACGTTTAATTACAACGTTGTTAAATATATATATATATGTAACAACGTATATATGTAACAACGTATATACGTAACAACGTATATACGTAACAACGTATATATATGTAACAACGTATATATATATATATATAGGTAATGTAACAAATGTGACGTTGATAGCGTCATCACATCATAGCAACTCGTTTTTATGAAAAAGTAGGGCGCGTTAGTTCAACCGTACGAGTCTGGAGATCCCTATATGTTACTAATTATGATGAGTAAACAGTTGACATGTTTTTAATTTCGTAAACTTAGTAAAAATACCAAGTTTTGACAAATTTCATACTGCATCGGAATAATTTCGGTACTAAGAATTGCAACCAACTTATTCTTGGGATAGATAATGGAAATGTTTTGTAAAGTGACAAGAGAAGATGGGGACATTTTATACAAACATAAATAACAGAAGTCATGCAGTAGATTTTTTCAAACACGACTTGTTTTAAGCACAGTTTGAATGTGTTTTGCAAAATTTTGTTACCTTAGGAATTTAAACACGCTATTTAATGCAGGGAACTTGCTGATGGTACCACGATATGTCTGACATTTAAAGAAAATGAGATTGAGAGTGGTTATGCGCAGCGTGGAAACTCTTATCCCCAAGCAATCGGGGCGCCTCCAATAATAATTCTACCAGCTTTGACTTCTATTATCACCTTTGCTGTACCCAGTACGTGGACATTCCACGCGTTTTACATCGCCCTAGTATTGGAAGCGTGTGCACTTAATATATTTTACCTAATCATATTCCGATACGCACAATACAAGGTATGTATAATATGATATAACATCCCATTTTGCAAATAAAACTGTAACATTTTAAAATGTTTCTTCCGTTTCTTATGCATTATGGAAAAACGTTGTTATTATGTTTATACTATAACAGAATATAAATATTTAAGACAGACTTTACCAATGCCAAAAGGGGTACCCTTTAATTTTTGTTTCTTTTAGAGTAAAAAGATACCAACATATTGGAAGCTAGCGTGCGGTATATTCAATATCACTGTCTTCTTAGCATTAAACGTAACTCCACTGGTATGTACTGTAATAATAAATACTTATCATTTAAATTAGTAAGACAATTAATATATAATGAATATTGCAGATTATATGCGGTTTTATGGAAACCAACTCAAAGGAAATTGAGTTAGATGAACATTATTTTGGCAAAAACCAGAGATGTCTACATACATCTTATTATTATCATGTAAGTGAAACATATAAATCCAAAACTAATCAATTAATAATAATCATAAATATGATTAATGAATAAGCCTGATCGCTATCTTTACTAAATTATATTATTATGAATAAGTTTTCCTTATTTAACCAAGAAACGTCTTTGACTAAGACCACTTAACAAGATTTATGATATTGTACGCCGTTACAAACGCGTCGTTAGAAGAAAAAATGCGGATAATCCTGCGTTTACTTAAGTCATTTATAAGGTTATCGGAAGTTTAATCCAAATTTGAAATATTTTTGGTACAAATTAAACTCAAATTCAGTATAAATCGGCGAATATAACATTCCTAAGAACATAATAATAACCTAATAACTTACATTTTAAGAATGTTTATGTTAAATGTCAAAAAAAACATTATAACAACTGACAACACTATTAGTATAGAATTGTGTAACTAAAATATTTTTTGCAATAGGGTAAATTATTTTTTTTAATGTTTAGGTATCTATTCAACCCATGTTTTAATTTTAGATGGGCGTTGGCGTAGCATGCAGTGTGTTATGGGTACGTCCCCTTCGCGAAGGCTACCGTCTTCTGCTGCTAACAGGCGTAGCAGCCGCCCACGCGCTTCCAGCCGCATTGTTTCCCGTCTTATTGGATCGGTACCGCCCGCCCTTCGCCCCTTACCTCAATACCACTGGCGACCCGACTATAGATTTGATGTTAGTTGTGTATGTGTATTGTGTACTAATAATTCCCTTAAAATATATTGTTTTGTGTGCATGTGATTCGCGTCATATAGGTAACAAACCAATAGTAAATATATCCTATTCAGGCTTAAAACTTAATTAAAATAAAATTTGCTGTCTTGCAAGATCTTATCGCCTATATTAAATTATCAATTAATTTATTTAAAATGCTCTTCGCTATCCGATTACCCATCAGTATAAACAAATTTTAACAAGGGAGCGTCTGTATTCTGTCCAAAGTCTGTGTTTGTTTCGTTTTCTATGCGAGTATGTTTCTATCTGAGTTTATGAACACTCTTTGAACAAATTTTAGATGGACTATTTAGAGAGTTCACATTGTCGATGTTTCACAGCCCATAATTAGGTGGTCTGTGTCAAAAAATATTATGATCTTGTACAAAATTTAATCTGATCAAATTGTGGGTATCATTTACTTGGAGATTTAAAGTAATGCTGGGTCTCGTTTGCTGTACATATTTGATTTGGAAACTGGCAATAAATGTTATTGTAGAGATAACATTAACTCTACTCTCTATGACATTAAAAAATTGTCAAACAATTTTTTAAATTCTTTGACAATTCATAAGAGTACGAAAGTAACTTATTCTTATTTTTGATGTGGATTTTGTTTTGTTTTGAAATACTTTTTACAGTTCCTACAATAATTATCATTGCAGATCTCAGGTACATCCCGGGAGACACATTCTGATGTTGTTCATCATTATCATTGGATTGGTGATATATCATAGATATGTAAGTAAGAACTGTTTTATTAATACATTATAGCATTAAATTAACATGAAATGACTAGTATTTTATTGACAATATTTTTTTTGTTTCTAATACATATAATTTATTTTCAGCCTAAATATAAAATTTTACTACGGAGTCCTTACTCAATCCGATTATTCCGATGAATTAATATCAATTAATTTTAATTGTCTATGACACAGAGTGAGTCTGTTGAGCGAGCTCGCTACTCCCGTGGCGTGCGTATGCGGAGCCAGGCGGAACAAGCGAGAGAGTTGCGACGTCGGAACGAGGCACTCGTTCATAACGTCCTACCGCCACACGTCGCCACACACTTTATGGGCGCCAGGCATCACCATAGGGATCTGTACAGTCAGAGCTATGCTGAAGTCGGTGTGCTCTTTGCTTCCATGCCAAATTTTACAGGTACTTGAATATTGTACAAAAAACATCTTACCTCCAAACTAAAATTGTAATTTTTTAACAACACACAGTTGACTACTTGGGTCATGCCCGACAGGTTTTCACGTGCGATTACGATTACTATTATTTAGTATAATGTAGGATGTGGTCTGGGTATAATATGTATTTATTAAAGTATATATAAGTATTTTCGATAACCATACCACAAGCTATTAATTTCTTACCGATGCGAGAAATGTGAATTAAAGTCATTTTAAAAAAATATATATGTTGAAAGTTGTATACGTATCTATCCTTAGTTACTAGATTCGTGTTGGATTCGGATTTTATTAGTTGGATTGAAAAGGAAACCGTAGGTATCATAGACTTACATTGGGTAATAATTAATTTACAATAACTTTGTGTAAAATAAATTTAACTAAAATTGTCCCTATGGGTTTAATGATTTACATACCTTCTATTTAAACCGTATATAATTCCAAGATCGTATATGTGACTAATTAAGTACAAAAATGTCACTTTCCTGTTACAGAGTTCTACTCGGAAGAAACAGTCAACAATCAAGGTCTTGAGTGTTTACGATTTCTCAACGAAGTTATCTCAGATTTCGATCTTGTAAGTATCTGTTTTTGTTAAACATCTAAAAATACATCTATAGACTCACTTTCCTAAACATCATAAAACTTTGTTTGTACTTACAGTATGTATGGTTCTTGTATTTGCGTTGCTATGATGTATATTGATATTTAAAAGCTAAAAGGGACTTATTAAGTATTATTACTAAAGGTCAATTCTTGAAATTTTGTTGAATTATTAAAATAAAAAATATATAAAAAACAATATCGGCTTTAAATAACAATATAAAACACGTATTTTAAATTACACGTATTACATTAATGGAGCCTAGTTTAAGAACACAACCATAAAATCCATTATGAATCATACAATTTATAAAAAAAAACTATGAATCTTATAAGAACAAGCGTTTAATAGTTTGTGGTTGATTGGTTTTAAAATCGTGACAAAATGCAAATAGCATTTTGATTATTTAATATAATATGTGTATCAATATTTTGCTAAAAGCAAGAAGTACAAATTTATCGCTTGGTCTTAAACGATTTTCATATTGCCTACTTTACCTTTATATATTTAATGATTAAAAGATTATTTAATTTAAATATCTTATGTCAGAATATACATAGTTATAATATAATATAATAATTATTATAATATACATACATGGGTATCACATGTATTCAATAGTATTCTTTTTCACCAAGTAGTTTTTTATTTCTTTCAGCTACTAGAGGAATCAAAGTTCAAAGATATAATCAAGATAAAAACAATAAGCTCAACGTATATGGCAGCATCAGGACTTAACCCTACTCGACAAATGCAGGTTTGTCACCTCCTCAAATCGTATCAATTAATATTTGTCTAAAATTTAATATAAATACCAGTATTAATAAACATGTGTGTGTTAAATATAGCCTTTTAGAAAAGTATCTGTACTTTTTTTTTATTAATCTATAAAGAATATGTTTTTAGCCGTCAGATGGCACTCTAGTCCGGTGGGCACACCTGGCTTGTCTGGTGGAGTTTGCTTTAGAACTGCAACGCGTGTTAGCTGCTATAAACGAGCAGTCATTCAATCACTTTGTATTGCGAATGGGTGTCAATCACGGGCCTATAACTGCTGGGGTCATCGGCGCAAGAAAGCCACATTATGATATATGGGGGAATACTGTGAATGTGGCATCTCGTATGGAGAGTACAGGAAAGGCTGGGTGCATTCAGGTTTGTTACATAAAATAACATTGTTATATATTATTTCGCCTTTTAGCAAAAACGAAACTAACGAAACTATATGAGTCGAGTTGTAAACTTCAATTCGGAACAATAGCGATATCATAAATGTACTGTTAATATTACTGACATTACCAAAATATGAAAATTATTTCGATAACAATGGATGCTCCATGGTTTAAGAAACCCAATTTACACTCGACCAGAGATTTAAGTCAATTAGAAGGCTAAATTAAATGTGTTTGTCTTTTTGTTATATCCATATCAATTTAAAAAGTTTACACAGGTCTTATTGAACTAGCACGTACGTACGACGTAACAAATATCTGCTTTAAAAGGGGCCATATAAAATTTTTTTTACGACCCGTCGTAATATACAATTTTGTCTTACATTACATTAATATAACGATAACCGTTAACATCTTGTTAGAGGAACAATACATGTTATTACCAATTGTTTTTGATCTATTAATAATAAGTATTTCGATTTAAAGGTTACGGAAGAAACATGTGAAATTCTACAGAAATTTGGTTACTATTTTGAACAACGAGGCTTAGTCGCAGTAAAGGGAAAAGGGCAACTTATGACGTACTACCTGCAGGGGAAGAGGGAAGATGAACACGTGGACTGTCCTATGGTATGCCCAAACTTAAAAACACACGAAATTGCTTTGAATTGAAACAATTACACTACGAAAGATATAAACGATTTTTGTAGGGAAAAGTTATATTGATCAGCTTCTCGATGGCAAGATAATTTATCATTTGAGTTTTTAATCTGCTTATGGATTAAGTTGTTGCTTATTTATTAATGATACGCATGTTAATTAATAAATTTTTAGGACTACAAAAATATATGTTGGCCGCAGATTTTATCAGGCGCTATATTTTACTAACACTATTAAAACTATAAGCTACATAGAATTGATGACGTAATTTAAAAGTTTATGTAATCTATGTGTATACTATTTGAAAAAGATAATAATAGTTTTAGTAATTCAAATCAAATGAGGAAGAAAAGTTTAATGTGTAAATTACACATATAATAAAAAGCCTTAATTGTGGAAATGCAAAGTTTACTGACTTTCGATTATGTAAGTGAAATGATTAACTACCCATAGTATGTACATTACAAGTAATCCATATAATTTGTATTAATCACAGCAATTTTGATGACTAATGATTTCAAGTAATCGAGAACCTGTATTTCATACTTAGTAACATGAATCACGGCGATTGTAAAATTAAACAGTTTATATAAATATATAAACTATATATATATATATATATATACATATATACATATATACATATATATATACATATATAAAATATATATAAAAGTATTCGTACGTAAAACGTAATACATAAAATTCGGATGACTTAAAAGGCAGATTTCATTATTTAACATCTTCACGAACAGGTGTTACAAATATTGACAAACACTTTCTTAAGAACCTGCTTAATTAATAAACACCATTTGGTTAATTAATTGATGAATATTAAATTAATTAATTAACGAAATGATTTGTTAGTTACGCATATCACAGATTCATTTATATTCATGTTTGGATATGCGAAATATATGTTGATAGTTAGTACAGGATTATGAAAAAAGCTCTTTGTTCGTAACATTTATACAGCTAAATATAACTATATCAACACAATTTGGTACTTCTCAATCGATTCATCATTATATGTATGTAATCGATCATATTACAACATTTAACTTGCAAAACGAATAGCATAATTCATATTGTCACGCGCTCTTTAGCAGAGCAGTGAGCGTTTAACTATTATAATGAATATAATTTTCTTCAACACCATTAATGAGATGACTTGCCGACAAGCGTACACGGATGTTTCTTCGCTAGATGCATGTAATCGAATTTATATAAGGCACTTATCGATTTAAGTCACGATTAACACTTAGTACATTCCAAATATGAACAATTGTCGTGCATATTATGTTTTTTAATAAATATATATAAAAAGGTATTCATTGGAGACTGATACTGCCACTAACATACTGATAACTAACATTTTTATCCTCAGATATTATTCGTATGATCATGATCATACTATGTCAAATTTCAGCCATGGTTTCGATATGGACAGTCTACCCGGACAGGCCGATTTACAGTGTCGCCCTATCTGGTTAGATAGTCTTGATCGATTAACTGTTTCTTCTGAAGAGCTTTCTTGAAGAAAATTATACTGGACAACATGAGTGGTAGTTTTATATGTGATGCTATTAAATATACCTATTAAAATAATTTTGTCTATATTTTAAAATAATTGTTAAAAAATAACCTGTGCTGTTGGCTGTTCTTCCCAAAACCCGCGTTTTTAAATGTAATATCTTTTTTTTAGAATTATACACGTTGTTTCTTTTGGAATGTAGATTCATATTAATTTACTAGGATCAAACCTATTTACACGTACTACTTTACCCTTAATACAGACCATTGATCGTTACAAACAGAACTATTTCAGCTAAGGTTTACTTATTAAGCATTGTAAGGTTAACTACTTTTTGACTCCTTGTTTTTTTTACTTAGCAACGAATTAAATACTTTTTACCAATTAACATTTTGTTCTCGTTCTAGAACGCCCTTTTGTAAGTCACATCATTGTTTATCTTACAGGTAGATGAAAGTGCAGAGGCTAATCCAGAAAACCCGTTGCTAGCTAACGGCACCACATCCACGATTCATCCGCCTACCCAACTACCATCCACACACGACGATGTGCAGAGGCCTTTATTAAATTAGGTTACATGTCATTGATAGTCACTTTACGTAGAAAATTATCAGTAATTGTGAAATTCCCTTTTCATCGTTAATGTATTCAATAAATGTATTCTGTCATTAAAATCAGTTAGTATCTAATGACAGTTCAAAATGAAAATGCATTTATGACTAACCGATTTCCATACATCAACTATAACGCTTTTAAGTTTCTACCTCCTATGTACGTGATAGTTGTAATAGCAATAAAACTAGCTGTAGCACATAGTACGTAAAGTTTATATAACATCTATGGTTAGGGATATAAGATTCTCATAAACATATAAAGCTGTTTATCTGTGTTAAAATTGATCGGTTTAAAGACATCGGGTTTGGCTCTTTACTTTTGTGACATTCTGTGAATGTAGCTTTATTCATTCAATATAAAAGGTAATGGATTACTATACTATAATGTATTACCATTCCTCATATTATGCTATGACCATACAGGTGTGATTAATTTTATAAATATAATTTTATAATAAGTTTAATATATGTCCAAACACAAGACCGCTTCACAGCTACGGGAGTGTTATTTTTGAGTTGAAGTCTAAGTATAGCCGGCCCACTTAAATTCTGGCATAAGAGGATAAAAAGAATGTTCCTTAAAACCATGAATTATAATTTGAAAATTATGTTTTTAATATGTTTGGAGTAGTGATAATCTGGCCGCAGTGTGTGATAGGAACGCTTTAAGTTTATGTTCTAATCAATACGAACCATCTAATAATCAATATGAAACCATAAAACTGAAGTAAAATTAAGACCTAAATTGGTTCTTATGAATTTAGTTGGTTTAATACATTCATTCGATTCGGTTTTTATTTTACATACCTTTATAACTTATATTGTTCAGCATTTAAACACTTTATAGCGTTATAATATAAACAACTAAATGTGTCTTTAGTAAAATAAATAATATTGATATAGATATATAAAGATAGCAGTTCCGAAAATTCTAGAAATCAGTGTCAATCTTCGTAAAATTCTTATGCGGTTGAATATTGCAAGACGAAAGACGATGCAGTGATGCGTATGCGAGTCATTACATAACATTCATTTTGCGGATAAATCTGTAGTTGCCTCATCTCATAATGTAGCTGTATTGTGATATTCTTATTAGGAGTTAGGCTCACCCTATCACTTTTACAAGTAGAATAATAATTCGTACATTGAAATAGGAGCCTTCTTACATACCGGATTTACCGTTTAAGGAATTGAATTAAACGTATAGAATGAAAATATTTTGATTGTTATTTTGTAAAAAAACCATCGATTCTATAATAGTTTGTATTTATTGATTAACTAACAACTCTGCAACGACTTTCAATATACGATTTATTATTAGCATTTCCATGAGATAGATGTCATTAACATTATCTTTAACGTGAAAGTTTAAATAAAATACTTTTAAAAGTTAAATGGGGAAAAACATACTTGTAGAGTTTTCAATGAACATAATATTTTATTTGTTGTTTTTTTAAATGTTTGTTAGCGTAAATGTCGCAAAAGGACACGCTTAATGCCTATTTTAGCCTAAGTGTATACAGTAGGAAGTAGCTTTTAGTTAAAAAGTGCCGTAACAGACATTAATTAGTATATTGTTTTGTATACTCTGAGTAGGTATATCTTGACGCTTTTATAGTAAATGTAAAAAAATATTTAATGGTGATACTATGCTACGTTACGAATTCTATTATCGATTCCACAGGAAAGTAATAATTTTTTAAGCCGTTTAATTATACTTTTATCATATTCAACTCATGGTATATCCTAGTCCTTATATATATTAAGTTATCTTTCAGATAATATTTTAAAAAAAACGTGACATTACTTCTAATGTTTTATGAAAGTTACCTTATTCAAGGTCCTAAATACCCTAATGAAGAGCATTTGTACACGCCTAACTTCTGTAGTGATACACTATCCTGTGATTTGTTGTTAGGTAGATACTTACTTGATATATAATTTTATACGTTTTAGCTCAAATTTTAAGGTTTAACCTTAGAAAATCTGTACTGAAATTCTTATATCAATAAATAAAGCAATATCAATTTTGTTTCTTTTATATCATACCTTACGTATATATAACAAATCCTCAACCTATCTTAATATTTCACACGATCCATATAATAGATCTTGTTATATTGAATCAAACCGCGTTGCGTTGTCATCTTTAGAATCAATCCCCTGCAACCTTATAATTGTGTCTGCATCGTTGAGACTTACTTAGTCATTGAGCTTATATCAATAGATCTTAATGTAGTGAAATGAAAATATTGAAACTAGTCCATTTCCTTAATATTCGAACACTGATTCATCAAACAATGTTGGTAAATAAATTCATAGTAGGTATGATATATAACTATTTAAACTACCCATCAATATACCTTATAAGACCGAAGCTGATGTCCATTAGAATCTCAGATCTTCCAATGTAGCACGCGAACCACGTAACTTTAAAATTCTCTTAATGTCTCATTAGATCTTTCTTTCCTTTGTCTCTATAATGATAGTTGTTGTTCTTGATTGTTTATTTCTTTGTTCTATGAAGAATCATTCCATATATTGTCCAATAAAATTTCTAAGACAGTCATGTAGAAATTTGTTAGTAAACTGTCTAACTTAGATATGTATATTTTATAAATTATAAGAACAAACGTATGTTATACAACAAGAATGAATGATTAATAAAAATACATTTGTGAAAGCTATAAAATACTTGTTAAATAGTATACAAACTAAACCTGAACTCTCTTCATACTTATGTCATAAGGTATTTCGGTAAAGCAACATCGAACCAATTTTTATTGAAATAAATTTATATTTTTCATTTATAGGTCACATAATGTTTATGCATTAAGAAGAAATAAAACGATAAAATCATTTTATTTTAATAGTATGGTGCGTAATTGTATTAAATAGTTACTGGAAATTTAAATTTATTTTTTCAATGTCAATTAGTTTAGGATTTTCGGAACAGTATAGGATCTTTTTTTCTTCTAAATCCTTTTTAAGTCCTTTCCTATTGAAAAAAAATCAAAATGTAGATGGCATTTCCTAATAAATAACAAGGATTTTTGATATGAGCTACAATGAAGCTGATTAGAATCCAGGAGATGCAGCTTGCAGGTGATTCACAGCTGATAGGCGCAGATCGGCAAAAGTTGAGTGGGCGAGAGGGGCGGGCGGAGCGCTTATTGAGGCCACTATTTAATCACCGCTCGGCCGCGTTACGACCTGTTGTGATCCCGTCATGGCGCGCTACGCCCGTGTCGCTTTGGTCGCGTGTCTCTTGTTCGCCTGCGGTGAGTCCTATATTATATTCCCCAGATCCAGTCTATTTCGCGACGTCACGGAAAGTAAACAGTGTTACGTCAATGAGTGGCAAGTGAAGTGATTCCCACGTCGCGAGATAGACCGCGATTTAATTTGTTCCCGAATAATTGCAATTCGTGGTCTCCTTGCATAAATGATTTAAGAATGTAATCGACGAGTTGCAGGCCTTTCAAGGACAACTACAGCTATATTACATTGACAACTATCGAGCCTTATTATGCATGTGCCGGTATATGTTGAACTTTAATGAAAAAAAAATATTATTAAGCACTATTAAATATTAGATGTAATATTTGTTAAATTACAAACTATACCTACACATATTTTATCACATATTTTATATTTAGTCGTTCGTTTTATAACAAACAAATGTTTGGCACTCACTGGTATTGCTACGAGAACTTTCACATTCGATGTGTTGCGTTGTGGTTGCGCCTGTGCTGACGTCACGTGTTGAATAGTGGCTTTGAGGCATGTTGCATTACTATAAAAAGATTTAATATGCACACAGTCCAACTATAGACCCTTGATTTACTGTGAATATACATATTAAAGTCACTATGCCATATTGACACAGGCTTTCAAAGTTAAAACGAAGAGCTAAGGTCAAGGTGATCACCGTTTCTAGTCATCCTTTACATTCTATAGTCAATATATACTATAAATTATAGTTTTAGGCAATCATATATAAACGACATTGCTTTTAATTAATAATATGCGATTCTGATAAATGAAGGTACATGAAACATTTAGAACGTTCTAAGTTACTCAAGCTCAATTTTTTTTTGTTTATTTAAACATTTTAAAGCGATTTCCGTAACAATATTTAACATTTTTCAATATATTTTAAGTACCGCAGTAGAAAAAATTATACAAACAAACTATCGTTACAAATCGTTAGTAAATGTAATTTGATAATTGGATGGATTAGCATTATGGTAACGTGCTAGTACCAGGCATTTAATAATGCTGCCACTTTATTGTGTTTTTGTATTTACCATCAAAAGCATAACAAAAAAATCCTACATAATACATTTTTACAAATATGTTTTGACTTCATAATCTATATTGTGAATGCGATTATCGGCTATAACTCCTTCGATATAACCTCATTGTGGTATCGTGGGAAGGTGTAGTTTACATTCGCGCCAGGTAGCATAGTTGATATCACGTTACATCAATACATAATGAGTACATATTAAAATGAAGTTATTTAGAATTATATCACATCTATTTTAAATTTTCTTTACTTTTAATCAAGTTAATATATTGTTTTAAAACAAATTGGTTGCATTTAAAATTATATTAAACAAAACGAAGCTTAAGAACATGCTTCTTTATAAGTGCAATAGAATATTTAAATAGTATTAAAATACAGAATACAAATTCGAAGACGATTGTAATTTATAACTTAAAATGGTATTGCATAATTTATCATTTTTGTCAGCATAATTAATAATGATTTCTCTAATCGGGATGTAATTATACAATCAAAGGCCATAGGCCATGCATAACAAATTGAAAGGTCTTTCAAATGAAAACCCAGTGTCTTTATATACTATATATTGTATATTGACAAATAACGATTCGGATCATTTAAAAAAATTAAAAACCCACCTGACCTCATAACGCGTGTTGACCAGCATTTGTTTAGTGTCTCGTTATTACCGTTAATTACCCACAAGTACTGTTATATGTAAGATTTTGGACTTTGAACTATGGTGTACACATTTGTATATTTTCCCGTTAATAAACGAACAGAATCTATACATGGAAAGTTGTGTTTGGTACATTTTGATGAGTTTGATTGGTATGCAAGTGGCACACTACGGGGCGACGTCCGAGTCTTGCATTTCTATATATTCACATACCTATCGCATTGTTCATAAAATACCATACAAAGTTTCGTAATCTTGAAACATTCAGTTATATTATAGATATAATTACTATCTTAGTTCTGTTATACTTTTTTATATACTTGAATTAAGTAACAATGTTACTTTAAGATATTTTTACGTACTACATCTTTTAATTAAATATTAATTGTTAGCGCGCTGTAAATCTTTAGTAACAAAAATTCTATATACAAAAGACATCAACGCGCAATATTGCGTCACACTTTTTACCGCCTTGTTATGAAATATTGTTATACATACAAAAAGCTATTTATATTTAGAATAAGTTGTTACACTGGTAGCATTTTGTGACCTAAACACGTGGTAGTTCATAGGTAGATCCGGGTCAAAGAGGACAAGTTTCTTTATCGTTCCGGTGACAACTTTTTTATTACGACATGTATAATTCATAAGATACCTAAACTCGAGTAATTAATATTAACATTCCTATGACCAAATAGATGAAATTTAATCGAATCAAGATGTTTATTTATATCATATTAAGCGGTTGTTATATTATAAAGTATTAGTTTTTAGGCGTTATGATTTACGAGTACAATTATTTAGTTATAAGAGATATACCGAATAAATACTTTTTAACGAATTGACAATCTACAATATAATATCAGGATTGTAATAATATTTTTTTAAATAATCCAGTGATTTTAGAGCATGTAATATATTTACCCCCACATGTTATATAATAGATATAACGTGATCAAATCGATGTTGTAATTCAATCAAGATGTTTATATATTTCAATCGGACTAGATTAGATATTTAAATTCAAGACCTAAATAACACTTATGAAATTCCATTAAACCAGTTATTTCTGTTTTTGATATTGTAAGTGTGGCACGCAAATGTGTAAATTATATAATTCGAATAACAAAACTTAAAGTAAAATTATCAATTGAGAGAAGTATAATTATACCTGCTACTGTCTATATGTACTTCCTGTTTTTTCTTACATATTTACAAGGTTCACTATAATAATTATAGAAGTTAAACAGGAAATAAATGATAACCAGTTAAATGCCAATGAAAGTATAATATCTTTTATTAAAATATACGTGTTTAACTTATTTTATCCTATATTTAAAAAATACAAGTAACACTACTTAGACAGAGACTAATAACTTTCACGTAGTGATAGTCTTCAGACCCAAATTAGCCGGCCACAACTCGTGCCTTCTCGCTAGACCATTTATTAGATAACCGCTTACTCGTTTCCTTATGTTACGTTATCTGAACTCACGCATTTATTTCGCACGCCTATTTTGATAGCTATTATTTAAGTGGGCCATGATCTTAATTAGTAAAACTTAACAAATAAACGAAATTCATATATTGATACTAAATTCTAATAAAATTACAACAACATGCAAACTTTTCCGGAATAATTATTTGGTAGCGGTCAAGGAAACCCACTATGTTGTGACCTTTTCAGATTGTATTAATTTCAACAACATTATTCTAAGCTTCAAATATCATGCATAATTTCGTATACTCTGAACTTAGTCGTCCTTGTTGCTTGCTTAAGCGCTGCTGACATTTTAAACAGTCAAATATCACCTACGTTCACCCAACCTTTGCCATTTGATGCTCGCGTGACATTTTACTATTCTAACAACAAAAAAAACCGAACATAATTCCAACGTAGATATATTACGCGATCTTTTTACCTCACACTACTACATAACAATAACTGTATTTACTTTCACAATGTGAAGTTCAAATATGTAACAGTATGTGCGCTTCAATTATTCAATCTTAGTTTACAATTTTTGTATATGATATAAATAATAAATTATTATCTTTAGATTTTGCAACGGCTAACCGATGGCGGCGACAGGCCGAAGAAGCCAAGAAAGACGACAACCTGGAGCTTGAGCTATGCAAGGACAAGGACGCCGGCGAATGGTTCCGCCTGGTGGCCGGCGAGGGCGACAACTGTCGCGACGTCATACAATGTACTGCGTCGGTCAGTAAAATAGGCAATTACTACTTTTACATTTATTCTTTAACGTGCAAAAATGGCACTTCAACCTATTCTTTGAACATTAAATATTAAAGTATATATATACACTTTAAATATATTATAACGTTGGTAATAATTATAAATTAATATTTAATAATTGTGACGTCTTCATAGTTAGTAACTTATTTATTATTTTTTTGGAATTACTAAAGATTACTTTAAATTCTTAATTTATGAATAACATATCTAAAAGTAACTTTATAGGAAATTTTCTAATGTGCTTGTTGACTCTTCTTGAGGCTTTGTCTATATCAAGGATTAAACATTTGCGACAACCAATATGGTTCCAAAAAAGGTTCGAACATTCAACTGAAAACATGATGTAATTGAATGCAACTTTAACAGGGCATACAAGCAATTCGTTGCCCAGCCGGTTTGTTCTTCGACATTGAGAAGCAGACATGTGATTGGAAAGACGCCGTCAAGAACTGCAAGCTAAAGAACAAAGAACGCAAGGTGAAACCTCTACTTTACACTGACGACCCAATTTGTCAAGATGGTTTCTTGGCTTGTGGAGACACAACTTGTATGGAACGTGGTCTTTTCTGTAACGGAGAGAAAGACTGTAATGATGGCTCCGATGAAAACTCGTGCGGTATGTTTTATATCTGTTTACAGCATAAATAACATATTTACATTTTCTATTTATTAAATAGTTAAATATAACTCTGACGAATGGCAGAACAATCACTTCATCGAAAATGACTCACTACTAAATCGAAATAGTAAGCACGGTAAAAGAGATCGTTACATTTTTATGCCTTTTTGGTAGCATGTATATAAAAGGTTGACCTTTTACCTTTTTACTTTTGAAGCTGAAAAAATATTAAAGTTGTAACATATAAAATAGATAGATTAAATTTCACTATATCCAATTATAATAAAATCAAATTTTCTCTGAGTTGCGAAAAACAAGTGAACTTTACAGCCAAGTATGCATGCAATCAACCGGTTATTGTGCAATCAAATGAATTGTAATTCGTTTGCTAACGCGTAAAAATTTTCAATATGTCTTTATTATTATATCATTGTACATATTAAGTATTAATAAAATATAGGGCACAGCTGTAACTTAACGTATAAGGGACTTTAATTCGGTTATTATTTAAGATGTTGAATAAATTTACATAAACGTCACAAAGTGAAATCAAAGTACCTGTCAGTGTTTGTGCCGAAAGATCGGCGAAAGTACCCATACTGGTTTTATAGACTCGTACTTCATAGATTACTTTCGCATTTATATGTGTACGTTTGAAATAAAATCCGCTACTAGCACTCGTCTGTTTTTTTATGCTTCATAGGTTAGTTCATGTTTTCTAGGTGCATTGTTTTGTTGCAGATATTGACAACGACCCCAACAGGGCCCCACCATGTGATAGCTCACAGTGTGTTTTACCAGATTGCTTCTGTTCAGAAGATGGTACAGTGATCCCCGGAGATCTTTTAGTAAGAGATGTCCCTCAGATGATCACCATCACTTTTGACGACGCCATTAACAATAATAACATTGATTTGTACAAAGAAATATTTAATGGAAAACGCAAAAACCCGAACGGTTGCGATATCAAGGCCACATACTTTATTTCGCATAAGTACACAAACTACTCGGCCGTGCAAGAAACTCATAAAAAGGGACACGAAATCGCCGTACACTCCATTACGTAAGTGTGATTGATTTTATATCAACCGACTGATTCAGATGGAATCTTGTTATTTATCAGACACACAATCAATTCTTAGATAAACATTGACGTAGACTTATTGTATGTTCATTGTAATATTTTACAGGCACAACGATGACGAACAGTTCTGGAGCAACGCTACAGTTGATGACTGGGGCAGGGAAATGGCCGGTATGAGGGTCATTATTGAGAAATTCGCCAACATTACAGATAACAGCGTTGTCGGTGTGCGTGCTCCTTACCTTCGTGTAGGTGGAAATAACCAGTTTACCATGATGGAAGAACAAGCCTTCTTATACGATAGTACCATTACAGCTCCCCTTTCCAACCCCCCTCTATGGCCATACACTATGTACTTCAGAATGCCTCACCGTTGCCATGGTAACCTCCAAAGTTGCCCAACTAGGAGTCATGCTGTCTGGGAAATGGTTATGAATGAGCTCGACAGACGTGAAGACCCCACGAACGATGAATACTTGCCAGGATGTGCTATGGTCGACTCTTGCTCAAACATTCTCACCGGAGACCAGTTCTACAACTTCCTTAACCATAACTTTGACCGGCATTACGATCAAAACAGGGCACCTCTCGGTCTTTATTTCCATGCTGCCTGGTTGAGAAACAACCCTGAATTCTTAGAAGCTTTCTTGTACTGGATTGATGAAATTCTTTCAACACACAATGACGTGTACTTTGTGACCATGACTCAAGTAATTCAATGGATCCAAAACCCACGTACCATTTCCGAAGCTAAAAACTTCGAGCCATGGAGGGAAAGGTGCGCCGTAGAAGGCCCGCCTGCCTGCTGGGTACCACACTCCTGCAAACTCACTTCAAAGGAAGTTCCCGGGGAAACTATCAACCTGCAGACTTGCCTTAGGTGTCCTTCGAATTACCCCTGGCTGAACGACCCGACGGGAGACGGTCGTTACTGAATAGATCTCGCGCCTTAGGGGGTGCAAATTAGTCGCTATTATAATCAATTATAATTGACAAATTGCACGGACATAACTTTCAAAGTGTGTCTAATTTCTGCCAGGCTAAATTCGACAGTTCACTTTGAATTTGTGTTCTTGTAATTAAAATGTACCGGGTCACAATCCCGCTCGTAGTTTAAGTACCTTCCTAAATATGAAATGTCATATAGACTCACATGAATATTTAATAGATCTGTTTTAAAAATATGTGATTTTTTCTACTTTAAGTCTGTTGGATAAAATTTTAAATACAAAATACAAAAAATATTCAATGTTTTATTTAACAATTTTTATTTACCATTCACTAATATCTGAATAGTACAATTGGAAATATAACAATATAAAAAATCCTAATAATTACATTTAATTTAAAACTATTATTCATTCAAATCGGATGTACATAAAAAAATATTAATTAATTAGTTAATAAAACTACTACTTCATTTGATAAATACATTATGTATAAGATAATAATATATTATGTCTAATAAATAGTATCTTTTTAAATAGTATGTAAAATTACAATAATGTAATTATTCATTTTACATCTTCCTCAAGAACATTCAATCTATTCAAATATACTAAATCTATTAAGCAATATAATTCACCTTTAATTAAAGATATTGCATATTTGACGGTAAAAATAAATTTATAGTTAATTTTAATTTGAAGTAAAACGCAAGCCTTAAATACCCATTGTAACTTATTAATCTGAATGCGATAATCGAAAGTGGCAAGAGACATACTTCACTATTTATAGTTCTCCATTGTTGCTTTACATGTTGTGTTACATTGGTGATAATATTTATAGATATTTATCTAAATTTGTTTTAATTGATAATTTTTTCAAGACACTATTTAGTAACGGATTCATAAAATGGCTTGCAGGGTTATTCATTATGCGCTTTTTAAACATGCATACAGCTAAGAAAAAAATGTGGTAAAGGGCTTCAGTACTAGATTAGTCATGTTTTTATTAATTGCTAAGCTTTAGTCAACATGTCAAGGTGAGTGATGAAGGCAAATGACTTGTAACATCAAAGGTTAGTGCTCGGATGATGACAAAGCAAATATAATTACGTAGAAATTATTTTTTAAAAATGGTTTAAAATCTGTAATAAGACATGCGTTACTTTTCTGTCTTTTCAAAATCGGAGATTAAAGAAATGTGCGTTATATGGAAAACCACGAGCGTTTTTTTTAACTTACAAAAGTTACCGCCAAACCTCTTACTGCCTCTAGATAGTTATGACAGGTACTTTGAAATTCTTTCAACAACGAGGGCAGATGTTATCCCTGTGAATCAGAAACCATTCAAAAGGACGATTGACACATCTTAATATAAAACTAACGCAATCCTAAGACAAGACAATAGAAGTATGCGCTCACACCCACCCTCATCTCACGATGTCAGCGGTGGGCGGTCGATGAGTTGCGCATTCACAACCATATGCATATACAATAATATAACTTTCCATTTTGTAATACTCGGTGTAAATTAAAGCGAAAATACCTATCGGTATTGTTAGCATGCATCAAAATAAATAGAGAGGAGATATTTTTTACCAACTGAATATAATAGCAGAACAGCCTTTGATAGTGAAAGCAGTGAAAGTCAACCGTACGTAGAAATGTTGTTCTTGCATTTCTTAAATAAATTGTACTAAACCTGTAGTCATCTTGAATAATATTTTATATTTATTCAATACGTGAATACCAGTGACTTTTGTTCGGGTCAAAAGCAAACTCATTTCGTGTATGAATTTTTATATATGTAGTATATGAAGTTATCCTTTAAAATGATTTAAAAAATAAATGCCATTGAAATAACAAACTTCTCAATATCGTAGTATTAAGAGAGGTCAAATATAAATACGAATATTTTCCTCGTCGAAAGAGTAGATTTCGAGAAAATTATGCAAGCTTTTGAATTATATGCAAACTGTCAAGTCTACATAACATCTTCGTCGAAAAATTTATAATATATAGTATGAATATGTTTTTTAAACTTTCAAAATATAAGAATATCTTTTAAGTTATGGATACATAGGTATAATCTTAAGGAGATGTGAATCAATGCACTTAAAATGTTAGAATTAATTTTAATTCAATAATATTTTTAGATTTTTATAAGATCATACAAAAATATTAATTGTTTAGTAAGTAAGCAAACGCATATTAGATAGCAGTTAGCCTCATTAATTTAATAATACAGCCGCTTGACGTTGGAATTACCTAAGGTACATGTTTATACCGACAGTGAGATAGACGTAGGTATGCAGGCATTGTCGCAAGTGAAAGGAAATATCTTGACGGATCCTTGACTCTTGCGCGCCTACTCGACGTGTTAAGACGTCGTCGTTCTTTGATGCTTACATACTGCGCATCTTAATTACACCGTATTATGTTTGCTTATGTTCACAGTACAAATACACATTATATGCTCAAGGATTTTTGGATCCTTGTAGTTATGATTCATCAAAAACCTTGTATGAGAATAACGAAACAGTAACATTCATATTGTTTGAAATTGCACAGAATTGATTTCATATTGTTAGAATAGAAAGGCTACACCATTGTCATATATTTAATTATAATAAAAACGAATTTGCTTTGTATATAAATTGTGGAACAACAACAATATTTTGGAGAAATGAAAATTCGTATATATTATCGGTCATTTGTTAAGTTCTCAATTGTATCGATAAATTTGGACAACTTTTTTTAAATCACTTACATTTAATAAATACTACTTTTTAAATAAATAGCCTTATCGGTAATACGTGAATATTTCAGAGGTTAAAACTGGCCAACTATTAAAAAAAACTTCCGTCAGGACATTTGCATGTACGAGTATCTCAATGGTCTTCTAGTCTTCCGGGTCGTTCATATAATTCCTGTTCTATCAACAGACATGCATCAGTTTAATTTCCTGTAAGTTTTATTTCCTTTATGACCTTTTATCTGCGAAACTATTTTTTGTGGCCTACACTTTCACACAACGTGCTATTTTGTTGCGTAACCTTTTCGAAGATTTAACATTTAAACTATTGGTTGCCACTTTTTATGCAGTTACTACATGCATAAGTCTATGCGACCACGATACTTGACCTACATATGAGTAAATTAAAACATTACAAGAATAAATTTAATAAAAATTATCTTCACAACATATTCACACAATGGTACAATGTTTTTAAAGCATGTCGTATAGGATAAGCGGCTACAATGACAAAATATAAACATGTTATTTTAACATTACAATTAACCTATAACAAAATTCATAAGGATGTTTGATCTTTGTGTTAATTTATACGCATATATTAGATTTGACATAATAAATGATTCCTTTATATATCAATAAAATTAAAAACAAATATATTAATGCTTTTTTTAATATAATGTAAATTAGATTCTTGAACTATATAAAACAAAACTATTTTTGTCATGTTAAATATTGTAGTTCATACATTAAAATATTTCCGACCAATAGCAATAAAACCTAAAAATTACTTCCGATTCTCACCAGCTGAGTTGAAGTGGATTAAAATTAAAATTTGGTGCAAATGGCCGTCAGTAATACAAGGCCAATCAGTGCAAATGAGATTAATTTTTTTTTTAATAAATTAATATTATGATTAAAGTGCACTTTGAAGTTACTTTTATTATTTTTTTAATTTCATGTGACTTTACGTTGACCTTTACCTATCGACCTACTAGACGTCCACCAAAATTTTAATACAAAGCGCCACTACGTTTGCTACCTATTTTACATAAAATGCCAATAAAGTAGGTTGTATATCAGGATATTTAAAAATTAACTATATTATCATAGTTATAAAATTATCATGTGAATAGGTAGGTAACGCGTTGATGTCTTCTGTGTCAAAAATAACATATTGAGAAGAATCATTGATTTATATTAGTGTAGGTTTCATACATTTAAACTACCATAATGTATTAGTATCATTCAATTATAATTTAAAAAATAAGTAAAAGTCTTATTACATATACTTAATAACACACAACACACACGTTTATCGAAGTTAAAAAAAACACCGATAACATGTTAAAAACTTAAGTAAGCGATGTTTACACCGCTCATTTCTAAGCACTAGGAAATGCTTTCAAATAATACTTTTGATACATATATTTTATTATTTATTTTAGATTCTACGTTTCTATTCTAGCAGTGTGTACACATGCAGAATGCATTACCAAAATGTCTAGTTAACAACTTTCTGAGAATTTCCATAAATAAACAGTTGTTTTAACATATTGATGTTAAGTGCTCCTCTAAGCGTGTGGCTTTTTACAAATTGTTATAAGGAAAATTATAATTTTAAATAAAATATAATTTTCTTAATGTTATTATTAACACTGTTATCGAATGGACCTTTATCCTTTTCATCTTCACTGTTATCGAATTACAACAGTTGAGTAAGTGGGTACTAAACACACGTGTACTGAGCAGAATACCATTTTGCATCAAATGAGGCTGCAGCCGAATGTCGCGTTTAAAAAAAAGAAAGAAATAAATGTAATAAAAACATCTATATCATGTATAAAATGTTTATTTCTGAAAATGAATGTAGAATAACTTAATTTGGTAATATTTGTACCTATATTTTCAATGTTATTTAATTATCTTATTAAATCGAATTTACCTATAAGGTGTTAACATCACGAAAGGGTCAGAAGTCGGGTCAGATTGCCAGTAGCCCCTCCTTGCCACACTGTCGCAGCCGCCTATACTCGTGACTTACATAACTTGATCCACCCGGATATTGCCGCAAGGCCACATATCTCGTTAAACATATTTTGATCAGACACAATCCTTTCATTTTCTTTATATTTTTTTAACATCTATGTTCGAATAAAGATACTTGTTTATTTACCCTTTCAATGTTATATAATAAAACTCATTAGAGGTTTTAAACCACAATAATGAAGGATAAAGACTATGATCGATTGCGGTTGTTTGCAATTGTATCGGCAATAGATCAACTGTTCATACCGTCTTGTAGTACTTGAATTTTATTTAATTTATTTATATTGTCTTTAAATTGTATGGTATTCAATTAAAATGTTATAAATTCGCATACAAAAAAGATATGAAAATACAGAAGGAAGTCTTAGGTAATTAGGAAAGCAACTAGTGACCTTAGCTGCCACTTCTAGCCAACGCTAAAGTTTTCTACAACTTTGACTTTATAAAATAAATAAATAAAGTTTATTATATATATATGATATTTAAAACGTAGATCATATAACATATCATAGACAAGTTTTATCACTTAACTAAAATTGGTCAAGTCAATATTCGACGAACATTACAATAAACTGCGACATATATTTTTACATTAGCATAATATAGAAAGTTTGGTAACAACTTAAACTAATTAGGTTCATAGAATTTAATAAGTTTAATTTGATTTGGCAATTTGCACCAAATGCACCATTTTCTAATGTTGGATTAGGAATTTTATCAATGTTCACTATTAATTTATATAAAAATTATGTTAAAATTAAGCACCAAAAAAAAAAAAGATTTTCCATCACAAAATTGATTAATCACAAATTATAAAAATAATGAAAATCGGAGATCCTCTCGACCTTTATGTGACATTGACATAAATTTAATGAAACTTGTTTGGATGATAATCGAAAGTGGCTTTTATCGGCCTCATAATAAAAAAAAATGCATGAGAGGGTCTTAGGAAATATTTAAATATTAGTGTTAGAATTGCACATCGTTGTGTAATATATGAAAATATATTTCTTTACGTAATGAAATACATTATATATTTTGTGCTACAATGACAATTATAATCCTTATAGGTATACCCAATATTATTTTAATATTATTTATAACGCACTACCTTTAACTTAATATTTATATAATATATTGTAGTTCTCAAATGTTTTAAATTAATAAGGCAAAACAATAAACAAAAACACACCTAGAGATTTTCATTCGAAATACGATTTCAAATTAATCAAAAAATAAATAAAGGTACACTGGTAACGGCGATTTTAGAATAAGTACATGAGTTTTCGTCAAATACCAACTTAACTTTTTACGTATCTATAAAACTAAACGTAAAAAAAGATTTCGTACTAAAAGGCGATTAAATAATCTTTAATAAAATTTATAAAAATATATTAATCTACTAAGTACAAAATAAGATATTAACTTTTTCTCCGGCGTATACATAATTAAAGTTTATGTGATGTTAAATAATAAATATATTTGGAATATATTAACAAATAGATTTCGTAATACGCTAATGAAATGTGTGAAATATTAATTGCATTACTTATTTTTATCAATCATACATTATGTATCTAATCATCATTAATTAATTAAATAATATAATTGTTAATATCTATTAATGTCGTGTGCTTATTTAAAGCTCCGTTTGCGGAATGGAAATGTATACTGTGAGGAGTCAGAGTGCGTAGAGGACGGGTGGAGTTTGTTGGCTGGTATCGACAGCATAGGGTCTGGTTATATAAAGGTGAAGAGGGGCAACTGGCACCTCTTGCACTTTCTTGCGGAGCGCGACGCAACGGACAGTCACTGCCGAGCACTATGGCTCGCCGCGCGTACGTGTGCCTTGGCGTTCTGTTACTTGCCTACTCTGGTAAGTACCGTTTTATTTCTATAATTTATTAATATAAATTTATGTAAGATTCTTTTTTTTCCAATTTAATATTAAAATACAATATTTGTATAAACCATTTATACAGCAAGCAATATATGAAGCTTTTTTTGAAGTACATTTCCTTTAAATAGTTTATGTTTTGTATATATTTCTTTAATTATATCATGTTTCATACACGTTGGTACTCAAAGGTAGCCAGATAGCGAATAAGCTACCAGTTATCTACGTGGCCAGCGCTGACCTCGATTTCTTTTTAACATTTTGCCTTTCAATGCCGTCATCGGTTACTTTCGGAATACGCAACTTATACTGAAATAAGCATAACGACATGTTATTACGAATTGCTTTTGTGATTTATATATTTATACAAAGTTAAAAACATTTCCGATGACTTACGACGTAACGAGCTTATAAGAAGCGCGCTACAGCAACCAACCAAAATGGAAACGGTACTACATTCCAACTCGTATGTGGTAATCGTCTTACGTTAGTGTTACTCAACAGTGTATTTCTGGTATAAAATTTAACATTGCCAAAGAAAACAAAAATTAGCTCAAAGTTATTAAATGAAAGTCACACGCTCCAGTATAATTATATTCGATTGCAATGTTGCTAACTAGCTATTTCGTAGTACCTATGTAAACACCGGTAAAATGCAAAATTGATCCGAGTCTATAAATGAAAATAAAACAAATTTATTTAATATTTCTAGCCGTTTCGATGATATGAATTCACACAACTCCACTAAATTTACAGTTTCATAAAGGAAATTATCAAATTATTATCTTTGTAGTGGTAGGTGAGTCGCGAGTGAAACGACAGGATGACGAAGGTTCTGATGACTTAACCCCCGAACAACTTTGTGATGGGCGCCCTCCAGATGAATACTTCCGCCTTAGCACAGAAGGAGACTGCCGTGATGTTGTTAGGTAATTTAAAACTTTACAATAATCGACTAACAAAACTTTTGTCCATGCAAGGCCACGTCATAATGGTTTATATGCGTCGTTAGATATTCAATTCGAGAACCTGATAGTCCAGTGAACGGAGTGGTCAACGTGTCTTGAATATCATTGCTAATAAATCTATATACCTATAATCTATTACAAAGCACCGATTACATGTTTAGATTGGAAAACAATCGGAACTAGTTGGAGTTACTAAGAAAAAAGTTTTTGCTGTTTGGTAAGGTTATTCAGGGAATAAGATTTCCTTGTTGCTTAGTACTTATATTTGTCTAGGTTTATTCATCAGAGGGGCAGTAAATGGGTACGTAGTTAAATCATAAGTTGATTTTTTTAGCTGCTTTAAGAAAAAATATTCCAAACTTGCGTAAAAATATAATTTTACAAAATGCTGAAGATATGGCTGTGTACAGGTGCGACAAAGGTGCTGAAAATGGAGTAACCAGACTAGCGTCCGTCAGATGTCCTGGAGGTTTGGGCTTTGATATCGACCGTCAAACTTGTGACTGGAAAACCAATGTTAAGAATTGCGATAAACTAGAAAGTAAGTTCAACTTAATGCGGGAAGTGTTCGAGCGAAGGGCTAACTTCCGTCTCTCCTCAAGAGGAATGTTAACACCGGTTAGCCTTTTGTGCGTTCGCTTCCGCACCTACCTTACTTTAAATAATTTTATTTCTTATGAATACAGGTGCACTAGGTCAGGTCTTAAACAGATCACTTGCCCCTCCGGACTGGCTTTTGATCTTGATAAACAGACCTGCGACTGGAAGGGTAAAGTGAGGGACTGTGACAAACTTGAGAGTAAGTGGCGACATTATAAGCGTGTAGCGAGCTTGGGTGAAGGGGCCGCGTCGCACAATACTCGTAGATTTGTTTTGCATGAGGCCCCGGACGAAGGGAAAGGCCCTAATTAGGACCGCCCTTCACTACACAGTGAAAACAGTTACTTATACACTAATCCTGCTGACTATGAAAATATGTTTATACTCTATGGAATACAAATGAAACAAAAATGTGTTCACGTCTACAAATGCAAAAAAGCACCTCATGGTTCAAAAGACGTTGTGTTTCACAAATGTTCACTCATTTATTTCTATCAATCACAATTTCCTCCACGCTTCCGCTTCAACCGATACATTCAACTAACACTCTTTTGGTCTTTTATTAAAAACAATTGCACCGTAAAACCTGCATTACACTTGTAATGTACACTTATCGCTTCTTAAAATACTAATTGTAATAAACACGCTTTGAAGGCTGAAACTCTTCTTTGGATGGTGTTTGGTTTGTGTAAATATTTAATTTATTCAAAATTTTTTAGCCTTCTCGTATGTGTTTTACCAGGTCGAATTAATATTGAGGCAAAACAAGATTCCTGATCTCTTCTCTAAGTTTTAATATTACATGGTTTATTGTAATACCTAATTCATTTTTCCATACAGTCTTTCATTAATACGATACATTGAGGTTTAAATAACGTATCCACTTTAATCTTCTTTCTATTCTATATTTCTACCGTCTCAGCGCTTGTCAAGTGACTAATAATCGTGTTTTATCACAAACTCTTACTTCTTTTCTTTACAATCAAAATCATTAATTAGTATTTCTTTTTAATTCTATCTTTAGTAACTTCTCATAATTCATGCTTCATCCCTGAGACTTCGACTTACTAGCTGACTACGTCAACACCAGACTACCAACACATACACGAATCGTTACGGTACATCCTCCACCTTTCGAAACAATCACTTTAAACGAATTAAAGCATGTTTACATACTTACAGAGCCAAGAAAAGTGCTGCCAATTTTGAAGACCGATGAACCGATCTGCCCCGAAGGCAAGTTGGCCTGTGGCAGTAGGGATTGTGTTGAAAAGGAACTGTTTTGTAACGGAAAATTTGATTGCCTGGACGAATCAGATGAGAATGCTTGCAGTGAGTACTTTATTTAAAGAATATTGTAGTACTAGAAAGTTAAGTTATTGTAGTATTGAAATATAAATAGACTAATATAGATTGACTAGATTAAACAATCACTATTATAAAATTTTCAGCCGTCGATGTAGATCCAAACAGGGCACCAGACTGCGACCCTAACCAATGTGTTCTTCCCGACTGTTTCTGTTCTGCTGACGGAACTCGCATTCCTGGGGGCCTTGAAATCAATCAAGTTCCCCAGATGATCACTATAACCTTCAATGGAGCTGTCAACGTCGACAACATCGATCTGTATGAGCAAATCTTCAACGGAAACAGACTAAACCCCAACGGTTGCCAGATTCGTGGAACATTCTTCGTCTCTCACAAATATTCAAACTACGCAGCTATACAAGAATTGCATCGTAAGGGCCACGAAATCGCCGTATTCTCTATCACCCACAAAGATGATCCACAATACTGGACCAGTGGTACCTACGACGACTGGTTGGCTGAGATGGCAGGTGCCCGTCTCATTGTTGAGAGGTTTGCCAACGTAACAGATGCCTCCATCATCGGAGTCCGTGCACCATACTTGCGTGTCGGTGGTAACAAGCAATTCGAAATGATGGCTGACCAATACTTTGTCTACGATGCCTCGATAACAGCCCCACTTGGGCGTGTTCCAATTTGGCCGTACACCCTCTACTTCCGTATGCCACACAAATGTAACGGTAACGCCCACAACTGTCCGTCAAGAAGCCACCCTGTATGGGAAATGGTAATGAACGAGTTGGATAGACGTGATGACCCTACCTTCGACGAGTCTCTTCCTGGTTGTCATGTTGTTGATTCTTGTTCTAACATCCAAACCGGTGAGCAATTCGCGCGTCTTCTTCGTCACAACTTCAACCGTCACTACACAACCAACCGTGCCCCACTAGGTTTCCACTTCCATGCCTCATGGCTTAAATCCAAGAAGGAGTTTAGAGATGAACTTATCAAATTCATCGAAGAAATGCTTGCCAAGAGCGATGTTTACTTCACTTCCCAAATCCAGGTTATTCAATGGATGCAAAACCCCACTGAAGTGTCTTCACTTCGAGACTTCCAAGAATGGAAAAATGACAAATGCGACGTTAAAGGACAGCCCTTCTGTTCTTTACCAAACGCATGCCCCCTGACAACACGAGAGCTGCCAGGAGAAACTCTTCGTTTGTTTACTTGTATGGAGTGCCCCAACAACTATCCTTGGATTTTAGATCCCACTGGAGAGGGTTTCAACGTGAGGAAGTGATCTCTTAAGTTAAAGAAAAGACTGTACAGATGTAAATAATACTCAGTAATTTTATTAAATACAATGTATAATGCGCGGCGAACGACACTACTGAGTATTTATTGTTTTCAATAAACCTTTCGCGATATGGAATCTCAGTGTCGTTTGAAGGAGGTAGTATTTATGTCACTCTGCTACAAATACAAACCTATGTATGTTTCATTCATTATAATTTAGGTTGTTACAATTTTATAAATAAAATAAACATAAAATAAACGGAATATCATTTTTCCTTATGTAGTCATTTGACTAAGACTTTAACGGAAGTCAATGAAGTTCTTCTTCTTAGTATATAAATGAACTATAATTACAAATCATGATCCCATTCTTAATATTTTCATAAAAAAGTACTTAAAATAGTACGCGACGTGTTTGAAGCACAGTTGTTCACCTAGTTGCCTATAAAGAAAAACGGTCAAGGCGACAAATAAAGATATCTAGGCTATCAAGAGTTGTCAGTCCACTATAAAAGTTAACTCTCTTATTATTTAAATGAATAAAAAAACAAGTTAATTTAAATATTTGTATGTAGCAACATCTACACATTTCTGTTACAAAAACGTTAAGTACTATCTCGACATCAACCATGGGTTGCTAGGTGTACCAGTCGATAATGAGACTGTGTACAATAATCAGCCACACATACCGGTCTACCTTTGGACAAGGGCCTTCTCAACTTTTCTCCAACCCGACCGACATTGGACCATTAACAGCCTGCTAACATCCAAATTTCCGCCGGATCCATCAAGCAATATGGTCCGCCCAAATACATTCTAAGATCGCTATTTTAGCGACTATATCTCACACAACCATCTTTTGTCGAATAGCATAGTTATTATAACGGTCATCGCTCTCTATGTAACTTGTAAGCTTGTGTAAGGGTCAAAGTTTCGGCTCTGTACCTAAAGGCTTGGAGAACGCACTGGTTAAACACCTTGGCCTTTAGATTGGTCGGTAACGAACGGCGCACGATTTGCGCGTATGCGCCACGTCTACTTTAGCCTGGCCGTCAAATTGTGTCCAAGGTAAATATTAAAAAAATAATATCCTAAAATAATAATGAAAACATATTATTCTATTACGCACTATAAACATCTGAGCATGCAACCTTAACTCTGACTGAACGAGTTATAAGTTATGAATCGAGACGAAATAATACAATGTCATACTAAGTGTAATTTTATTAAATTAGTATATCGATTGCACCGTGTCTATGTATACTAGGTTTAATTCACACCCTATGTTTATCTTCATTAAACATAAAAACTTATATTAAAAAGTTAAGACAGCGTGACAATGACATTGGAAAATACTAAATTAATATAACTTAAAAATAAACTAATATCACAATTATTTTTGTTAAAACAATTTTTTTATATAATATTTCCAGTGTGTGTATATTTAATACTGTTTAATACAAGAAGCCCGAAATCGTAACAGCCCGTTAGTATGTTTACGTTAGTAGATTTCAAATTTTGACTCTGGTTTATTTTTTATTGGGCATAATAAATCATCGAAATCGGTTATTAATTAGTTATCATTTGCAAGCTACCCACAACACAGGGGTACCCCAGTTATCAACAAAGATTAACATTAACGCATCAATATACGATGCAAAATTTAGGCAAAAGCTTTCTTTGTATATATCGATTATGACAATAAGTGTTAGAACTCTGTGAAGTATTACTAGACTTAGTATAATTTAGGATAACGTCAATAAGAAATGTTTCTAGGGAAAACCGTTTTTCGAAAATTGCGCGTCGTCGTCCAATGTTTTAGCGGACATCGAATCATACAAAACGAGATCCTCGGACTGTCCATCTTGTGTGTTTCTGTCAAAAAATATTTCATTTGTGTTAAGCATTATTTATTTATATATAATCACATAAAACTAAATATAACTGCACTCCTTCTGTACACGCACCTCTGTTTCGATAAACATAAAAAAAAATTGAATATTTTGTTGCAATGTATAATTGCTTGTGAGAAATGCGAGCGGTTCAATATGCTTAAACAAAAATAATAAAAGTCTATGAACATCTCACAATATTATTCAAGTTATTTAGGATGGGATTTATAGTTATTTACAAGTTTCTAAATAATAACTTACCTGCTGTTTGCCCTGTTATCATCTTCACCAGAGAAGCTGTCAGTGTCTTCGTTAAGCGAGGCTTGAGAGTCTAATGAAATGCAATACATTAAAAGGTCATAGATAAAAGAATCAAACTATTTTTATTTTATTAGAAATACTAAAGTCACACCCATTCTTTAAATAACAAAATGTCTAATCTATGGTTATTTCAGAGAAGATCTTTCTTTATAATTTTATCCCATTTGCATAGAATAGCTGACATTGATAAAGAAAACTTTTGCTTTCCTTATTCTTAAAATCAAATTATAGTAGTAATAATTATTATAGTAATTAAGTATTTTAAAAAATCCGTTGAAAAACTCACCTGAAGTGGTAAGGCGATGGGTTGTAAGATACTCAGCAGAGAGATAGGGCGGCAACTCATCGGCCGCATCTCCAGATCCGCCTTCCGCTCCCAGCGTCTCCACAACGGACAGCCATTGGCCATTGTGGCAACGAAATCTTTCCACCTGTTTTGTTTAATCAGCAAAGTTATTTTGAGTTAATATTTTAATGTCACTCTGTTCTGTATTTACAGAAACTTAAGGATAATATAAACTCAAAAAAAATATAATTTAAATATAAATGGCTGTTACCTTAATCCTTGCCGCCCATTCGTTTGGCATCTGCGATATGATATCGAGGCATGAATCACACATTTTTCGTATTTCCACATTTTTATCTTGCATGAGATCAATTAGGTAGGCCGGTGCTTCTGAAAATCATTTATATCAAATTACAACTGTTTTATCATCAGTATTATATAAGCAATATTTGTATTTTAAAAATATCAAAATATATATAATTATATTACATATGAATAAAAATCACTTCAACAATCACAAATTCGTTTAAAATAATCAAATCAACCTATGTAAAAATAGTAATAATATTACAGAATCATAACCATGGCGCTAATTATTATGATTTGATAAATATTCATTCTTATCGTCTTAAGTAAGCCCTCAAATTGAAATTGAACAAAATATTTGTTTTATTTATTTATTTATTTTACACTTTATTGCACTTAAACACTAGAAGCAAATGACGTTAACAGATGTAAGTACATATAAGAGCAACAGGCGGCCTTATCGCTAATAAGCGATCTCTTCCAGACAACCCACCTTTTATTTTATACCTTTAATAGTATACGTATTAAAATACTAAGAGCTTACCAGTGCTAGTGACAAGATTTTCAGCGGCGCGCGGATGAGACAACATCTGACGAAACGCGAACACAGTTTGAAGTACGTGCTCGTCATCCGCCTGTTAATTATTATTATTTTTAATAATAACCCTTTGACAAACACAGAACTCGAAAAACTAACACTAAACTTTTCTTAATACTCAAGATAAAATTGTTTTGTCATTAGCTTGATTAAATAAAAATATTGATATGTCAGTTACTAAACCGCATGTAAATAAATAAGAAAATCGCAAAAATTTTCACCTGTCGATGTCGTAAGGCGGTCACGAGCGCGTGACCACCTCCTGCAGCAGCGAATGCGGTCGCGCATCGTTCGTCTACGCACACCGCGCCCGCTAGTACTACACCGCCCAGTACCAACTCACTATCACACTTTTCTCCTGAAGAAATAATGCCATTGTTAAGTTTTAAATATTATTAGTATGAAATTGTTTATGACATTTCTGACTATATAACTTTGGTTTATTAAGCTAAATCAGCTGCGCTAAAGCAACAATTCTTAATAGACATGAGCCTATAAATTCATTATGACATGAAATGAGTATTTTTATAATATATATAGAAAAAAGAATATTGCACACCTGGGTCTAGTACTTTCATGATGTATGGAATCAAATTATATCGCTCAACCACAGCAAACACATCAATGTTATTATTTGGATTCAGTATATTACTGAGAGTTCCCAAACATTCTACAACAAAGTCTTCGGGTGCATCACCATTTGTCACGGCGCCAGATACATCGCCGACAAATTCCTGAAACATTTTTGTTATTACAATTTGGCATTGTCATCCAAACACCCAACTGAATTTATGGCTCGCATCTTATAAAAAATTACCAAGGTATAAAACAGTAAGAGAGGTTAAGTTAATGGGTTGTGCGATAAGGTGAGGCGGCCTAGGTTAGCCAACTTTTAAAGGAATGCAATTTCCAAAAAAAAAAGTATACCGCTACTCTGGCTGCTAAACTACTAAACTCCTGATCCTGTGACCGACACAATACAATCAGATAAAAATATTCTTTTGATTAAGACTTAAAAAAACTTACAACAAACATCGGCTTATTGACTGCGTGATGAGACAGATTCCTCACAAGTTTCATGAGCATCGCATTTTTATGTCTGAAAGCTCTCGCTAGAAGTTCACGTAACCTTCCCTCCGACGTCATTTGGTGAGCGGCGCGCTCGTTCCATCCAACGTTCACACAAAGCGCCAACAGAACGTCAGTACTACTCGGCCCATCAGCGCTTGTGTCACTATTGACGTTCAGCAACAGCATATCTGTCAACTGTTGACAACTTCACTTGTGATACATTCGAAATTATTAAGTCTTATATGATTATTTAGCATATTATTAAGACATTACGTTTTTGTGAAATAAATCATTTATTTAATTTGATCAATTCAAAATTTTATTTAAAATAACTAGTAAGTAATATATTCGCGTTCATATCAATTAAAATTTTCTTTAATTGCCGAATGCTGGTCAGCACACCAATGACTTCTTGGGTTATTTTTAATAACTGTTCAATAAAATAAAAATCAATAAGCTTTCTTGGGTAATTACAGAGATACAGCTGTTAAATTTATAAAAAATTATATTATTTATCTAGAATAATACATACCAATTTTACACAATCCGACTGAGTAAACATGACTTTAACACGGTCATCCATACTCAAGTGGTATAAAATCTTCATAGCTAATGTTATCTGTTTATCATCACCTGTAATTTTTAAACAAAAATATTATATATTAATTAAAGCAGCCTTATTTTGATTATGACTATGGTATTACTATTCAATGGTGTTTTTATTTTTTTAATAAAATAACCTATGACAAGTGTTACACTATTAACAGCATGGTAGTTCATTACACAATGAAGCATCTTAATACCGCGATCTATTGGATATATTTGGCCTAAGTAGAAATTATTTAAAAAAAAAACTAAGACTCAACCTCGCACACTCACACAGCAACACCATTGCACACACTAATAAAGAGTGCGCACGTGTGGAAGTTTAAATTAGTAAAAATAAACCGTAGCCAACTCGTTTTAATTTTATCGAAGCAACATTATACAACACCAAAAGAGAACATAATTCATATACTATTCTATCTGACATAACATTATTCTATTTATTTATTTTTCAGTTGTCGGCACAATGAAGGTTGCACTTCAATACTTTCCCTCAACTGATAAAATGATTGTACATTCCTAGTTCATTACGCAGCTTGGTGAACGTAGGCTTTGCAAGACCCTTGGTCATAATGTCAGCAACTTGTTCTGATGTTCTGACTCTTCGTACATCTATAGTACCGTTTTGTACTAGCTCTCGAACAAAGAAATGACGAATCCTTATGTGCTTCGTTCGTTTATGAAACTCTGGATTGTGAGCTAATCGCACTGCTGCTTCGTTATCAACGCTCAGTTTCGGTACATCTGTAAGCTTAGTCATATCTCTCAGAACTCTTGCAAGCCAAATAAGTTCTCTAGCTCCTTCACTCGCAGCAACCAATTCAGCTTCTGTCGTTGAAATGGCCACGGAAGCCTGTCTTTGGCTTAGCCACGATATCACTCCTCCTGAATATCGGCAAGTGACTCCAGTCGTGGATCGTCCTGTTGATACATCTCCGCCGTGATCGGCATCACTGAAACCTTCAAGAATGCCGGCTGCGGTTCCGATTTTATATTGAATTCCATAAGACATTGTTCCTTTCAGATATCGAAATATTCGCTTGACTTTGTTCCAGTCAACTTTGGAGGGGTTCTCTAGTTTTCGGGAGGCTACTCCAACTGCAAAGGCAATGTCTGGACGGGTTCCAACCATTAGGTAAGCTAAGGCGCCTACGGCCTCTCGGTAAGGAAACGGTTTATTCTCCTTATCGTCGTAATCGTTCTCCACAACTTTCCCTGAAACTTCAATCGGTGTGGAAACAGGATTACATTCGAGCATACCAAATCGTTCTAGAATCTTCTTCGTGTAAGATTTCTGACTGATCGTTACAGTGTCCTTAAGTTGTTCGATTTCTATTCCAAGATAGAAGGATACTGGTTTCGAAGTTATTTTTAACTTTGCTTTTAAGTCGCTTAGAAAAGCTTCCGCAAGTTGTTTATCTGACGTTGCCACCAGTCCGTCATCAACATACAATGTGAGAAGAATCTTCTTTCCTTCTACATTCTTCATGTACAAGCAGGGATCGGCAGTACACTGCTTGAAGTTGAGTTCCATTAGGACTTCATGGAATCGATAGTTCCAACAACGTGGTGCTTGTTTAAGTCCGTATAGACTTCTGTTCAAACTACATACCCGGTTTGAATGATCGTCAAAACCTTCGGGTTGTCGCATGTAAATCTCTTCTTTGAGTTTTCCGTAGAGGAATGCAGTTGTGACGTCAAACTGGAACATGTATAAGCCTTCGTTTGCAGCTACGCTAATGAGGGATCGAATAGTAGCAAACCTAGCAACGGGGCTGTAGGTTTCTTCAAAGTCAATTCCCTTTCTCTGTTTAAAACCTTTAGCGACCAAACGTGCTTTGAATCGTTCAATGGTTCCATCTGGGTGTCTTTTTACTTTATATATCCATTTGCATGGTATTGCAGTTCTTCCGGACGGTAGAGATTTCAGAGTCCAAGTCTCATTTTCTTTCAATGACTCTATTTCTCTCTTCATTGCTTCACACCACTGCTTCTTCCAAGGGCTCTCCATTGCCTCTTTGTAAGTCTGTGGTTCGCTGTGAGCATCTACGTTACAGACATAATCGTCAAATTTCTGTGGTCTTAGAGTTGGGCGAGGTCTCAGATTGTATCGGGATTGCTCTGTATTGTCATGATCCAAATCGTCTTCAACTTCATCATCGTCAGCAGTTCCGTAATCTATTGAGCTTCTCGATGGCCTAGCATATTCAAATTGCTCCATTCTAGTGATCGAACAATGTGGGAGAACGGGATTTTCCTCAGGAATTGCTTCTTCTACTAGTTCATTCTCATCTTCAGCTTCAACTCTGACTTCGTTGTCTACCACTCTTTCCTCCTCTAATTCGACAGATCTTGTGTCATTTCGATAAATTCTTTCCGAATTTTCAAGCTCACTATTGGCTTGCCGTTTTTTAAATGACATTTCAATGGTCATTTCGTTTGGAGCGGGGGGATTTTCAGTTATCTTGGGGGTCGTGGTCATTTCATCTTCAAATCTATAGAGCGGTTTCTCATCAAAGGTCACATCTCGTGATCTCACAAGTCGAAAATGTTCATTTTCCACAGCTGCCCATATACGGTATCCATCCTCGTCATAACCCACTAGTTTTCCCTTGTAGGCTTTCTTTGACAATTTACGCCTCCTCTCTTTTGGTATGTGAGCGTAACATGTGCTCCCGATTATTCGTAAGTGGGATACTATCGGTTTCTTTCCGTGCCATAACTCGTACGGGGCTTTATCATTTACTCTCGACGGGCCGGTTCGATTGAGTACGTAAGCCACGGCATTAGTGATTTCAGCCCAAAGTGCTTGAGGAAATCCTTCTCCGCTGTACATTATAGTTCGTGCTGCTTCCACCAGCGTGCGATTATCACGCTCGCAGCACCCATTCTGTTCTGGCGTGTTTTCATCGTCAACCTTTGTTTGATTCCTCTCTTACTTAGGATATCTCTGACGTCTTGGTTGTCATATTCACCACCATTATCGCTAAGTATAGTCTTGATCGTATGGCCTATATTTTGTACTTCTGCGATCATCTCTTCTAATTTATTTTTCACTTCAGACTTTGCTTTCATGAAGTATATCATACGGTAGCCAGAGTAGTCGTCTCGAAATAGTACAAAATATCGCAAATTTGTGATCGAGTTAGGAAAAGGTCCGCACACGTCGCTGTGTATGAGTTCACCGGGTTGTGATGCTCTTGTTCTCGTACCGAACTTCTGTCTGTGGGACTTACCAAATATACAGCTCTCGCATAGCGAATTATCTATGGGTAGCTCTATTCCAAACTCTCGTTTCACAAATGCTCTAACATGACGTTTGTTTTGGTGGACGAGTCTTTCGTGGTAAAGCTGGGTTTCTGTCGCTAAACATGTAACAGTCTGTGTTTCAACCATGTTTTTCAAACTCAATTTGTACAGACCTCCACCTTTCTGTCTTTTTCCAACTAATTTAACTTTTCCATCTATTGATACGGTGCATTTATCAATCGTGGAAGTAAATATAGTTTTTGGATTCGTATCGTGAGCTGCTAGGACCGAGAATAGATTTTTCTGTATGCCCGGAACAAGCCAAACATCTTCCAATTGAATAGTAGATACTTTCCCTTCTACAATAGCTTTGATGACAATTGAACCTTTGCCTTTAGCACGTAGGGTATTGCCGTTTGCTGTTGTGACTGTATGTGGGTCATCAAATTGGTTAAACTTATTAAATATATCATCTCTATTTGTGATGTGGCTTGTGGCACCATTATCCACGTACCAGTTGTCCTTGTCAGACTCAGCCGAATTCACTTCTGTATGTTGTGCATACATAAGTGTCACGTTAACAGCTGTGCTTGTAGTATGCTTGGAGTTCACGTCGATAGATTTTGACGGGTTATTGCTCTTCGGAGGTTTGCCATCCTGAATCCATTTCAGACATGTTTTAACCCTGTGTCCGACTTTTGAACAATAATTACATTTCAATCTCTTATCTTTATCACTTTTCTGTTTGGCATTTGATTTCGTTATGAGGGCTTCTTGTGCAGGTACGGCGTTACCAACCAAGTTTCTCTCAAATGCGCATAGGTGATCAGTTAGGCTATCAATTGTTCGATCTTTCTTAGGTACCAGTAACCAGCTACTTTTGAATTGAGAATATTCTTCGCCGAGTGTATCGAGAATTTTACAGATTAAGAGGAGTTCGGGTAACTCGTTCTTTTCCTTCTTTAATTCGTGATCTAAATCGGTCCAGATATTTTTCAATTTTGATAAATGTGATGCTATGTCGTCTTCGTGATTCCGTTTGAAACCAAAAAACTTCATGCAAAGATTATAGCTCTTATCTTCATTGGTTCCGTCGAACAGCCTATGCAACTCCAGCCATACTTCTCGAGCTGTCGTAAAACGCATGACTTTCTCTAGTGTGTCGTCACTCATATTGCTCGTCAGTACCATTAAGGCGGTACATTCAGCCTTTGTGAAGGCTAGCTGTCCTTCACCGGCGGCCGATGTCGACTGACCTTCGATAACGGGCCTTACAATTATACCTTCGACAATTTCTAGGGCGGTAGGAATACTTCTCAGTGCGATACATATTTTGTATTTCCACGTAGTCCAGTTCTTCTTCCCAGTAAGCTGTCCGATTGACAACTTTGTCGAAAAATTTGTTAAACTATCCATGTTTATTCAACTAATCCAGTGCTGTAACCATAACCTAAAGAGTGCGCACGTGTGGAAGTTTAAATTAGTAAAAATAAACCGTAGCCAACTCGTTTTAATTTTATCGAAGCAACATTATACAACACCAAAAGAGAACATAATTCATATACTATTCTATCTGACATAACATTATTCTATTTATTTATTTTTCAGTTGTCGGCACAATGAAGGTTGCACTTCAATAACTAATACACACACACTTAAATGCTCGTACTTCATATAATATACTCCACTTGTTCATATGTATATATACATATATTTATTTATTTTTTCTGTTATTGTTTTTTCTGACCTTAAATTCTATTTCCGGTTCTAGATTTAACCTTATTTTGGCTTTATTTTTAATCTGTTTTTATTATGTAAACTTTTTTTGATAAGCTGTATAGGTTTAAGAAATAAAAAATAAAATAAATCTAGATTGATGACGAATTTTATCAACGCCATCTATCGAGCACATTGTTCAACACTTCAACCGCGCCCGCGCGCACTGCGTTATTTGTTATTTTTCTTACCTCTCATAAGTTTTAATATTAAGATTAACTTATATTAGAACATATTTAACAATATAAAATCTACAACTAATCAATCAATATAAGTGTGTAAAAGTTTTGAAGCAGTGGTTGAATATGAATATGATATATTCATTAAAGCAGCCTTATTTTGATTATGACTATGGTATTACTAATTAATGGTGTTTTTATTTTATTTAATAAAAATACCTATGACAAGCGTTACACTATTAACAGCTTACTTACTTGTGAATTGAATAAATTTGGGCAACATATTCAATTTAATCATTTTATTTCGCAATTTTGTGTCAAAAGTCAAATTAAAAAGTAGTTTTAATGTGACATTGACTAAATCAGCATTCGATGAGTCCAGGAGTGGGGCTAACTTATCTATGACACCCCTATTGGCCATTGAATTTTTATTCTCAATAAAAATTGAAAGTTTTTGCAAAAAGGAAACAATCAGAATCAACAAGTCTATGTTTGAATGTCGTTCCATAGCTCCAATAAGTAAACCAACAATATCTTTTTTATGCATTTTGTCTTCAACCTTTACATTATCGGCTATATTTAATAGCATGTAAAAGGCAACTCTGAGTAATTGCTCCTGTCTCTTTGACAGTGCTTTAAGTTTTCTTTTCAACTGCTCTTCATCAATTTTTGATAAGACATCGTCGGTTGCATTGCATAGATCTTCATGATAGCTTGATACTAATGATCTAGACTTTTGAAGGTTTACATCAGTAACTGCCCATGTACCTGACTTTGGACGCCGCTTTGGTTCTGGTATACGACTCTTTGGTAATTCATTCTAAAAGAAAAAAAACTTACATTAGTTTGGCATGTACTTACATGAGTGTTAAGTGAAATTACTGATATCTAATTCAGAGTTGTAAGAAATTTATGAATAGTAAATAGTTTATTAAATCCTATGAAACATAAAAATACCTTATCAGGTGTTAGCACTGTTTTCTTTCCTTCCACTTTTTCCTTCCATTGGTCATATCTTTTTAGCTCATAATCAATTACATCCATACATAATGAACCAATCTTATATTGTATAATAACAGAGTGAAACTCAATATATGTAGAGAAACAAAAGAAGGTGTAGACAATATTTGTACTCAACTCTATACTCCGTTTCCATTCTTCCCTTAATACTCTTGATAGAGCACTTAGCAATGCTTCTAAATTAAAAAAAAATCTCTATAATAATTGAATAAATATGTGTCTATTAGATGAGCCTATATTTTTATTAGATAACAATATCGTCCATATTGTATTTTAACTACCCAGGCTTATTAACAATGCCATACATTTTCTCAACAATTTAAATATAAAAACATATTATAATTACTTGTTGCTGTCAAACTAGAACTGGCAGCTGTATTAAATGTCCCCACTAAAAATGCGAATATAGTGGGTATACCAGGCACAGCTGACATATCCAGAGCTACATATACCCAATACAAACCAAGTCTATTATATGCATTGCACTCATACAATTTTGTAAATATCGATAAAAGTAAATGTTTTGATCAGAAATGCCAAAACATAGGTATAAAAGAAACTATAATGTGGCATTACTGGTTTTGACCATTAAACAAGCACTATAATAATAAAGTATGTTGTTGGAAAGATTTTTAAGTAATATGTGAGTAATTTGTTAAGTACTGCATTACAGAACAGTTGCAAAAATAGAAATACAAATTAACTAATTATTTTTTAATACATACCATTCCTAGCTAATTCCACCAAATTTTCTGGATTTCGTGCAAGTTGCAAAATTAAAGATGATCCTTTAATTTTTTCGGGAATATCATCATACAATAGTTCAACATATTCATCAACATGATTTAAAACTGCAACAGGTGCACTCTCCACGGGACTCATTATATTTTTTGCCACTGTAACATTAAAACTATGTTTATGTTAACACAGAACTTCAAGTTACAGAATTGTTAGGGGGAAGTATTGTAATCCATAATTGAAAACAAAATACAAATATGTTTTTTTTAAATTTTGACAAAAGCCTTTTATTAAAACGAATTTAACGCAGAATTTGATGCACAGTACATAAAGCGCAATATTTTAGCCTTCTATTCTAGCTTTATTAAATACACATACCAAGGAATATTATAAAAAAATACACTGAATATATTATAAGGGATTGTATATAACACTATTATAGACCAGCTGTTGGATGGAAATAAAAAAATATGTTACACAATAATTGCTTACCTTAATTTTTTGTAATCGCTATTTACCTTTCACATTTGAAGTGTTCTAAATAAATTAATCAAACCCACCACTATAATAAACAAGATTTAATAAGTAAAGTAACTACCTAGAAGTTTTATGAAAAAATTAAGCCCCAAGGAAAATAATAAATAATCAATAATAATTAAAATTCAAGTACCACTTGACTTACAAAATTGACAGACTTGTAATATGTCAATAGTCATGGAATGATTTAAACTAGCCTGCGAATGAACATAATCCAGAATGGTAAATTCGACAGAAAATAGACAGTAGTAATTAGTAAACTATCAGACAAGATTCATAACACTGTGCAGTAATAATTTGCACAGAATCTGCCTGAAGTTTTAATGTCATCTGTGGACTGTGGTCGGAGGTTTATCGCGGCCTGTGGTAAACAGTAAAGAATCAAGTATCAACCTGTGACTAATTTATTAATTTTGAATTATTTTTTGTTATTGTTAAAAATAATACTTTTTTTAAATGTTGATAATTGTCAAGTGATAATTTTACAATTTGAATGAAATGTAAAGAGCAATCTGTTTTGCGTAAATTTTAATGTGCATACGGTGTTCACGATATTGTTCGATGGTCATTTCCTTTCAGACAATTTGATAAGGGAGAACGATAATGACCTAATCTAAAAGATTTTCTTCAATCCTCACATTTATTCTTGGTGAGCAATTTATTTGGTATATACGTTTATCAGCTGGTGTGCTTACGAATTAGGTGAAATACGAAGCCAAATAAAATATGTCTATAGTTACAATTATACAGTGTTGTTTCTTGCTATTACAATATCGATTTAGCCAATTATAATTTATAATCATTAAGTCATTGACAGACCTTATCATTTTTAGAATAAAATATACTATAGTATGTTATACAGTGATTTTCGCCAAATTCCCACTACTACTTTGATGTTTTATTATATTGCTTTAATGAATATATAAATATATATTATAAAATAAGTGATATAAATTCAAGAATAGATTCTGGATTTTACTACAAATGTAACTTTGCTTTACATATAATATCACTTGCACTTATTCTTTGTGCTGATAAGATACAAGAATTATTATTTATTATCATAACCTTGATATACTAATTATATATATATGTCACTGCATACTAATAATGATTATAAGTATGCAGTGACATCAATGTTGTTGCTTTCTTTCAATACCATAATTGATTTTAGAAATGCAGAACTCTTAAAATGTGGATTTTATGAAACAGTATGAAATAAACATTCCGCTATGTCAGAAACCAGTCAGCCACTAGCTACACCCCCTGCTCTCTCTTCTTATCATCAGTTGAGTTTTACAGGTAATTAAACGCCTTAAAGGATAATGTTAAATTATGTTACTATTTTTAACAATTATTGTGAAATATAAGAATAATTTAATTGATTGAATTGTAATTTTATAAACTTTATAAATTATACAAGAGATAGCATCAAAAACACATAGTCATTTTTAGCTAGCTGCGTTTTTTAATACCTATGTTTAAAATGTTACATATTATAGAGTATTTGTATAATATAAGGTAAATGTGTTCTATTGTTTTAGTTGAATCAGCAAATATAAGAAGCACTGGCCTATTTAAACCAAATCCCTATCTACAAGTCATTGTAGATGATAACATTTCGAGAAAGACTGAAGTTATTAAAAACACTCTACATCCAAAATGGAAGGAAGTGTTCACAGTGCTGGTGACACCACTATCAAAAATAACATTTCGATTGGCAGACCACCATAGTTTCAGAAAAGACAATATTCTTGGTGAAAAAAGAGTAAATTTCCTAAAAGTCCTCTTGTACTTCAATGGAAAAATTGAAAACGTGGAAATGACAATAGGTAATTAATATTATTTATTTAAAACAATTAAGATTTGACACAGTCAAAGTCTACCAAAAGTCCATATATGATTATCATACAAAATGAAAAATATATCAAATCTTTGTTCTTCATCTGTTTGTGTAAATTCTGCAAGATTACATAATTGGGTTATAAGTCAAGATAAAACATAGCATTATAGTAAAAAATCAATTTCCCAATTGTAATCTTAATTGATTACAAACTGTGTTTGATACCTTCCTTAACAATAAATAACTTGTTAATGTTTATATATGAAATCTTAAGATAGTCAAAAGTGTTGTGTTTATATGTTTTCTGTGACAAAATTAATTAAATTAACAGGCAGACAACTGTGCTTCTTGCAATATGCCTCAATGGATGACCTTTCCTAATTAACAATGAAATAATACATAATAATCATAAATTCATTGCTTTACTTTTCAGATTTAATGAAAACTGTATCACAGGATAATTCAACTTCCAACACAGAAGTAAAATCTGCGCAGTTGGTGCTACTTCTTGATAGGCTAAGGGTGGATCCAGTAGTGTTGAGTGTAGCTCGTGGGTTGTATGGTGAACAGCTGAATGCTAGAGGTCCACTTAATGAAGGTGTTCGAGTTAGAAACAGAATACATAACACAATAGAATCAATAAGTGCTATGGCAAGGCCACCTAACCTTCGAGTAAGTATAAGAAAAGCTTTACCTGCATGTACTAGTTAAAAAATATAATATTATATATGCATAATATGATTTATGTAAATGTAATGTAATATTACACTAACACGGTGATTAGTTTTAGGTGTTCTCAAAAATTGTTGTTTTTTAACTTTGATACAAAAACTTTGTAGGAACCATATTATAATTTTACTGGTTTTACACAGTATGTTTCGTAACGCATACTGTATATTTGAAAATCAATAGATTTTAGAGAAACTCATACTTAAAGCATTAATAGAAAAAGTTTCTTAATATATACATTGTTAACTGCATCATAAATTATATTACATAATAGTATAACTTATGTTTCGTCATATCAATGTATTACTAAGTAAAATGTGTCGTAATTTTAAATTAAACAAAAATTCTTATTAAACCAATATTATACATAATGACATACTATTAATACATGTATGGATCGCATCAAGATTAAGGGTCATATGAGTACCAATTGGTAACAAACACTACCATTTAACATAGTTTTGCAAGTATTAGTAATAGTTATGTTGATTTATTTTTTAGCCACCGCCAGGTCCTCCACCGCATATTAACGGGACAGTAAGTACTGCGGACGGAGCAGGGCCCTCACACGAGTCAGAGCCACCACCTACCCAACAAGTTCTTCCGGTACATCCGGTGCCACAGGCACAATCCACGCCAGCCAACAATACCACACCAGAGGAACCCTTGCCTCCTGGGTGGGAAATGCGATATGACGTCTATGGAAGAAGGTAACGCGAAACGTCTGATATGGTTAAAAATATTTAATAGCTCACACAAAATTAAACTCAAGGTCTCGATTGCATTTTTGAAAAATATTTATATATATTTAATCATATAATTATTTATAATAATATAAATATAAATAATAATATATATTTATTATAATAATTGAATATTTATTTTCTTTAATATGAGAAATGAATGTACAATGTTGCAAATGGAAATAGGCCTGACAATAAAATTTTAATATTTTTGACTAACATAGGACGTGTTGAATATATCACAGCTTTAGTTCTGTCCATATTGTAACTCAAAAATAATGTTTTAAGTCACATAAAATATATTTTTTAATAGATACTATGTGGACCACAACACGCGCTCGACATCTTGGGAGCGACCCCAACCTTTGCCCGCCGGTTGGGAGGTCCGAAGGGACGGTCGCGGCCGCGTTTACTACGTGGATCACAACACGCGTACTACGACTTGGCAACGACCGGATACGGAGAGGTTGGCCAGATTCCAACATTGGCGCGGTGAGAGGAGACATGTGGTCGCCCAGGGCAACCAGAGGTTCCTCTATCCGCATCCGCATCCACCGCACCCGCCCAATCAGGACCACGAACAGGAAGCAGCAGGTATACGCAAATTAAAAAAGGATTTTATATTATTACGACCCGGTAAAAAAACTATCTAATGTGAGTTTATTAAGATGTGGTATATCAAAGGTATAGAATCATTAATTTACTCAGTGATAATCACTTTAATAAAATAGGGGTTAGTGATAGAAAATGGAAGATTTTATGTCGTGTGTATTGCGAAGCTTTTAAGATTTTGCATCAACAAATACCTTGCGAAAACTCGGGATACTAAAAATGATATACACACATATAATGTTTTAGTCTTATTTCTTGATTAAAGAAAGTAATGTAAATTTAACATTAAACGAACCAACAATGTTAACCCAAAATTGGAACAATGGACATCACACGAGAGAGCCGAAGGGAAGGTCCCGATCCGATCGATTTTGCGGTGTGTGAACTTTGTCTTGATATTTATTTAAATACAATTACAGGAAGCAGCACTTCTGTGACAGCCCCACCGCCTATTAGTAGCGGAAGTGGTAGCAATGCAAATGTGCCCGCTAGCGCAACGGCTACCACGAATCCAACGAGCGAAGACAGCCTCGGTGCTTTGCCCGCGGGGTGGGAGAGACGCGTGCAGCCAGATGGACGCGTATACTTTGTCAATCATAAGAACCGCACCACCCAATGGGAAGATCCAAGGACGCAGGTAACGGCCTCTTTGATTATTTTTGTATCAAGTATCATATGTGACTCGGTTCATGAAGAACCTTCTAACCATTCTATCATAGTGAGAAGAAGCGAAGTTATTGAAGCAAGTGTTGGTACACACCAACACACACGAACGTTTTATGCAATTCGGAAGAGAATGGACACGCAGGAAATATCCTAGTGTTGGTTCCAGTGTCCATGTAATTTTGTATTTGAAAATTTTGAAAATTTTATTTTTATTGACCTTTGTTAATTTTGCATCATTTGAGGTCTAAAGCATCATTTCATAGATAAGAACTGGTAAAATTATAAAGATATTTTGCTAGAAATATAGTTTATCGAAAATTATTTTATCAACATTATCTTAAAATTATTTAGGGGCAGGAGATAAGCGCTTTGGAAGAAGCTTTACCGGCTGGTTGGGAAATCCGATTTACTGAAGAAGGGACGCGATACTTCGTTGACCATAATACAAGGACTACCACCTTCCAGGACCCTAGGCCTGGAGCGCCAAAGGGACCACAGGTTTGTATTCTAACCTACAACTTTTAAAGTCCATTTGCTTGAAGACAATTTCATAAATAATAGCTAATAACAATTTGGCACATACTTGAGGAAACCTGAAGACTGTTACCCCAACTATTTATAATATTTTTAACTTTAAAATATATTATAGGGTGCCTATGGAGTGCCGAGAGCGTACGAGCGTTCGTTCCGATGGAAGCTCAGTCAGTTCCGTTATCTGTGTCAGAGCAACGCCTTGCCTAGCCATATTAAGATTACTCTGTCACGACAGACGCTATTTGAAGATTCTTATCACCAGGTAATTACGCACATATACCATGTTTTACATATATTCTAAAAATATATAATAATATTAGAAAAATATTGTAATTAAATAATATTGTAAAATAATTGTCTTTTACATATTTATATAATCCTGATTTTCTTTTTATTCCTAGATTATGAGGCTACCCGCATATGAATTAAGACGTCGCTTGTATATAATATTCCGCGGCGAGGAAGGCTTGGACTACGGCGGTGTCAGCCGTGAATGGTTCTTCCTACTTTCACATGAAGTCTTAAATCCTATGTACTGTCTCTTCGAGTATGCCAACAAAAACAACTACAGCCTTCAAATAAATCCGGCGAGTTATGTCAACCCCGACCACCTTCTGTACTTCAAGTTCATCGGACGCTTCATAGCTATGGCCTTATACCATGGAAGGTTCATCTACTCTGGTTTCACGATGCCATTTTACAAAAGGATGCTGAACAAGAAGCTCACTATGAAAGATATTGAGTCCATCGATCCGGAGTTTTATAACTCGCTGGTGTGGATCAAGGATAATGATATAGATGAGTGCGGACTTGAGATGTGGTTTAGTGTTGACTTTGAAGTGCTGGGTCAAGTTATACATCATGAGTTGAAACCTTCAGGGGATAAGGAGCGAGTAACTGAGGTGAGATTTAAGCTGATAACTTTTTACTGGTTATTTATTTTATTACAGACTTATTATTTTTGTATATAAGTCAATTTGCTTAGTTTTAATATTAAAATAGAAAATGGTGTAGGAAAAGAAAAAAGCTAAGAGGCTGGTAAGGGAAATTGTAGCCTATGACACAGTTGCCAGTTCTAAAATGTAATTTACTTATTATACTTAATTTTTAAAAATTGTGCTATTACTATATTACGTTCAGGGTGAATAATAATTTTACTGTTTATATGTTATAGGCAAATAAAGAGCAATACCTACAATTAGTAACTCAGTGGCGTATGTCGAGAGGAATCGAGGAACAGACAACGGCTTTCCTTGATGGATTTAATGAGGTAAGAAAAAATTGAAATATTAGTCACCAAAAATCCGTTAAAATCCTATGTCCTCGTTAGGGCATCTACAGCAATCATCCATCTGCAACAGTACGTCGCCAAGTCTGTAAGGGACGACTATCACTAGCTGTATAATCACAAATTAACTTTGATTATTACATATACAACCAACTGTATATAATTTTTTTATTTTTTTTGTACACCGGTTGTTTTTTTATTTTGTATATTATAAAATAAAATGTAGTAATTCTATATTTGTGTTAGTAAAGTCAAAAAACTATCTATTTAAATTTGTAATGGGTTTATATAAATCGATTAAATGAAACGAAAATAGTTGATACACAAATTCTAGTAGATACAAATAGTTATGCCACTATAGTAATAGTACTACAGAAGTAGGTGTGATCATATGACAAATTTGGTATATTTAGCCATTATACCTAAAATATTATGTTCCTCATTGAAACAGGTGGTTCCCCTTGAGTGGCTTAAATATTTCGACGAACGTGAGTTGGAGCTGATGCTGTGCGGTATGCAGGAGGTTGATGTAGACGATTGGCAACGGAACACGATATACCGCCATTATACGCGCACTAGCAAACAGGTCGCCTGGTTCTGGCAGGTATGTCATTAGAGATATTCAATTACTAAAACTTTTAATAATTTAGTTGGGCCAATGGGGGTCTCGGGTTCAATATATTTTTGGGTGTGTTCTGGATAATTTGCAATCAAAATATAAAATGGTTATCAGTTGTGTGTCTAATATGAGTTAATATATGTATATTTTTAACCGTAAATCAAGCCTCAACTAAAGCTAAAGTACTTATTAGTTTTCCGTAAAAGTCTGTCATTGTGTACAAAAAGGATATAAATCATAGATAAAATAAAAAAATGCAATAAATTTGTACAATGGTTTTCTTAACTTATTTACCTTTTTACTGTTTTGATAGACATTTGTAATTTTACATTGTTACAGTTTGTGAGACAAATGGATAACGAAAAGCGTGCGAGACTACTTCAGTTTGTAACAGGCACGTGTCGAGTTCCCGTAGGAGGTTTCGCAGAACTCATGGGATCTAATGGACCGCAACGATTTTGTATAGAAAAGGTGAATTACAGAAATTCTAACTTTTTAAGTTTTTTTGGGAAAAGCCTCCTTAGATTATTTCTATTATGTTAGAGATATTTAAAAAAAATGATATAAACAAATATAATTGCATTTTTGACTTATCTCGACATTTCAAATGCTTTGCATTGAATAGATTTATTCCTTGTAACAGGTCGGCAAGGACACTTGGCTGCCTCGTTCACACACTTGCTTCAATCGTCTGGACTTGCCTCCCTACAAAAGCTACGAACAGTTGTGCGAGAAATTAAATTATGCTATCGAAGAAACCGAGGGTTTTGGACAGGAGTGATTATTCACTAGTATTAGTAAATGTAATATAAATTATATCACAATAAATTAATTGCACCGTTCCTCCAAAAGAGGCATTTATACCAATGAATTTGGTGCCGTCAAAAAGACCTACCAAATGTTGTAAGAAATATTTTGTTTTAATGGTTATTTTTTTAATTATTATGTAGATATCATTAGTGTATTATCAGTTGTATATTAAGATATATTTTGTTTGAACTGTATTTAAAGTTCTTCTATAAAGTTCAATAAAAAGACAAAAACATACTTTTGTATACTATTTCATTACTTACAATCGATATGTGTTAGTTTTGGAACTGTGTCTGACATGCGGCAATTAACACAGTTTTATTTATATCTTTATTTTTTTAATACATTAATTACAAGTAAGATTGAGAGAGATTGGAGAATCAAGATTCATGTAGGTAACTCGTACACTTATGGCAAATAATTTAAAAAATAATGTTTACTACAATATTTACGGCAAGTACTCAAATCAAGAGCGTAGAGAAGAACTGGCAAGAAACTCTCCGGTACTTCTTTAACAATGTATATTTTACAGAATGGTTGTAAACCATTGCAACAGGTGCAACATGATGCTTCAGCGAATGCATCAAAACTTAGGAAGGATTTAGGAATAGTAAATTTTTCACTAGTAGAATGTAGAAAATTATTTAATGCAGTGTATATTTTACGTATTTTTTTAGATTTGTAAAGAAACATTTTAAAGATTATTTTTTAGGAATTTGATTTCATATACATACAAGTAAGGTATAGTTTAAAAAAACCGCAATGTACATTGACGGCCAAAATCCAGAAATTAAGAAATTGTGATGACGTCGCGTATCATTACTTATTTAATTGAAATGGGAAATATAAATGAGATAAATGGGAAATTGGTCGCTTATTTTGTACCATATTAGATTATTTTAATTTTTTTACAAACAGATTAAAAAACAAAATTGTGATGGACTTTGCTGGTTTTGAAACTGACACTCAGGACATTGCTGGTTTTGTTTCGGACACACATGGACATTGCTGGTTTTGTTACGACCAATACGTTGTATACACGGACTAAAAACCGTTTAATACTTTTCAAACATGCCTTAATAATTTACGTTGTCCGTCATGGTCACGTTAAAAGATACAATAAAAAAATAAATAACAATCATAAATATTTTTTTTTAAATTACTCCTCATTATTTTGGGGCCTTTTGCCCAGCAATATGACACAATATAGGGCTATACAAAAACAATAACTTTCAAATCAAGGCACATTTACCTGCACAAGCCACAATTATATTTTTTCTATTAGGATCAAATTAATGAATTTAAAAATACGGATAAAAAAATTAATTAAATATTATAAAAGATCAAAACTATTAATAGTATCTAAAAACCACTCAAATTTCTGCAGTTTTATGTTCCATTGTTTTGGATTTCTCCGTCGTATTCGTGCTTTAATTTTATCCACAACGATAGGAAATATATCCATCTTCTTAATAACACCACACATGGGGCCATTACTTGGAAAACAACTTCTAAAAAAACAACTATTCCGCGACAAAAACATCAAAAACTGACACCGCCGCCATATAAGTTTTGTTTAAAATGGTGGCTTACTATTGGCCAGTCAGGACATTCCGGTTTTTAAATCATACTGCCTACTTTAAACTGAAATTTCTATTGAAAATTGCAGTGTTTGGTAAAATCAAAAAAATAAAAATTATGCGAAAAAAGATAGAGTTACTAATGCAATAAAAATATAGCTTCATGCAAAAAGGACATTGCTGGTTTTGAAACAATACCCCTCAAGAGATTCATAATAATAATCAACAGTAAAACCTTTAATGCCTTTTTATATTTTACTGCCTTTTTGTTTTACTGCCTTTTTATATTTACTGCCTTTTTATATTTCCTGCCTTTTTATATTTTACTGCCTTTTTATATTTTACTGCCTTTTTATGTTTACTGCCTTTTTATATTTACTGCCTTTTTATATTTTACTGCCTTTTTATATTTCCTGCCTTTTTATATTTCCTGCCTTTTTATATTTTACTGCCTTTTTATATTTTACTGCCTTATTATATTTTACTGCCTTTTTATATTTACTGCCTTTTTATGTTTTACTGCCTTTTTATATTTCCTTTTTTTTTTTTTTAATATAGAAGAGGGGCAAAGGAGCAGGAGGCCCACCATAAAGGTGAAGTCGCCGCCCATGGACACTTATTACAATATTCTTAAATTAAATGAAACTACAATTAGCCAATTCGAGGCGTAAAAATAGAATGCCTGCAAATAACATTATTAATTATAAAGTAAACTACACATCAGCAATCATTGGAATGCAGCACGTGTAGCAGCGTCAGCAGCACGTGTAGCAGCGTCAACAATCTCCATTAGGGTACTGTATGTAATTCCTCCATCCTCAGAACAGCAACTATTGGAGAACCTTGAGCGAGAATGTTGCTGGAAGTTCAGATACACCAGGTTCCTCTGGACTAGGGGAAATAGTTTTGCTTCTTGCATAATCCTGACATATAATGGGTGTCTTCAACAAATATCTTCGTATTAAAAAGGCAAAGAAAATTATTGCTAATGCCAGAAGAAGAATATACAGTGGTAGTGTTGTATGATACATGGACGAATTGAATTGAGAAACGGGACTAACAGGATTCTGGAGCAAAACTCTGCTTTCGAAACGATGTAGTTTTTCCAAATTGAGAGCACTGAGAGTGATATGCGGAATCATATTGTCTTCGTAAGTAATACTGTTGTTCCGAATTTCAGTGATCTTTAATGGTTGTCCTTTCACCTTATCTTCATTGTTACTAATTCTGAAGAAATCATTTAAAAGAGAGCATTCATGAGGAATAGTCGCCAAGTAACTTCCAGATAATGAGATAAATTCTTGTCGTTCACACCGCAACTCAACTTTTATAGGCTCAGGGAAGACTAGGCTATAATGACGGTCATCTAACTGCTCCATTGCTGGCCTGGTTACTGTGACCTTTGTAGGGCTGCATGATTTGTCTAAGGATTGCCTGACTATGATGCCCTGGATACAATCGGCTTGTTCTCGTAATTGATAATAATTCGTGCTTTCTTCACAGAGAAGGTATTCACCAATCTTTGGGCATTCCGTCTGTAGATACATTGAAAATTTTCCATTTGTTGCTATGAAAGGATGAATAGGGATAAAGGTTTGTTGGAATTTATTAGGAACAATGGAAAGCCTAAATAAGTCATAACTATCATTAGATATAATAGGAAAATTAAAAATTATTAAAATCCTATTACCTATAAAATAACTACTCGGTTTAATAATATTATAATATTCCCTTAGGTCAATATCCAAAATCCTATCATTACCATAAATCCCCTTAAGTCTAATTATCATCTGCGATAAATTATCTATGCTTAACATACTATGATGCGTGCTCCCTGCACGTATAAATCCTAAAATATTTTCCACTCTTATTAATTCCAAATATAAATCATGCGTATTTTCAGTGATAATTGCTAACAATTGGGCAAATCGTAGAAATGTAGCTTCGGAAAGAACATATTTATCTAAGATTGAATTCAAAGTATGATTAATTTTTTCCTGATTTTCCGCTAGAGTACTAATGAGTTGTGAACATTGACTCATCCAAGCTTTATTAATACTAATATGATCATTTAATTCTGAGACTAATTTCTGTTCACCACTTATTAATAATTCTATTGCTTTATTAAATCTCTCAGCATCAGAATGATCCAAGTTACCCGTGAGACCTTTAATCAAAGATCCTAAACCATTTATGAGTCCTCTTTTAACTCGTGTAGGCTCCAGAGTTTTTAACTGTAAATTAACTTTAACCAACTTAGCATAAAGATATTCTATTTGCAGTTCATATATAGGTAAAGTTGTGTTATCTAATTTATTCCTAAAATAGTCTAATTGATCATTAATTGAAGTAACACTATTATCTATATCTGACAATTCTAAATATTGTATAAAAGCATGATAGTGAACTATGAATTTAGCCTGTCCAAGTTTAAAGGGAAGAAGACCTGGTCCATTGTCAAGAGTCTCAAGTTTTATCTCTGCTGCTTGTGTCATCGTCATTAACAGTATTAGTCGATACCTGTAACAATTTTGATGTCTTAGGCACTCGTTTTAATCGAGATTTAGCAACAGGTCCTTTTTTCTTTGATGTATGTATGGGAAGGTCGGCTAATATAGTGTCGTGAGTGTAACGTGGTGCTAATTTCTGTCTAGCAGCTAACGGGTTCTTAATAAAAACCTGCTGGTCTGGAACATATTCAACTTCAGTTTCCCTATTATTATTTCTATTAGTCATTAAATTTGTACGATCAATTGATGTAGTTCTATTAATTAACTCATATGCCGTTTTCATTTGTTCTCTATGATGTATAATATATTGTTGCATAAGATATTCATTTAAATTAACATCCAATGGGTCTCTAGGATCAAAGTGTCCTCTTATAATATCATGTGGTCTACACTTAGTAAAACTATGAACCGAACTATTATAAGCAAGTATGGCGTAAGGCATTTGATTAACTGTGGGTTCGTCCTTCTTTTCCAAACGAAGTATACGAAGATGTTCTAATAAAGTGGAATGAAATCTTTCAACGATTCCATTATCATTAGGTGAATGGGCTAGTGTCTTATGATGTTTGATATTGTGTAACCTAACAAATTCTGCAAAAAGTTGGTTATTAAAGTCAGTGCCATTGTCAGTCACTATAGTCAGAGGTAGTCCATGATGTGTACTAAAACTTAATAAACCCTGTAAAACACTGACAGCGGTGCCATCTCGTAAATGATATGCCTGACCGTATTTAGAAAAAGAATCCACAAAGGTAAGGTATTTTTCTGACTGGGCTGTAAACAAGTCTAAATGAACTATTTCAAAAGGTTTCGTTGCAGGAGGTACTATATTAAACTGAGGTTTAATCGGATTTCTATCATACTTAGACTGTCCACAAATTGTACATTCATTAATATATTTAGTAATTTCCTCCTTCATTTTAGGCCAGTAATAACGTCGGGACAACGATAAATAACATTCGTTAATACCTCTGTGATTAGTTTTACCTTCATGGTAATGCTTTATTATTTCCTGCTGTCTTAGATATTCTTTTACATCTTCCAACTCATTTTTTGCTAAAACAAGACGCATTGACGAACTTTTGAAATTATCCTGTAGTATCGGAATGATAGAATACATACCGAGTGTTGGTGTTATTTTAATAGCCGTCTTAATTTTAGGATGAACGTACTCTTTTATCGCATTTACAACATCTTTTTCTAATGATGATTCTGAAACCTGAATGTGAGTGCGTGTATGTGTGTCAAAAGGTTTCGTTACAGTCGGTCGTCGTTTAATGTCACCTACTATGGTAAAACAAATTTGTCTGTGGAATTTATTTAAAGGTTCATCTGTGATAGGCACTTCTATAATAGGATTTTCAGCAGTTGTATGTATAGTGGCAGTTGTAGAACCTGAAGGTTCAGGTATTACGGAAAGGTCTATACCACATTCTTCGAGAAGGGATGCTATCTCTTCATTATTAATTTGTATTCGAGACAAAGCATCCGCATTAGTGTTGCATTTTCCTTTTTTGTAAATAACAGTATAATTGAATATTGAAGTGCAACCTTCATTGTGCCGACAACTAAAAAAAATAAATAAATAGAATAATGTTATGTCAGATGTAAAAAGAATAGTATATGAATCATGTTCTCTTTTGGTGTTGTATAATATTGCTTCGATAAAACGAGCTACGGTTTATTTTACTAATTAAAACTTCCACACGTGCGCACTCTTTAGGTTATGGTTACAGCACTGGATTAGTTGAATAAACATGGATAGTTTAACAAATTTTTCGACAAAGTTGTCAATCGGACAGCTTACTGGGAAGAAGAACTGGACTACGTGGAAATACAAAATATGTATCGCACTGAGAAGTATTCCTACCGCCCTAGAAATTGTCGAAGGTATGATTGTAAGGCCCGTTATCGAAGGTCAGTCGACATCGGCCGCCGGTGAAGGACAGATAGCCTTCACAAAGGCTGAATGTACCGCCTTAATGGTACTGACGAGCAATATGAGTGACGACACACTAGAGAAAGTCATGCGTTTTACGACAGCTCGAGAAGTATGGCTGGAGTTGCATAGGCTGTTCGACGGAACCAATGAAGATAAGAGTTATAATCTTTGCATGAAGTTTTTTGGTTTCAAACGGAATCACGAAGACGACATAGCATCGCATTTATCAAAATTGAAAAATATCTGGACCGATTTAGATCACGAATTAAAGAAGGAAAAGAACGAGTTACCCGAACTCCTCTTAATCTGTAAAATTCTCGATACACTCGGCGAAGAATATTCTCAATTCAAAAGTAGCTGGTTACTGGTACCTAAGAAAGATCGAACAATTGATAGCCTAACCGATCACCTATGCGCATTTGAGAGAAACTTGGTTGGTAACGCCGTACCTGCACAAGAAGCCCTCATAACGAAATCAAATGCCAAACAGAAAAGTGATAAAGATAAGAGATTGAAATGTAATTATTGTTCAAAAGTCGGACACAGGGTTAAAACATGTCTGAAATGGATTCAGGATGGCAAACCTCCGAAGAGCAATAACCCGTCAAAATCTATCGACGTGAACTCCAAGCATACTACAAGCACAGCTGTTAACGTGACACTTATGTATGCACAACATACAGAAGTGAATTCGGTAGAGTCTGACAAGGACAACTGGTACGTGGATAATGGTGCCACAAGCCACATCACAAATAGAGATGATATATTTAATACGTTTAACCAATTTGATGACCCACATACAGTCACAACAGCAAACGGCAATACCCTACGTGCTAAAGGCAAAGGTTCAATTGTCATCGAAGCTATTGTAGAAGGGAAAGTATCTACTATTCAATTGGAAGATGTTTGGCTTGTTCCGGGCATACAGAAAAATCTATTCTCGGTCCTAGCAGCTCACGATACGAATCCGAAAACTATATTTACTTCCACGATTGATAAATGCACCGTATCAATAGATGGAAAAGTTAAATTAGTTGGAAAAAGACAGAAAGGTGGAGGTCTGTACAAACTGAGTTTGAAAAACATGGTTGAAACACAGACTGTTACATGTTTAGCGACAGAAACCCAGCTTTACCACGAAAGACTCGTCCACCAAAACAAACGTCATGTTAGAGCATTTGTGAAACGAGAGTTTGGAATAGAGCTACCCATAGATAATTCGCTATGCGAGAGCTGTATATTTGGTAAGTCCCACAGACAGAAGTTCGGTACGAGAACAAGAGCATCACAACCCGGTGAACTCATACACAGCGACGTGTGCGGACCTTTTCCTAACTCGATCACAAATTTGCGATATTTTGTACTATTTCGAGACGATGACTCTGGCTACCGTATGATATACTTCATGAAAGCAAAGTCTGAAGTGAAAAATAAATTAGAAGAGATGATTGCAGAAGTACAAAATATAGGCCATACGATCAAGACTATACTTAGCGATAATGGTGGTGAATATGAACCAAGACGTCAGAGATATCCTAAGTAAGAGAGGAATCAAACAAAGGTTGACGATGCCATACACGCCTGAACAGAATGGGTGCTGCGAGCGTGATAATCGCACGCTGGTGGAAGCAGCACGAACTATAATGTACAGCGGAGAAGGATTTCCTCAAGCACTTTGGGCTGAAATCACTAATGCCGTGGCTTACGTACTCAATCGAACCGGCCCGTCGAGAGTAAATGATAAAGCCCCGTACGAGTTATGGCACGGAAAGAAACCGATAGTATCCCACTTACGAATAATCGGGAGCACATGTTACGCTCACATACCAAAAGAGAGGAGGCGTAAATTGTCAAAGAAAGCCTACAAGGGAAAACTAGTGGGTTATGACGAGGATGGATACCGTATATGGGCAGCTGTGGAAAATGAACATTTTCGACTTGTGAGATCACGAGATGTGACCTTTGATGAGAAACCGCTCTATAGATTCGAAGATGAAATGACCACGACCCCCAAGATAACTGAAAATCCCCCCGCTCCAAACGAAATGACCATTGAAATGTCATTTAAAAAACGGCAAGCCAATAGTGAGCTTGAAAATTCGGAAAGAATTTATCGAAATGACACAAGATCTGTCGAATTAGAGGAGGAAAGAGTGGTAGACAACGAAGTCAGAGTTGAAGCTGAAGATGAGAATGAACTAGTAGAAGAAGCAATTCCTGAGGAAAATCCCGTTCTCCCACATTGTTCGATCACTAGAATGGAGCAATTTGAATATGCTAGGCCATCGAGAAGCTCAATAGATTACGGAACTGCTGACGATGATGAAGTTGAAGACGATTTGGATCATGACAATACAGAGCAATCCCGATACAATCTGAGACCTCGCCCAACTCTAAGACCACAGAAATTTGACGATTATGTCTGTAACGTAGATGCTCACAGCGAACCACAGACTTACAAAGAGGCAATGGAGAGCCCTTGGAAGAAGCAGTGGTGTGAAGCAATGAAGAGAGAAATAGAGTCATTGAAAGAAAATGAGACTTGGACTCTGAAATCTCTACCGTCCGGAAGAACTGCAATACCATGCAAATGGATATATAAAGTGAAACGACACCAAGATGGAACGATTGAACGATTCAAAGCACGTTTGGTCGCTAAAGGTTTTAAGCAGAGAAAGGGAATTGACTTTGAAGAAACCTACAGCCCCGTTGCTAGGTTTACTGACATTATGACCAAGGGTCTTGCAAAGCCTAAGTTCACCAAGCTGCGTAATGAACTAGGAATGTACAATCATTTTATCAGTTGAGGGAAAGTATTGAAGTGCAACCTTCATTGTGCCGACAACTAAAAAAATAAATAAATAGAATAATGTTATGTCAGATGTAAAAAGAATAGTATATGAATCATGTTCTCTTTTGGTGTTGTATAATATTGCTTCGATAAAATTAAAACGAGCTACGGTTTATTTTACTAATTAAAACTTCCACACGTGCGCACTCTTTATTGAATTCACTAAGTTTCAGCCGCCATCGAGTTAGTCTCGAATTTGGTTCCTTTAGATTCATAATCCATTGGAGTGGTTTATGATCTGTCACAATCTTAAATTTTCTACCGAACAAATAAGGACGAAAATATTTCGTTAACCATACAATAGCTAAACGCTCCTTTTCGATAGTGCTGTAATTTAACTCACTATCACTTAGTGTTCGTGACGCATAACAAACTGGCTTATCCGAACCTATTGTTCCTTGTGATAGCACGCCACCTATCGCTACATTAGATGCATCTGTTGTTAAAATAAATTCTTTGGTAAAATGTGGATATGCTAAAATCGGATCATTGATAAGCAGCGCCTTACATTTTTCAAAGCAATTAACATATTCATAATCAAAACTAATTTTCCTACCTTTTTTTAAACATTGAGTGAATGGTTTGGTAATACGGGCAAAGTCAGGGATAAATTTTCGGTAATAACCAAGGAGACCTAAAAATTGTTTTATCTCTTTAGGAGTCTTGGGAATAGGATATTTTTTAATAACTTCTATTTTATCAGGGTTTGGCTTAATGCCATCTTCACTAATTATATGGCCAAGATAAGCTGTTTCATGTTTAAGAAACTCTGACTTATCCATTTGAATTTTGAAATTGGAATCCCTAAGTCTATTAAAAACCTTTTCTAAATTAACAATATGCTCTTGAAGGGATGTACTGAAAACTACAATATCATCAAGATATACAAGACATATCTCATTCTGAAGTCCCCTAAGTACATTATCCATTACCCGTTGAAATGTGGATGGAGAATTTTTAAGACCCATGGGCATACGGAGAAATTCAAAGTGCCCATGTTCAACGTTAAATGCTGTCTTCTCAATATCATGAGGATTCATTTCTACTTGATAAAATCCACTCGCTAAATCCAAAGTTGTAAAGTACTGGCACCTACCTAATTTATCTAAAACATCGGAAATATTAGGGATAGGATATTTGTCGTCAATAGTCTTCTCATTTAATTTACGAAAGTCTACTACAAGTCGCCACTTTTGTCTACCAGAAGCGTCAGATTTCTTTGGAACTACCCAAATGGGAGAACTCCAAGCAGAGTCAGAAGGTCGTATGATACCTTGTTCCAACATTTTTGAAATTTGATCTCTAACCTCCTGTCTATGCACGTATGGATACCTATAGCTTTTCGTATATACAGGAATTTCATCAGTGGTTCTAATATTATGTTTAATTTTATTTGTGAATGTTAACGATTCACCATCTATGTAGAAAATATCTGCATAACGTTTACATAGAATCTCTAAATTTGTTTTCTCTTCAGAATTTAAATGATCAGTTCTAAGTCTGTCTAATACTTGGCTTACTCGACTAGAATCTGATTCATTATGTAAGCTTTCAAAATTAAATAAATCTATTTGCAAAGGTAATTCAAACGGTAAAGCAATATCCCTGTCAGTAGGGTTTCTAATTTCTACTACCCCAACTTGATCTGTTACAGTTGTCACACACTCATGAATTATGCAGTTTGATATAAACTGCTCAGGTATAAAAGTATCACCATCACTGTGATTAATTGGTATGCTAATTAATTTTGTTGATTTCGCTGGAATTATTTCTTTACTATTACGTTTCATACATTGCTAACGAAATAACGGTATTTTTGCACACTCTGTAATTAATAGATTATTTTTAAGATCAATTTTACAATTTTTTAACAAATCCAAACCTATCAAACCATCAAAATGATTATGAAATTTATAAATAAATAATTTCATATCTTTATAATTATTAAATTCTGAAAAACTGGGAATAAAAATCGAATGTTGATGGATACTTGTTACTCGTGAGTTCGTAACTTCAAATGGATCATATTTTTTTGGTAAATTACTAAAATATTTATCTACAGCATCTGGGCTTATAAAAGACTGATTTGCACCTGTATCAATCAGAAATTTCAAATGTGGATTACAAATTTTAATATAAGGCAATTCTTTTTTTGACTGTAAATTTAATTCTATCTTTGTGTGGATTTCGTGGGTTTTTCGCGAAAATCCTCATTCTCCTCATTTTTCAAATTCCTATTACTACTAGAACTAGGAACATTATTATCATGTCTAGAATCATATTCTATAGGTTGTACAGTTAAATTCTGGTGAGGACGATAGTCAAAGTCAAAGTTATTATGACCGTAATATTCATTATAGTGATACTCTGGGTAAAAGTCTGTAGGCTGTTCGGAGTAATTGTAATTATCTATATCAGAGTCATAGTCATTATAGTCATAACACTCATTAAAATTCATTTCCCTTGTCTTAAAGTAATTGGATGGTGGTGGATTACCATGCTTCATCCAATCATGTCCAGATATCTCGGGCTGGGACGTTTTTGTTACATAGTGGCTAACACCACTCATAGGCTTAGGGCCAGAATTGTTAAACTGTGGTGATCTAAAAGGAATTCTAAAACGTCCATTATTATTTGGCAACGGCGCTCGGAACATTTGCTGTGTCCGAGTAGCTTGATTAGGAAAACGATGTGAGGGCTGATTATAATTCGGTATTGGCCAAGGTTGAGAAGAAGAAAATCTTGGCATTTGAGTATTCATATGGAACTTAGGCAATTGTTGAGAATTAAAACTAGATGATTACTTCCTATCAGTGTATGAATGGTTACGTTGTTGCAAATATAAAACATTAATTTCCTCTTGAACCAGTTCCAACGCCTTTTCTATACTTTCGGGCCTCATACACCGTATACGGGATCCGAGAGGATCTTTTAATCCTCTTACGTAAGCTTGTAATGTTAATTTTTTATATAAAAGTCTCTTAGCCTCAACGGTTGAAGCCAATGATTCATGCAATGTTACGTAAGACATTATAGTACTAAAAAGGTTTTGGCACTTCTCATAAAACTCTTGAGGAGTATCACTGCCTTGCGTTGCTAACACCAAATCATTGTAAAGAGCTGTCTCATCTCGTTGATCGGAAAAATTATTAATTAATGTATTACGGATGCCTATCCAATTCTCTGGAATCCCATTCGAGTTTATAGTACGGGCTGCTGATCCCGTGATTCTATTTAATATACCATTAATTACGCATAAATTTGACAGTTCGAACACTGGATCATCCTTTACGCATTGTAAAACTATTTGGGCGCAAATTCTAATAAATCGAGGTAAAATTTGTGGGTTCCCATCAAATTCTGGGACTGAACGAAGAGTCTTATAAATCATATCAGCGTCCATAGTAATATTATCACTTAATGAACTAAAACCTAAAAAAATAAACCTTGAATTAGGGTCTGAACAAACACGTTCACTATAATTAAATTGAGAGCTATTCGAGCACTCCGCGGTATCAGAAATACCTAAATCTAATTGATCTAAACAGCGATTCGAGCCTATTTTGCGATTCGAGCTTATTTGACGATTCGAGTCTATAATATCCCTACGAACCTTCCTTGAAGAGGACAATCCCTCAACGTTCTTCGTGGGACGGAAAATATTGGACGAGGAAAGCAACAATAATGAAAAAAAAATTTCAAATGTACTCACATTACTCGTCGACTTCTCTGGTTCTTTATAATAGCACTGAAGTTTGAGCGCACCTCGGAAAGTCCTTGAAATTCGAATAGTCTGGTAAACGCTTAAAAGCGAAAGCTACTTTGATCAAGCACGGAGTCAATGTGAGAATCCAATAGCTTTAATATATTGATCGTAATAGCCCCAAATCTATCCTACCGACTGCGCCAATTATGAACTTTCCAACTCGAGGTTATAAAAAAAAACCAAGAGATTATATTAAAATTTAATTAAAAACTTATTACAATATTCTTAAATTAAATGAAACTACAATTAGCCAATTCGAGGCGTAAAAATAGAATGCCTGCAAATAACATTATTAATTATAAAGTAATCTACACATCAGCAATCATTGGAATGCAGCACGTGTAGCAGCGTCAGCAGCACGTGTAGCAGCGTCAGCAATCTCCATTAGGGTACCGTATGTAATTCACTCAAGTGGCAGGGAGCTCATGAGTGCGTTGCCGGATATGTTTACTGCCTTTTTATATTTCCTGCCTTTTTATGTTTACTGCCTTTTTATATTTACTGCCTTTTTATATTTTACTGCCTTTTTATATTTACTGCCTTTTTATATTTACTGCCTTTTTATATTTCCTGCCTTTTTATATTTCCTGCCTTTTTATATTTACTGCCTTTTTATATTTACTGCCTTTTTATATTTACTGCCTTTTTATGTTTACTGCCTTTTTATATTTACTGCCTTTTTATATTTACCGCCTTTTTATATTTTACTGCCTTTTATATTTACTGCCTTTTTATATTTACTGCCTTTTTATGTTTACTGCCTTTTTATGTTTACTGCCTTTTTATGTTTACTGCCTTTTTATGTTTACTGCCTTTTTATGTTTACTGCCTTTTTATGTTTACTGCCTTTTTATATTTACTGCCTTTTTATATTTACTGCCTTTTTATATTTACTGCCTTTTTATGTTTACTGCCTTTTTATATTTTACTGCCTTTTTATATTTACTGCCTTTTTATATTTACTGCCTTTTTATATTTACTGTTTTTTTATATTTACTGCCTTTTTATGTTTTACTGCCTTTTTATATTTACTGCCTTTTTATATTTACTGCCTTTTTATATTTACTGCCTTTTTATATTTACTGCCTTTTTATATTTTACTGCCTTTTTATATTTCCTGCCTTTTTATATTTACTGCCTTTTTTTATTTCCTGCCTTTTTATATTTCCTGCCTTTTTATATTTCCTGCCTTTTTATATTTACTGCCTTTTTATGTTTACTGCCTTTTTATATTTCCTGCCTTTTTATATTTACTGCCTTTTTTTATTTCCTGCCTTTTTATATTTACTGCCTTTTTATGTTTACTGCCTTTTTATGTTTACTGCCTTTTTATGTTTACTGCCTTTTTATATTTAAGCCTTTTTATGCTTTACTGCCTTTTTATGTTTACTGCCTTATTATATTTCCTGCCTTTTTATATTTCCTGCCTTTTTATATTTACTGTTTTTTTATATTTACTGCCTTTTTATATTTACTGTTTTTTTATATTTACTGCCTTTTTATGTTTTACTGCCTTTTTATGTTTACTGCCTTTTTATATTTCCTGCCTTTTTATATTTACTGCATTTTTTTATTTCCTGCCTTTTTATATTTACTGCCTTTTTATGTTTACTGCCTTTTTATGTTTACTGCCTTTTTATGTTTACTGCCTTTTTATGTTTACTGCCTTTTTATGTTTACTGCCTTTTTATATTTACTGCCTTTTTATATTTACTGCCTTTTTATATTTACTGCCTTTTTATATTTACTGCCTTTTTATGTTTACTGCCTTTTTATATTTCCTGCCATTTTATATTTCCTGCCTTTTTATATTTCCTGCCTTTTTATATTTCCTGCATTTTTATATTTACTGCCTTTTTATATTTACTGCCTTTTTATATTTACTGCCTTTTTATATTTACTGCCTTTTTATATTTACTGCCTTTTTATATTTACTGCCTTTTTATATTTCCTGCCTTTTTATATTTCCTGCCATTTTATATTTCCTGCCTTTTTATATTTCCTGCCTTTTTATATTTACTGCCTTTTTATGTTTACTGCCTTTTTATATTTTACTGCCTTTTTATATTTACTGCCTTTTTATATTTACTGCCTTTTTATATTTACTGTTTTTTTATATTTACTGCCTTTTTATGTTTTACTGCCTTTTTATATTTACTGCCTTTTTATATTTCCTGCCTTTTTATATTTACTGCCTTTTTATATTTACTGCCTTTTTATATTTACTGCCTTTTTATATTTACTGTTTTTTTATATTTACTGCCTTTTTATGTTTTACTGCCTTTTTATATTTACTGCCTTTTTATATTTCCTGCCTTTTTATATTTACTGCCTTTTTATATTTACTGCCTTTTTATGTTTACTGCCTTTTTATATTTTACTGCCTTTTTATATTTACTGCCTTTTTATATTTACTGCCTTTTTATATTTACTGTTTTTTTATATTTACTGCCTTTTTATGTTTTACTGCCTTTTTATATTTACTGCCTTTTTATATTTACTGCCTTTTTATATTAAATGCCTTTTTATGTTTACTGCCTTTTTATGTTTACTGCCTTTTTATATTTACTGCCTTTTTATATTTACTGCCTTTTTATGTTTACTGCCTTTTTATATTTCCTGCCTTTTTATATTTCCTGCCTTTTTATGTTTACTGCCTTTTTATATTTCCTGCCTTTTTATATTTACTGCCTTTTTTTATTTCCTGCCTTTTTATATTTCCTGCCTTTTTATATTTCCTGCCTTTTTATATTTACTGCCTTTTTATGTTTACTGCCTTTTTATATTTCCTGCCTTTTTATATTTACTGCCTTTTTTTATTTCCTGCCTTTTTATATTTACTGCCTTTTTATGTTTACTGCCTTTTTATGTTTACTGCCTTTTTATGTTTACTGCCTTTTTATATTTAAGCCTTTTTATGCTTTACTGCCTTTTTATGTTTACTGCCTTATTATATTTCCTGCCTTTTTATGTTTACTGCCTTTTTATATTTCCTGCCTTTTTATATTTACTGCCTTTTTATATTTACTGCCTTTTTATATTTACTGCCTTTTAATATTTCCTGCCTTTTTATATTTCCTGCCTTTTTATATTTACTGCCTTTTTATGTTTACTGCCTTTTTATATTTCCTGCCTTTTTATATTTACTGCCTTTTTTATTTCCTGCCTTTTTATATTTCCTGCCTTTTTATATTTCCTGTCTTTTTATATTTACTGCCTTTTTATGTTTACTGCCTTTTTATATTTACTGCCTTTTTATGTTTACTGCCTTTTTTTATTTCCTGCCTTTTTATATTTACTGCCTTTTTATGTTTACTGCCTTTTTATGTTTACTGCCTTTTTATGTTTACTGCCTTTTTATGTTTACTGCCTTTTTATATTTACTGCCTTTTTATATTTACTGCCTTTTTATATTTTACTGCCTTTTATTATTTCCTGCCTTTTTATATTTACTGCCTTTTTATATTTACTGTTTTTTTTATATTTACTGCCTTTTTATGTTTTACTGCCTTTTTATATTTACTGCCTTTTTATATTTACTGCCTTTTTTATATTTACTGCCTTTTTATATTTACTGCCTTTTTATATTTCCTGCCTTTTTATATTTCCTGCCTTTTTATATTTACTGCCTTTTTATATTTACTGCCTTTTTATATTTACTGCCTTTTTGTTTTACTGCCTTTTTATATTTACTGCCTTTTTATATTTTACTGTCTTTTATTATTTTACTGCCTTTTAATATTTTACTGCTTTTTTTATATTTTACTGCCTTTTTATATTTTACTGCCTTTTTATATTTACTGCCTTTTTATATTTCCTGCCTTTTTATATTTAAGCCTTTTTATATTTACTGCCTTTTTATATTTACTGCCTTTTTATATTTACTGCCTTTTTATATTTACTGCCTTTTTATGTTTACTGCCTTTTTTATATTTCCTGCCATTTTATATTTCCTGCCTTTTTATATTTCCTGCCTTTTTATATTTACTGCCTTTTTATATTTACTGTTTTTTTTTATATTTACTGCCTTTTTATGTTTTACTGCCTTTTTATATTTACTGCCTTTTTATATTTACTGCCTTTTTTATATTTACTGCCTTTTTATATTTACTGCCTTTTTATATTTCCTGCCTTTTTATATTTCCTGCCTTTTTATATTTACTGCCTTTTTATATTTACTGCCTTTTTATATTTACTGCCTTTTTATGTTTACTGCCTTTTTATATTTCCTGCCTTTTTATATTTACTGCCTTTTTATATTTCCTGCCTTTTTATATTTTACTGCCTTTTTATATTTTACTGCCTTTTTATATTTACTGCCTTTTTTATATTTCCTGCTTTTTTATATTTACTGCCTTTTTATATTTTACTGCCTTTTTATATTTCCTGCCTTTTTATATTTACTGCCTTTTTATATTTTACTGTCTTTTATTATTTCACTGCCTTTTAATATTTTACTGCTTTTTTTATATTTTACTGCCTTTTTATATTTCCTGCCTTTTTATATTTACTGCATTTTATGTTTACTGCCTTTTTATATTTCCTGCCTTTTTGTATTTACTGCCTTTTTATATTTCCTGCCTTTTTATATTTCCTGCCTTTTTATATTTACTGCCTTTTTATGTTTACTGCCTTTTTATATTTCCTGCCTTTTTATATTTACTGCCTTTTTTTATTTCCTGCCTTTTTATATTTTACTGCCTTTTTATATTTCCTGCCTTTTTGTTTTACTGCCTTTTTATATTTACTGCCTTTTTATATTTTACTGTCTTTTATTATTTTACTGCCTTTTAATATTTTACTGCTTTTTTTATATTTTACTGCCTTTTTATATTTTACTGCCTTTTTATATTTACTGCCTTTTTATATTTCCTGCCTTTTTATATTTAAGCCTTTTTATGCTTTACTGCCTTATTATATTTCCTGCCTTTTTATGTTTACTGCCTTTTTATATTTCCTGCCTTTTTATATTTACTGCCTTTTTATATTTCCTGCCTTTTTATATTTCCTGCCTTTTTATATTTTACTGCCTTTTATTATTTTACTGCCTTTTATTATTTTACTGCCTTTTAATATTTTACTGCCTTTTTATATTTTACTGTCTTTTATTATTTTACTGCCTTTTAATATTTTACTGCCTTTTTATATTTACTGCCTTTTTATATTTCCTGCCTTTTTATATTTAATGCCTTTTTATATTTACTGCCCTTTTATATTTCCTGCCTTTTCATATTTACTGCCTTTTTATATTAGTAGAAGTAACTGCAAGCTGAGTTTTAATAGATTTGAAACACTTTTAATGTACTTTATAATTTATTGTGGATAGCTTTAGAAAACAAATATATATTCATAAAGAGTAGTTTTTTTTTAAATATAAAACAATAACTTAATAATTCAAATAGAAACACATTATAATCTAAGAATCTGATACTTTAGTAGTTGCGAAATCACGAGCAGCTTTAATAGCATCGTTAAGACAAGAAGCATTTGTTCCTGATGCTTGAGCTGATTCAGGTTTTCCTCCACCTTTTCCATTCATCATTCCCACAACTGACTGCACCCATTCTGAAGCAAGTAGTCCCTTTTCAACCATGTTCTTAGGAACGGCTGCTAAGCAGAATATTTTATTTGTATCGTCATCCACGGAAAAGAACATTGCTGCCGTATTAGGAAGAATTTGCTTTACTTGCTTAAGAGCACCATCAAGTGCCTTAGTGTTGTCATAAGCTTTCAATTCTGCCACAATCACAGAAGACTTATCATTCAAGCACAATTCTTTAGCCTTTTCTGCAACAAGATTAATAGTGGCAGCTTTACTAGCTCTCTCTTTATCATCAAGTTGTTTTTTCAAATTCTTTAACATTGTTCTTAGCTCCTCTTTCTTCCAATAAGATATCTGCGCTTGTGAAATTTCATTTGTAAGCTCTACAATTTTCCTAACAGCTTCTTTTTGATTAATCACTGCTCCCTGTTCTTGAATTTGATTAGTCATATCATTAACTTCGTTTTCTAAAACACTCATTTTATTTATAGCTTTTAATGCTTCCGGTCCTGTTAGAGCTACTATTCTACGAATCCCTTTTGCAATGCCCTCTTCACTCACTATGACGTAGTCGCCAATATGCCCAGTTTGATGTAAGTGTGATCCTCCACAAAATTCAATTGAGGTTTCAAACCCATTTGGACCATCAGGATTGTTTTCCAAATCTTCAACTGGAATCCCAACTGAAACTACTCTTACTGGATCAGGATATTGTTCATCAAACATAGCTCTCAAGCCATTAATTTTCTTAGCATCATTGAGTTTAGTGTATTTAGCATAAACCTGTTTGTTATTATTTATTATAGTTTTAATTTGGTCCTCTGCTTCTTTTATTTGTTTGGTAGTCATAGGACCCTTGTTGGTGAAATCAAATCTGAGTCGATCCGGCATTACTAGAGATCCACGCTGATCAGCATCATTTCCAAGAACCTTTCGAAGAACACTGTTTAACACATGAGTTCCTGTATGATTATTCATAATAAGTCTTCGTCTCTCTGTGTCAATGTGAAGTGATAAAGTGTCCCCTACTCTTATTACGCCTTCTAATTTACCTATGTGTAATACATATCCACCTTTAACTTGAACATTTTTAACAGAAAATTCAACACTATCATCACCTACTTTAACCATATAACCCTCATCAAAAATTTGTCCACCCTGTTCTGCATAAAAGCTGGTCTTATCTAGTAAAATACCACATTCATCACCAGTCATCACTTCATCTACAAACTCTTTATTCTTTCGCAAAGCCAAAACAGTTGCAGTACAAGGCTTAAATTCATAAATAGCCTCGGGTTCACTGGTTGTTGGTACATAATTATACTTTGGTGAGTCATCTGTATTTGATATACCAGTATCTTTAAGATGACTTATGGCATGTATATCCAGAGATAATAAATCTTCCTGGCCGGATATTTTCCCTTGGGATGACAATTGAGACTCCTTTTTAGCTTTTTCATAAGCATCCATATCAATTGTTAATCCTTTTTCTTCACACATCAAATGTGTTAAATCAATGGGAAAGCCGTATGTGTCATACATACGCCAAGCTACATCACCAGGTACCACTTTAGAATTATTGAGTTTCTCAATTGTTCTATTTAGTAAATTTCTGCCTCGAGATAGAGTTTTCAAAAATTGTAACTCTTCTTCATTAATAATCTGCATAACAGCAGTGGGATTTTTTTGAATTTCAGGGAACACATCACCTAAAATTTCAACTACAGTTTTGACTAAAGTTGCAAAAAATCCTGGTTTAGCATTTAACTTCTCAGATGCATATCTAACAGCTCTTCTCAAAATTCTTCTTAAAACATAACCTCTACCAGTATTGTCAGGAAATCCTCCATCAGACAGAGCTATGGTTAATGTTCTTGCATGATCAGCTAGTACTCTGTATGCCATATCTATTCCATCAGTGTCTTCATCTCCAACTTTCCCAGTATATGGTCTTACTTTTGTTCCATTTTCAATAGCCTTGAACAAAGGTATAAATAAATCTGTATCATAATTTGCTCTTTTGTTTTGGATTATTGACACTAATCGTTCCAAACCAAGCCCACAATCAATATGCTTTTTGGGTAATAATTTTAATTCACCATTCTTTTCTCTGTTAAATTGTATAAATACTAAATTCCAAATCTCTAACACATCTGGGTCATCCATATTAACAAGATGAGCAGCTTCTCTACCTCCAATTCTGTCAAAATGTAATTCAGAACATGGTCCACAAGGTCCAGTTTCACCCATTTCCCAAAAGTTATCTTGCATGCTCCCAGGTATTATATGAGATTCAGGAACACCAAGTTTAAGCCAAATTTCTTTACAGTCTAAATCTGGTTCTAAACCTGAAGATTTATCCCCTCCAAAATAAGTAACATACAATCTGTCTCCTGGCAACTTCAAAACTTCAGTGAGGAGTTCCCAAGCCCAAGAACATATTTCTTTCTTAAAGTAATCCCCAAATGACCAATTTCCCATCATTTCAAAAAATGTGTGATGGTACACATCTTTTCCAACATCATCCAGATCATTATGTTTTCCACCAGCTCTAATACATTTCTGAGTATTTACTACCCTTACATAGTTTGCCATTTCAGAATTAGGATCAACGGATCCCAAGAATATTGGTTTAAACTGATTCATTCCAGCATTTGCAAATAGGAGGGTAGGATCATCAAGTGGTATAGTGGAAGAAGAATGAACATACACATGACCCTTGCTCTTAAAAAAGTCGATGTATGCTTGACGAACTTCTCTCCCAGTCATTGAAGTGTTCATCTTGTCTCGGCTGACCTAAAAACAATATTTGTAACAGTTTTACAAGATATGCTGTATTAAAAATTGATGATTTGTTGATTAACTAAAACTAGATAGTTTTCTATGCTTGACACATATTGTCGCTTTTTGGTGGAACACAGGAGTCTCCTTACGATTTCTACCTTTACTATAGGCCAATACAAGAGTTTTATAAGGACACAGGAAGAAAAAATCGTTACTACATGGCTATAATTTTAATCCGGTCTGAGTCACACGATTTTTGACTAGGCCCCCCCGACACTCTTGGTAAAATTTTATTTAAAGAACAAAAACTAAGTGGCTTGTATCTGTTGTCACACCTAAAACTACTTATTAAATTATATTTCTCCGATTGACTATTTAAAATAGATTAGGTTTGGGCCATATGTTCTAACTATAATAGGCTAAATTAACTTTAAACTAGACCAACCTACTAATGAATACATTTAATAATGGACTTATTTTGTAAATTTCAACACTTACTTAAAGATAGTGAAGTACAAAACGTATAGTTTAGGAACTCGTTACTATACGATTCAAAGGACAATAAAATATATAAATTTATGGTGGTAGCAATTTGAAAGTTGCGGATTGCAGAAAGACACACTTGCACTGTTGTAGATTTTGCCAAATTACAACTTCCAGCTGTCACACTCACACTGCCAGAGCGACTGTTTCCTGTTAAAGATTCTATAAAATGCTTTATACTCTATGGGCAATTTGTTCGTGTCTCACACACATACATATGACTCCTCCTGCCTTTCTTAATTTTATTAAACTACATCAATTAAATACCTAGGTATGGTAGACTTTAGAAGTATAAATAAATTTATCATCATCCATAGAATATTTGTAATCTGTGAGAAGAGTAACTTGTTACTATTTATGGTTTGACCGATCTTTAATGTTAAATAATTAACCTTAAATATACAAATTACAAAACTTTTTTCATCTAGTGTTTGTAAAATGTTTAAACAAAATGAAATCATTCAAGTTCACAAAATTACCAGTTTTTAGCAGACTTAGAAACTACTGTATTTCAGTAGAGCACAATCAGGTTACAGAAAATTTAAATAATAAAAGCATATTTGACCGTCATGTTGATGATTTGTCCGAACTTGCTCCAAATCACTCGCAATCTTTTAATTTAGCTGCCTATGTCAACCAGTCGGACACCCTACAAAAGCTTATTAAATTAAATGTTAACTTGTCTAAAATTGAGAAAAAACCATACATTGTTGAAAAAATATTAAAATTAGATTTTGAAAGAAATATTAAAAATCATATATTTTTCCTAAAAGATTATATTGAAAATGAAAATATTGGAGGTTATTTAACCAAAAACCCAATGATTCTTTGCCAAGATATTGCCGACTTAAAAGTAAGAATAAATTATTTGGAATCTAAAAAATTTATTTCACAAGATATAATAAGAATAATAACAAAAAATCCATTTTGGTTAATGTTTAAGTAAGTTATAGTATTCAATTGAAAATTAATTATAATACTTATGTGGATTTTATTCATAATTATTTTTGTTTTGTTGACAGTACTGAAAGAATTGACCAAAGATTAGGTTACTTTCAAAAGTCTTTTGATTTAACTGGTAACGAAGTAAGATTTCTCACGGCAAAACAACCTCGCCTTATTACATATAATTTGCATCATGTCTCCACAAATACATTTGTTGTTAGAGAAGAATTTGGTTTTACTAGTGGAGAAATTAAGAAAATTCTATTGGATAAACCAAAGATATGGATGATGAGTAAGTTAATAGATTTCAAATCTAAATAATCAAAGTTCTATACTTATAAAATATCTGTTAATTTTTATCAAAGCTTAATAACCATTTTCTATTTCCAGATCAGAAATCACTACTGCATCGTTTTAACTACATTCACAACGTTATGAAAATAACTCATGAAGATATTAAAGAAAATGCTAGTATTTTGAGTTACAGAAACTTTATTGTTAAGCAAAGGCATTTGTTTTTAGAAAAACTAGGTAGAGCTCAATATAACAATAAAGTAGAAAACTATGTCCCTTTAACTGGACTTTGTAGCGGGACTGATGTAGAATTTTGTGAAAAATATGCAAAGTGTACTGTAAGTGATTTCAATACATTTCTGAAATCCATGTAAATTGTAGGTTTATCCAGTTTTGCCTAGCATAACTTTATTTTGAACTGCATTCAGTGAGTGGTATAAAAGTGAATCAAAAATTGCTGCTAACGTAAAAACTCCACCCACAATTGCACATATATTTGTTGCAAAATGTCCCAGTGATCTGAAAACAAACAGTACATTTTTAGCTTAGAGTAAAATAAATAGTTATGAAAATATGACACATCTTTTTTTACCTTTCCTTTTCTGTATATTTCACCATCAAAGGTGATAATTCATAACTGAAAAACGCTCCAGGCATACCAGATTCTGTATTTACATTTGACACTGATTTCTGGTGACGGGTTACAGAGAATTGATTTGTGTGTAACACACTGTTATTCAAAGAAACATACATTGTTGGAACTATTTTAATATAATACTGAAACATAACAGCACCTGTAGGCAGAAATGATAAAATCTTTAATAACTGTCTTATTCAAAAAGTGGAGTTGTGCTGTTAATGTGATTTATAATAGGACTTTATATGTTTCATAGTAATTTTTTTACTTTACATAAAATTATTTATAAGTACTATTACTTATTATTTATCACTAATTTCCGCCCGCGGCTTCGCCCACGTGTAATTTGGTTAACGTCATTAACGTTAAGGATGTAGGTGGAAAAATGGATGCGGACAAACGATAAACGTCTCTTCACTCGTTTCCTTTTACTTCTTTGTATAGGTAGTGTTCACTCAAAATAATCATAGGGTAAAACGTTAATGAAAGTTTGAACTGCATGGTAGTCATTACACAATGAAGCATCTTAATACCGCGATGGATATATTTGGCCTAAGTAGAAGTTCTTTAAAAAAAAAACTAAGACTCAACCTCGCACACTCACTCACACAGCAACACCATTGCACACACTGATACACACACACACTAAAATGTTCGTACTTCACATAGTTCCACTTGTTCATGTGTATATATATTTTTATTAATGTTTTTCTGTTCGTGTTTTTTTTTGTTATTCTTTTTTCTGATCTTAGATTCTATTTCCGGTTCTATATTTTAACCTTATTTTGGCTTTATTTTTAATCTATTTTTATTGTGTAAACTGTTTTTGATAAGCTGTATAGGTTTAAGAAATAAAAAAATTAAATAAATCTAGGTTGATGACGAATTTTATCAACGCTATCTATCGAGCACATTGTTCAACACTTCAACTTATATTAGAACATATTTAACGATATATAACTAATCAATCAATATAAGTGTTTAAAATTTTTGAAGCAGTGGTTGAAGAAAATTTTCAATTGACCATAACTTCTTTTTCTCTTAACCGATTTTGACAAAATAAACTTTTGACAACGCTCCCAATTATATGTAATCCAACTATATGAAAACCGCGTTCAAATGCAATCAGTAGTTTTGAAGTTATAACGTACCACACAGACAGACAGACAAGAATTCCAAAAATTGTTTTTTTGATTTCTATGACTCTTCTTTAATTGCCTCCTTTCAGTTTTTTGGAAAAATATTTAATGTACAGATTTTCGATTTTTACTGTCTTATTATTAGTATAGATGATCTACCTATACTTTATATAACTATTGTCAAAAATGTAGTACGATTTTTTAAATTTAGATCGTTGAAGACATGCACAGATATTAATATTAAGGCATTCTATTTATATGTCTATGGTCGAGGAATGGGATGACAGTTGATGTCATTTAATTAAGGGTAGATGTCAATCTGCAAGTATATACTACATAGTACATACATTCTGAGCTTTAAAATATATTTTAACCCAACTTTTATTTATCGAGCGCATATTTTAGACAATTTTCAAATATGCCGGTACCAGGTGGAGTATATCAAAGTCAAGGTCCATCGTGTTTTGATAAAATGAAAATGGGTTTTATGATTGGATTTTGTGTTGGAATGGCTAGTGGTGGTTTATTCGGAGGATTTACTGCATTAAGGTTTTTATTCAACTCTACCAATCATGTTTTTACATGATGCTCATACATAGGACGTTACGTAACCATGTCCATATTACAGGTATGGAGCCAGAGGCCGTGAATTGATTCATTCTGTTGGTAAAGTAATGCTGCAAGGAGGTGGGACCTTTGGTACATTTATGGCTATTGGAACAGGAATTCGTTGTTAATCCACTACTCTTGGACTAGCCTGAATATCTTATACATCACATTTGCTACTGTTAAAACAAATGTGTTGTCCAGTGTCTATTCAAATTATTTGAGAGATTTTTTGTTTCTTTTCATATTTTCTTCCACTTAAAAGTTTTAAATTAATCAAATACTTTCCATAAACAATAAAAACATGAATGATGTGTTAAGGTTGAATGAACGTAAGTAGTTGTTTAATTACATGTTACTTGTAATTTAATTTAGTTTTAATAAACTTAGATAATTTTGTAATAGCCTTTTTTACTATTGCTCAGGTAAAAATATATATTTTATATTCTTACAAGGTCAAATGTATAGAATAACTATATAGTGTTAATTATTTAAAATATTTTTATTACACTCAATTTTTAACTTACCTTCTTTTGCCAATCCAGTAACTCCATCTAGAGGTGCTGTGTTTGCATTTTTAATATCAGAACCAAAACTTAAGTGTCGTATTATATGGGTTGTATTGAATACCGAAGATGAAAATGGTTGGACATCATGAACATGGATATGATTAATAGTAAAACTTTTTCCCGGTGCAATGTGAAAACTTCCACCAACCTAAAAATTATATTTTTTTAAAATCTGTAAAACGACACTAAGCTTTTTATGATAATACAACTTGACTTATTTACCCTATTAATATCCATGTTTCCAAATAATTGGCACCCTTCCTTTAAAGCGAGATTTACTTTTTCTAAAGATTCATCATTTTTGCACTGTTCAATAGTAGATAAATCTGGTAGAGCCCATCTTCGTATTTTATATGCTTCTCGGACATCCTCACATGTGTTACAACATCTTAAATAATACAAATGTATATTTTGATCACACTTAGTAAGTTATCTGGCCTTTTAAATATAGTTAACTGTACCTAAATATTATAAAATACATATAAGTGTAACTACACAAGTGTTTGTTGCAAGTCTCTCAAAAAAAGTACCTACTGAGTATCATTAAATGCTGCTCCATAGCAACTTCCACAAGTTATCAGTGCCACATCTGATGAGTTGTTTGGCACCTAAAAAAGACATAATTTCAACTGATTTTACAAATACTCAGTACAATATTTAACTTGGTACAGTTGACTTACAGCGGTTGAAGGCATTATTTCCTCTTTTTTTGCTTCTTCGATTGGATTTCCATCAAAGTCTAACCGTCTTTTAAATATATTATGGTCAATTTGTAAGTGTTGCTCTCCAGATGAATCCATTGCATCAAGAACTAAGTCTATTCAAAGTTATTATTAAGATAATATAATAAATGAAATAATAATTGTTGTTGAGACTCTTAAACATTACTTACAATTACATGAAATTCTAGGAACAATAATATCAAAATTTATTCTCATCTTGTGTCCTCTGGATGTGTCTACAAATAATTCTTCAGATATATTAGGTGACATGTAAGTATGTAACTCAGAAATTATTAGCAGAATCATTACAACGCCACCAAGTAAAGTAACTGAAAAGAATTTGGTAAAAATTGAACTTAAAACACGTCGAAAGAATTCATAACACAAAGCTATGTATTATCACAATATAGACCGGTACAATATTCTACTTACTAAATGCACCAGTGGCGGTTTTTATTCTAAAATCTTCTAAAGTCTTAGCATATGCATCAAACTGCTTGAATTTATTTATAATTTGTGAATCCATCATACACTTGTTTTGAGTTAGCAATGTTGTGCTGAATCCAGTCGTCGCAATAACTTGACTGCGATTAATACTATGTCAATTTGTAAACAACTCTGTGGTAAAATGAGAGCTAAGACAAGACCATAGACCAAATGACCACCTGTCCCAATACATCTGTTTCATGGTATGCAATATGGTAAGACGCAATTACACGTTACTGTTATTTTCTATAAATAAGGCTCCCAACGCCAGAGTAACGGTTATAGTATAGTTCTAGTTCTTTGCAAATTTCAGTATTTTTCTCACGACATAGCATAGAATATAGAGTTCTCAGTTCTCCGCTCCGCAGTCCTCTTGTTTTGGTGTCATTTTGTACTTTGATCAACTTTGACAATTGATCAGAGTATGAACACTATTTTTAAGTTTTTAAGTAAAAAAAAGACTGAAAATTCAAAATACATTGACATCTAATGATCTAATAATATAACAGATTTTAATTTATAAAGTTAGTATTTAATTTTTGTATGTATATATCAATGTGAAAAATTTGATAATTTTCGTAGACTTTGACTTCCGAAAGTATAATAACATGCAACCGGTATTTTATTGTTAAACTAGTTTTAAAGGTTTCTTGAGTGCTGTGTGTTCACTTTTCAATGTCGTTCTTGTGATACCAATGTATGTATACCGATTCCTTTCACTTTGGTTTGCTTGTTTGTGAGTACAAATTTTGTGGGTTTTATAACTTCCTACCTATAACTTTAATCAAAGTTTCATGAGTTCTAAAATTTTTTCACAACGAAACGGATCTAACGTAAGTATTAATTTCTCCATTTTCATATTCAGTAAATAGAATTTAAAGCAAACCAAATATATTTAATTGATTCATGCATTTAGGTCAATTTGTATAGTTTTTTAAATATTTTGTTAATTAAAAATTCTGTTTTAATTTTATTTGATTGAATTGTTATATTAATTGTTTTAAAAAATATTTAAGGATTCCAACATGTTGCGGGGAATTAAAATTGTGAGTACTATATTGCTGTAACTTATATATATATATATATATATATATGTGTATATAAAATATAATATATGTATGTTTTCCTTGTTATTGATTATAATTATTTTCCTCAAAATTTACAACTTTGATATGTTTTATGACATAACAGACGTTATTCTTAAAACATTATCAAGGTAAAATTTTATATTGATAAGATTATTAATGATACTTGAAATCATTTTGTGTAATACTTGTTTTGATTAGTTAAAACATTTTACATATATGGTTACAATGTTCAATAATTAATAAAAACATTTTTTTTTATTTCAGTGGAATTCTAGAGGCTTTACACTAGAACCATATATCACTTCTCTTCAATTGGTCAGCAATTATACTTCGGCCAAGCCAGCTTCAAATCCACAAAATTTACCCCAACTTCCTGTACCAAAACTTGAAGATACCTTAAACAAATATTTGAAAACTGTACAACCTTTTCTTAATGACAATGAGTTTTCTAATACTTCTAAACTAATTAAAAACTTCAGTTCTGAGGATGGTGTAGGCCAAAAGCTACAGGTAAATATTGCTATTTTGCCTTTGAATATATTAAAGGATTTGCAAGGCTTTTTTATTGTTTTAATTGCTAGGTAGTCTTAGGAAACTACTGTATTAGTAACATAATGTATTCACTACGCGGTTGACATGCCTGACTGCAGAACAGACCCTCCCAGGTTTAATGAAAAAGTTGGCATTTATAGGATGAGCTTATTTCTTAGCTGGCTGTTAAGTTGAATACCATAAGCTACTAATTTGGTGACAACTGTGTGTGAATTGTATTCAACATATTTTTCCATGTTATTAAAATAGCATATTAACAAAACCCTATATTTATTAAAAAGGCTACATCATGCTTGAAATCTTTTTTTTCCAGAATTTGTTGGAAAAAAGAGCTAGTAAGCACACAAATTGGCTTGAAGAATGGTGGTTGAACACAGCTTATTTGGAATACCGTGATCCTGTTGTTGTATTCTCTAGTCCTGGTTTAGTTTTCCCTCTGAGAAAATTTAATAATCAAACTGAACAGTTGGAATATGCTGCGAAAACATTACTTGCAGCTATCAACTATAAATCATTAATTGATAAGTAAGTCAGAGATATTGTTCTAAAAGCATGATCTTGTATTCAGAGCATTCAGGTATAAGGTTGAATTATTTATAAAATATTAAAGTATCATGCATTTTATGTTATAAGGGCATAAGATTTTTGGATTTTGGATTTTTGGAACCTTTGAGGGGGTTATAATCAAAAAATAATTATTTTATTAGTTTAAATCCATGTACCCAATTTAAAAATATTTATTTATCGATATAAGTTTAGAAATTAAATTACGTTTGCTTGGTGGATACAGATTACCACCAAGTAATACTACCTGCTACAGCATACACAACACGCATAAATAAGTTTTAAAACAAACTAATTTTGTGATACATGGTTATTTCAGTGGAAAAATACCATTAGAAATGATGGGGAAAAATCCATTGGATATGTCGCAATATAAGAAAATATTTGGTACTTGTCGCATACCACAACCGAAGAGAGATAAGCTGTCTTACAATGACAGCAAATATGTTACTGTTATTCATAATAATCACGTAAGTACATTAATAATTTTCCTTATTATTGACAAATTCAATCTTTAATACAAATGAATTATTTTCAGCTGTTTCACTTAGACCTCTGGGGCAGTGATGGTAAGATTTTGGGATGCGATCAAATTGTTCAAGGATTAAAGAGAATTGTTGCCGCTTCTGCGTCACCTGCTAAAGATGCGATTGGGGTCTTGACCTCAGAGAATAGAGATAATTGGGCAAAGGCGTATGAGCTTTTAAGTAAAGGTACCACGATTCTTTTAAACTCATATTTTGTTAGTAGGTGATAACAGATGACATATGTGTACGTTTTATATATATACTTGTGTATTCCTATGCGGAAAATGTATCTTATAAAAATATGAGGAAACTTATGTTTATAAAACACATTTAAAATGTTCCATCCAGACAGTTTTATTTTAATTTAACTATTTAATATTTCATTGAACTCCGTGAAACCGGTATCAAAGGACTATGCCAACGACAAATATACGTAATACGTATTTTATATTTGAGTCGGACTTATTATAATTTTCTATATAGATGAAACTAACCGCCAAAGCCTTGCGGACGTTGAGCGTAGTATTGCAGTGTTATGTTTGGATAAAAGTAGTGGGGTGTGGAAGGCTGATGAAAGCGCGAGGCGCTCCATGGCAGCCGCACACACGATACACGGTGCCGGGGCATCGGCTAACGGTGGAAACCGGTGGTTCGATAAGACTGTACAGGTACAAATTTGTATTAACACAATACGATATTTTTATATATTATCTACGTGTATTTTTTTTATAGAAGTGGTGGCACACGTGAAGTCGCCGCCCATAGACACTCACGTGGCTTGTGAGTGCGTTGCCGGCCTTTACATTTATGGTACCTTATACCTTTTATGGTTGTTTGATCGTCTTTTGTTTTATTATATTTTAAAGTTGTACAATGTATTGGTAAATTGGTGATGTAGGTATTGGTATTGGTATAACAGAGATTCTGTATAAATCTCTCGTGACATTAAATGAATTGTTCAGTTCATAGTTGGCGCTGATGGTATAACAGGTTTGACGTATGAACATTCCCCAGCAGAGGGACAACCCATTGCTGTATTGACTGATTTTATTATTAATTATATGTAAGTACAGTTTTTATGTCTATAAATTTTTACTCGATTCGACGAATTGTCACGCGTAACCCCACATTAAGTTATATAAGGGTATACACTATTCAGTATAATTATCGTTTGGGGTACACTCACGGTGAAGTAATGATTGTTTGAGAGTTTAACTATAAATAAAATAAAAAGTTTATTTCAATAACATACAAAAACGCCAACAGTATTGTTGCTGGGGTCTACCTAGCAGATACTCGTGGTACCCGTGGCGGAGACCCTGTTCTTCTGTTTTATTTTTTTTATTTCTCGATATAAATATCTAAAGTAATATCTGTTTAAAAAACAAAAATATGTTTTATGTAATAAACATGATATTAATGCAACTACCCTCATTTTTAGTGATAAGAACAATGTAAGTGAAGAGTCGTCATCGTCGCCAATAGAGCCCGTAGAACTAAAGTTTAATGTTAATAGCGATGTAAAAGAAATGATTGAAGAGGCCAAGGGTAATTTGAACAAGTGAGTAGTCGGTAACAAATGTTAAGTTTATTATTTTTATTCCTTTACATATTAAAAGGCTTTAATTGAACTTCTATCGAAAATTATATAGAGTAAAAAGATTTTTTTGTCTGGCAACATCGTTTGCCACAGTTGATGCGCGCGTAGTGACGTCACATTACGCTGATTAATGTATTTACGAATCCATGTTTTAAACTCAATTTTGTTATGGGAATTGACATATTGTTAAACTCGTCATATATTTTTTCAGGTTAGTAGAGGATCTTGAGTTGAACTGTTTCCAGTTTGATAAATATGGAAAGAACTTTATAAAGTCACAGAAACTTAGTCCGGACAGTTACTTGCAGATGGCAATGCAATACGCATTCTATAGGTAATTTTTTTTTGTTATTTACTATCTCGTATATATCTGAGGTAATATATCAGAGACTTGGAAGGACAATTGGGTCTGTACTAGAACTATTGAACAGTCCACCCTCAGGTTATATGCCATGAAGGGCGTGGCATTCCAACTTATTTTTACTCTATAAAGAATTGAGACTTGAAGAGTCATATGATTTATGCTAATTTTATTATAGCGATATTGAAATTTTTTCTGGTTGGTATTTTCAAAATTCGCGTTTGTATCTGATATTTTTTTCGTTACTAGACTACACAAAACACCCGGCGCTCACTATGAGTCCGCGGCGACTCGTATGTACGCGGGTGGTCGCACTGAGACAATTCGTTCCTGTTCAATCGAATCCATAGAGTTCGCCAAGACTATGTTACATCCGCAGGCAACGCCGAAGGAAAAACTTAATGCTCTAAAGAGTGCTGTTAACGCGCATAAGAATTATACAGTTATGGTAAGAGATTTAGAAACAAATAAAATTCTATATCTAGCTTTAGCTGTGTTTTAACTTTTTTTTAATAAAGTTACAATATACTTTAGTAAACCGACATTACATCTGACAGATTACGTGAAATACGCGTATAAAACTCAGGAAAGATGAAACTTAGGAAGTGGAACTGTTTAGTTGAAAGACACTTAGTCTAGTTGCTAGTTGCTTTGTTTAACGTTAATCCGGTTTAATCTAATTATATACGGTAACCGAATTTGTCATAATTTTACAGGCTCTACAAGGTCTCGGAGTAGACAGACATCTATTGGGTCTTAAGTTGACAGCATTAGAGCATGGTATAGAATTACCACCGATTTACACAGACTTGGGATACACACGCAGTGCTCATATGAGGATATCCACTAGTCAGGTATACACATGTTTTTACCTATGTCTTATGACATATGCAATCAGTAATGGAACAACTGAGTTGACTTGTTTGAGTATAATAAATGTGAACTACTAAAACTTTGATTATAACCAAGAACCTATAATGGGTCCTATGTGTCCTTAGATATATTTGGCCTAAGTAGGAATTCTTTTAAAAAAAACTAAGACTCAACCTCGCACACTCACTCACACAGAAACACCATTGCACACACTAATACACACACACACACACACTCGTGCTCGTTCTTTACATAATATACTGCACTTGTTCATATATATATTTTTTTTTTTTCTGTTCGTGTTTTTTTATATTCTTTTTTCTGATCTTGGATTTTATTTTCGATTGTATGTTTTGACCTTGTTTCGGCTTTGTTGTTGATCTATTTTGTAAGCTTTTTGGAATAAGCTGTATAGGTTTAAGAAATAAAAAATAAATAGCAGCATTCAATTGTATTCAGGTTGCCTGTAAATGCGACGGTTTCATGTGTTACGGGCCATTGGTGAGCGACGGTTACGCTACGTGCTATAACCCGCGAGATTCCGACGTGAACTTCGCCACGGCCGCCTTCCGAAGGCATCCCGACACGTCGTGTGACGCGTACCGCGGTGAGCTAGAGAAATCCTTGCAGGACATGCACGACGTCCTTGTGCAAAGTGCGCAATCGAAACTCTAGATCCTATACAAACATGGTTCAAGGTCAGTTGTGTTTCTTCAAAGATTGTTATGGTGCTGTAAAACAGATTTCACATTAAATATTGAGAGATATTGTATATTGTTTTATGATGTATATAAATTGAAAATAAATTTATATTGGTTTTTAAAATGTTTTTTTTTTCTGTGTTTATAAGAATAACCCGTTCCGTAGTTTTTGCATATTTTGAAAATAACTGTAGTAAAGTAACATTGTATGTTACATTATCTACAGAGGCCTTAGTTTATTGTTGAAAATAAAAATCAATAAGCGTAGAATCACTTAGTTTTAAGACGATTCAAAATGGTCCTATGTAGTTTAATGAATAAAGATATTTTGACTTTGAATAGTAAAATGTAACTCATGAATACAATAATCTATACTTATAATAAATCTGTTGAGTGGTCAATCGGTACATGAAATATATTTTCAAAACAATTATCAGGATTTGATTAGGGATCGATACTGATGCCAAAACTGCAATCAGTAATTTTTTTGTCTGTCTGTCTCTCTGTCTGGGTAGCCGTTATAGAAAAAAAAACTAATCGACGGATTTTAACGAAACTTAACAAAAACATTATTCATAGTCCTGAGCTGGTTATAGCACACTTTATCTCATCACGCTGCAATTAATAAGAGCAGAGCAGTGAAGCAAAATGTTGGGAAAACGGGAGAAGTTACTCCATTATTTAGGCTTCCGTCGCGTGTGCAACCTTAATGGTTAAAGCTACACATAAATCATGTATGACGGAAATGTTCTGCTTAATATTATGTAAAACATTTCTCACAATAGAATATGTCTATCTTTTATGGTTGACTCACAATAACACGTGTAACTCCCGATAGCTTAGCAGTTCGAAGCTTTCTGATTATATTTGTCCACTCTTACGTTTATAACACTCTCAGTCATGGCTTTTTTAAAAAGTTAACAGTATTAACGATTTCATAAAAAAGATTCATTAAAATCGATAAAGAAACACCAAAGTTATAAATACGCTAATAATAAGCCATCGCGCGTGAATACTACGAAGGATTATTTTTTTATAAGGTCGCGAACGCACAGGCAGGTGAATTTATCAGTAAATTTTAACAGGTTGCGGTGCAGGAGAAACCGTCTTTATTCCTAGAATTCCCATAAGACCAAGTAATTTTCTATTCCAATTTTAAAGATCGCAATTCCCAGTACGTATCGGGGTTATGCAATGACAATTAATAAGGCTCAAAGGCAGACTTTTCGTGTTGCTGGAGTAGATCTTGGTGTCAGTTGTTTCTCGCATGGTCAGTTGTACGTCGCTCTTTCCCGGGTTAGCAGTTCTAGAAATCTGTGCATGTTCACGTGCCGGACGTGTCAATTTTCAACATAGTCTACCCGGAAGCCTTGCGCTGAAGTATTTTCGTTCAATAGGCAGGTACTTAAGCTTCATGTGAACATGATCTAAACATTATAGTAATACGCTGACGAAATCGCGGGCACAGCTATTAACAATAATTTTGTGCAGTTCCGTATTGTGATATTTTTCAACAGTATTGTAGATTAACATGTTATATTTCCCTACTAAAATACGAAAGTTAATCTGTCTGTTACATCAAAACTGTACTGTGAGGAAGGACATAGGCTACTTTTTTAAGATTAACGACGGAAGCGGGCAAAAGCTAGTCATAGAATAAATCTTTGTTGAAGGTGTTTCCTCATCTATGCTAAGGCCCAACATTTCCACCATAAAAAAACCACAAAACAAAATTATATTCATTGAACATAACCTTGCTTATCTATACTTATAAAAAGACAGTAAAACTCGAATTTCTGTACATTAAATATTTTTCCAAAAAACTGAAAGGAGGCAATTAAAGAAGAGTCATAGAAACCAAAAAAACAATTTTTGGAATTCTTGTCTGTCTGTCTGTCTGATACGCTATAACTTCATAACTACTGAACGGATTTAAACGGTTTTCACAGTTGGATTACATATAATTGGGAGCATTGTCAAAACTTTATTTCGTCAAAATCGGTTAAGGGAAAAAGAAGTTATGGTCAATTGAAAATTTACTTCAACCACTGCTTCAAAACTTTTAATGATTGATGATCACTTATATTGATTGATTAGTTATAAATTGTTAAACATGTTCTAATATAATTTAATCTTAATATTAAATCTTACGAGAGGTAACGAAAATAACAAATAACGCAGTGCGCGCAGGCGCGGTTGAAATGTTGAACAATGTGCTCGATAGATGGCGTTAATAAAATTCGTCATCAACCTAGATCAAGGTATTAAGATGCTCCATTGTGTAATGACTACAATGCAGTTCAAACTTTCATTACCGTTTAACCCTATGATTATTTTGAGTTAATACTATCCAAACAAACAAGTAAAAGGAAACGAGTGAAGAGACGTTTATCGTTTGTCCGCATCCATTTTTTCACCTACATCCTTAACGTTAATGAGGTTTATTTTTTATTATTTGGTCAATCTAATAAGTTATAACCTCACAAGTACGTATTTCGTACTCATAACTTCGTAATAATTTTTATTTCAACTCTTAACCGCTGAGGAGTTTTACCTTCCATAATTAGCTTATCCACATAAGAAGATGACTATCAGAATATTAAATTGTCAGAAAAGTTCTGTAAGTTAATTCTTAAGTTTCCCTCGATTTCCCTGAATCTTCGGATCCTGTAAAGCTACATAATCCCTGAGTAACACAGGCTATATATAATTCCAATTGTAACAAGATTTTAGCCTGTGAAAGAAAGCCCTGTCGAGATCATTAAAAAACGCTATATACTTAACCAAGTTACACATGAAAGCTAGTATTTAATATATTTGTCTTACGAATAGCGAAGTCTAGTAGTAAATGTTTTTACCATTTGAAATTTCTCATGTATAATGTTAATATAATTTCATCTGAATAATAGAAACACGGACTCCATTAGTATAACATACCATTTAATTAAGTTTTTATAATAAACCGAAGAGTAACATAATAAATAAAATCTGAATCGTAATAAGATCTTTATTGTGATTTACTTAAATTAATTTACAAATAAATAAATTCTTTTTAATACACGATAAAACATTATGTAAAACTAAGAATAACGGTGCAGAAAAAATACAAAATAAAAATCAACTTCTTTGCGAAAACAGATACCGCATAAATTTCCTGGTTCGCTAAATATAAATCTATTCAGAAGATTCCTATCAGGCCATTGTTTTCTTTTAATTGATTGTCAAGAGCTCTACTCTGGCAAAAAGCACCAGGTGCTAGTAGCGTGGCTTTTAATATTAAAACATTTATTACAATTAAAATCTAGAATTTTCATATTAAAGTAACATTGAATTATCAAACGTATGACTAAGAAAAAATAGTATATAAGCCCTGTGTGTGCCTGAATAATTGAACGACTAAAAACTTGAAGATGTAAATATTAATGTAAATAACATTAATAAAAAATAACGCAGTTGTCGCGCCGGTGACAACACTTAAGAATTAAAGCCATTTTTAGAAGCTTATGTAAATTATGAGAACATGTGAGAATAGCTCGACCTTAATTAATTCCTGCCATAGGTGTCACTGCTCCAATTACCTGACATTACTTTTAACAAGAATTTCAAATCAATTCGAGTTATTGACAAATTAAACATGATTGGTTGATTTATAATTACAATTAAAAATTTTAAAATATCATTAAATCGTGATGTTGTAGAAACTAATAAAATGTAAAAATAAAGACTTGACAATTCGTAGCAACTCGATTTTCAATTGACCACGTGGTTAGCTGTAAACACTGACGTAAGCTGTATGTATAAATATTCTTTATATTAAATGAAAATAAAACTGTGCATAGGAATTTGATTAAAATTGAATACTATCCAAAAATCAGATTTTTATATTTCAACACAATATTTTATATACATAAAAATTACATTAGTGTTAAATGATTAACATGTAAAATAAGCTTAATCCTAGAAATTTTCTAAATGTTAGCTGTACCAAGGTATAAATTCCACTTTACGAAAATTAAAAGATTGATTTCTCAATGTGACATAATAATCTGTTTTTAATTATATATATATTAATTGATTTATCATTGAGAAACCAACTAGTTACCTAATCTTATTTGATTTACATCCATTACCCAAAAATATAATGTGGAATGTTAATACAATCTATTTATTACTATTTCGATATGATGTATGCCCCAATGTTCAGTAAAATTTATCTTGTTCCCAGGACACTAATATTCCCATGACCTATGTTTTCAAATAAAGATATACAAAAACAGAGACAGGAAATTAATTTTGTTGCCTTCTTTAATTCAGCTAGTACTTTGAATTATTAATTTTAATATGTAAAAAAAAGTACATCAATTTATATAGTATTCCTTATACCTGTGTTAAAAGACCATTCAAGCCCTCACTTGTTTATTAATACTTATTTCAGGATGTAATGGGATAAAAATATATTTTTATATAGGACATATTTTACCATAGTCTAGTATGGGGCAGGGATGAAAGTGAGTTAGCAGGCGCAGTTGTCCCTAGAGGCAGGGGGCGCTGCCAACGGACGACCAGGAGAGGCGGGTTTATGTTGAACTCCGGACTCTGCAGCATTCAAGTCCAAACGCCCATCCTGAATGCTTTGGTATATCTTTTTTGCTGTTTCAAGGAATGCTTCCTCTACATTTTGTCCTCTGTAATAATATAAAAGAATAAGTTTTTACTATATTTTGCTATTTGTTCTTCTGTTTTACACAATGAATTGATACATATTTGACTAGATATCCATTGAATACAATAAATTGAATTAAGTGAGTGGAATTAAAATATTATCATAGAATGAGGTTTATATCATTAGAAACATTATGTTATGATTAAAAACTTACGTCTTAGCACTAGCTTCAACAAACATTAATCCATTTTCATCGGCAAACTGTTTTGCCTCCTCATATGTAACATCCCGCTGGCCATCTAAATCAGATTTATTTCCAATCAAAAATATCACAGTACTAGGATTTGTCAAGTTGCGTGTATCTGTCAGCCAACTACTTAAATGATTGTAAGTAGATCTGTAAGAAAAAGCAGATTTCCATTGGGTTTATTTAGAGTGGGGTTGAGGTTAGGTTGAGTGGGAACGCTTGTATTAGCTATATGCTTGGTTTTGTTTTATAATAAATAATTTTTAAGCAAACTGTTTTTTCTTTAACCACCTGTGGTGACCAACATAATTATCTTGTACATAAAAAGAAAGGTTAACAAAAATATTTAGCTTTCTCCTGTTTTTATATCATTTACATGTTATAATTGGTTGGGGAAAAAGAAATCCATTATTTTCTCGGTAGGTGGCCTTAGTGATCTATATCTCGAAAAGCATCTATCAAACAATTTCAAGTTTATGCTTGTTGTGAAGGTGATCTTTCACACTAAAAACTTCCTGAGCTATAAGAAATTAGCATCAACAGAAGATTGTGAAAATCGATTATTAGAGACTTTCGCCAATAAGGACCAAGGCTTCTACGAAAGAGGCATTATGAAACCACATTTAAAAAGGCGATAAATTGTAGAAAAAACAATGCTTATGCAAGACCCAAATCAGACAATCCAAAGCATCTTAAATGGAGTCCCGAATTCCATGGAAAAATAATGGATTTATTTTTCCCCAACCTAATATAAATAGTATTCAACATAGTACTTATTTACCTCCTTGTTATATCATAAACCATAAGAGCACCTGCAGCTCCTCGGTAGTAAGAACGAGTAACTGCTCGAAACCTCTCTTGTCCAGCTGTATCCCATATTTGTAGCTTGATTTTTTGTCCTGCCACTTCTATAATTCTAGTACCAAACTCTACACCAATGGTGTGCGGGCAGTCTGCCATGACTAAAATACATGAAAATTTAAAAAATCAGTAACTCATTGCATTTTAAGAAATCCATGATAAAATACAATTGATAAGTATTACTAGCTTTTTTTAAAGACAGAACCCTATTTTAATGTTTATGAAGCCCTTAAAAGTTTTGTTACATATGTGCATGCTAAATAAACAAGGGAATGACTTACATTTTTTCTCTGTAAACTGATGTAGAAGACAAGATTTTCCGACTCCCATATCACCAATGATGATATACTTAAATATATAAGAGTAATTGTAAGGCCCTGAAGTCATTTTTTTCTGAAAACGAATAATTTAATACGTTGTTAAATATAAATCAGCTCCAGCAGGATCAATTGCCATTGTTTAATATATTAATAATTTTATCATCGAATGTAAATTCTAATTCTTTGGACCACCAAAAAACAAACAACAAACGTGCCGATACAAATGGGTACGTGTGAACATTATATCTCTGTTATAATAAGTGGCTAATAGATGTTTAATAGAGTATCATACTTCTTGAGTTCAAGGGTCGTAGCGTCTTGCATTTATGAAATGTTTAATAGTTGTATACAAGTGAATTTAACAAACAAAGTTAGTGACTTTATACAAAGAAAGAAGGCGTGTAATGTCAGCCACTTTTATCGATTGACTATGCATATTAACTTACACAATAGAATAATCCTTTGTGACTATAAAAAAGCGTCTTAAGCGTTCTGTTATTAACAAACAAAAGAGTTGATCTTTCAATCAATTTATTTGTTTAATTTTAGAATGATATCAAAATACTAAAAACCATTAATCTTACTTTTCTATAATCTTTCACTTAGTCCTACGTATTTTGGATTTTAATCACAGACTAAGAACACTGTAAATATTAGAGTACGACGTAGTCATCTGTCATATAAGTCAAAGTCACGACGACGTACAGAGACAAAATACTATTGGACAAGCAGCACCCACTAACGCCAAACGAATTTGTGATATGACATAAGACCATCCTTACTCACGTGATTCTGTATTATCAATTTAAAATATTTGTCTATGGGTAAGTCATGTGTTGCGTTTCTATTTTCTAGAGCTTACAACTTATTCTCCCATAGATATTATAATTTATTTTAGAGATATAATCTAGCTACATAGGCTATTTGCGAGATGAAATTTTAATCGATTTATTTAGAATTGACAATAAAAAAGTAACGGTGAGAGTTAGGACTATACTAAGATACAATACAATACAAAAACCATTATTTAATTATAAGGTATTCAATTGAAAAACCGTCAATATGAATTACTGGGATTGGATAACTTCTATCTACCTGTGTAATATTTTTTTTCAAATCGATAGTAAATATCGAGTCTTCATTTCACATCACTAGAACGTTGGTGGAACAGAGAACTATTCAAGTTTGTTTTTCCACAATTAAAATTGTTTTTTTTAATACATTATTTAAGAGCCAGGGATTTCTCGATATTTATTATTTGATATCCGAAATCTAGTTCGGTTTTCTTACAAGAACTGTGAAGAGGTCAGCTTGTATAAAATCAAGTAAAATCCTAACATTGCAATTATAAATGAGTATATTTTATTTTTAGAGCTTGGAAATAATGGCTGGAAGTGATAATAGTAAACCAAATGAAGTTGATAATAATGACGTAGATGATACTACAAATGGAGTTGAAGAAAACGAAAATGAAACAAGAATACATGAAGGTAGGTTAACTATCAATATTATGACATTTGCACATTACTCCTCACTACTGCCAGTGATTTGTCTGTTTACCAGATTGCTGTAGTAGTATATTTATTTGTAAACCACTATGGTATGTTACAACCCAATTTTTAAAACTCTTCTGACAGAAATAACATTTCTCCACATACAACTAAGACAATAATTCCTTGTAATACTTAAGTTTTATTTTCAGAATATGATCAACTAGATTCCCAGTTGGATGAACTAAATCAAGCTTTAGATTTTTTAGAACAAAAGAATGATGATATTCATCAGAGATTAAGGGAATTACTACAGTCAAATAAAGACATACGAAAGGAAATGCAAAATGAAAACAAGATGAATAACTAATTTTTTTTGCAATTAAGTTTACCTTGTAGTGTTCAGTAGAGAACAGACCTAGAGGAACAGACTTAATTTTTCATTTACTTCATAAAGAATTATTATTTGTGTAAAAAATATGCTACATTAGACAAGAAAAATAGGTATTATGTGTTGATTTAATAAAATATATATAGTTTACAGAATGTTTTTTATTAGCTATATATATAGCACACAATCATGGTACAGCATGCTACATTTCACAATAACTGTAGTGACTCAAAGATTGTTACAATTTATAACTCAACTATTATAATTAAATACTCCTAATAAAATGATTGTTTTAATACAGAAAAGTATTAATGGTGTTCTTTCTTAACAAAGCGTAGTCCACAATAACCACAACAATGGTTGCCTGGTTTGTCCTAAAAAACAATTTTTTATTATTTTATAAAAATTGTCAGTGCTATATAGTTTTATGTCTTACCAGGTTAATATATACTCTTGGATGTCCTTCTGGCCCACTGCCACCATCACACCATACAACCCTCTCTGTTACTTCCTTAGGTGGTACTTCTGCTATGAGATTTACTGCCCAGTTAGGATTTACTTGTTTTGGAGCAAGAGTAAACCGAGCAAGACGATAGTCATCAGTATCCCATTTCTGTAATTATGAGTACAAAGAGGTACCATTATTTGGTTCACATCAAAAGTTAAACTTATATAACATGAGCTGTGATAAATAATCTTTACTTGGCCCGTATGGGTTGGAACATCTTGAACTTTCTTGGTTATGCAACGAATTGCAGTAATTTTTTTGGTAAAGGTAATATTTTTCAAAAATGGTGCCGATCGAGAAGAAATGGAATTCATTTTGAGCTTCCGCTTTGTATATTAATCACTCTGAAAAGTAATTAGATTATATTATATCAACATTCGATTAGTATGTAGTGTTTTTGAAGGAACAAAATATTTTTTTGAGATTTAGATACAAATGTCTAATGTCAATATTGATAACGTCAAACACTAGCCTGCCATAGACTAGCATTATAGTAAGGCTACATACAATACTCTTGGAAGTCAGAAGCGAGAGATTTAAATTATCAATAATCAAACTAGGACCGGACACGACCGCTGCGAGACGCGACCGAGCCGAGACGATCGACCGTCCTTTACAACGGTCGGATCGCCGCTCAACGCTCCGCAGCACAACCTGAGGGCCCTGGGCCCGACCTAGATACCACCCTGTATCAGCAGGGTGCGGTACACACCGCCAGTAGGGGCTTATGCCCAGGAATGGCAAAGCTCGTCCCTTCGGGACGAGCCTATATGATCCACGACCAGCTGCGCCTCCGAATTAATATCTAACAATACCGTAAAATGGGGTGAATAGACAACGCGGGAGTGTTGATTAGTTTGTTGCATTCTTATTTAATTCTAATGAAATAGGAGATGGGGGAGAACAGGGATGATTAGAATTGTTATTGAAAGAGTTGCTACCTTCTCAAAATTACACATGATATAATTTTATATGTAACGTTAACATTTATTTAATAAGTTTTTGGGTTTACTAATACATAAGTTGCAATTTTGTAGATCAATTAAATGAAATGCAAAATTTATTTAATATAACTAACAGTGTCATACAAAACGGACGGATTATAAATAAATATAATGTGATACAAAACCAAACTTGAGTAAACATTATAGTTACTGAAATCGTTGTCGTTATTAGTGAAGACTACCTCAGAAAATTTTAATTGCTTATTTAATTTGTGTAGGGAAATAAAAGTATTTTTTTTGTGAGAATTTATTTAATGCAACTGCATTCTTAACTATAATAATATACAATCACTAGATATAAAAAAAATATTTAAATGAATGTTATAAAATATTTAACACTCAAAAATAATATAATCATATATAAAAAAAACAATGTTGAGTAATTCTTGCAAATATAGGTAGGTAGTAGTTACTTAACCAAGCAATAGTGGCCCGATTTTATCAAGCAAGAGGCAGCATAGTACTTTAAGCTTTATACTTCTCAATACTATTACGAAGTAGAGATAATCAGAAGAATCTAAAATTCACTTCACTATAAAATATAAGAGATCTGTGCTTCATAACCTCTACCAAATGAAAGTTATAGTTAATTCTACATTTCAGTTGCTTATGAAAAAAAAATATTATCCTAAGCCTAAAGTACTAAATTGATAATAAATGTACTATCAAAAGGGAGCTAAAGCATATAAATTATATAATATTTTAAAAGTTGATAATTATAATTCATAATATAAACATACGCTTTTCGATATAGGAGAGTCTTGACACCGATTACTATTTCGTTGATTATCATCAGCCCGAGCGGGTATCGTTGATAACGCTCAATTACTTTACTACGTCAAAAGTAAAACCGTCTAGGTAAAAATCCATGATATCTAAATCCAAATAAGACATTATTTCATGGGAGTTTTTAAATTAATCCAATTTTAAAGCTATTTTATAAATAAACAACGAAAGGTTTTCCTGCGGCAGCCATGTTTCGTCTAAAAAAGCAATAAACAACAAAAATCTAGATCTCGATTTTGAACAAATTGTAATAACACCTATTCATTACTGATTATTTAAGTAATAATTCTTTATGATTATCCAAGATTTACATTTCATTAACGTTGAACTAATATTAATTATTAGAGTCAAATGACTGTCTGGTAGAACTTGACCTGAGTTCACGTCGAGCACTCCCAACAGATTCTTCGGACGATTTTCTAATCTTCTTCCTATTGCCCTTGCGGTTGCTATCCGAGTTGTCTCCTCCCGCGTTAACGTCGTCAGAGTGGTTGTCATCCCTTCGATCATTATCATATTTAGTGCTTGAACAGTCAACTACTTGTTGATTACTCTCATCAATACGATTTGGACTCAAGTGTAGAGCTTGAGGGTTTTCTTCTCTTTCTAAAGCATGGTTAACTGAAACATCTGGGACTCGATTCAATTCAAAATCCGTAGATTTCACACCAGTTTTTATAACAGTGGAAGGTGCAATCAAATCTTCCAAATCCATTTCAGCTGCGTGTGTCGATGATTCAGATTGCTTATCTCTAGTTACAGCAGTGTCTTGAATATCCTTCAGCTTCTTTGTCATTGGCTGTAAAGCTAAATTCTCTGGTTCGGTGTTAATTTCATCAACCACTCTTTTACTTGATAATGAAATGCTAGACTCTTCTGCTGTGAGCCGTGCCATATAATCTTGCTTTGATAGTTTTTCAAATGTGTCTTTTTCGATATCTTTCGCTTTCTTTGATTCCACAGAACTGACAAGGCTCGCACTAAGAGCGCCAGAAGCCATTTGTTCAAGTAACATTTTGTTAACATCAATATCTTTTTTATCACCCTTTAATAATTTTTCTTGTACAGCTGCAAATTCTGGAGGCATATGAGATCGTAAAGTATCATATGGTGTCTTTTTCCTATCTACTTTTGACAAGTCAGTGGCAGCAGCTTCATGATGGTCAGTCTCTCGCGATCTCTTATCAAGTTTCATTGAAGCATCAAAATTCATTGTCTGTTTTGAAATAGATTCTAGTAAGTAAGGATCGGGAGGCAATAGTATTTGAGGTAAGTTAGATGATTGTGCTCGATCCGAAACTTTTTGTTGCCGTGACGTAGACGTTGGTGTAACAACTGTAGAAGATCTTGGAGTAGTTGTTTTGGAACTACGAGATCCATGATTGGTGTTATGCAGAGATGTACTACTGGAAGTTGCAGCTAAATTACTTCCTAAGAGACCAAGAGCATCATATGGTGAAGACATACCCGAATGTACACCAAACGGGGACAAACTGTTCAATCCGAGTTGCGGATATAGCATGTTAGGGTTGGAAAATACAAATGGAAATTGAGAGCTAGATGATTTCGAAGAAGATGCGCTCGTAGACTCCGGCGGCTTTCTTGTTTTATTAGATTTGCTTTCTGTTGCGTTACTACTTCCACCCACACTATTCATATCGAGTGATGGAAAGCCAGGCAATCCAAGACCAGCTAAGTTAGAAAATATATTTCCTCCTGCCATGTTGCCCAATAAATTAGGCATGCCACTGAAGGAATTCAACAATAGCTTTGGATCAAAACCCGTAAGATTGGATAAAGTTGCAGCCAATGTTTTGGGATCAAATGCACTTAGACTGGATAGGCTAGCTAAAAGGGCTGGGTTGAGACCAGCAAGATTTTGATTTAAATGTGTGTTTGACAGAACACTGGCGGATGAAGAATCAAGAGTTGGTGGTCGTCCTTTTTTCCGTTCTGGAACAGGTGCATTTTGCATAGGAGAATGCCTTTGGCTTCGAACATCTTGAGGTAATTTGACATGTTCTTTTATACCTTCAGTCCATTTAGAATCTATATCGTACATTGGATTTTCGGCAATCCAATGCGCCAAGTGCTTCAGCTGAGGGGCTTTATGGCCCACTAGACGTTTGCCGGTCACTCGGTGGACTACCGGGACGTGCTCTTCGGGCGACAAACGTGGGGCTACGCCTCTACGCCTATTATCAACGTTGGATTGTTCTGCAAGCCACTTGTTTACCTTAGCCTCGTGAGAAAACGGTTTCGTTTGTATAGACTGTGTCGCTTTAGGAGCTTTAGTCTGCTCCAAAGATTGCTGAAGAAACGACGACAATTCTTTCGATGAGGTGTGAGGTGATGGGACATTAGTGACTGTGACTGAAAAAGGTTTCTGTGGTGGCGCGGTAGAGGTGGAGGGAGGGGCGGCGGGTGTTACAGTCACTTCGGGTAGAATGGTCGCCGTCTTGGTACGGGGAGCCTCCACCCCGGTACTTGAAGAACTTCGCCCTTTAGCTGCAGATAGGCCCAGGACGATTTCATCAAGTTTCTTTCTTTTCTTCTCCTTTCCAACAATTTGCTCAGGTGCAGGCTGTAAAAATACAATAAAATTTATGAAATTGACATTTTAACACCTATGCAGGCAGAGAAACTTAATCAAACGTATTTCTTGGTTTTATATTTTAACAATATTTTATGACATCTGAAAACGTCATTTAAGTTACATACCACGTTCTTTCTCTTCATGAGTCTACTGAGAGTGTCGTCTAATCTGCTCCTAGGTGGCGCAGCAGACGTTGCGTCTTGAGGTGTTCTTCGGCCCATAGAGAAATCTTGAATCTCGCTCAAGTCCAAAGGCGCCGATAGATCTACTGGAGCTGAAGTGGAAGGTGATGGTGGAACCGAGGGTGCCGGAGAAGGAGCAACGCGTTGGTGGGCTGGCGGTGGAGCCGGCGTAGACCTCCGAGAGCTGGAATCACTCGAGGCGTCGTCGGTTTCCCTCATCCCTATCAAGCTGGTAGCAGGCGCACTTCTATGATCACGACTGTTAGTGTGCGCTGCTTGTGGTGACGACAAAAGCGCGTGCAGCTTAGCTCGTTCCGTCTCCACGTCGATAGCAATATGTCGTTTCTGAGGCTTCACCTCGTCTGTTGAAATCTCTTCATTTTTGGATGTCGAGGCGGCGGGCCACTCGCAGTTCTGCACTGCATGTGCTATGTGATGGAGACGAGTTTCGAGGGCTCTTTCTGAGAACCATTGATCTGGAGTTAGAGGCTCCTCAATTCGGCCGAGTTTGGCCAGAGTCTCTAGTTCCGACAACGCGTCCATATCGTCATCGTCTCGGTCTGGAATATTGGTTGTTCGCTTGCTGCGTCTCAGTGATCGCGTCTCGGTCGCACTATCATTGGATGCTTTCTCTTCATCATCTGAATTTTGCTTCTGTTCAGGTTTGTTGTTTGTTTTGTATTTGGCGTACCACTTTCTAGCTGAATCCGCGAACGGCGTTTTCGAATCACAAAATAATTTAGTGAAGGTATCTCCTAATCCATGCCTGCAAAATAATAATGATGGAACTGAATAAATAGCATTCTTACAATTAATCTTTAGCCTGTTAGTTCTAAGCCTAGAAGGCTATAGAGACATAAAATGATCTGTGAATATGAAATGAGATTACCACGTGACCCAGCGCGTGAGATAGCGTTTATTTATGATGTGGGGTATACTTTCATTGTTACCGCAATATTATGAATTGTTCAACAAACTTACTTGCACACTCCAAGTACAAGATACTTGTCATGAAGAGCTGGTTGCCACCACGCAGGTGTGTCGAGTGAGCGCTCGCAAAGAGAAAGACGAGACTCAAGGGCTGGGTGTGGCGCAACTTCCTCCCGCAGTACACGGAGCAAATCAATTCTAAATTTGAAAAATACATTGATTTCTTAATTTATGCCTTACATGTTTCAAGATATTCCTATAATGATATATGAATAGTAATTCAAGTGATATTATATTCAGTTAAATTACAATATGTACAAAAAGGAAATAAGAGAATTGTTTTGTACCGTTCCAACGTAGCGATTGCTCTCTCCTCTCCGATGGGTTCCGCTTTCAAATCTGCTCTCGTCGGTAATTCAGCTTCCCCCACAGAAAGGCCGCACTGTCTTTTGCACATCGCCATAAAGGCTTTCAGATAGTCTGTTAATGCGTCATCGCTCTTTGAATCCAGCCTGGCCAAAGACCTAAAGCGATTCCAACGTAGGCTCTTAGTAGCAGGGTCGAATTCAACACCATATGACGCAACGGTGCGCCTGAAGGCTTCTTCGTCTGCTCTGCTCCATCGCCACTGTGACACTTCGTCTCGGACTAATTGATCCATACGTTCGCGTCGCTCCATCTAATAATGCGCGTTAGATAAAAAATTATAGACTATTAAATGTCAATGGCAATCAATAAGACGTACTAAATGTAATAATACACTATTACATATTTCAAGTTGTGTAACAGAATTACACATTAGTTCGACTCGACCGACAATTCGATTCTTATTCTATTTTACCTTAGCTCTCTGCTGCAATTTGAGCTCCTCCCGCTTGTAATTTCTCTGGTATGCTGTTATAAGTCTTCTGAGACGAGTATTGAGATCCTGCATGGAGGGCCAGGGGTGTGACGAATCGTCGTCGGGGCGTGGAGAAGCGGTTGGAGATGTCGCCCCGGCACCGCTTGACACTTCGTCAGTGCAATCTTCATCACCGACGACGCTACCGCGGACTTTACGTTCCTCACTCCTACAAATCAACAAACATTCGTTTAATGATTGTTGGAACCAACCAACGTTTACGTTTTCGGAAATTTAAATCAGTGATCACGCTTATAAAAGTGATAGGTAACAGCTGGGTTGAACACGGTAACTTTGATACATCAAATTGGGCTCTTTAGGGACTTTCTCACTATGGAAAAGATATTAATATATTTGATCAAAATTAGATAGTAACAGCGACCTCACATGATATATGATCAACACATAGATATGTGTAGGGTAACACAAAGAGTATTTTAATTTAAATAGGGTATTGGTAAATACTTTAATAAAACTATCATTATAATTAAGGCGTAAAAGTTGATTACAGATCTTACTTGATATCCGTACACTCGGCATCATCAGGCGGTCCCAGTTTTTCCACAAAACAGAGTTGAGGGTCTGATCTCATAGCGAGATAGTTTTCGTATCCATGTTTGTATGTGCCAGCTAGCAAGGAAACGTCGCATTCCGTGTCCCACCAGAGTCGCGGCGGTGCGCTATCGACTCCCCGTGGCACTCTCATACCCATAGCACTAATATAAATAAAAAAACCATTTAATAGGATGAATTTGTTTTGCAACCTAAATAACCTAAATAATATTCACAATAATTAATAGATATAATCTTAATCATAATTAATTGGAAGCAGGAAATGTATTTGGTTTCAAATATAGTCCTGCATACTAATAAATGTCTTTAATATAATAATACGAAATTAGTTTCTGTATGCTTTATCCATCTTTTCTAGTTGCCATTTACATATATTACATTTATGGACATTAAACATGTAACTTATGTAAATAAACGTACTGTTCGACATTCTTCGATAATAAACATTTTTAATTTATTATTAAAACGATCTCCTGAAATGTTACCACCCCACAATTTCCTAAGCTACATAAGATGAAATAAATGGCCCTAAATATATATTTCTTAAGCAATTTTCCATCGGATCTATTATTACTTTAGTAAAATAAATTTAATTATACCTTGCATGAGTTCCGTTTTCAATTTGTGATGCGTAGTCTCCGATCACCTCGTGTTTGATATAGTACATCATTCGTACTCTCAAAAGTACCCTAAAAGCAATTAATCGTTTACAATATGTGTATTACCAGGTTTTAGAAATAATTGATGTATGTTTTATTAGCAAGAACAAGTACTTACTTGTTAGCATGCCTAAACAAGTGTTTCTTATAACTGCTTTCCAAGTACGCGTCACAGTCGTACTTTTCATGGGAACTCCAATGATTTAGATCTTCCCATTTTTGAAGGTCATTCTGTTTAGGAATATCCTTAAGCCTATTTTTCTTTTTAGCATTCCTGCCTCGGGGCACTGGGTTGTGTAATCCACTGTGGTTCCTCGATATGGTTACTTCACCATTCTCACAAGGCTCTATCAAGTCCCATATAAAATTACGGATTTTCTCATCTCCTTTGTAATGTCGTAAACAAAACAGTACCTATAATTAAAATTTATTTTCAATTATTAGCTCGATTATATAATTACTGATATATATACTGATGTGTTTAAATAATTAGTCAGAATCAAATAATTAATTAACTCAGCGAAAGTCAAAACTTCCTCGGTATTAGCATGGCTAGTCATCATGTAAAATTTCACTCCCTATACTTAATTTAGTTAGTATAAGATATGTTTATTTTTCAAACATGGTTTTAAAACAATGGTTTGTTTGGAATTAGTTTATACTCACTATAATCCTTGCACAATCTTCAATGACAGGTAGTGACCAACCTTTTCTAAATTGATTCCTATCAATGATTTCCTCCCATCTAGCCCACCTTAAATAAAAAGAACACGTTAAAATGTACAACGGGAAAATCACTTTCAGTAAACATCCACGTGCATTAATGTTAATTTTAAGAATGATTAGATAAAGTAATATTGAAAATCAGAATTATCTTCTGACCAGCTACATTACAACTCCGTAATTGTAACATCTGATGTGTGGGTAACAAAGAAGACAAGCAGGTCTAGGGCAACTTGAAATATCATTTTGTATATCGTCGTATTTGCGTAGCGTAATATACCATATAAATGTCACTTTGTTTGACGATGTCATAAGGTCGCCATATGTTAAAGTGATAGTCTTTAAACCATGATTATTAAACAATAAGAGGAAATATAATTTCACAATACGTTATACCAACTAAATTAGTCAAATATATAGAAAAAAATACAGTAAAAAGCACATAATAAGTTTTACCCAAATGTGAGAAGTCCTCTTTCTATTTTGAAGCATTCTGATCTTGTCCAAGATCCATAGACAACTTCTTCATCAATAGGAATGCCTTCATGTCTAGGAACATAGTCGTCACTAGCATAGCGTCTGCCTTTTCGGCCAAATCTCTCCTTCTTTCTTTTACTTCTTAGACTTATACCTAAAAAAAATAATTTATGTCAATTAATTCCAACAAACTCAAAAACATTTAAATTATTTTAGTTTAAAAAATAATAACCATCGTCATCGTCATCGGTATCGGGAGTCACTTCCATGTCTGACATTTCCATGGGCCCGTCGTCATGGCCATACCTCTTAATGATGGTCCTCTTTCGAGGTTCAGTAACAATTAAGTCTTCATCCTCCTTCTTTTCAGTTGTATCAATTTCTGCTTTTTTAGCCCATTTATTCCAAAAGTCAGGATCCCTTATATCAATGTCTGATCGCTGATCTGTAGCGGCGAAGCTTGCCTTTGAAAATGTAGAACCCTTTTCCGATTCCATTTGAATTACTTGAGTTCTCCTCGCTAAAATCATTTCAATGTCTTCTTCACAAAATTGGTCGCCTGCATTGTCTTCGTCCATAACAGCGCCGTATGCACCTTTCTTTAATAAATCTTCAATTTCTTTTTTAGACAGTTGTTTTAATCCAGTTTCTTTTCCCTGCGACGTATTCATGCTTTGTAAAATAGCTTTATCAAGCCCCAACTTTAACGATGCCTTATCAAACATTTCTCTTTCATATGTATTCCGACAAATAACTCGATAGATTTTCACCATTTTCTGCTGACCGATTCGATGGCAACGCGCTTGAGCTTGTAAGTCATTTTGAGGATTCCAATCACTATCATAAATAATAACAGTGTCAGCAGCCGTTAGGTTTATTCCTAACCCTCCAGCCTTAGTGCACAATAAGAAGACGAAACGATCAGAATCGGGTTTAGAGAATCTGTCAATAGCCTCTTGTCTTAAATTGCCTCTTATACGACCATCAATGCGTTCAAATGGATATTTTTTATACAACAAATAGTCCTCTAAAATATCTAAACATCGTACCATCTGACTGAAAATTAAGACTCTGTGACCACCTGCCTTTAATTTAGGCAACAGTTTGTCAACTAATACCATTTTACCAGATGACTGAATAAGGGCTTTGTAATAAGCCTCTTTGTCTTCACCGTTTGCCTGTTTATAATCAAATTGAATTTGATCTTCAGCGCCATTGAGCAAGTAAGGGTGAATGCAACATTTTCTAAGTTCCATCATCGTATTCATTAAGTTAGGAATGTTTGCTGCCGATGCAATACCTTTCTGCAGGAAGCTGAAATTACGTTCCAGAATAGCCCGGTAGTATTTTTTCTGGATGTTAGTTAATTCCACTTCAATTATAGTTTCTTCTTTGGGAGCTAAAGTCTTTTCCACATCTTCTTTTAATCTTCGCAACATCATAGGTTTTAACAATGCTTGTAGTTTTATGACTTCTGATTCAGATTTCAGTTGCCCAAATTCATTTAAAAATGCTTCGCTGCTTGAAAATTGTGACGGTTCTAAGAAATTTAACAATGAAAATAATTCATTGACATTATTTTGTAATGGAGTTCCTGATAATAAAACTCTATGTTCCAAATGCAACTGTCTTAAGCCTTCTAGTAATTTACAGTTTCGGTTTTTAAGCCTATGCGCTTCGTCTATAACACATATTCTCCAATTAAATGATCTCAATTCTTGGAAGTCAGTAACAATCATTTCAAACGTCGTAATAAGAACATTAAACTTTGTCAATTCCTTTACAGGTTCACCATTTTCATTTTTATAAAAGAATTCATATTCTTGAATCATACTTTTGCTTTGCTGGGAACCATGATACACAATTACATTCATATCGGTCCATGATTCAAACTCTCTTTGCCAATTTGGTATTGTAGATAATGGCGCAATGATAAGGAATGGTCCACGAATACCATATTCCCACACAGAGTTAACAAATGTCAAACTTTGTATTGTTTTACCTAAACCCATCTCATCAGCTAAAATACAGTTACGGTTGTTGTGCCAAGAAAATAGCAGCCAATTTAAGCCTTCAAGCTGGTATAATCTCAAGTTATTCCCACCTTTATATAAAGGAGATTCTTTTAGCTGAGCCCAATGATCAGACGAAGGTCTTTTTTTGAATTTCCATTTTTCTTTTGGTGGTAGTTCACTGAATACTTTATATTGTAAAATTTTGTCCACGTCAATATCTTCTTCTAATTCCCAGGTACTATCTTCATATTGTAAGCTCTTCCATTTTACGAGATAATGTTTAACAACTGTGGTACTGCCGGGATCCTGATTTTCTGACATATCTAATACTCTTTCCACTTCAACGTAATCCGGGTTGAATGGTTCGTCGTCCAATAGTTCAAAAATATTCATTTGCTGAGCTTGTTTTTGTTTGAACCGTTTAATTTTAGAAAATATTCTTTTGTCCCCCTTATAAAGCTCTTCCTCTGTTTTCCACTCACAATGCAGGTAAGAGAAATTACGGTACTTTACAAAATATTCTTCAACATCAACTATAATTGATTTACCATTTGTATCTTCCATATTTTCAAGCTTTACTTTGTCTTGTAACTCTGAATCTTGTAGCAAACTTTCAACCTTTTCTTCATCAGGTTTTGAAGTTTCCGCTTCGACTTCCATTTTCACAATTGTACCATCCGTTTTATCTTCGGGTTCTTCTTTTATTAATTCTCCGTCAATAGGTTTATCGCTTTCTATTGGTACGCCTGTTTCCAAAGTACCATCTTCATTTACTTTCGGTACTTGCTCAGTGACTTGAGGCTGAGGTTTAACTTCTCTTTTACCCATTCTGCTGGCTAAAACATGTTGTACGATCATTGAATCTTCATCGGTAGTGTTTACGTAAATATAATTTGGCTTCGGGGTTCCTTCAATGCGATTAAAATCCTTTATGTCTAGATTTGAATCGTCAAAATCCCTATCTGTCCGAGGCGCCATAACGGAGAATTCATCATCAGACAACCTTAACATAACGTCGTCAGTGTATTTTTTACGTTGTGTATTCCTCGCAGACCGCCGTTTCAAACTGTCATCGCCTTCCGCAGGCGGGGATGGCGGAGGTGTGGAAGCTAAGTCATCCGGTTCACCATCGGAATCTGGAATCAAACCTCCCCTTCTTTTTCTTTTACCAGACGGTGTTCTTCTTGGAGCCATTTTTCTGCTAGAGCCAACAGATCCCCGTTTTTTAGCCATTCTTTTTTTACTTATCATAAAATCTAAATCATCGTCTTTTTCCGCTTCTTTTTTAGATTCAGCTTCTTCCAACAAATCTTTTATGGCTATTTTGGAAACTGGAATATCGTCAAAATCTGTAACGTTTGAATCATCTAAGGTTAAATTACTTGTGTTGTCAAGCAATGAGTTTTTATTTAAAGTTGTATCGCTGATGCTGCTTTCAAAGGTATCCTTATCCAACATATCATTTCCGGTGGTTGTATCAGCCTGTATTTCCGATATACCCTTCCTCATATTACGCTTTCTTTTCGGAGCATTAGGATCTTTAGGTACACGTTTTTTTCTCTCTTTTACAGGCTTTTCGGTCGTTTCTTTATCACTCTTTGGCTCTTTAGGAGTGCGAGGTTTTCTTTCTTTACTTTTTCTGGGACCTCTTATTTTTTTAACTTTTCCAGACTCATCAATAGAAATAATGCTACTATCTAAGTTTGAAACATCTTCAACCATTTCGGGATCAATATCTATATTTCCTTGTAGACCAGTTCCAGCTGTAACACAATCTTCTGAAACAGGTAATTGGTCCAAAGATTGTAGACCACTGGCTTTATCTTTTTTCGCCCGAGGTTTTCGGGGCTTGGCTGGAGCTTTACCTCTTCCTCGCCCGGTTGTACTCGTAACCTGCGGGCTTTCGACCATTTTTGATCCGTAAATAGGATTTTGCAGAATACAGTTTGGTCCCCCGCTGCAGCGATCATTGGTCTCATGTTGCTGTAACATTGACAACCGTTCCTGTAAACACCGCACTTTTTCCTGGTTTTCATTTGAAGGAAGTAGACAATATATTTCTTGTATTTGCTGTTGCAATGCTGCTCTCTCCTGGTGATGCGAAGCTGGATACATTGATTGCATAGATGGGTGAGGAGCATTATTTGACCCCATAATAATAAGATTTGGGCTCATGTTTTGGGGACCAGGGGGAATCATATTACTTTGATTTCCAGGCATATGTGACAAATTTGTGATCATATTTGAACCGGAAATTGGAATTCCAACTTGCACATTTGGTGGTGCAGTAGACTGGTTGCCGTTATTAATATTTCCTGATACATTGTGTATGTTTGCCATAATAGTAGCGCCAGTTGGTGGTAGTAATGACATATTACCGGCTGAGCTATGAATGGGCATAGATGTGGGTAGTGTAGAAAGATTACTGTGCTGAACTGTGTGATTAGACTGCACATTAGTACTAGATAGTGTTACAGGGGAAAGACTACTTTGATAGGGAGGAACACTGATAGGTGTATTTATTGGAGAAATATTTGCAACACCTATACCCATACTGCTTGGTATACCAGTAGGCAACATTGTCTGACTAGGATAATTACTGCTTGGATATGGATTATTTCTGTCTATAGTTGAAGCGTTATCAAACTGACTAAGCATTTTCTCAGTCTTTACTGATAAATGAGCAGTTGAATGTTCATGTACAACATTAGTTTTTGTAGTAGATAATTCGATATTCACCAGATTTTGTGAACTATCATTAGAATTCGGTTTGTCAGCGCCAGATTCAAGACTTTTTAACAGCTTAGTGTCTACTTTTTGAGAAACATCACTGGTGTTTGAAAGAGTGGAATTTTTCAAATCACTTTTATTTTCATCTCCAGTTGGTATAGCATTGTGTCCTAATGGCTTCAAAGTATCAGTTGACTGCTTATTTTGTGTTAAAACGTCTTTTCTGTCATCACTTTCATTTGTAGATGGTGACGAAACATGCGGCATTATTACATTTGCCGAAGATTTAGCCATACTAGATGGCATTGTCACATTTTGGGGCAAGGTCGCTATTAAATTTGAAGATAATAGCAATGGGGAAGTATCTTCAGGCTTTTTATCGACTTCACTATTATTTACTTCATCTTTAATATCAGTATTTGCTTTTGAAAATGGAATAGTTTTTGACAATTCAGAGATCGGCGATGGGTCTGCATTTTTAATAGTCGTATCCGAAGTGTCTAGAGTTGTGATATTGCTCATTGGTAAAGGCATTTTACTTTGATTCCACTGAGATGGTGAAGCCACATTGTGCCCTATTGCTGAAGAAACTTGGCTACGTTGGTAGGGGTAATCGCCACTTGGTGGCAAAACCATTTGTTCCAGAGCCTGAAGTGTATTTTGAGAAGAGTAGGACCCCGACACAGGTGGAGGGGCAGAGGTGGCAGGTGACTGTACCAAAGAGCGCGCACTATGTGGCGAAGCGCTAGGGCCTTTTACTGGAGACATAACCGGACGTGGAGAAACTTGAGGCTGAGATTGAGGTTGTCTTGGAGATATTTGTGCCCGAGGCGACATTTGTGGCGATAGTTGCGGAAAAGGTGGTCTATATTGTGGACTACCAGTTTCAAGCCCCGGTTTTACAGAACTGTATTGATTGGTTACGTTCACATCGAGGGGGTGCTGCACTTGATGCGGTTGATAATTCATTGGAACAGAGTGATGAGAGGCAGCATACGGCATCTGGGATGGATGTCCCGGTCCGACAGAAGATGGAACTAAAGGCTGGCGTGGATGATGAAGAGATGTTGGAGCATGATGCAAATGTGAGCTGGGGTGATTTTGAAGGCCTGCACCAATTGGACTTGAGTGTGATGGCATATTCTGATGGCTCTGATGTTGAGACATGGTACCGTGACCTTGTTGAGCGTGAGGTAAACCATATTGGTGTGAGTTCACATCCATTTGCTGATGATATGTAGGATGCTGGCTAATTCTTGTAGCTGCTGGTGGGTGCATTTGTGTATAATTAGGATAGTTCTGAAAAAACAATATAAAAATTATGGCTAACTATTTTATATAAGTGAGGATAGAATATTCTTCAAAAACTTTGCAATACAGACGTTAAGCAATTATTTAAAAAAACTTCTTAATATTAAAAATTTGCTCCATACCTGTTGTTGACCATAAAGCTGCTGAGATGTTTGTGAAAAATGTGGCTGCCTAGGTAGATATGCGCTGTTTTGTGGTTGCAAACCTCCTATTGCCTATGTGAAAAACATCAATGTACATGTCATTATAGTTTTATTGAAAAGAGGTATTCATAGTTTTTACAAAATACAGAACTAGGAAATGTCCTATCGCCAGCTCAATATAAAAAAGGGAAGATATTATTTAAAAAAAATACCTGTTGCGGAGCATATTGATGCATTTTTTGTTGATGTTCATAACTATGCCTGTATCCGGGTGTGATTGGAGAATATCTGTTTGCTCCTGGAGCAGAAGACCAAACTCCCATGTCTCCAATACCTAGAAATTATGAAAAATATTTATGTGAACAACACAAACAAGGTATCTTGTGTACCTAATGGTTCACATATCAATTGAAGATGCCCAATAATATGCAATTACCTTGTTCAGACATTGAATACATTGGGTCAGCTCCAGGATGGTATCCCGGATAGGCATGTGAAGGGTGAACATGGTGGGAAGGATGTATAGGGCCATGAGGTGGTTGAGGTAATCGGGGTCGTGGAGGGTATCCACTGTATTCATGATAGTCTGGAGTTGGAGGAATAGCTCCAGGATTAGGAACAGGTTGTGAACTGTTTGGCATTCCACCCGACCCGCCACCACCAAATGAAGCCAGCTTTTGCACTGTTCCTTCTTGAGCAGCTGAGCTAGTACTGTATGGTTGCCTGTAACTACAAGTACAAGGGGTTGATATAATAAAGAAAATATTTACTTTACAAAGACAGCAGCATAACAAGTATATATATAGAAAATAATATCTGTGCTTAGCTATTTTAATGTGGTTTGAGGTTAAAATAATACTGCAGTTAAAGAAAGTGTTTAAATAAACTATTAGTCACCTATTGTCTGAAGTCTCTTTGTTTTCACTTGTTACTCCACTTGTAGGGTTTGAAAAATTATCAGAGCCACCAAGGTCAGTAAGTCCTTCCAACATACCACTGCCATCGTCACCAAATAAATTGTACGAGTCCATCACTCCTTAAGAGTGAATTAATTTAATGTTTTGTTCATATACCCTAAGGGATTTTACAGCGCCCATTTTAATCTGAAAAATTTAATATTGTATGATAAATAATATCAAAAATTAAGGATGATTTATTGCATTAAAGTAACTAAATCATGTAATTTTTGTTAGTTAATTACTAGACAACAACATTTAAAGGAGTAAAAGATATTTATTAATGTAAAAATTTCAATAAACTATAATATTTGGGAGGCATTTAAGCAGGATTTCCAAGTGAACTATAAAGAAATAAAGATACAACACACTAATGGAGTTAATGAAAAATTATACAAATGCATAATTATTTTTTTTACAAATAATCAAATTAAATTTACAATAATAATATCCTTGGAACTTTTAAATAATTCAATGTAGTTTTTCTACAATTTGTGGATTGAAGAATTACATAAAGTTGAAGTAAACACTTATATTGTAGAAAAAGTCTTTCCTTATAATATTGTGTGTCTGTGTGTCTAAATCCAACTCATTTTAAAACCACAAAATTTGATTAAAAAAATAATAAATATTTAATAACAATTACAGAAATATGAAATGTTGAAAGTTGTAAACAAACAAAACAAAAGTACATAGTTTGATATCCATTCAAATTATAATATAAATGTATTAGATAAACACCCAGCCTTTGAAATTTATTTAATATTATCAATTAAGTGTAATTGTTTGTTGATTATAAGATTATAATCAACTAACATTCATATTAGGTTTTCATTTCAGAATAGATTCATATTTTGAAACATAAGTCCATAAAAATTAATAAACTATTTTAATTACAAGTTACAGAAACTAAATAAAAAGTATTATGTCATTAAAGTTTCTAGTTCAACAAGTCTAATAACTGACTAGTTAAATATAACTTTTTAGTATTAATAATGCATTTAGCAAACCAATTTACGCTTGAACAGATATTTGTCAATAGATAAGTAAATTTTGTTTATCTTATTCCAGAAACTGAGTGAAAGCTACTAATAAATAATCTACAATTTTATACAATCTCATAAATAAATACTGGGTGGAATTAAAAAGATAGGCCTGACATTCTAACATATCTGTTTAAACTGTTTTACAAATCTGAAATGTATAAATACAATGACACAATATATAAAGTTGTTTTGGTTGAAATTATAGATATAAAATTAATAAAACAAGGCCAATAATTAAGTCATCAAATCATTGTTATTAACTTGTCTCTTTCTAAGAAACCACCTTCAATCACCATTAGATGCTTTTGTTTATAAAACCAAGGGGAAAAGCTATACGCTTATGGTGATAAGTAACATACAGCGATACAACTTCTCCCTTTTAGTTTTAAAACATATTTTAAGTGCGAAGACATGCTCAGGAATATCACATTACAAACAGTATTACTACCAAGTCAAATAGTAGCTTATTACGAGGTTTTAAACCAGAGACAATCATCAGGTACGCTATTTAAGAAGATATACAAATGTTATATTGTTTTTAAAAATATGTTTTCAATCTACTGCAATAGAAACTGTAAAAAAGTGAACAATACTTAACACTTACCGAAAAATAACTAGAATCAAAATGGCACAGCCATGTTTAAAAGAAACGCAACACGAAATACAGTAACACGTATAAAATGATAATCATATTTTTTATCAAATATCAAAAATGTAATTATTAAAAAGTCCTAACTCCTTTCGGAATAGCAATAAAGAACTTTGTACTCACAATAAGCTCCATACAACACGAATGATCACAAAATGGATACCATACCCGAAAGCAAACGATTTAAACAATTACATAAAACAAAAGTTAGATTAAATTTATTATAGCACACCTATAGTAAAAGATTAAAAACGTAATTAATATCAAGATTCAATTACAAAGATATTGTAAAATATCACTCAATTGTAGTCAAATATCTAACACTCAATACTACGCTCCGTCCATTTTGTTTCTATAAAATCTTTACAGCGTTTTATACTAACGTTGTCCTCTATTGATGTCTACTGTCGTGTGTTGTATTCACAGATAGTAAATACTAGTTAGTAGTCTGTACGTGTGAAGTCATTTAATGTGCATGCTTAGCGACATTTACTTGGGCAACATTTTTTTCGTTAAACTATGAAATATTGAGTTTGGGGCGGATTATTTATTGTGGAATTAAAACTACGATGAAAACAGTGGCTATCTCCTTTGCATATATATAAGTCATCAAGATTAACATTCATCCAAATTCTTAAATTTAAGTGGGTCTTAAATAAATATTTAATTAAATTTACTTCTGTAGCTATATAAATATAATATGTTCCACTGCATATAGTGGTTGACTGTCGCTGTCGATAAGTTGTTAAATTTGGTTAATATTTATGATAGAATTATGCTTATATCATCATTATTATTAGACAGCTATTTAGTACACCAAAAAGATTTTGTGAAAATATTTTCTCAACAGTCCTTTTGTCATTTTTCTAATGAATAAATTTTCATATGATACTTTGCTGGTAACAGGTGTCAGTTTAGCTACTGGCTTACATTTTGAGGAGTACTCGTATAAACAAATCCATTTCATTGGTAGAACCGTCTGAATTCATTTTAATTTTAACAGAAGTCCAAACGTATATTTTTAATTTCATATTTTAATTAAAAAAGGGAAATCCTGTTATGGCAATACCACAGAGGTAGGAGTATTTCATAATGGCGATAACTAAAGAGAAAATCTTGTTATAATTACTACCGCTACAAAATTGATACCTTGCAGGATGCAAGAAATTACTTTAATTTTCTTTATTCAAACATAATGACAATATTTCAATGCAAGTCTAAAAAAACGATGTCATGAATTTTTGAATTCAAAGATTAAAGAATTGTTATTATATACCCTATATTGTTCTCTATTATATCTATATAATATAGAGTTTAATTTTATTTTTCCTTGAGTAACTGTTTTATGCACTAAATACAACATTTCATTTGTAATGGTTTAATTTTCCAAAAAAATATTACATTCAGACCATGACCTATATTATTATATGCAACTTAAACAAACGCGTAAAAAAATATGCACTGTGACCAAGCATGTGTGCTAATGTCATTGCGATACAAATTTGTTTGGCGTTTGTTAGTCCTGAGTCCCGACTCCCGCCTGTCGAAAATAAAAAGTGATTTTGTCTCAAGTTTAGTAAAAAAAAGGAGGTAGTTTGTACAAAAGCGAATTTGGCTAAAATTTAAGCTATTTGGTTTTTTTCTAATTCTATCTTTTATGATTTTAATGACAACCAAGTGTAAAACAGAAAACTTTTTAACATTAATTTAATTTAAAAAAATACATTTTTATATAGTCAGGTTTGGTGCCGTAGGAAATAAGAACTAATAATGATCAAGTTGGTGGATCAAGTTGTCCGAAGTTTTAAAGTGGCGAAAGTGTTTCGTGAAAATACTGACAAAATTAATAGTATTGACTTTTCGCCTAGCGGTGAAACTCTTATATCCTGTAGTGAAGATGATCAGATAGTAATATATGATTGCGAAAAGGGCACCCAAATGATAACTGTAAACAGCAAAAAATATGGTGTTGACTTGATACATTTTACGCATGCAAAAAACACTGCTATACACAGTTCCACCAAAGTAGATGACACCATAAGATATTTGTCCCTTCATGACAACAAATATATCAGATATTTCCCAGGACATACTAAAAAAGTTGTTACACTATGCTTGTCTCCAGTTGAGGATACATTTCTTTCTGGATCGTTAGATAAAACATTACGACTTTGGGATCTACGTTCTCCAAATTGCCAAGGCTTAATGCATCTTTCAGGAAGACCTGTAGCTGCTTATGATCCTGAGGGTTTAATATTTGCTGCTGGTGTGAACTCAGAAAGTATTAAACTGTATGATTTGCGATCATTTGACAAAGGTCCCTTTGTAACATTTAAACTGAATCATGAGAAAGAATGTGATTGGACTGGATTAAAATTTTCACGAGATGGAAAAACTATGCTTATAAGTACAAATGGTTCCATAATACGATTAGTTGATGCATATCATGGCACTCCACTACAAACATTTACAGGACATCTAAATAACAAAGGCATACCAATAGAAGCATCATTTAGTCCAGATTCACAATATATTTTCAGTGGTTCAACTGATGGAAGAGTTCATGTTTGGAATGCTGATACTGGGTACAAAGTTTGTGTTCTAAACGGAGATCATCCAGCCCCCATTCAATGTGTTCAGTTTAACCCTAAATATATGCTACTAGCTTCAGCTTGTACAAATATGGCATTTTGGCTACCAACCATAGATGATGTCTAGTTATAGATAAATAGTATTTTAAGTAAGACTATACTTATAATGAAATCATTACAAAATGCTCTTTTTAAAGTACAACATAATAATTGCCAGTCTTGCAATATTATGTTTACGGTACAACTATTCTTCTACCTGAATTTATTTAATTCAACAAGCAATATTGAACACAGTCCATACTATTGTATTATTATGTGAGCTGTTGTATTAAGAATAGGGTCAGTTTAAGAAACCTCTAAAGCAAAAAATATGTGGACCATTCATACAAATTGTTATAATAAAATAATTTCATTAGGTCTAAGTGAACAAAATTTTCATTGTTTAATTTGAGCAATAAATGTGTAAAACAAAAATAATATTATTATTAACAATTCAGGCTGTACCTATGAAATGTGTAAAATTAATAACAACTTTTAAGGTAACTTTTTCGTCTTAAAATAAGCCTGTTTGTCTCATTTTAGTAATTTAATGATATTTTTTTTAAATTTATGATCTAAGTTATTACTTCTTCCATATATGATAATATACTTCTCAACATAATTTTTGTGTCAATTTTCATATTTGTTGTATGCATGAACTCTATAATGACAGCCTGACAAAAGGTCTATGAGCTATTTCAAACTAACCAACATAGCAGAGAAATCCTATCAAATATTGAGGCATAAGTTTGTGGTTTTATAATAAATAATAGCATTAACGACAATAGGTCCCGGCGAAACCATTGTTAAGCTTGCTAAATGCTGGCCCAACCCTAATTCAAAGTGGCTACGGTTGAATTGTATAGGTGTCGCCAGGTTATAGGTGGGGAAAACACATACACAAAATTAATTATTCATAAATAATATTAAATAAAATAAATTATTAAAAGTATAAATTTAATCCCCATTGACGTTATCTTGAATATATCTCAATGTTCGTATTGCGGCAGACGGGTAAGTTTTAATGGAGGTCTTGATAAGATCATGACCCTCCACCAGGACGGCTCGGTCTTTTAAAAATGTAATAACAATTCGAACAACAGACAAGTCGCCGTCGACTACCTCACCATCATAAAGTAATCGTATCGTAAGTTAAAATTATCTGACAATAAAAGGTTTGTCCTCCAATCTCTTAATTTAGTTTTCAGTCATTTTCTTCAATTTTTGCTATTGATGAGCAGCACGGTAATAATAATAATGTGTTAAAAGCTGGCAGATTATTAATTTTAGACTAATTTTTCGAACACAACCATATCATTACTAGTTCAGGATTAGATACGAGTCAAGGTTTTTAAGTGTTTTGTATATTTGTATGTCTGAATTATTAAAACATAAATATAGCGTTATAATCGTTACAGAGCAAGTAATTAGTATAATCACCAGGTGATTAAATTTCATGTAATTTCAAAACTTTAGAATATATCCAGGATAGGTTTTCTTCAGTCAGATGTATATTTCCAAAAGTATTTAATACTGTTTTGAAGATACGTTTCCACACCTCTATATATTTTATATAGCAAGTAATAATAAGTAGTTTTACTCTGCTTCATGGTAAGCTAAATTCTTGATAGTCCCGAAAGTAGTCTTGATAGGTTTTTGTAACTATACAATTATACATGCTAGGACGATTTTTGGATCTATGATATTGTTTTGCTGACTGGAGCTTCATAATATCATAGACATCGTTACATATAGAATTTAATATTTTTCGTAATCTGTGGTTTGAGTTATCTTACAAATTTCGACGTAAACTAAATTATAGACTATAGCGATTAGAGACATCTGTGACGATAAACACGTCATTCCTAATTAGATAAATCGTTAATATTGTTTTTATTAAATATCAGTTAAAATAATTGTTAATTTGCTGAAATATTTAATAAAATGAAGATTTCAATCAAAATAAATATGTATTGTTAATATGTTTTATAGTTTTCACTTGTAGTAATTGGTTTATAAAAAAAATGAATACACGGGCTGAAAAGTTAGCTAAGGCTCGCAGAAAGGTAAGGAGTATTAATTGTAGCATATTAATTATAACAGTTTCTATTAAGAGAAATCGTTTTTTTTTATCTTTATTTTGTTTGCAGTTAAAGGATCATCAAGAAAAAAAGATACATAAGGAGAATAATGACACAGGCAGTGAACACAGCCTTATGGACCAAAATGTTCCATCCACTGGATTATACCCAATAGAATTTACAATAGAACCAACAACCTTTAGTGATGAAAACAAAAATCTTTCTGAACCACTTCAGACAAATTCTGTTGTACAGAACAGTGGTTTACATAAGGAAGATGTAAATGAATATTTTATTTACAACCAAAACACTCTAGAAAATGAAATAAAATCGTTACAACAGAAATTATCTGCTTTTGAGACAATGTATGCAGATGAAAAGGCCAATCACAATATATCTAAACAAAATATTTCTAAATTACAGTGTGAAATAAATAATTTAAAGGATAATGTATCAATGTACTCTCAAGATTTTAATAAAAAAGATGAAATAATATCTGAATTGACCAACTGTAGTCAGACTTTAAGGATTGAGAATAATAATTTACTAGAACAATTGGAATTAACAAAGTCAATACTCTCTTCTAAGGAATCTGACAATGCTCATCTTTTGAGCCAAGTAACCTTATATTTAAATCAATTGGAAGTTACTCAGTTACAGCTTAAACAATTATCAAGTGATAATACAGTTAAAGTAATCAGTAATTCTAACACGGAGGAACTTGAACAATTATATCAAAAGGTTGACACTTTAAACAAAAAAATTGCAAGTCTTCAGCAAGAAAAGGATAATGTTGTATCGCACTATCAACATTACCTCACAGATTTAAAAGACCAACTTAGTTCTAGTAAACTTAAAAATGAACAGCTATCAAAGGATGTTGAAATTCTCTCTGACCGTGAGAGCAGCCTAATTGAGCAAATTGGGGTGATGGAGATACGAATGCAAAAGTTTAATAAAAGAGATTTTGAGGTAGAAACTCAAGTTGATACATCTGAATTTCAAAACCAAATAATGGTGCTACAGGTATGTAAATCTCTCTTAGTTTAGGTATTTTTTTAAAATATAATTTATATCAAACTGTGTTGTATGTTTTTTCTATTTATAAATAATATTATATAAAATATTTTAAGATTATGGTTGCCATTATATTTTGTCCTGATCAATAATTGCAACAACTATATATGTAGTCTTGTATTTACAGAACGATTTAAAGGATAGTAAAAAGCAGTATAATGAAATACTGGATCAGTATCAAGCCAGTGTTATAAAAATAAAGGAGCTTGAGGAAAGTCAGACACATAACCATGAAGATACTCTAAGTGTAGCCAAGCTTACGGCGGATATGACTAGTGATAAAATAGCAGCCCAAAGGGCTACTGAGCAGAATATTAAATTAAAAACTGCTGTCCAAGATCTTGAAGAAGTTGTTATAAAAATGGTAAGTAAATTTCCATACTTTTCAAGGACGCATGTGTAACTTAAAACCAATGATCTTATATTTATACAAGTACAACATATTTCAATGTTCAACGTAAATTTATAATATTTTTTCAGACAAAGGACAAACTAGAGTTAACTGAAATGTTAACTCATGAGAAAAATTTAAGTAAAGAGCTTATGTTAAAACTAGCTGATATTGATGAAAAGGGCAAGCATTTGAAAAATAATCTTAAAGCAAAAGATGAGGAAATGATGAGACTGCAAAATGAATGGCGAGAACTTACAAAGAAATATAGTGATGCTTTTGAAAAACAATCAGCAGTATCTGTTACAGAATCATTAGTAGAGAATTTCAATGAGATTGATTGTGAAAGGGAATTGGGTCAGACAGAAGATAATAATAATGATTTTAATTTACCAACTGAGTCAGTTAATATGAACATAAATATTGACACACTTAAGGAAAAAAATAATGGTATTCCTAAAGATGATGCTATGTCTAAGCTTCAAGAAAGGTTTATGCATATAATGGATGAAGTAGCTAATCTGTCTGATGAAAAACATAGATTAGAACATATTATACTTCAGCTACAGAATGAAACTGATACTATCTGTGAATATGTTGCACTCTATCAACAACAGAGAAGTTTGTTAAAGAAGAGAGATGAAGATAGAATTCATCAGCTGGAAATTTTTGAGAAGGAATGTAATGAGTTAAAGGATCTTTTAGGTGAACTCCGGCAACTGTTATTTAGATTAGCAGAGGATAAAGAAATATCAGGGTACTTAAAAACAGAGTCAAGATTAAATGATATGGCTAGAATTCGAGAGCTCTTGGAAGATTTGCAAAATAGTTCATTACTAAATACAAAGTTTAAAACTATGGATTTGAGCAATTTTTACCCGTGCAGTTGTTGTTCAGGAAAACTAATAGAAGTATGAAAAAAGTATTTAATTACACATATTATTAGATAGAAAATAAACGTCATATTGTGTATTGGGAGTTTTGTTAATAAATATCTTTTCTAAAACAAAACGGCTGAGTTTGTATTAATTACCTACATTCTGGATTTCCGTACAGATCTTAAATAACGAGCAAACACTGGGCATGAAGTCCCATTAGTGATTAATATCCAATCCAATCATTCATTATACCCTGCCATATCAGATGTTGTTAGGGACGAAAGGAATTTTGACCTAGCAATTGTAATGCCTGTAGAAAACAAATGTGAATTATTTGTAATTAATAAACTGGAATGTCCAAGTCCAAAAATGTATCTGTTTCGAAATTGTTATATAAACATGTAGTTTGTCTCTTAATAGTAATTTTTATTGTTGTAATATTTTCATTAGGTAGGTATGTATGTTCAATAATAAAAGATCCATTGCCGTCTTGTATTTTACTATATTTTACAATCTCTAGGTCTATAAAGCAACACTTAATAACAGTTTTTTTAAAAAGAAAAAAATTACTTTACAAAACCAGTATGCAAAGTAAAAGCACAACAAAATATACTTAGGTTTTATTTTTTCAGAAAGATACCATAGTAATATTTATTTTCTGTTGAAAATGCACATAAAATGAATGGGCCACTTTTTACTTTTTTGGTGTGAGCTCGGTTAGCACTATTTCAAAACACAACAAACATTATCCAAATGTATAATTTAAGCCATTTTCTAGGTCCATTTCAATATAAATTGTAATAATAAATTTAATATGGTTTATCTATTGAGCTATGAAGGTGATGTATAACACTTTATTCAACTTATAGCCAAAATCTTAAAAGTATAAGATAACACCATATTTTTTATATAAAAAACATGTTTTACCAACATTGGTACACTGTACTTTTCTTTAAAATCAAACTGGGTTAAAAAATCTGAGACAATAGGGAAGTATTGACATAGGTACTGTGACATGAAAAACGTAATATATTCTTATCTAACGCTCTTCATTTATTTTTTTATATAATCAGTTGGTACAGAAAACATTTTTATAAGATGTATCACACATTCAATATGGTATGCATTAGCAAACATTCTCCTTGTTTATAAAATTATTTTTTAACAGGAGACAAAAGTTTATACATCCATAACAAAAAAAAGTTAATAAGCACTTTCTAGTATTTGGTCATAATATAAATAATAACATATCTTTACATAATATGCTTTATAACTTCACTTATAAAACCAAATTAATTATCTTATACATACCTTTCTCTACAATATACACAAACACTCACGAGGTAATTATTTAAGAATAATTATTATTATATTACTTAGCATCTCATAAAGGAAGAATTACCCACAGGGTCCAAGACAATGATAACATTTTCACATATTTTAGCAGTGAATATCGTATCATTTCATAATATATTCAAATTTCCACATTTATAATACTTAGGTATAAGTATAACATAATATATATCTAAGCATCAAAAATGTGTGATCCGATACTGTTACACACTGCTAAGTCAAACGAGAGAAAGATAAAGATTGTTTTTTTTAATTCAGCTGTATTCCGTTCTACAAAACCGAATTGATGACCTTGTTTGTTATCAGCTGTTCTCTACCAAATGTACAGACAAAAACATTATTACTATTCTATTGATTATATCTAGTGTAATTAATATTTGGTTTGAATTTATTATTATTAAACACCTATGGAATTATGAAGGGCAATCCAAGTTTGAGACTATATTTTCGTCCATCTGAAATATAAAACATAACAATTCATGTAATAAAATAATCTGGCCTGATTATGCCTAAGAAAATAGGGGTATTAACCCCTAATATTTTGTATAATTTGTTTTGTAAACAAAACCAATAACTTCTAAGCAAAAGACAACATTCAGATTATGATCTGGATCTTTCAATTGAAATATAATATTAAAATGAATAATTGAATGTATTAATCTAATCTATAATAAAATCAAAAATATCTTTATTAATATAGGTAAGTAAAGTACACTAATGAAAATTTTTTGACTCTACATTTACTGCCAGTTCCCAAATCAAGAGTCAAGAGCGGACAAGAACTGGCAAGAAACTCTCCGCCACTCATTTAATACATTGGTTGAAAAAATAAATAAACTATAGACTAGATACTTACATTCCTTAGTTATCTTTTTTTGGACTCATAGTACTTTTAGGCTGAAACAATAATTGATTTTTATAAATGTTTACAAACAATTTTTTTAAATTTGAATAAAATTCCTAAAGCAATGAGTATGAGGGTCACTGATAGGTTACAAAATATTGTCATTCTTACCTTAAAGTATTGATCATACAACACAACACCATATACACACGCTACTGAAACTAGAATTTGTATGACTAGCCATACTACAACATTAGACACATGAGTTTGTCCAAAGAGTTCCTTTCCATTCTTAATACATAACATGGATTCTGTCACCATTATTGCACCATAGACCCAACACTGGGTTCCCACTCTTTTGCAGTTTGGATCAGTGACATAAGTATAATATTGTCTGAAAACATACATTTAAGTTATGCAAAATGAATTAAGACATTAATTGCAGTTATCTATATAATTATATTGTTGACATAATTAAGTATCTTCAAATAACAAAATTATTTAAAATTTAATTAGATATCATTTTATAAAAATAAGTTTTGTTGTTTAATAACAACAATTTCATCAGAAAATCAAATGATCATATTTTAGCTTTATTAGCATTATTAGCTTTCAAATCCAATCTTAATTATACTCAAATTATACTTTACCTAACAGATGGAGCCACAATTACACCAATAAGAACCAGTCGAGCAATAACAAGAGGGTGGGAAGGGGGCATTTCAAAAATGTGTTTCAAGAAAAATGTGTTTAGTTCCGATATCTGCCAGAATACAACGAGTTGACTGAGAGCAAAGAATCTCATGTATGTACAGTTTGGGTCAAGCCAACGAACAGGTGTCCATTGGACTGGGGTAAATTGAAGAATGGCTCTTTTAATTTTACCTGTAGTAGATGAGATGTCCCTAAAACAAATGAGTACTTTTTAAATTATTATTCGTCTACCAGACATTTACAGTGTTTATGATGCTCTGTTTCAAAATGGTGCTCTACAGAGGCCTTGGGCCTCCAATCAAGTGGTGTTATACTAAATCAAAAAAGGCTTCTTCATACTTATATATAAATGATATTATAGTTTTAATTGCTGAAGAGAAATGTAGAATCCAGCAACTAAGCAAAAGGTTACTTGATTTTTCAATTTCAGATATTTGTTGTATGATATATAATAATATTCAAATAATTTTACCTTATACTGACCCATTTGTATTCTCTCATTTCTAAAGCTTTACATATTTTCAGACCACACCATATCCCAAAGCCATTACATAATAAAACATCTAAAATAATGGAATCCCACCAACACTCCAAAAAGTTAGGTAATAAATGAGCAAAGGCTATTTCAGTTATTTCCCACATTATTGATATAGCCCACAAAAGACCTGCATGTCTAAACAGAATAGCTTTAAACATCCATCCTAGAAAATGGCCCCAGGCATAGACATCCAATCTGGACCATATTATAGTTATATCATTACAATTAACTGCATATTCCTGAAAAAAAGCATAAGTAACTACAATAAGACTTTTTAATACTAAAGACAATGTTATTACTGTTTCTATAAGTAAAAGCTTTTTTATACATGATGAAAGTTTCCATTCATTGCAGTAACAGGGTGCGAATAAATGAAATTTATATTTTTAATTACCTTCTCCATATCTATATGAAAGTTGCGCAGGTCTGGATCAATCCAATACATTAAGTCATATACTGTAGCGTAACTTTGAAATAAGAGAAAGAGCAATGCCAATAAGTACAAGACTGACATGCCAAACACAATCCTCCATATGGCAGGGTGAGGTCTAGTAAACGGGCCATTTGGGAAGGTAAGTACTGATATGATTAAAAAAAAGAAAACAACACAACAAATACCAGACCATATATTGTCTTGAATGTTGACCTCATCTCTGAAAGTAAATGTAAAGCTATTATTAAGAGAAGATAGAACACTTAAACATGCATGCATACTTTTTAAAATACTTAGAAAACTATGCAGAACTTGACCACATTTATGTTAGGTATGAAAAAATAACAAAGGAGTGGGCAGAAAAGAAGTCATAAAGGTGTACTTACCTCACAAAAGCTGTATGAATAACAGCTGCTATGGATACAGCTAACAACGTTATAGTGTGTGGTTTATAGAAAAAGTCCAGTGATATATCATCGACTGGTCTTTCATTAATCGAACTAAAGGAATCTCTATAATCATCTGAACCAGGTGTGCTGACTGTCTCCATGTTGCTTTCATTTAGATTAAAATATGATTTATAGCTAAAGGTAAGTTTACCTTATTGAACTAAGAGACTATACTTTTATATTATCTAATATCTTTCGCCATTGAAAATCTAAGAGAACATTAGTTTCAATTATCAAACCTCAATCTTCAAGAATGAGGTAAGTAGGTAGTGATAATATCAGAATTCAGAAAACAGACGTAGAATGGTATTGACAATTGACTTGTACGCTCTACGCACTACGCAGTGTCATGTATAACGAATAACGATGCTTACTGCTTACTACCTACACATTAGTGATTACACAATACACATTCCACATACACAATAATGTGTCGGTTAGAAATAAACTGATGTACGTGACAAGTCATAATTAAATTATTAATTATCAGAGAGTAGAGACAGAGATACGAAACAAACTGATTTAGCCTATAAGTAAATTAAATATAAGCTATTTAAAGTATCACAATAATTTGTATATTTTTTTATCAAACGCGGTCGAAATAAATCCTAGGTTATAATGTATAACTAGCCGTTTTATATATGTTGTGACAAGGTATAACAGCTACGTTATTGAAAAAACAGTGTAAACGTTAGTGTTGACCTTTACTTTGTAATGATGTTAAAATTTACAATTAAGTCTAATTACTTAGATTCATACTTCTTGTAATTTTTGCGCATATACTGTAAGCACTCATACCAGATTAGTGGCAATGCCTCCCAATTTTTTTCTGCTATGGAGGGATAATTTAGGGGTAAATTTCTTTAAAAGTTTCTTAACTTTCTGAAAAGTAGCCTAAGTTAAACACATTACAATAAAGCTTTCTTCAATGATTAGTCATAAGCCCACATTCAACGAACATGTTCATTACACAAATGTTGAACTTACTCGGAATCTCTTCTATGTACTAAGGCAGCCCACCACGGCGAACTTAAAATATGTTGAAATGAAAATGCTTTATTTCAGCACATAATTTATTTTTTAAATATGAATGCTGTGTAATATTTGTATGCGCTACAATAATAGGACCTTATATAAGGCACTTAAAAGGTATCTTAATGCAGAAAAATTGTCCTTTATTAATGAAACAAATCAAATAGATAATGGCGTTACTTTTGGAATTTAAAGACCTAAATAGTTGTGTATTCTATGTTGTTACATTTATTTTATTTCATTCTTAAACAAGATATTATAACACCACAGTTTACATTATGGTGACAACCCTGGTGATATAATTTTTGGCTTTCTAAAATATTTACCAAATGAACATGCTTACTGAGTAAATATATGTAATTTACAACAAAAGCAGCACCAATTTCTTATAATTTGTTTAAATGTCTAGGAATTTGCAGCCAATACTTAGTTCCTACTTTAATTAAATGATAATATAGTTGCAAAATATATAAAATATTTGTTCTTAGCTTTATTATTTTCATTATTAAGGACTATTTGTACAATATTTGCTCAAAATGTCTTACGTTGGAATATCACAGGTATATCTTTTATTAGATAAAGACACCAAAAAAATCATATCTTGTTGTATACAATACAAAAGTACACACTTTAATTTCATTAAAAACAGTGTAGAAATGAGTTAAAGCAATGAAAAATTTTTTCAAAGATTTAACTGCTTTTTAAAAAGATTGCACAACCATTGACTATAATCATTGCTATTAAGAAATGTACTTGCATTCAATATATGTATTTAGTTAAAAGCTCAGAAACATAAAAATGTCGCTGGTAAATTGTAGATACCATAATAATAATCTATATGTGAGATCAATTATTATAAGATGTATATATCCAAAGAAATAGAGTATTTATCACAAATGTTGATTTTGTTGCGCTGTACATTATTTGCTCACTGTTACATGACATTATATGTCAAGAATTAATTTATTTTAAAGATAAAATTTAAAATTGCAATGGTTCAACAGACAATTTAACAGTAACAAACACATAATTTGCATAGAAAGGCTCATTCAAATTGTTAAAGAATTATTTCCAAGCACTTTTATCTTTGTTTAATTCAATATTGAATGTTAAAATATTTAAACTATTATTGAATACAAGTTTCTATGAAAAGGAATTTGAATCCCAAATATAGCAGTTGGTATATCTTAAAAGCTATAAATATATTAAATTTAATTATTGTACTTGTACGAGTCCATTTATTGAAGTTAGATTTAGGCCCTGCTTAATGAACATTGCATAGATAAATCATCATTGTTGGTTAATAATTGCATAATTATATAAATGCATGTTTTAACATGGATTTAATTACTTAAAACCTAGAAGATTCAAGGCAGTAAAATTTTGCTATTGTTAAACATTTTTAAATTATATTGTTGTATGAACTAATAACATCCACTAAGGAGAACATATTAAATCTTTGGTATTCAAAAGATAAATGATTAAAAATTACTTTTTTAATATCATTATTTTTTGCCACATGTGTTTAACTCCATTTACACAAGCAGTTCCATACGAAAGGTCTGATTTAGAAGGACTATTTATATGTAAAATATCATGTAATAGAATAATTTGTAATTAGTTGTAAGAGTGGCTTGACAGTGCATGGCTAAATTTAAATAAGTAGTAAACAATTAATACAATTTTTAGTATACCTCACTTTTTACAATATATTGAAAGAGTGAGAAATTCGACTTTGATTTCAGTAAATTAAAAAACAACAAATTTATAAACATTGAACTCTTTGGGACAATCTAACCAGGCAAGTCTTTCTTCTCCCACAAGAACCTTAGTCATGACTTAAAGTACAATACAATATAGCGTGTATAATAAGGCGTAAAATTTAGTATTGCTGCCGTAAAATAAATGTGTTCTTATTTTACTTACATTAAAAATTGATAGAAAATCATTTTGGCCTAGCTAAAAGTCTTTCCTTAAGAACGTTTCTGGGCCCACTTCATATCATCAGCTCTAGGCTTACAGCCTGTTAAAGCTTCGATGATATTCTCAAGAATTGACCAGAAGTGTAATATCTCGAGGGGCCAATTTAACCAACCAGTTGTAATGCAAAAGTAAGTCTCGTGCGGCGCAACGTGGTGAATTCTATGATGACGACGTGGCAGCACTATATGCCAATCTTGCAAACACACCACCCATGCTGGTAATCCAAAGTAGGTGTGAGACCATTTGTGGATCTGAAATATTAAAACATTGGTATTTATTGTTCTAAGAGTATGAGTGTGATTGTTTTTCTTTCAGTGAATGTTGTAAAGTTTGAAGTAATAAGGATCAATTTTTTTAATTTGCCCCATCATAAAAAATAATAGATAGAATATAAAATAATAGAGAAGACCAGATTTATTTAGATCCAATGTACCTTTTACTGCCTAATTCTCCAATATGCAAAGTCCATATACTAAATTGTTAACAACACTAATTGAATGAGACAGTTATATCCAACTTCCAAGCTAACATTTTTGTCAACTGTAAAATTGATCTTAATAAAGTACAATATGGACCAAATTTGAATAACATAAACAATACAACACCTTTCTTCAATTACCCTGAGACTTTTAACATATGTTTAACCTATGTTTAAAGAAGAGAAAGTTATCATGAATAATTTATTTTACCTGATTTGTCATTGCCACAAATATACAGCACAAATACCAGTATGATATCCAATGGAATTGCTCATTAATTTTATTAACATCATAGGTTGCTAGCTGCCATACTATTCTAGCTAATACTGGTATTGTTATTGCAAAGTTGTCGCCATTTGTCTCAATAAAGTCATGTCTAGTTATTGATGTAGGATCAATGTGGTGTTCACGAAACGGGCGTAAAAAGTTCTGGAATTTTATTTAAAAACCAATAGTTATTTAAATTAATAGCTGTAAAGAATTGATAGTATAAAACTTTAACACAAAAATATATAAAATTAACCTTGATAGGTATGCCCATCCAAGATTCAGAGAAGTCCACTTGATAAATTTCATATGCACAAAATACACACACACTTGATAGAAGATGAAGATAATGGTGTCAATAACAATTTTATTAAAAATTGGTTCTTTTAATGTAAAAAAAGGTTAATTACCCTTTGTAATAAATATATTTTATCAAACATTATCTTAAATAAATGAAACAATCAATCAAAGATGTATAATATTAGAAACAATTTTAAAAAGACCAAAAACATGCAGCATATACTGCATTACCTATCAATTAAAAAAAACAACACTACTATAAATTTAAATACAAGACATATGCAATGTATGAGTTAATTTGATACATACACATAGTGTTAGAATGTTTTATAACTTATAACCTAACCAATGTGTAGAGCCATAGCATTTAATAAAGCTTACAAAACACAAAATAAATAAGCTTGGTGAGTTACCTTGCCTATTAAAGGTAGGTCTACTGCACCCCATGTATCAGCAGCCCAATGTACAAATCCTGATGCAAAGTCTGCTGTTAGAACACCAGCGATTGCTGCTAGCAATAAAAACGCATCAGGACGAACATATTTAGCCATTAAGAGCCCTGCTGTCACACATAATGTGCAACACAGTACCACACATACCAATTCTTGTAATCTCTTTCCTTAAACCAAAATGATAAGTAAATGGGGTGGGTTCCAATCTTAGCACAGGTGTTATTTATTATAAGGGTTAGTATTATACAAGACATAACTAAGATAGACAATAAAAAAGGTTTTTTACGAGTGAAATTTATCCAGTATGTTATTTGTGCAGTGTTGTTTAAATAAATTATATTATATAGTGTACAATAAATTGTATGTAAATATGTTAACTCTATATATTTCTTTTTGAAATCATAATATTTTTCAAAGCACAAGTAACACACTATTTAAAATATCTTAAGATGTGGTTAGTTATAAAATAAAACTACAGTACTAGAATATTTGCTATTTTCTTACTTCACATGCAGTCCTTCACCAGTCATGCAGGTGTATATTATTATTAGTAAAATTTGAGAAGTCTATGACTTCTTGATATTTACCTGGACTATATAGTTCAGCGAGTTCTTGTGCCCCTCGATGTCTTGGTCCCCATCGAGGCTCGGATCCTACTTCATTGGGTAACTGTGTATTCGCGTTGGGGTCATCTTCGTACATTGAATGCTCAAGAATATCTCTTTCAGTTTTAACCGGAGCAAGCAAGGTTGAGGCCATTGTACTAGCGTAATCAAAATGATCGCAACTATTAACACCATCTCTCTTGGAACAAGGAGGCAAAGGTAGCGGTAGAGTCATCTTTGAAGATAGCTAATGCTCCTGTGCTTTGTTAACAGAAACTCTACCGTAAATGACCAAACTTCAATTCTCCGAAATAAATAGGCGTTATCCAAGGTGATTAGTCCGAATCTTTATAAACATTTTTATTCCGATTAGAATTTAATTGATAAGTGCTTGTTAATTAATTTATATATTATAAATAAAAATGATAGTTTGCACAGATAGCAGATACACAATAAACTTGATACGTATTGGATGATGCAAATTTAATCACGCTACATTTAGGTCAGCCCCTGAACTAAATCGAATATTATATATACTATAACTGGACATTTTAGGATATAACGATTAGAACCTTAATTGGCGTAGGGACTTCGCGTGGGTAAGTGATATTGAATATCATCAGAGGTAGATTATAGTTACGTTTGACTACGTGCAATTATACACAGAAGGCATCCATTGCTGGCCGAAGCTCTTTTTCGAACTAGTCAGCAAGCTCTCTTCCGCGTATGATTAAACTAATCAATAATATTCTGAACTCACTCACTAGAATGTGAAATATATTTGACAGGAATCAGGGTACTGGAATATATAGAATAAAATAATACAAGCGATTGTTAGGTAGTAGTTAAAAATGGTTCATAAACGTACAAATAACAATCTAGTAAAAATTCAACCATATTGATCATTATTCAAATTGTCTTTTCCCGATCTTGTCTTCGATTTTTGGGTCAAAAATAGGTTTTATTAGGTAGTTTCTAAGTCTAAAGATATATTGTCTAATCCACCATTGAATTCCACCACCATTCTCATAAATACTGCTGTTTAAACCAAAGTTACAAGAAGTATCCATACTCTGAATCCTTTCGTAACTGGGCAGAGGCCCAGAATACAATTCTGACAGATTGAGCCGAGTTGACGTCTAGATTCGACCAATAATACAGCTTCATTATAATCACATAGGTAGGTAGGTAGCTACATTTTCTACGCGAATTTTGAATAAAGGCCCAGTCCGCACAACGATATTTTACTGCCTTATTTATTTCCTTGCAAATTTGAAAGATATCCTAAACCATTTGCAGGATAAACAGTTGCAGTATAAATGAATATGTCCGCGGAATAAAATTATTTTAGGTAATTAGGTATTCTTTTGTTCACAATAATTAAATACCATCACAATAATTTAATTATTTGACATTATTAATAATTTTTATCTCTGTAGTTTAGTGAAGTCTGATTTATTTCGCGTAGCCAAGTTTAAAATCGTCTTCTATAAATAGATCATTACGCGCCTGGTACGCCGCAGACTATCTTTTGTTTTTCGGGATTAAATTGCACATTTTACACTGAGATTATAAAAAACGGTATGTATTTCCAGTATTTCGGTGCATATCCGGTAATATTTTGTATGAATAGAGGTGTTACTTCAGTGGGCTTATAAGAACATTCGATGAAGGGACGAGAATGGCCGCAATAAAGCTCATTAAACATAAAAGTTATTGGTACATAGGTATTCAATATAAACTATTAATTTACTTATAAAGTCAGAAATAATAATAAGAATGTTGTTTGAAGACCAGGTACCTACAAATGAAACGAGAGACCGACCTCTATGCAGGTCTCTTCTGTTTTGAAATACGGGCAGTACTAAGTGCACTAATTAATATCACACTTAATTTTTATGTTAGTAATGTGATATTAAATATTATTTAAATAAACTAACTTTTGCAATTCCAGGTAAATTATGTATTCAACTCGATACAAACAACCAGATACTTTACAGCGACTGTCTCTCATAAGGCTCGGAAGTTGGATCGCTCAACAAGCAACATTACATATGGCTACAGTAACTCGTCTAGGCCAGCATAACCCTCAAAAAGCTCAAGCAATGTTGGCACTTAAGGTCGACCACATTCGAGAGTACTTAGATTTTCGTGTACCGTGGATGTTACACGATCAACTTGCAAATGAAGCTATAAAATCTTTAGATGAGCTCTTACAAAAAACTAAGAACTCGTTGGGATTTAGAGGGTCTATGTCAAAATTTGTTGCACAAATGAACATTATTGTAAAGATGACAGAGACCCTATTCACAAAAAACTTCACGCACGTCTCTATCGACGCGATACCAAAAATGATGCGATCTGTTTTTTATACTAAATTATATATGCTAACAGGTCTTGTATACCTAAATTTAGGTTCATTATCAGGAGGATGGAAAACCGCAGATATGGAAGGCTCCATAATAAAATCATTAAAGGAATTACATGTACTTAAGTACCTCTTCATAAATTATGACTGCACTGACAAAATTTTAAAATGTATTGTCGAGAATTGCACAAAACTAGTTAAATTAGATGTTTCTTGTTCAAAATGCATTACAAATGAAAGTATAGATATAATTTGTAAATTGAAAAGGTTAAAAAGCATACTTCTGTATCAGACATTTGTTACTTGGGAGGGTTTTGCAAACCTACTAATTAATTGCAAAACTTTAGAAGATATTGGAAGATGTGATGAAATTGGAAAGGTTATAGAATTTATTAACGTTAATTGCCCAGAGGCATTACCATTGAATTTAAAAATATTTGTGAGTCGATATGCTAACAGCAAACATCTGCAGCTGGCTGTCGAGACATGCCCTAGTATATGTAATATGACTGTATTTCATAACACTTTGGAAAGTGATTTATTAGTGCTTATAGGATTAAAAAACCTTTCAGAACTCAAATTATTGTCATGCGATTTTTATGCAGATCAAATAAAGCAAGTGTTACAAATAAAGGGATGCAATTTAACATCTTTACATTTGGAACATGTGGACCAAATAGACTTGAATGCCTTGATGTATATAAGTCAAATGTGCCCTCTCTTAAATGCTTTGATATTTTATAACTGTTCGCTTATACAACACACATCTTTGTATACCAAAAAGTTAGAAATATTGCCTTTTCGGAATTTAAGAAAACTTACTTGTGTATCTGGATTCTCTGATGAGCAGTTATTATTTTTACTAAGTAATTGTATTAATATAGAATTTATTCAAATAGGCACAGCTACTCAATTAACAGATGAATTTGTTGTGAAGTTGTTAGAAAAAAATCCACTAATTTATCTTAAAGAATTAAGAATAATGCAATCAGATTTTCTGACAATTTCATCAATAGAACAGATAATTCAGAGTTGTATAAGTTTAGAAATATTGGTAGAGTTAGAAAGCTGGTCCATGTTATCAGATAGTGACAGAGATTATATTAAAGATTATATAAAAATCAATAACTATAACATAGATACTTCACCTATTAGAAGATATGATAAATAGTTCATAAAGTTTAAAATAATTTTCTATTATGAAAAGCAAACTTAATATTTAAATTGATAATTCTTTTGTTTATAATATAGTTAAGAATAGATAATATTTTTGTTCCATTAATATATATTGTGTATTAAATATTTATCTCTAACATATGAGAATTTTAACATATTACCCTTTTGATATGGTGTAAAGATATTTAATAACTTAGGCCACTTTCCAATTCAATGAAATATGCATATTTTCTTTAACCATCAGAACAATGATCTTTATCTGGAATTAGGGCAAACATGTAAACAGGATATATCCCATGTGGAAAGTTAGTTTGTTTACATTGTTTTATCCTTTTCAATTTTGCTTTTTTAAATATTGTGATATATTGCTTTAAGCATCTTGTAATTGAAGAGTCTGCTTCATCTGGTTCAGTAAATCCAGATGATGTTACATTTTCTTTAACAATGATTATTCCATTTTTTGTCAAAGAGTTTCTGGAAAATACATATATCATAACTACATAAATATTACACTCATGTTGAATTAAGTAAAAGAGATAAGTAGAAGACATGCCACAATTACCTGCAAGTATTGAAAAAAGAAACTAAATCTTCATCTTTTAAATAACCTAAGACCCATTGATTCCAAATAACATCATACTTTTTTTCTGGTTTAAAATTTTGTAAGCTACTGTTATATAAACTTCTTATTTTTTTACTGTCTTCTCCCACATAATTAAAAATCTCAGTTAAAAACTTTTTATCTGGTTCTATAACATCCACTTCATCAAAATGAGGTGCTAACAAATGTTTTGTAATTCTTCCAATTCCAGCTCCACAATCAAGTGCTACATGTCTCCCTGGACCATTTTCTTGTGAAAATAAATGATTAAGAAACTGTGTAGAACCAATTATGTCCACCTTTGATATATGCCCAAAACCGCCCAAAACTCCATCAAGTGTAGCTGGAATTTCAGCCCAGTAATCTAAAGCTTTCCCATAATCTATGCACTTGGACATTTTGGTTAATTTGCCGCTTACAAGACTTAGTTATAATATAAAGTATATTAAACTAATAATTTTAAATGTTTAGTACCTAATAGGCACAAACATACGGACTACAGATGTACAAATTACATTACCTACGGAATACATACCGACCTAACTATGATACTAAATATTAAATATAAATATGTCATACTCATTGGCATGTTTTTAAATTGTCTATGCTGAATAAAACGTGAGAGTTCTATGTCAACGACTCTCTTGTTTTCTGTCGGATTTTTATTGTTGAATAAAATCAACTTTACTGGTTTTGTCTTTAATTATGTAATATATGCGATACTTATAAGTCAACGCTCTTTAATGTACTATTGATTATATTGACACTGTACAAAGACGAGACTAGTATCGTTACATTAAACTAATAAGACGATATACAAGTCATAACAAAAATTAACTTGAATAATTTATGCTTAGTACATAGCAATGGGCTGACCATCGGCAGTCTTTACTAAAAGAGCCACCTATAAAATTTGAGTTGGTATCTTTCCAGCTACAACCCTGAATTAATATTTTTTGAATAGTCTGTATATGAAAAAAACATTGACAACTGACAATAACTTTCTTCCTGTTAATTGTCAATGTTATTGATTTTTAGTGCTGCAGGCTAGCAAACGTAATAATTTGACATTTCTTTTGTGTCAAAACATTGTGGCTTAAAGTCTCAAAATGGTTAGTGTTAAGAAATTTTAAATCCAAAAATTACAATAGAATCATAAAAAGTTAATTATGAAATTCCAATTCCATTAAATACTCATTAAACATGAGTTTTGGTTATATACATATTTTAAAGGAATATCCTTAATGGTATTCCGTAGGTTGTTGCGGCCTACCATATTCTCCTAAGGGATCTTATGTTATTAGTTAGAAATGTATCAATTGTGTTACTTATTTTACACCAAAATGTATTCAGGTTGAATAATATATCTTCGCTTAAATTGTAACCCCAATAATGTTTCTATTTTAGGGAAAAGTTAAGTGTTCTGAACTTCGCACGAAGGACAAGAAGGAGCTCTTCAAACAACTTGAAGAGTTAAAGACAGAATTAACAAATCTCCGTGTTGCTAAAGTCACTGGTGGTGTAGCTTCTAAATTGTCCAAAATGTAAGTTAGTTTAGACTGATATTGTCTATTATTTTCATAACACAAATATATACTTTTATCTTAACCTATAATGTCACGAATGAATCAGTTTAAAATTTTGTGCAGATTTCTAATATAATAGGATTCTTCAATTGATGAACTTATGTTGTGTTTTATAAGTTTGGTTGGTAAATTTATAATCTACTTCAGTCAATTTTTAAACAAAATACATCTGTACATTTTGTTTTAACTTATGACAATATTTTTGAATAGCTAAATTATGAATGTATTAAATATTTCAGACGCGTTGTACGCAAGGCAATCGCAAGAGTTTACATAGTATATCATCAAAAGATGAAGGTTAATCTTCGCAACCATTACAAAAACAAAAAGTACAAGCCTCTTGACCTTAGGCCAAAGAAGACCCGTGCTATGCGTAAGGCTCTTACCAAACATGAAGCCAAGTTAAAAACCAGGAAAGAAATTAGAAAGAAGTCTCTTTTCCCTCCAAGAGTTTATGCTGTTAAGGCTTAAATAAAATTACTTGTAAATTATTTTTCGTTTTCCTTTAAAATTTTATTGTTTAAATTTAAGTAATTTGAAAAATGAATAAGTGTAATTTTTAAAATTATTTATTTAAAGTCTTTTGCTTATGAACATTTTGATTTTCACTTGAATCTTAATTCATGTCTGTTCTTAAAGTTTCCAACTATAGTTCATCATGTTTATTCTTTTTTCGGCTTGGAAAAGACCAGAATTCAGACGGCAGACCACTGGAATCTCTCTCTCTCTTTACAAATGCAGTAAAGGAAGATACACAATTCCCAATAAAGTAATTTGCTTTTCCTAAAATAGCTAAATCTAAATGTGGATTACTCTTGTTAAGTTTAGTAACAGTGACACTAAAGTCTTTTAATGATTTCTTCATCTCTTCTATCATATGATAAGAATCTGATGCAATAAAAATATACTTTATGTCAGCAAATTTTTTAAGTGCCCTCTTAACTTGTCTGAAAATAAAAAGTAACACCTCTGTTAGTTATGCTTGATTGGATTGATTTTGGATTGAGTAGGCCTAAGAATCAGCCAACATCTATTTTAGAGTCTCTTTTTTCATTACCACCAACCCCTCTTTTTTTAGTTACTCTAAACTTGGCAAAACAGTGTTTTCCAGGTTGGTTAATATTGTTATAAAAAGATAACTTACTTAAGAACTACATTCTTAGTAGGAAGGCACATTGATGAAGTCAGGGTTCCTTTCTCATTCTTATAACCTACACATTGTGGTGCTGCAAACAATGTAGGGCTATCTTTGACATGTTCACAGGCCCTAACCCAATCTTGCCCATTTCTTAAATGAAGGCCCAAGAAGCCACCACCATTCATATTTTCTTTTATGAATAATTTAGCACTATACATCATTTGTATATTCCATTTAAGATATTTTTGTAAATGTACATTTTCTGCCTGAACAGGAAAGCTTGCTGGTGCACCTAAAAATATCTAAATTACTTAACTTCTCTAAGTCTTGACTTATTTAATCAACAATAAGTATTTTACAGTACCTGTAAAAGCTAGTACAGGCCATTCTTGTGGTTTATACTTAATTAACCACTTTTGTATAATAATACTATTGTATGCATCATAATTTAAAGGTCCATAGAATTCAGAGCCACTGAAATTTATATTAAAAGTATCCCAAAAGGGTCCAAATGGATTCCCTGACTTTGCATTACAACTTTTATTTTGATTACCAATTCTGGGAGTGTAGCAAAATGATATCCTTTTATCTTCGGGCCAACTATTTGGTGCTATTTCTTGCATAAACTTTTCCATTGTCACAACTTTGCTATATGTTGTTAAAGGCTTTGTATCAAAGTAAGTGTCAAAGGGTACTTGAATTGACTTCATTTCTCCATATCTGTATTCCACCCACGGAGGAAGAATCAATGTTCTATTAAGGGCTTTGCTAAATGCTAATGCTCCTAAAAAGTGATCAGCTTGGTTGCCAAATCTTCCTAAAAATATATGATGATAAAAAATGTATGTTACTAAATCATGTACAGTGTATACTATATATAATCCCTTTAACTGAAAATTAAATGTTCCAATAAAACTATCCATATTTTAGTTAACCGGATAAATATTCAGATTAATAATAAAGTTTATAACTTACCCATGCAGGGACAATAGGCAATATATCCATTTTGGTCATAACAAAAGCTTATTTGAAATATTTTTATTAAAATTATTAAGCATTTAATATTCATTATAAATATTTAATGTTTTATTTTTACATTGTTTAGTAAGTAATAACTCTTCATTTGCCTTTGAAACAAATGATTGTTTTGGTAAAATTCATACAATTTACACCGCTCGGCATGTCAAAGAGCAATTCTTGACAGTTAGCACTTGGATAGACACAGATCTGAGATATATATCGATACTCTTTAAATCTCAAGTAATTATATTCTTATTTCTTACGGCTATTGGCTGGCTACACATTACTTCAGGTTCATTAGCCACAGCATTTCGATTTATGCAAAAAAATCGCTGGGGTTAGTAGATAGATATAGATATATATACTATTCTATATAATATGCAATGGTAACTAAGAAGGCGTATTCTGTGACTATAACAGACAAAACCGTGCGGGGTAATCTGTGGTTGTGCACATTATAAATATATGCCATTATTTATTTAGTATTTCCAATAAAAATATTATTCGATTTTAGAAAACGGTAAGAAATGACAATGGATTTTAAAGAATTAGACTCAGATTCTGATGATTCAGACAGTGATAATATGAGTTATTCCAGTGACGAAATATCAGAGGAAGAGGACAAAGCTGTTATATCAGCAAATGGTTAGGACATGTACCATGCTCTCAGAACTCGAATAGTTATCATATAAAAGGTAGAACATAAAAGTAATATATTGTATTTGCAGATGAACCAAATAAAGATGAAGACGATTCAAATAATTCCGACGAAGAAGATGAAGTAGTAAGAGCAATTAAAGCTGAAAAAAATAAACCAAGAGATCATCCACCAACTATAAACACAGATGATTTCATTGTGGATATTTGTTTTCATCCTTCTAGAAATTTAATTGCGTTGGCTAATATTGTTGGAGATATTTTGTTATATGAATACAGTAATGATGAAACAAAACTTGTTAACACTTTAGAGTTACATATGGATGCCTGTAGAGATGTAGAGTTTGATAATGAAGGAATTGATATGTATTCTACTGCTAAGGTGACTATTGTATATCTCCATACAGTTCAAATAATTCATATTTAACAAAGAAAAGGTCCTGACCTTATTTCTGAAATTAATATTAAATCCAGTAATACATATAAAAATCTTTTTTAGGACAAAGTCATAATGGTAACTGATGTTGAATCTGGTAAATTAAAACAATGTTATGAAAAAGCTCATGATGACCCAGTGTATAAGCTGTTTAGTCTGGATAACAATAAATTTGTTACAGGTAATTTTAATTGTTGCTGCAAAGCAACTGGATTTGATGGTACACATAGAAATTGCAAGTTTGACTAGATAATATAAATTATAATTGTTTATTTTTTGTTATGGCTGTATCTTTCCAATTTTGACTTTTATATACATATATTAGTATGTATGCTTCCTTTCAGGTGATGATGCTGGCATAGTAAAACTTTGGGATTTACGTAAACATGATCCAATTTTCACTTTAAAAATTGGAGAGGACTATGTATCAGATATAATAACTAATGATGCACAAAAGTATTTAGTGTGTGCTAGTGGGGATGGTACATTAACATCTATAGATCTTAAAGCAAGGTAATGCTTTTAAATCAGTGTTCGTATATTATGTTAAAATAATAATTACTGCTTTATGCCCTTTGTCATAGTTTCCTATTTTTTAAAACATGTTATTTTGAGTTTTTAAGGGTCAGATAAAAAAATATAATCGACTCTATATACATACATATTTATATTCTTATGAGTGTTACGAATTTTCCAGTAAAATTTACACGGCTTCTGAGCAATATGAAGCAGAGTTAACATGCCTTGGATTATTCCGTACAGAGACAAAATTATTGGTAGGAACATCAATTGGAAAATTCTATTTATTTAACTGGAAGCAATTTGGTTATCATAGCGATGAATATGTTGGACAAAAACATTCAATTCAATGTATGATTCCAATTACACAGAACATTGTTGTTTCATCAGGAGAAGATGGTGTAATAAGAGCTGCACATATGTTTCCACAAAGGCAACTTGGTATTGTCGGTCAACATATACTTCCCGTAGAACGCTTGGATATAAGCCATGATGGCCAATACATTGCATCAAGTTCACACAATGATGATGTTAAATTTTGGAATATATCTTACTTTGAAACAATTGATTCTTTAATTAATGTTAATGAAAAGCAAAATAAAAGGAAGGACATGATTAATAACTTGCCGTCAAGTACTATTAAGAATGCTTCTGATTTTTTCTCAGGATTGTTATAACTACACAATACTGGATGAACTGTTACAATGCCATTTTTTCTTAAATTCTACTTTTGAATAAAATCAAATAAAACTAGCATGAAGTTATCTCTTATAATAAATATATTCTGACTTAATTTCTCCAAGTTTCTTAAATTTTTTTATAATATGTACCTAGTTTATGAAGTTCATAAGTATACAACTTTTTGTTCAAGCAGCAACTGAGAATTGCGCCTATCATCAAACTATTGAATGTGGCTTGCAATTTATATTTGATCTTTTTGGTTTGTCTTCTTTTTGCCGACGATCCACACCAAAACAATGTGGCAAACAGTGCATCACCAAAGCCTCTAAAGTTTGACATATATAAATACGGATATAAATGTTAGTAGTAGAGAAAACCTAGTAGTAGAAGTAAGATGCATTCATTTAAATGATAAAATGACCCTTAATATAGTTGTATATAATTTGTTTTTAACCTAAACCCTAAAAATAAGTAGATAAGGAACATAACTCGTTGTATGTTTTTTTTAAATTTGATTACAATTACATGTATTGCCAGAAACTCTTAGTATAATCTACAGCTACAGTTGAGCTCCTAGGCTAGACCGCCATTAAACCATGCTCCAGTAAAAAAACTTTACTACCGTTGGGCTGGCAAAGACAGAACACCGAGATGAATCTAGAAAAAAGGTACTGCAACAAATTCAAGTATGATTAGTAGCACCCGTTCCTTACTACCCTAGCACGAGGCATGGCCAGCCATAGTGAATAGTCCCTCCTCCCCAGACCAGAGAAGGAAGAGGGATGAATCAACACATAGGACGATAGCAAAGGTGGCAACATGAGCAGCTGCAAAGTAAAAAGTTTTCCGTATTTGCCACCATGAATAAACACCACGATTATCAAAAATGGAATTAACTTCATACATTTTAAGTCGATATAAAAAAAATTGGTTGTTTGTCTAGTCATTTGTTAGGTGACAATCGTCTTTTACCATACTTGATCTGTATATGTCACTTGACGTTCAAATAGAATTATCAACTAATAAGTACCTATCAAGTGTCAACACAGATTTGACATTTAGCACAAATTTATTATTTACGGACAACAAGCTAGGCAGTAGGTCGAACAAGTTATCGAATTTGTGGCTCCTGCAAATTATTGTGATTAATGCTACAAGTTGATTAGTTTTTCATTAGAAAATATTATTTGTTTCGAAAGTTTACTTAAAACACTGTGTTAAGTCTTCAAAATATTTATGATTTAGTTTTCCTTAGCATCAAATTTAATTGGGTATGTCTGTTTCTCACCAATAGTAATTAAAGCAAATATCATAAGTTTCATAGAAAAATCTGTTTTGAGATAGAGTTAAGTTTTATTTCATGTTAATATTTTTATCTTTGATGTAGTATTTTTTTAAAGGAATAATTATACTAATAGCTGCTTAAAACCTTATATATATATATCATTGTCATTAAAATATTCATGTTATCGAGTAGATCAGGAATATGGCTATGGCTCTTGTTGACTTTATTATTATTTAAAAAAGCGATGCTAGGCTACAAGTTGATATATATTTATAAAATTATTTCTTAATTAAAATACATTTTTTTTCATTTTTAAGAACTTGCATACAAAAACATAAGTTCATGTGCAATATATTTTCCATTAAAATGAAGTTATATGTATTATCGCATCTGAGATAGATACATCGTCAAACGTTTACTTAATATGTACTAAAATTACATTATTGATATTTTATAAACATCAATGAAAAATTATTATAGTGACGTCTATCGTAATGCATTACATCTCAGTTCTATCTCTTTCTAACTGATTAACTACCTATGTATGGACGATTCACGTGTATTTGACACGCGACTCGCGTGCGACCCTTGCGTCAGTAAATTTCACAGTATAAACTATAACAGTAGGTATTTCTATGCTGTGCAAAATGTTGGGTGTTAGGTGAGAGTTATTATTATTTAACTGTTACGACTTCTTGATGTATTTTAATCTAGTTCTGAAGTCATTAAAAATTATGTCGTTTATATTTTTTTTCACAAGATTTTGCAAAAGCTCTCTTAGAGAGGGTAGTATACTGGCTTAAATCTTCATATATTGTTCTAACTTTTCCTTTTTTAACATTTCAGCATTAAATCTGTATAAAAAAATAATAATATATTATACATAGTAAAAGTGTATAATATAGGGTTTAAAATAAATAACCTTTGGCCTTTTTACACCAAAAATATAAATCGAATTTAACAAAACGTGGCACGTGTTTCACAATTGGCACGTGTTTTAATGTCACGTTTTCACTGGAGCGCGTTCGCTTGTCTCGAATCCTCTTTGTGGATTCAAAATTAAAGTTACAAGACGTCGTAACCGCGTCACATTGGTTCAGCCTGAGTGACATCCAGAAACATATATTTCATTTTATAGTCTACCCTTTTGATGCGTCCTTAAAATATTAATAGTTCTAAATTCTAAACAAGTGATAGCAAGTGATCGTACCTATAGACAATTAACCTGATTTTTTTATAATTTATCGTCTATCCTTTTTTGACTTAACTGATTTTGTTAAAAGGTCAAAGATGGACTGGGTTCTACGAGGTCCACAAATTCACAGTACATTCAGTAACCTTGGATTTTCTCATCAAGACGGCTATCACATAAATGAAAACTGCAATGGTATGGTTTTAATTTGTATATTATATAACAGTTGAATATTGAATAATATTAAGAGCCTTTTCGTTATTGTAGCTGCTTTGGAATCAATTCTAAATAATATCTTGATCGAAGATAAAAATCTACGAACGTATAGAAGAAGTATCAATTTCGGTCAGAACATAAAGAAAGATTTAATCCCGCTTTTAATACATGTGAAGGATGACAAAACAATTGAACTTCTAATAAAGATACTAGTAAATTTGACGATACCAGTGGAGTGTTTGTTGTCAGTGGACACCATATCACACACTGAAGTTGGAAAGCATACTGTATTTGAAATTAATAGCTTGCTGTCATCTACAAAAGCCGCTTTCGTAGACAATAGAGCAACGAAAGTTATAGTGGAGTTTTTAAAGAAGAATTCTGATCTGGAACAAAAGGCAAAATTAACTGTAGAGCAATGTGCAAACATAAGCAACACGTTATTATTTTTACGTAATATTCTGCATATTCCGGAGGACGTTAACGTGCCGTATAGTTATAGCGCACCACCTCACACGATTCAAAATCAGATATTATGGAACCTTTTCAGTCAGAGCATCGATAAAACCTTAATAAAGCTAATGACTATTCAGGACTCGGTAAGTTGTAACGGCAGGACATCACGTTTTTTAATGCTTCTTGAACTGAGCTGGTTTTTAATTTAGGCTCTTTGGGGCTGCAAATACAGTTCGAGTGCCCGAATTTTTGATGCCATTTAGGATTACTTGAAATAGTTGATATAAATAAGTATTTTAATTGTATCACTTGTTTAACGCTACTTGTTATTCGTGGACTCACTATAAATGCGTACAATACATATAAATAATAAATAAAAACAAATAGTTTTGGTAAAAGTCGGACGAAATTGTAGCGAAACATTGCTTTAGGTATTTATATTTTTCTTGAATCAACGGAAATTGAGATTCGTGATTATATTATGGTTTCATTCTAGATTAATTGGGGTGTAACAATGGTTCAGTTGATAGCTTTGCTTTATAAAGATCAACACGTGACGACCTTGCATAAGTTGTTGAACATTTGGCTGGAAACATCTTTGTCAGAGAGCTCTGAAGATAATGAGAGTAATACATCGCCACCTAACCGATGTTTGTATTTCAATATCTTCTTTACTACATTTAAATGTTAATACTTTTTTGACTGGTTTTAGAGTCAGCTTTCAGACAAAATGTATGAAATTTTAGTAATTTATCACGCACAGTCAACTTGTACCTGTGTACAAACCAACAATAATAAATGCACTATAATTTTGTTTCGCGCCTGTAATCCTAGGTTTTGGTAACTAAGCGAGCAGACAGCGGCGATGCTAAGCGCGACTCTAAAACCACTCTTGGAGATACTATCTCTCATTGTTTTTTTAATTTTTGTACAGGTAGCGACAACTCATCCCCTATGTTAACATCTGACCCGACGTCCGATTCGTCTGACACAAGTGGCAGTGGAAAGATGAATGAAGGACCCGATTCCCCTAACAATAGTTGGCATTCAAATCGCAATATGAGTGAACAGATATTCCAGTCAGACTCACTACAAGATCAAACACGTCTTCTAATAAATAATGAACAAGGGGATAATTCGTTTAAGAACATGACACATATAACCGTAAGACTTTTGGGAGTACCTACTATTGTGTGCATGACTTAATTAGTCATATATATATATATATATATATATAAACGATAACATTGATTTCCCCATTAGTAAATACAAAGGAAGAACCCTTTTTTTATTATGATGATTTTTTTTCTTTTTTTTTTCCTCTCCTGCAATCTGTCCCTTTTTTTCGAAATTCGGTAATAGGTCTATCTATTGGCAAACCCGCTAACCGTTATTTTGATGTGAAATAGTTTTTTTTATGAACTGTCTCTATTCCAGGGCGGAACCCTAAAACCCAATGAGCACGCCGAACATTGTGAGATACCAATAAATGTTAAAAAGTTAAAATCCGAATCAGAATGCAGCTATGGCGCACTGATTGAGAATCAGGAAGTAATTTCGACCTCCAGTAATGACGACGAGATGCCAAGTAAGAAACCAGTGCACCAGAAGCTACACAAACCTCACAAAATAAGAGTGAGCGTCACACTTCAAGACAGGAAACGAAAGAAGATAGTAAAGAGAGGGAAGGCTAATATGTACGTATTGAAATTATTTATGTTTTATTGATGAGTGTAGTGCAGCGATCTTATTGTGATTTATTTTTCAGAATAAACGTGCAAGGCTTAACACAAATAACCCCCACGGATGAGGATATATCTAACGTTCTAAAGGAGTTCACTGTGGACTTCCTTTTGAAGGGTTACAACTCCTTAGTCCGAACACTGCACACGCAAATTTTGACAAACATGCAATTAGAAATCGACACGTCACACTTTTTCTGGCTTGTGACGTACTTTTTGAAGTTCGCGACTCAGATCGAACTCGATTTAAAGCACGTTAACTCGGTGCTGTCGTTCGATATTGTATTGTACTTGACAGCCGAAGGTGTCAATTTGTGCGAGCAATTTGAACTCGCGGTAAAATTGGATGGAAATAATTTAAAACCAAGTATTCGGAGATTGCACTTGGTAAGTTTGATTCAAACTGTAATACATTATTTGTTAAATTCGATTTAAATTGATTGTAATACTGGTAGGAATTTGGGGATTTTTGTGAAAATTCCTGGAAGTAATATGACTTGATTTGACTTATGATCCTATGTCCCCTCGATGGGACAGAGGTCATCCACAGCAATATTCCATCGTGGTCTATCCGACGCTTCGCATTTTGGAAGAAATATAGTTGTCATTTTTTGATGTCAGACTACTTTTTCTTCATAACAGTTTAATCACCCGATTGCAAAATTTTATTCAATGTTTACCTTTTAGGTAGTGACAGCAATTCGCGAGTTCGTTCAAGCTATTGAAGTATACAAAAAGTCCATCCACGTTTGTCGCGAGGACAAAGATATTCTTCTAGAATTGCAAATGAAAATGTCTGAGACTGAGGAACTCCGGTCCTTATTTGTGTTGCTTCTACGACACTACAACCCTAAATATCACTCTAAACAATATCTACAGGTATGCACTCCATGTAATTCTTAACTTCTTTTCTTAGCAAAAAGCAGTGTGTGTTAAAAAACTTTTAACATACTAACTTAATTCACCTGTCGATTTAATAACACTCTATCCCAAAACTGAAAGTAACTTTTTATAGTTACATTTCAAATGGTGTTGCCAGTAAACTATTCTCTACTTCTCTTTAAAGTTATCACGAATTAGATAAATCATTGTGTTACTTTAAATGTCGCAAAATCAACATATGAAGTTTATTGTTATAGGATCTTATCGTCACAAATCACATCCTAATAATGTTTTTGGATAGCGTCATGAGCTTGCCAGAATACAAGGGTACCGGTAAAATGATTGACCATATAAGACAGTAAGTGAGATTTTTTTAAGGACATAAATTATGTTTTCTCTCCATAATGATTTAAGCTGAAATTGAATAATCCTTTCATACATATTTCCTTCTGTTATATATATATATATTTTGTTTGTTTGTTTATAGATTCGCAACGCCGGAAATAATGTATCAGTACGGTCTGCTATTGGACGATTATGAGGGTAATGGCGAATATGTCAACGATTGTGTGTTCACGTTAATGCACCACGTCGGTGGGGAGCTGGGCTGCCTCATATCCCTCTTTCAGCCGAAAATACTCAAGACTTTTACATCTATATGGAAGTCCGAGTTTGAAATTTGTGATGTGAGTAAAGTTATATTTCAGTTGATTAAAACGATTGAACGTTCAATTATAGTGCATCGTTTTCATTGTTAGTTCATTCAGATCTAGATGATTAGGCTCTATACTTAAATGGCAGCCTCTTATAGGACATTTAATATAGTAGGTTTCAAAAATAATGGCAAGGCTCATACATTTTAAATTGACGAAATAACTGTAGGTGGCTATAACACATTATTTTGGGAAAGTCATATTTTATATTTCAGGATTGGTCAGATCTGATTGAATACGTGATAAATACTTTTATAAAGAAACCTCACAGTCTCCAACGAACCATGTCATTCCGATTGGATACGGAGAGTTTTGACGACGACAAAGTTCACAAAGAAGTTATTAGCGAGAAAGCGAAAGAAGATACCACTGCCGACCAGGTCATGTCGGATGTAGAAGATAATGATATGTAATATTTCTTTTAATACATTTATATTTTTAACTAAAATTGATCTGTTCTAGTATATCTGTTTCATTTGATGTGGTAACATTCAATTGTTTACTAACTAGACGAATATTTTTATAGTTTTTATATACATGGTTTATTTTGAAATAGTAAACGATCACGTTATAAATAAATGTTTTAAAGATTTGTCAATATATCTGATTAAAGATGGACGGAAGAAGAGCTCTCCGCGTTTAATTGGATCTACATGCAGAGTAACGCGGTCTCCGACGTTGTTGGTGAAATAATAAAACTTTTTAAAAACGACGGCGTCAATAAAACTCGCGAAAGCGTCATCAAACAATTGTACAAGCAGTCAATAATAGATCGCGGTGAATTCGAGAAGTTGTCAAAGGAGGATTCCGAAAGAAAATCCAAAACCGACACGAGGGAAGGGAAGGACGATGATATTGGCAAAATGTGTGAATATATGACAAAAGATGGTAAAAGTAAATGTCTCGATTGGGTGCAGAATGTGTTGCTTGAAACCTGCCATGCCAAAATATGTTTGGAGAAGATGAGGGTGGCTAATACTAATGAGGATGTCGTTGGTGAAAAATATACTTTTCCGTCGAAGGGGCCCAAAGAGTTCCCCGTCATATACCATTCGCTTTGTAAGTTGCCTTGTCAACTGTATGTATGTTTGAATGTTTTTGTCCGAGACCTGTTTACACATGGGCCAGCAAGTACTTCATGTTAATGACTTTGAAAGATTTATTTTCATCCACTGCACTTTGCAATTCATTGCATATATATTTGTCTCTTTTCAACACACCGTAAACACATTTTGATAGAAAGAGACAAGAGATATCAACCCTGCTTTGTAACAATCTTAAATAAGTATTAGATGTATATGATCTTAATATTTTCCCAACGTGACAGAACGTTGAGCACATAATATACAATTACGAATAATTCTAAGGATTTTAATGATTTCAAACCTGTGAAATTCAGATATCAAACAAATAGAAAATTAATGTGTAAAGTAATATAGTGGTTTCAAGAACAAAATCGACTCGTATGATATAATAAACTGTATATTTTATTTTTAGTGTTCAATCGTTCTGTCCCGTTAGTACCGTGGAATTGTGAACAGGCTGCGATTTGTAAGGACTTGAAGTTTTTACAACTTTTAAATAAACTGGGATTCTCTATGCCAGTTGATACGGGAAAAGTATTTATAAGGATACCATATTGCTGGACACCGGACTTTTTGTACGAGGTTGCGAGTAAAATTTCATCTATCGACACATGTAAGTATTTTTCACATCAAAAAACATGCCATAGATACAACCTCTAAATAGTTTTAATGATAGTTAATGTACTATATATATACTATATATAAGTAATCAGATTTGACAACTGAACCGAATAGAACAGAACGAATGCAGGTGAATATTGAACAAACAAATTAACGACCCCAAGCAATATAAGACAATGCGTCAATCGATTAAATTGGTGATCTAAACTAATCAGTCAAATCTATTTTATGCCAAAATTTTGGTTTCTAACCGTTTTTTGTGCTATGTACGAAGAGGGTAATGTAGGTAACCTATGATGTTCAAAGGGATTAAACTCACACTGAACGACCTATTTGTAACACGCAGTAGAAAATAGGTTTACGGTGTTGGTTTTATATGTATAGTTCAAATGATTTGGGTTAAAATTTGTGTATTCAATGTGACAATATTCCTGGAAAGAAAAAAGCACGCACAAGAATAGAAATACAACAGTTCATAGTAATAATATAATATCTAAGTTATTATATATACTTAGTACTTATGACTCAGTTAGAGTAATTTCAATAATTGATGTATAAAAATATCATTGCTGTACCGTAATCGGCTTGCCTAGACTACCTTTTCCTTTATGAAATCGTGGTATCAAGTGATGCACTTACACAGGGTTGAGTAGAATATGTCCGAATTTATGTGTTATACAAGTCTCCGAATGTGTTAAATTTTTCATGATATATTTTTTGATGAATTACATTAACACTTCTCAATATTCGGGATTTGTAAACACGGATTATAAATTGAAATCAAATTCGATGTTTTGTAGCCAAACTCAAGTTTCTTCTAAGCGATATATCAAAGAATAGTATTATGAACTCATCATTAAAAACAAATGTGATACCAGACAAACCTAAAGATGTGGCCATTCCAGTGATGTCCGAAAACTTCTATCAGATACACAAACACAAACATTTCGCTGCTATTCTCAATTATACGCCTATGTAAGTATTCGATGATTTAATATTAACATCTTAATATGAAAACATTTGCTGACAATTTTTATCTAATATTCAACTTAGTTACGTACCAATTTACGTCTTTTTCCAAATTGTATTTACGTTATGATGGACAGCTCTGGTATTCCAGTAAAGCGAATAACTTAGGATATAATAATAATTAGAATAATGTAGGATTAATAAGACTACATTATTCCAAACACATATTATATCCTTGAATAGTTTAACTATTACACTTACACTATTTATCGGAATAGGTGAGACTTTTCAAACATAGCTAAATTATAATGAATGATGTCTATAGCTATAGCCTATAGGGTACCTAAAATACTTAGCATCGTAGTACTTATGAGATGTTATATTCAGGCCGGGCTCGTCTTTTAATTCAGCGACTGAAAATACAAGTGCAAGTTGGTTACAAGTGGTTCAGAAATCACAGGAGTTTAAACTGACATTGGATCTTGAAAGGTAAGAATCTACTTGTATTATATCAGTCTTATTGATCTTTTGCAAATATTACTACAAAAATAGTATACCGATATTCTTATTTGATAACTATAAATAATATTAATATTTGAAAAAAAAATCGATTGTATATTCCTTCATTATGTTTATCTACGGATCACTATCACGGATTTATTTATGATTTTCTCACAAGAGAGAAAAAAAATCAGCTAAAGACTTATATATGATTAATCTGTATATTTTATAAAAACGTTTTGTAATGATTTACAAAATTATTATACACACTTGAGAAAAAGAAAATATAATTTGTTCCCTTGCGCCAAATGATATATCGTTTTTAAGGACATTATTACACAGTGATGGTCAGAATGTGACGGATGAAGTTAAGCATCCGGTGGGTGCTCCGATGGTACAAGGTGATGAGCATATCAAACCCGTCGCTCATCCACAAAAAGTGGAACCAATTGCTCACAATCCACCCGAATCTGAACTTTGTAATGAAAGGTGAGCTAAATCTTTTTCTTATTGAAATGATAAGAACATAAATCAACTTCATAGCACTATTTTGTATAGATTGTGTTTTTATTTGGAGCTAAAATAACTCTAAAAGTATAGTGCCTGTATTTGTATTATAAAGGAAATGTTATGTAATAAGTGTTCACTATTAAATCATATTTATAAAGTGATCCGCTTGATGCTTTTTAAGCAACAGTCCTAAGTTAAATTGGTTAAATTAACAAACATCGATTCTTGAGAAACATTAATTGTTTTGGGTGCTTTTGCACTCTACTTAATTACTTGCCTAAATGTAGGTGTAGATACCGTATTCACCACTCCACCACGTAAACTAAGTTGTTATTAGCCGAGGCGTAAATAAAATATGTTCATAGCTCATACGCTTTCTAACAGAATGACAATTAAACTCCGATAACCACCCTTTTATCTATAAAATACGCTATAATAAATATAAAATACTAATGTCTAAAAAATGGATTTCTTTTAAGTTCATGCGATACAGCATCAGTTGCGTCAGATCTCACGAGAATGTACGTATCGGATGAAGATGAAAAACCCGAAGTTCATCGTTCTTCTGCGGACAAGCACTTCAATGATGGCCACTCATTAGATTTGGACAGCAGCGCCGGTAAGAGACCTCGGGTACATTTGACGCAACGGTTTTGCTAAAGTCGATTCACAAATCCTTTCAAATTTTAATCTATTAGAGCGGCCGAACATATACTTTTACAAAAAAAACATAATTTACGCTGTAATAAAACGTACAAGTGTGTTTAAGCTGAAACAGTGTAATGAGACTGAGTTATTTTTAGTTGATTACATACAAAATGTATCCAAGCTTTGTTTCTCGCTTTTGGGCTTACCTACAATCAATCGATCAATGATTCAAGTTTTTTTTTAAATTCGGTCACAAGAGAAATGAATGTTCAATAGCTACTTGCACCTATTGCGTTATATGTGTATTTGTAATATGTATATATATATATATATATATATATATTATTATTATTTAAAAAATCATATTCGTGTTTCATAACAAATATATTAACTATTTTATATATAAATCTCTAAGTAATTAATATATACTTTAAAACCGAAAGGTACTAGGAAATTATTATGGTTATGTAATTTTGTTGCAGAGTTTAGAATATGTTATGGAATTTAATGTTATAGAAAGCATAAAGTATTTTTCTTAGCGCTTAGTATTGCAACTTTTAGTTTTAGGTATTAGTAATAACGGAAATTATCAACAAATAGAGTATTTTATGTTTTATTTTTATAATAATAAATAGACAAAACCTTTCTTATATTTCTATAATTATATTAATGATCGACTTTCTCATTGCCAAAAATGCAATTAAAATGTTTATTTTTCAACGTTACCAACGTCGCTTTACAGATTTTTTATGTAACAATTTATATACGTTTTATTTGAATAAATAGATTCTAAATAATACTCGTTTTATTATTATCATAATTTATTGAAAATCACTACACATCTAGCAACAAACACTTACGACACCTAGTAACAAGTTGAAAATAACAATTATTATTTTAAGTAGTAAAAACAGTACTCATATAATCTCACCCACACTTTTCAATGAAATAGCCCTGCGGTTCTTAATAATCACCATTCACGTCTTCATTGTGTGAATAATAAGGATATTGTTGAATAGCAGCATTTGATTCTGGTCTATCAGATCCATAGTAGTTATTGTGTTGTGTATGAACACTAGGAGATTCTTCATACTGTTCGGAAATGGGAGCATGTCCGCTATAGTTTGGGCCATTATAGCTGGGCGAATCACTGCCACGAGCATTTTCCTTAACTTGATAATCTACGTTGCCTTGAAAATTGTGGCCGTCACCCAAAGCCAAGTGCTCGTGACCATTCGAAGTGTGTGGTAGATGAACTATCTGAGGAACTGGTACAGGATAGGGTTTATTAACATGAACCGGATATGGAACCTTCTCCACCACTTTCACTGGATACGGAACAGGTATTTTGATCGCAACAGTTTTTGTGATTTTTATAATTTTTACCGGGGTTTCTGGTATTTCCACATGCTCACCAAGGTTGTGCAGTTCAGTTTCATATCCTTCGACTGGTATTGTGTGTGAATTATGTGAGGCTACTACACATATGCCGATGTGAAGAAGGGCAATTTTTAATATCTATAACAAAAACTCTGCTTAAAAACAAAATACAATCAATACAATACTTGCAATGCGAATTTAGTAAAAATGCTTCCGAATTCTTATAATAAATATTATCGTTCTTGATGTAATCTACTTTTTTTTATAATAACGGTCATTGTGTACGAGATAGGAAGTTTTTACGTAACTGTTACATAAAGCGGTTCTAATAAAAACAAAAAATACTAACCCGCAGTTTCATAGCGATGTAAGTGTAGGTCGAAGGCGCAGTAAGAACTATTTCACAGTAAATGCGAGATTGGCTTTTATACGGTTACCTTCATTTCAGTGTTTAGGTGGAGCTATCACTTTCTTTACATAAAATAGTGTCTATGGACCCGCGCGCAGTAATAGAACATTCACTATCTAACATTCTTTATTGCAGCAATATGTATGAATTCATTTAATTTTCTTACTTGTTTCCAAGAATTACCTTAGTTTGTAAAAAAAACACTAAATTATTTTTCTGGTCTAACTCCCCAGAATAGTTATGTTTATATTAAATTTCTACTAAATTGTAAATGCTAAATTAATATTTCTAGAAATAAAATATCAATCTTAAACAAACAATAATATTTATTCAAATAAATTTAGTTAGAGTAAAATTAAAATCAGTATTATGGAATAACTTATTTATTGTATAAATACTAAATAAACATTTCAGGTGTTACATAATTAAACTCTCATTCTATCTGATAGCACTCTTACAATTGATCCCGAGCCTCCAATGTTATATGCTTTTTCGTGCCACAATAGAAGATGACCGCTAGATCCTTCAGAAGGATATTCAAAGCCTCTGTAGATATACTTCATCAATATGTCAATATCATCTACAGAAAGGCAAGCTACAGCTTCCTCAATTTGCACAGACTTGATGGCCAGAAGGACTTTTAAAGTCAATGCTAGAGCATTGTCCTGTGAAATAAAATTTTGGTTTTGGGTCATTCTTTTTAATGAATAAATAGATAGGATTATTCTTCTAGATGGATGATAAAGAAACATATGAATAAACATAATGTAGACTATAATTTAGTATAGAGAAATGGTTTGTTATTAAGAACAGAAACTAGAGAAAACTCACTTTTACTTGCTGGTTAGAAGTCCCAATTGGAGCATTGTTTAAAACATGTTTAAGTGCATCAACATATTTACCTGTATTTAGATTTGTAAGGAAGATTAAAAACAAAACTTATAAGTTATAAAAAATTGAAGATTTTAAAACATCTGAAAATTTAGAACAATATTTAAACGAATATTGGATGACTCACAATGAAACAAGAGGCGGTGCGACCGCCTCTTATTTACTAAAATTTATTAATAATAATTTATTTTAATTGTTCTTTACAATTAATATTGACTATACAAAAAGGATATTGGTTTAGTAATGCACAAACTTCTCCTTCATCAGGTCCCGCAGGAATTGCTTGTTCGGCTTCATCTTCTCTAAAATTATCTTCGTTGTATTGATCAATGTCGATCTTACGAAAAGCTGAACTAGATGTATTTTTAGCCATTGTTGATTATAATATAAAATTTACTGTTTTAGCTGAAATTAATCAAGCAACTAGTATTAAGTTATTTAATTATTTTTACATATATTTAGTAATTAATTATTACATTTAAAATAATGTGAACACAGATTATTATTTGTAATGATTAATAAAGTATAAACACTAAACTCTAAACAGGGTTGCCAACTCTAGCATTTGCTATAGATGCAAAACGGCACCTCAAATAATGGGATCGTCGTGGATTTACTTTTAATTTTAATAAATATATTATATTTAAAATTATTTTGGTGTCTGTTCACAGTTTATTTATTCTATTTAATGTTAATTTTTGCTCAAAACAAAAATGAACTTGTTTTACCACACTCGGTTGACACTGAGCCTCTGTTTTTATTTTCACTCAACTTATTTTTACTATGTATAATTACGTACACTATATCCTCGCTGAAAGTGCTGGATGTAGTGTTTCCTCTTACAGATTCTTTTAATTATTATTCTTATGGTTTGCAAGGCTGTGGATTTAAATGGCGTTGATTATGCCAACAGAAAACGTCAATGTCATTTGTCAGCTGATTATATAATTTGGATATTTATTATTTATTGTAAACTTCGTTTTGGCGTGTACATTATAATTAATAAACGACCACTTACGTTATCAATGTTTATTTCGTAGATGCGTTTAAAACTCTTGGGGCTATTTTAGATAGAAAAATAGATACTAAAGCTTATATTACTCAAGTGATTAACGTTGCCTTTCTAGCACAGCTGTTTGCATTATTTCGTCAGAATGACAATGGGCGATGAATTACCCGTCACTTCCTTGGTTTTGCCTGTACTCATACGTCCCGTACTATCACAGGTAGGTCAATAATAGTTACGTGATATTTGTCAGCTTTAAAGAATACAAAAGTACTTCAATCCAAATCAAGTTTCTATAATATTTTTCAAGCAACAATTATATTTCAACTTACAATGATACCAAAACTAAAGTCTCAAATTCCATACTTTTGATGTATTTAAACCTTCATGTAAATCTTGTCCCAAAAAATACTTAGAAAGAAGTAAAATATATTGTTAATGTTTTTTAAAGCTTGAAAAGTACCATGTTGGAGGTTCACAAACACTACGTGCAGCTCTCACTAAAGCTGAAGCAGCAGTTCCTGGGCTTAACTATGACTTGGTGGCTGGTATCATGAGACGAGCAGAGATACCAGTGAACATGAATGAAAGCTTGCTACGTCTGCAAGGAACACTGACAGAGTCGGAATGTAATGTGTCTTTAAATTACCTGACTTGGTCTGATAAGAAATTAAATTTAGACATTATAGCAAATTAATGCCATCTCTAGCTCACTATTATTGTAGAAAAGCTTTTATTTTTTTGTAATCATATTCATTACATAGTTTTTTTGTTATAAACAAGTTTGTTTTTGTGTCACTTCTATGTTTTTAGATCCCAATACAAAAATGGATTGTTAACCTTATTTCAGGTGCAGATTTAAGACTGAATCGATCAGAGGAAGCCTTCCAAGAATTGAACAAAAAATCTTCAGCCTTAAAGAAGATTCTGAGTAGAATTCCTGATGAGATTACTGATCGTAAAACATTCCTGGAGACTATTAAGTATGGTTTTCTTAAATAAACAAAAAAAATAGACAACTCTGGTCATTAGTTTTGATGTTTTTAATATCTGAAGTATAAACATTTTAATAAATTTAAACTGCATAATATTGAGATAGTCAGGGTGAATGATAACTCTATTAAAAATAGAAAAGCAATATAAATCACTAACCAAGTATCATTACATGGAGAGTAGAAGATAGTGTTGCTAGCACCACCTTTTGTAATAAAAGTCATAATAGTATTTAATATGAGCACTTTAATATTGGCTATTTTTTAATATTGTTTACCTTATGTTTTAAAGTAGATAAATGGATCATTTGTGTTTAATAATTTGATTATATGTACTTCTCAATTCTTTCAGAGAAATTGCTTCGGCAATTAAGAAACTGCTTGATGCTGTTAATGAGGTTTCTGCTTACACTCCTGGGCCAGGGAAACAAGCTTTAGAGCAAAGGAAGAGAGAATTTGTAAAATACTCGAAAAGGTTCTCTAACACACTAAAGGAGTACTTTAAAGAGGGACAGTGAGTTTAATTTTTTAAGACCTTATTTCATTAATCTAATTTTAACACTAGTAACATATTTTCCAGTGGAATATGTAAAATTTTGTACTTTTTCAGAGCAAATGCTGTTTTTGTGAGTGCACTGTATTTGATTCATCAAACAAATCAAATTCTCTACACGGTGAAGAGCAAGTCGGAATGAATCATTTCAAAATTTCGATTATTTAAACTTTTATTTTAGTTAAGAACTTTTTGTTAACAGTAATATTTACATTAACTTTAATAGTATTATTAAAAATAAATTCGTCTTTGTTATATTATACACTATTATTTTAAGGGGGGAGGTATATTTCGTACATCGACACGCACGTCCATTTCCGAGCTGGGGCTGAGCGAACAGAACGTTTAATCGAATCTCGCTGTTTGACAAAATAACTTCATAATGCGGTATAATTTTACTTCAGACGTGCGCCTATTCTTTATCCACACATTTGCTAACGTAGTCACAATAGTTACACCAAGATGTTATTTAAACGTTAAACGCGTTCACAATGTTAAATCAATAGTTTTGTCATATGTTAATAATTTACGATTTATACATAATAAATGCAATCGTTAAGGTATCTAGATTAAGTTCCATTATAAGACACCAAATTGTATATTTTGAAAGTATAAAGTGTTTATATGAAAACGTTAAATTATTTCTTTGTTATCTTATTCAAGTATATGTATGTATGATTAACATTGGCTATTTAGTTTTCCATTAGATAGCGTTCAAGAAAAGCAGTAGGCATAATATAAACCCCTAAAAGGGGCCTAATTTTTTTTATATATTTCTAGAGGCTTCATTTTTTTTATATTCATACGTTGTCCAAACCACACAAGTTTACTTTGAACCAATGTCGCGTAATGTAAAAAGAGTCATGTCTGTGGCTGTATCGAATTGAAGTCGGCACATAGATGACCCATATTCTTACTGTCAAGACGAGTGAATCTAACGATATAACTCTATAGATGTTGGAATCATACTACAATAATGCTAAAAATGTAACGCAACTTGTGGAAATTATGACGTTGGTCATTCATTTGAAGTATTAAGACAATTTTGATTAAAACGATTGTCAAATATGCACGTCTCTCTGGTCATCCTATTACGGATAAAATAGATGCCATTTTAAAGAAGTTTAACAAGTTACGACGTAGGTGAAGAACAGCGGTATTTGGGTGCCTCACTAGGTCAGTTAAGAAAACTAAATGAACCGTGTACTCATATAGATCTCATACATCTATAACCACTCACAAGAGTTTGACTTGGGGGTGTTCTTGCACTTTAAAAAAAAAGAAGATTTTTCGTATAAAATGCGAACATACTTTTTCGATCAAATGATTGTACGAAACTGTTGTCACCTTAAATGTGACGTCTTAACGAAAATGAAGGGCATTATTTTTTCCTCATCGCATTAGTCACAAAACTGTAATGTTACTGAACTACTGAAACGTTAAATTAATAGTATTTTAAAATAGAGGTCATCTTGTAATTCAGACGAACTTTTTTCTATATTTTTTCAATTTCAATTTAATGGTGCATTCGTAATTTAGTGGCCCTTTAATATTTGTCCGTGAAAAGTTGATAATTGTTTCGTGACTGACGCGGGTCAGTAGATTCTTCCCATCGTGCGATCAACACAATAGACTGTCGTGCCTCTTGAACTCTACGCATAACAATTTTCAACCGTGTCACTTGACACACCTTGTTTCACAAACTAAAAAGGTTTATTTCCCATCTATTTCAATAATTATTAGATGGTTCTGGAGGGATCTGCAATATATATTTTCATCATACTGAACTGACAACTAAATATTTATTCTAAGTACCAAATTTCCTATTTTGCTAAAAACTTCAAGTTCTTAATTTCTATTAGTTCTTCAAGTGATATGTAGTATATAACAAACTAAATAAAACTTTTATCTAAGGCCTAATGTATGATTCGTTTATTATGCATAGTATTCGTAAGGCTGTCTCAAGCTTTTTTTATAAACCCTAGTCACTTGAATGTAGAAGGAAAAATTGTAATGCTAAGCAATTAATAAGGTGTGAGCATGATATTAATATATATTACATATTATTCTGATAAGTGGAGCTTACATGTCATAGAGAATAATTATTAGTCCATCTTTCACAATAGATTACTTTCTTTCCGGATAAAGAACAGTTCATCTCCGTACGTTAACAATGAGTCAATCATGCGGATCACTTAAAATATTCATAGCTTAGCGGAGGCGTAATCGATTTAAACGTTTCGTTCTGCTATTGCTCTACATAATATAAGATGAAAGCGCATGATATGTTAACCTTTAATCCCAATAAGGTCGAATTATCTGTCTTGTTACTCAAAATAAAATAGATAATTTACGCACTATTGTGCCTTAAAGAAAGCTTAGAGTATGAGTTGGAAATATATAAAATATGGGTGCAGATATTTTATGGATTACAGAAATGATTGTGTGATCCATAAAATGTGGGGAATGATACCCAATCTGTTGATACAACTATATAATGAATGCGAACATTTGGTAATAGCCGTTACTGCAATGATTGCAACAGATTCGAAGTTTGAACCCCCTTAGCCTTTGATATAAGCTGAAAGTAAAACACTGGAGTGCTTGCATCAAATTGGGATCATCAGCCACTTTCTTGACGTACACAAGTGTTCGCTCGAACAACGCTAAGTGGAAAAGATATAGGTAGTCTTAACTACCTACTTGTTTTTATAGAAAATTCAAAAATCTGTAAAATCTCCAGAACTACTTCGGCATCTCCGCGGTACATTTATATAAACGTAGTATAGATTTTTTCGCATTTTTAAGTTGGCTACACCCAAACAAAACGATTTTATTGAAATTTTATTGATGTCTCCCCATTTAAATTAGCATAGTAGACTGCTGAAAAAGCTAGTTGTTAATGCAAGACATTGTGAATTGATCGATGCGGAGCATCCTGTAATTGTTGCACATCAATCTCTGTTCCTGGTTGCAAAAACAAGCATTTGTTATTGAAGATATTATCATTCGATAACCGAAAATGTTAACTTGATTTATACCAATGATTCAAATCGTAACATTATACAGAACGAAGTGCATGAAAGTTCAACGATGGATTGTTTTATTCAGAATATGTGAGGCTTATAAAATATCTATTTGTTATTACTGCGTATTATTTCCAGTTGGATATTTTCAAATTCAAATCAATCAAAAATATAAAAATGTAATACTTGTAAGAAAACTAAAAGGCGCATAATATTTAAGCGTATAAACAATAATATCCTATTATTAGGCTTTTTATAATACTTTTTAATGAAATTAATCTGAATAGGTCAACATCTTTCATTGTCACTGTTCACACTTAATATATAAAGTAGGTAGCTACACGAAAACGTATAATGCAATGTATAATATATCTTTATTAGGTATTATATATTTGATATCTGTGGTATAGGGTTAACATTTTTCTAGTGCCTTAGTTTTTCTAAGACGAGAAATATATGTATGTAGTCAGGCGGGCAGTTACATATATTTCCGTAAATGTTTTTCAGAGTTGATAAATTTTACATGTTTCAGCAGACAGATGTGTCGATGAAAAGTTTGACGGTATAGCAACCTATCTAATGTGATTCGTCATACAATATTAATGGAGCATCTGCTAAGTCGGGACATTGGAGGCGACTCGCGAAGCTCTGGCGCATATGCAATGGCGTCTCCTGGCGACGATTGACAGGCAAATGTATGCTAATGCGACACTCACTGAATAATATGCTGTGTTAATAATATGCTGACGGGTCAAGTGTCTGTTTCTTGTATCACAATACATTTTCTATCGAACAGAGATTATTTTAAGTAATATGAATTAATTTAAATTATAACAAGACGCATTTGTTATTTAAAAGTTATACGTAACAAAACATTTACTTGTACAATGATGTTCCATTATAAGAGCGCTATTGATAGTGTTCACGATTTGCGGAACTGTTCCCACAGGATTTGAGAGGGTCACTCGTGGGACAACACTGCAATTGTCAGCGGTTGCTCAAGCGCCGGCTTTGCCGCACCCGGCATCTGTTCCCTGTCGTGGGAGTGTGCAGGGTAACTGATCGCCAACAATAACACAAATCAATGAAGCGACCGGCCGTGGCAGGTCGCGCACCCCTCTGGATGCTGTGGGAACCTAACACGCAATTAATAATAATGCACTTCATCCCTTATAATGAGAATGTGCTAGATACAAACATTACACAATTCATAATATAATAAGTGAATACAACGTTTTATTTTCCAACATTTGTAGTTTTTTAAAACGTCGTTATTTGTAGGTAACTGCGTAGCTACTTAAGAATAATATTGATGCTCTTATTATCATAAAAATACAGATAAAATTTTAAAACGATGGGAGGAACATTTTGAAAGGTTTGTGGGTTTTAATATCATTCGTGACTCGTATGCAGTTGCTTTTTGCAGATTTGTTTCAAGCGACCTTTATAGTCCATTTAGATTTAAGTATATGACAAAATTTAAACGAAATCTTTGGACCAAAGTTATTAATGTCAGAGATCGGAGAAAAAAAACTGTTTTACAATGTATATAATATAAATATAACTATTCGTGTTTAATGTAAGTACTTAGTAATGCCTCAAAAAAAATTATTTCAAAAATATTGATGAAATGTTAAAGCTTTCTTTGGAATTTTATTTCATTAGTGTAATTGTTTGTATGAATATTCATTACGTATAAACTAGGGGCCCAATGGTTACCATCATACGCCACCTGACGCACATGGCCAGCATTGCGTGACCATAGCCAATGTAATTGTGGCTGTCGACTCATCAACAAATTGTTGATAAATGTATTTACCTCATGTTATTATGCATTTTACAAATTATAAAATTTTTGAGTGATTAATATATTTATCGATATTCTTTTTATCAAATAAACAATGTTCGCGAATATTTCAATGAGGTGCTTGATAACTTTTCTTATTCTTGGTAATAGTCGTCAATGTAAGTTGGTCGCTGAAACAAAAACTTTTTCTTACCTGCGGCTAGTAATCTTTTCATGTTGATTCAATATTCAATAGAGGTATGTACGCTGTATTTTAGGAATTAATTTTGATTATTTGTTTCTGTTATTTAAATTACTGGTGATTGGCAAACAATAAGTCAAAGCTAATCTTATTAAAGCTATTATACGAATATAAAATAGTGTAAAACGGGAGCGTTTGTCATTACTACAATAATAACGCACTACGTTCCGGGCCATAAGTTTCTGATGATATCGTATGCGCGTGCGCCCAACTGTCAGGAGTCGCGTGCCAGCTTAATAAGCTCTTAATGAAATTAAGGACTGTTGCGTACCATATTGTTAGGGATGATTGAAACAAATACAAAAATAAAGCAACATTAACTAATAAGCACTATAGACGTAGTTTAATGTTTTTTTACTTCCTGTTTCATCTACGTTATTTATTAACCTATTATATCAAGAAATTATCACAAATTGGGAATTGTCTCAGAATAGATTTAATGATAATAAAAAAATAAATTAATGACGACAGGTTCTAGAGTCCGTCAACCTACAAAAATGTGTTGTTCTCGATAAAATAATTTAAAGGACATAAAACTAATTAAAACACAATTTCGTTTTACATAAGTTATATTTACTAACTTAAACCTAACATAATTTATTAAATGAAAATATTTTTTCTGGGTTTACAACAATTTTATTCGTACTCCGTTACAATTAGAAATGCCGCAATGATAACCTCATGCGACACAAAAAAAAAATATGAACCTGTACTTCTCAAGCTCTTTCAACCAACCCCTTATATATCAAATACTTGTTTCAAGTCCTATGTATGGAAACAAACTGAATTTGCAGGTGCATGCACTGAGAAAACCCTATGTAAATGTTGACTTAACACTTCAATAATTTCCCTATCTGACACAGAAATATGACAAAGATTTTCTTTATACATTATCGGGATTCACGACGGTGTTTATTTACGGGTTGCTTAATGTCACCTATTCCTGTGGATCCCTTCAGAACGATGAATAAACACGTGCGCATGCGCAAACACATGTGTGCTAGTTTCACACCGGTCCCTTTCAGAGCTGATAAGTGCGTAAATGGTGCGAATGGTATCTTTAAATAGTGATTCTCATGTAAATTCTTGATAATATGCAAGCATCTATTTTTGAACCTTTATTACCTAAAATTGTGTTTCTGATCAATCTTATTTTAATAATTGTTTAGATGAAAGCATCGTACACATCGGAAGTAAAACAGTAACATAAAAGATACATACGCATCGAATTCTATGTTTGGTTTGTTTGGAGCCGCTCAAAAACAACACTTTTCTTGAATTTAAGCTCGATCAGTCTAGCTTGACTTTTCAAGTGCTTTCCAGCAGTTAATGTCAGCAAGAGACTCTTCCTCTTTTAAACTTTTGTGCTATAATAATTACTATTACACAAAACATGTTTAGTATACTTATCCAGGAAAAATAAATAAAACTATACGAGAATTTATTATAGAGTCAGAATGATCGTATTTTGCAGATAAATTTGAATGCGAAATTATTTCAGTTTCAGCAGTGAAGATTTAATTTTCGCTAGTGGCAACTTACTTCTATTGTTCTACTGTTTTTATACAAACAATAATAATGCAGCTGTGAGATTTTATTAAATATTAAAAATGTATCATCATTCTACCCATGTAGTTTTGTGTATTTTTTTAATAAATCCTTTAACCTAAAAACATATAAAATTTTTACTATATCCAAAAACAATATATGTATAAGTAATACAATGCCCGCACGTCGAATTGTGGATTGAAAAGGAAGATCTGAATCGTTCTAATATTATGATAATTAAAACACATGTTTATTTAATAGAGTAACGACTTTTTCAATAAGGTAACTCCTGGGAAAGAGAGCGGTTTAACACACCTGCCTATAACTTCCGATTGCCCGTGTTGACTTTGTTATACTCATAGATTATTCCATAGATCACAAAACTAGTCTAATATTAATTCGTCATAAATATGCACTACTTTTTTAATCCGGTTCCTATTGTTGTAGGTCATTTGAATTTTATAGTTTCAAACATACAATAGGAATAGATACAATAAATTTACCTTATGTAAATCTACCATTTATAAAATATTGATTAATCTGTGTGAAAATATTCACGTGATTGTGTATTCCAATACCTGACTCGAGTTCGGATTTTATTAGGGAATAATAGAATTATTTAGGTTTAATCTGAGAATATTTTTTAAATATAACGCCAGGTTTTATACGAAATATTTAAATTAAATGTGTAATTATAAGTTTAACTTTTGCCTAATTAAGTAATATTATTTCGCAGGAAGTTTAGTCTATTCTTGATTATAAAAGAAATTATTTATGAAAATAGACTTCTATACAGGTATTTTTTTATATAGTTATGATGTAAATGTCTACCTTATTCATGAAATTTTCCCCTACACGTTAAAAACAAAGACATATATAATTTCAATTCACATTATAAATAATTAAATGAATTTCTGCAATATCCTCTTTAAAGACTTACCATTGTATTTATAAAATATTGTATTCGACAATAAAATAGTTGAGAAAAATCACTCGAAGTGGTCGGGTCGTCCGGATGCACGGACTTAAAATAGGAACAATTTGTATAGTGGGTATATACACACGTGCTACGTACATAGTGTTCAGGTGAGGGGGAGCACCAGCTGTCTCAAAGCTAATATTAAATGTATCGTAAGATTAGGTATTTTACGGTACTTGTCGATAAACCCGAATATTGTTAACGTTCTAAAAAACCCTTTATGTGTTATTTTTATTTTGTATTCATAATAAGGTTAGTTTGTACGGTTTCTCAACTATCATGGTGGAAGGGCTTACTACAACAAACTTTTAAAATGGTATGATTTGCTGACAACGTCGACATTTTACAGATTGTGTTACCCTAGGAAAATACCTTACTAAAACATTGCTAACTTGTCTCAAACTTCAGGACCTTGAATAAACTTGCGGCCTGCCAGGTCTCTACGCACGTACCATGTCAGATTTAATTATTGTCAGTATCACCATTTTACATTCAGTAAAAACCCTCTGTATTAGTGACTGAACCGCAGCATAAAATTGCAAGCAACTATTGTTAAAATCAGCTGATCGTTAATCGGTAGGTTCACAAAGCGTTTTGTTGAACTTTGCGAATAGACAAGAGCTTGTCTCGCAAACGTAACGCTAAAAATACCCATTTGCGATTGTCACGTGAATAAGATTTTAGAAATACCACTTACCTAGCTTAAGTTATTACTTTTATTCAAAACTGTTTTGGTTACAAGTGTTTATGTTAAATAAAAGTACCATACTATACTGTTTACATTATATTTTTTACCGGGATCGGGTTTTAGGAATCAGTTTACTCTGCTAAGCGATACTTGCAAAATCAAGCATCTTGTCTCGGGAGGTTATTCTCAAAGCCTCGGAGAGTTTTGCCTCAATCCGGGTGTTCTTAAATAAAAGGCTCTTACTTCAACCTGTGCAGAATCTATTGTTGGTGAGGAATGCGTTGAAATTTGTAGCAGCTGCCCGTCGCACATGCTCGTGTCCTATACGATTTTTTGAACATTATTTGTGCAACTGAAATGCGTCGCTTATTTATTTTGTCCTGTGCGAAGGGGTTGAGCTTTTTTAAATCACTGTAAATACCTGGTTTATTTGTTTAGAAGATCCAGCATTGATAGACAACATATCTTACGAATATAACATTTGTTATTAAGTTAAAAACTTTAAACATCATCAATAGGACTTTATTTGTATATACTTAGTCTTGCCATAAATATTGTTATAAGGAAAAGCACGATTTTTTTTTTATACGTAACATTTATTCCTTTCATAGTGAGTTAGTTTAATACATCAATATATAACTATTAAAAATATACAATGTTTATTCGAAGTGGTCTCCATTGGCTGCAATACAGTCTTTTAAACGTTGAGGCCAGTTATCAATAGCAGCACGAACTCTTTCTAGAGGAAAATTCTTCACTGCCAACCGAATGGATCGTTTTAGGGACTCCAAATTATCATGGCGTTTAGAGCAAGCCTTACTCTCTAAAACTGACCATAAATCATAACCCAATGGATTTAGGTCAGGACTTGACGACGGCCAGTTTTCAGTGCTGATAAAGTCCGGAACGTTAGTTTTCAACCAAGATTGGGTGGATCGAGCTCTATGACCCGGTGCCGAGTCTTGTTGAAAGCACCATTCTTTGTTATTGAACATGGTGTTAGTTAAAGGCTTAACTACCGTCTCAAGAATGGTATTTTGATAAACTTGTGCCGACGTTTTAATACCTTTTTCACAAAAATATGGCTCAGTCACCCCTTCATAGCTAACACCCCACCAAACCATCACTGAAGTGGGATAATGCCCACGTTGTACTCTGTTTACTAATTGCGAAGCTTCTTTAGAGCTTCCAGCATAAATACGGTCATTTTGTTTATTAAAATACTGCTCAATTGTAAAAAATTTCTCATCCGTAAACAAAATTTTTTTGTGACCTCCCTTTGCGTACCGCTTAAGTAGTTGTTTGGATTTTACCACCCTATTCTTCTTTAAATTATCAGTTAAGAAGTGACCAGTACGTCTCTTATAGGCTGCAAGTCCTAAGTCATCTTTTAATATACGCGACATGGTTCTAGGAGCTATCTTCATCTCCCGAGATAAAATCTTTTGCTTACGGACAGGATTTCTTCGAATTCTTTCCCTAACTGCTTTAATCACCTTTTTCACACGAACGGTACGTGGACGGCCAGATCTTTTTCTGTCACAAACAGAGGAGGTATCATTGTACCTATCAATAGCCCGGTAAACAAACATTTGACTAATACCAAGCGGGTGGAGGGTTTTAAAAATTGCACTTTTCTCCATACCTACTTTATGTAAGGCAATCACAGCGATTCGGTTCTCTTTATCACCCCACTCCATTTTAATATAACAAAATATTTAACAATATAATGGCGCGAAAATAAGAAAACACATCAAGCAATCATATAAAAATGACAGATTCCAAATTCAAACGTAATATTTTCTTTTTTTGAATAGTAACAGTATTTATGGCCAGACTAAGTATACTATGTTTATGCGATGTTCTACAATAAATCCAAAAATGGTCTAAAAAGATCGATACCACTGCGCGTTTAAAGTCACTAGGGCCATTAGCTATAATGACTCACACAATGTAATATAATCACTTAGCTACAAAGTACAAATTAAGGTGAGTAAAGACGTTGCGTGCTACGGTAGCCGACCGCAATAACGTGAATGGTTTGTTAAGACGAGATAACTTGTTATTTCGTGCGATTGGCTCGAGATTGCCTTTTAATTTCATGATTTCGCTCAACAGTTTTATTAACTGTTACTTTTTGTCGTAAATTTAAACGAGCGGCGTATATTACACTCGAGATTTTATGTTTGAGTTTTGATAACGTTTTTATAATCATTCGGTTATTTCATGCGTATTACAGTAATTTATTGTATAAGATCTTACTGTCCTTTTAACTGTATTGTATGCCTTAATCGATATGTACCTTCATAGATAATATTGTTCTTGTTACTGTATCATACAATTCTCAAAATAACGATATGTTTTTTTTATAGAGGAGGGGGCAAACAAGCGGGTAGCCCACCATAAAGGTGTAGTCACCGCCCATAGACACTGACGTGGCTGGGATCTCGTGAGTGCGTTGCCGGCCTTTTAGGGAGTGGTACGTCATCACGTACCATATGTTTGAGTTTTTTTTACTAATAATAAACATAATTTTATCAGATGATGAATCTCAGTAGTAGCTACAATTGTTCTGACATCATATAAAATATTTTACGTATAATTCTATATAACTTGATCTACTTAACTAAGAAAAGCTATAATTATAAATAGAATGTTCGCAAAATTACCAACAGCATTTCCGCAATTTAGATTGCAAACAATAGGCCAGTGAACAAGTGGCAGGGCGTTGTCGTTGTCGAGTTGCGATTAATAATTTACATGAAGTCATTAATGGCTCGCGTTTGCCTTCTGGCACAACCAGTCCTAGGATACAAGACTAAAATAACAGAAATTTAGTAAGCTCTTAAAGGTTATTTATCTTTCACTTACGTTTACCAAACAGTAAAAGCTGTATCAAAAAATATATGATATAAACTTGGCCTGCGAATATGACATTAGGAAATCACAACATTTGGAATTAAATTTGTCTGAAAATAAACTATAGATTGTGATGACTTTTGCTCAAGATTGGGGGATCCACTTTTGGAGTTCATCGACTCTATTGAAATCATAAAAATAATTGAATTTTAACTAAAAGTACTTGTATTTGCGCTTTACCGGTATCCTTGTGTAAAACGTGGGCTGTCTTTATAATGATTGCCTGAAAAAAATCGCTGAGAGGCTCTTGCTCTCCTAATTGAAGAATGAGTTCTGTTTTTTTACTCCATTTGCACCAAATTGTAAAAAGTAAATCAATATAAATACGAACCTTAAAGAAATCTATGTTGTATTTCATTTTAAGGTTACAATGTTTGATACAAGCAAGATTCACTGTCACACATCACTCATGCGATCCTTTTATGCAACTGGCCCTTTATCATGAAGACGTCATGTCAGTGCAAGGTTATCATTTTATGTCTCATTATTAGGATTTGCACATAATTGCAATAAATGTCCACGGGTTTGTCGCGACGTGGACAGCAGAACAATCGGCAAGTGGCGCCCGCGCCGGTTGATCTCGATTACGACTTGGTCTAAGTTATAAGATATTTTCATTATTCATTATACTTTTTAAATATTTATACCAGAATCAGTAATTAATGGAGAAGCATTTAGTTAACATTTGGGGAAGAAATTTAATAAAATGTATTTGAAATATAACGCGGTTTATAGTCACAAAAGCCTCTAGTCAAGTGAAATAAAACCATGCAGTGTATATATGGTATAGTATGGAGCCATCCATCAAGCTCAATATAATTGATCTCATCCACCAGCACTCACTTCAAACTACTTGAATAGAAGGGAACACGAATTCGATTTGTGACGAACTTCAGAAGCAAAAAACTATTTATATATTTTCTATAAAACGTAAAAGTTTGTTACCTATAGGATGACTTATACATAGATTATCGTTTGTACCAGATGATCAGTGAACTGAAGTGGTCATAGTTGTTTTGTACACGCAATGTTTCCCGTTCTTCCTACATCGTTATTTCTGTTTGTTGACAGCAGAAATAACTAAGTGAAGATATCTTGTTATTGTATATTATTTAGACGGTCCATTACAGTTTGGGTCCATGTTAATTATTTGTTATTATGACTTAATTTCATTGTTAGAAAATCAAATTTCATATCGCATTAATGTTACAGAATGATATACCAATCACTACTATAACCAAAAGTCATAAAATCTTATAGGAGTTTAATGATGTGCATATTCTTGGAAACTAGCGCACGAACCACAGTATTAATTAAATGACGTGGGCTGTTATTAGATAGGCTATCGACAGATAAGGCCTGTAAACACGTCTAGATCTCAGCTATCAATTCATAATGACTAATACCAATGCGTAAATTGTCGTATTGCGGGGACACCCGACTTAACTTAATTGCATTGCTATGTGCTGACCTCGAAACAATAGTTTGGTATTTACTATTGGTTATCGGAACTTAATATACTAATACTGCTTTTAGAATCTATATCCAAAATGTTATGTGCCAATAGATTAAAAAACTTGTAAGCAGCTGAGCTAGTTGTGGGAATCATCTCAAAGTGGTCAAATTTGGAAACCTTTAATAATCTTGGCTATAAGAAGGAATCTTGAAGATCTCACTTTTATACTTACATTAAATAAGGCTCTTCAGGCGCTCTTCTGATACGATTCTGTGGAAAATATAAAAATTAATACCAACATAAAGGTTCCTAGAACCATTACAATGATAATTTATTGTATTATTAATTAAACATTAATAAAGTTTTATATAGAAAGTATCGAGTTTATTTGATAGCTGATTAGTTGCATAATACGTAATCCGTAATCTTTTCTTAAATAAGCAAAAATATTTAGTAATGTGTGAGCATATGTACGATAGTATTGTAGTTTTTAAAAACACAACAATAATGATTTTGCACCGAATTTATAGGTACATGTAAAGGCCTGCACTAATCTTTCAACGATTAGCGCCTGCGTCGCAGCCGAGACCGCGCACGTGCGCTTACGCCGTCAATAAGCGCGCTATACCGGTTCAACTTATCGCTGTTTATCTAAGACTTTTGAAATTTCTTATCCTTTATAAGCACCCTTTATTATTAATACTTGTTATTTAGGTATATAAATATTCTTATACAAATTTGAAAGTAGTTTTGTTAAACTTTAGCCTCTCGGCTTTTTGGTACCTATCAATTCAAGGAAATTCTATACTAAAACTAAACCATAAAACTCATATACTAATTAATAAAAGGTATTAGAAGTATTCAGTTGTTTATTTTTAACCTAATGTAGCAAGGGTTCTTATATTGCTGTTATGTTGTGAGCGTTAATCGTTTTCAATATTTGAAGACATTACCGATTTTCAAAACCAAATAAACAAATCCGATACCAATTAAAAAATCAATAGTAATGTTTTTATATATCCACACGATAAACACATGTTTTGGGGAATCCAAATTGCATCGGTGTTATACCTGCCCGATTAGCTGCGCTCATCACATCACTGTTCCGACCACCCCTTTGCTCCCCCGTGCGTAGCGGAATTAATTAATTTTCATTAAATAAAACCATTCGTTATCTAATGAGTTCAGAATGATTAAGGAATATTTTGTTTTAATATATTGTGTAACACGTAGTGATCTTGACTATATCGTTTATTAAGTATGCATCAATTCAACTTTTTTATATATACACATATAATGTGATGTAAAACATATTTCTTTTCAATATTATGTGAAAATCCTTGTGTTTTTTTCTAAAGCGATACATATAAGATTAATAATACATGTATGATTGTGTACTTTTGTCAAATATCTCATAATTTTTTTCGTGTTTTTGTGTTGTGTCTATATTGTTTCCGCAAAATAAAGAGTTTGTCGGAAAATCGACTGGTGTTACATGCAGTTTACACTGTATATTTATTATTTCTGTCAAATTGTGATTATGCTGAAAAAAAACATATCAATACTATTGTAAAAACCTCATGATAGTACATATGAACTTATGTTTTATAAACCTCGTTCACATGGCTAAGCGTTTAGTTGTAAATTGTAACCCATTATTATAGTTGCTTTGAATCGGAACAATACACAACAATTGAAATTTAAATAATAAAATATAAATAAATAGTTCTCACAACCAACTTTAGATTATGCCAAATTGGATCATTTCAAGTTGGGGCGAGAATAACGATCATTATAATTGGGGTACCAATATAATTCATAGTTGTTGTGAATTGTATACTGTTATCATAATGATTTTGTATGTACTTTAAAAATAATATTCGTATTCTTTCTTATTTATTCATTTAAGAATCCTATTACTAAAATACATTTTTGATATATTGAGTTGTTATGTTAAGTATGATTATTCAATAAACTATTACTTTAGTAACACGGAAATGTTTATGTAATATTTTCTTGTTAGATGAGAACAATTTATTATATACTTTACACAAACTTATAATATACTACTAAACTTGACATAAACTAAACAATTTCTTCTTAGGTAATAAAAACAGAATTTCTAAGAAAATTAAAATAATTACAGGTTTTATATCTAGTTAAGTGAATCTTGGGGACGTAGAACTTGATAAAGATTCGCTTCACCGCTAAGTGCGCGGCGATACTCGGTGACGAGTCAATTGCGCCTACGCACAGCCACTGTCGCATTGCCTTTGATGTCTAACTTATTCAAATTATAACTAACTTGCTTCGTCGCTAGTCTGCAAAGGAAAATAATTGAATGAGACGAACTTTTAAAAATATATTACCAACAATGTATGTAAGGTACATTTATACGTATAATACATGAAAATTTAAATATGTGCAGTTTCGAATTAATATGTTTACATTTTATTAAGTTCTAAAATGTAAGACACGTCACATCCCGATGACCCTCGGGAAAATTCGAGATTTTTTCAAAAATTCGATTCACAAATCCTAAACAGAAATATCTATATTGAGAGTTGTAATTTAGGTACGTGATCGATTCTATAAAAGAATAAAAACGTAATTCATCTAAGTAAACGCAATTGTAATTAACGCGTAATTCAAATCGTATTAACATTTGGAAATGGGAACGATAGAATTACCTATTAATTAGCGGTTGCCGCAATCACTTCATGCCTTATAGATAAGATATTCAATCGAGGAATCTGTGATTTACTGGAGATCTTAAAATTAGTTCATTATCCCTGCTAAGTATCCGTAAGGTGTCCTGAATAATGTTATGATAACAGAGTATAAGTGCCAGCGGCGTCCACTGGTCACTCACTGGCTTTTAAGTGCGAGAGGTAATTTGTGTAATATTTTGTACTAATAAATACAACAATTTTATGCATAACAGACTGATCAAAACTCGTATCTCATCAAGTTTTACACGTATTTCCAAAAGTTTTTTTTAATAAAATGGTCAATTATGATACCAATTTAATATTTTGTTTCTGGAATTTAAAACTATTTTATCAAGTCATTATACTGTCTATGTGAGTGTTACTATTTCTTCCTCCTTTTAAGGGACATATTCTGTGTGTTAAATGCATAAAATGAGGTCAGGGTATTTTTTATTTCGCGCACGTCGTCTATACAATAAATCTACAACGTACTTAATGAAGAAGGGCCAGAAGCGCGATTACATATTAAAAGGCCTTATAACAGATAAAGGCGCCGCCGCAAAAGCGTAGGAGCCTAATGTAGTGTCTATGTACTGTGCTGTGGGCTATCGCGAACCTGCGCCCGCGTCGCTATCCAGTGAGGCAGTCACCTTACTTAAGGGACCTAAACTAACTAGGGCTCTGAAGAGTGCCTCTTCTATACTTTATAGTACTAAAAAGATCAAGGAGACAAGTTTAAACAAGGAGGTGCCATATATATTTATATATTTTACTACAGGGCTCTGATGTTTTTTTTAATCGGGGGCCCAGCCGTCTTGCCGATATGTTGTTACGCCACTGTATCTACCTTGCATTGAATTTTAATCGATAAGCGTTATTAATGGGAGTACAAATAAGGATAAAACAAATAACACTCAAGTAGCGAGCAAAAAAGCTAGGAGTTAAGTTATTTATTGTTCATTATCTTTTAAAGTTTTTTCTTTTCTTTTGCTACGGTTATCGATAACGTACTATTTGTGCGGGTGTTTTCGATTTTGTAACAATAATAATGACACTGTCTTTTATATAATGAATTAAATAATGATGTAAAATCAACGAATTTTGAGTAATAAAGAGATTATATAGTATGTAATTGAAATTGTATGGCAACACAGAGTAAGCTAAGCAAGGTACAATTATCCCGTCATAGATCCAAGATCAATCAAACCATAATGTTATGTGGGCCATTAATTACTGTAAACAGTAATTACTTTAATTATTCTTGACAGTCTTTGTGAGAAGTCGTGAAGTTACTGTACGAAGGCCGTCATGAAGTCTATTGTAAAAGAGGACCCGACTATTACCGCAACACCAACAATAATTGGAATGTTGTTAATTATATTCTGACCTACATTTGTAAAGAAATTTGTATAAGCCTTGTACTATTGTGTTACTTGTATTGTTCAAGTGTTAATAGTATTAAAATTTATTATTAACCAAAGTTTTCGCGTAGGTCTCTGGTGAAATCGAGCCGACATTTTTATCCTATACTTAAAGTTAATGCATGGTTTTGTGTACGTTTTTCGTTGGTTTTTTATTACAAAATTGCCACCTTCCTGATATAGTCCAGGGGGTTAAAATAAAAAGGTGTGAATAACAGTGTCCCAAACCGTTTAACAAGGGTTATAACATGATTTATAAGGGTTTTATAAGAGTAATTACGTGTTGTACGAGTGCCGGAACTTTTAATCCAAAATTTAACAGTTTTCAGTGGATTTAAATAAAACTATTATGAAGTTATCAGTTTAGTCTATAAACATATAGGAAATAAGATATTAAACCTGTTACGTTAATTAAAATGATTAAAACATTAGTTTAAAAAATAAAATGTTAAAATTTTAAAACTTTACCAGCCGTAACATTAATTTCCGTATGTTGAAAATGTATCTCATTGCCAAAGATTATATATCTAGAAACTTTTACAAATATATAGCTTTTAAAGCCTTATGCAATATGTAATATATAGATACCAAGTTTACTTTACATCAAAAGAGCCACGTCAGGTGATCTTTGGTTCCGTGACTCAACAGTTACACTAACGAACCGGCGCAGTGCGGCGCGTGCTTCCTTCGTATCTGTCATATCGCTAGCCCAGATACTATTGTGCAATACTTTTAAAACAATAAGCTTTAATAAGTGGATAGAAATTAAACATTATGCAATGTATTGTTGCAAGTCGTGTAGAACTAAAAATTGCTTTTGACATAGTACTTGACCTTACTCAACGCCATTGCTGCGAAATATTTATAGACATATTTTCCACACAACTGACTCTTATTGTAAAACTCGATTATACAGTCGTATGATCGATATATTCATAGTTTAATTTAAAAAATATTGTTTCCCTTATATTAAGTCTGCTTTTTATTCAGTTCATTAAAGTTTGCTGAATAGATAACTAACTCTTTCAATTGATAGCAAATTTTGGCGGTAGTTGAATTTTTGAAACGAATTGAATTTCTAGATGCACAAAAACCATCTCTAATTATAGAAAATAGTTTCACAGACAGCTGAAAAGTTACGCTTAAGGTTACCGTTTAAATTATGACTGGAATTAAATCGATCGATACCAGCAATAAGATGCTATCGAAAGTTATTATATTTCATTAGCCTTGTAAACGATTTAAGCCGTCAAAACGATCCATCAAGGTGCTAAGTACCGAGTCATCATTGAAGATTATATAGATAGGTGTTATGTGATCTACGGTCAAACACCTGCCGATAAATGAAGTCTAATATTAATATACGAGCTTTCGCCGCATCACTTTATAACGCTATTGTTCATTGATCACCTGTTGATAGCAGTATTATGGATTCAAATGATGGTGTGTTTTATGTTTGTTATATGATCATTAAATAAAAATTTCAACATAGAAGTTCTATCGATGTTAAACTATATCTAACTACTATTGCGACTAGATAGACTTGTGGGGATAGATCTCTGCATGTCTGAATACGAAAAAAAAGTCTGCACACGTAGGTGTATCTATAATTTTCTAGTCGCGACAAGCTTCGCAAGAAATCCAATTTAAGAATAACGCATTACTAAAACAACTTAATGACGCATTTAATGATTGTATGTAAAATATTAGTTATTAGTATAAATCTTATCTAAATACTGCAATGAACATTACATGTATACAATGTTTAATATTTGAGAATATCAAATTATAAAACTTAAGAACATTGGCTCATGTTGAATTACGCCATTGAATAATCAGTCGTATTTTTAACTATCGAAATGATGGTTGCTCAAATCAAATCAATCATGTTTACGATTGTCAACGTGCAATATCGGTCGATTGGTGCGTGACCCGTTCACCGGTCAATATTCAATCTGAGCCATCAACTTTCTGCTTCATTTGAAAGTACATCCAGTAATCTGGACTTCTGACCTACATATGAAGAAACGATGATCCAAATCGTTAGTCACGATCTAGAGATTAATATTTTGTTTTATGTATTGTCGCCGTGATTATCGCAGACACCACGTCTTACTGTTATGTGTCTAAGTTCTATATCACGACGTTGCGGCTCAACTTTCGACTCGATAAAGAATCACTTGCGACAACACTGGATTGATCGATATGGCCCTTGGCATTTGTATTTAATAACTGTAAACAAGAGATGGCACACATAGTTAATGACTTGTTGAATTGACAATATTACAATTGATGTGATTTGTATCCGCCTCTTTTTTGCCACTATACGAGCCACATCTTGTACTAAAAGACATTCTCAATACGTTAATTGTTGTATCAGAGAGCCACGGTGATAAGCTACATACAGAACAGAAAGCATTTTTTAATAAAAACAGACATCTACTAGGCAATTATTGTTAAATATTAGCGTTGAGAGACAATTAATATAATTCAGCCTTAATAATTGTAACGTATTTAACTCAAAATGTAGTTTCTAGTCTAATCTGAAGCACACGCTACAAAATTCTTTCTCTATAACGAAAAAGAAAGCGCTTCGGTTAAGTAATTAGATGTTGTGTTGAATATCTAGAAGTTTACGGCGAAGTATTCCTTAATAAGGTGTAGGAACGGGTTACGAGCACACGTGGACAATCGCGGCGGCATGTCAAAGCAAACACTCGTTTAGGCCAATTGTACCGGCGCGCGCGCAACAACGTATAATTATACGGTTAACTCACCCCCGCTCAGCGCCCGTCACGGCCCGATTGATAAAAAATAACCATCTGTTGAACCGTAATCGGGATAACGCCTGCTGGGTCAATAATTGACCGCCAACACACTGTTTCCTAAATTAACGTTTTTTGTTCGCCGAATTAAAAATGGGTCAATAACCAATTTATCTACGTTTAGATGTTTATGGTAGAGTGTGCTAAGCGAACTTTACTCTACGTTAATTTTACGATACCGAAGCCTGAAGGATTGTATTTATTTGTACTATATGGCGCAATATGTATGTCTATTTGTGTTCTATATTGAATCTATTGGAAAAAATAAGTCGTTTCTTTAAAACATATTTTGAAATCAATCAAGTAAGTGGTGAGCCTCAATCTGCGCGTATCTTCTAGATGTAGCCTGTGAACTGAAATTTATTTTATTGAATGTAATATAAACTTGAGTATGAGTTATCTATCTTTTGAATTTACAATATTTATTGATATCGTATAAATCATGTCTATTGAAAGTTTGTTTCTATAATTAAAAATAAATACGAGCTATACAAAACTAAATTAATGTAACCGATCCATATAATTAACTTTTTATCGAAATATGGCGCTAACGTTTAATAATTCCATTAGGACCGGGTATTGTAAAAAACACGGTCGTGGATATAAAAATTATTAATAACACAATTTAAATCAATTTCCGTTGTGTTTAACCCTTTTGGTCGGGGTGTTACACGCATAAATATTATAAAAGACTGTGTAATTTACATCAAAGCAGCTTGACTTTGCCTCAACTGATTTAAAAAGCTCATACTCGTAAATTAGTCATACAGTGCAGTATTGAAAAACATTGTTATGATAACAATTGAAAAAATAAAGAACCACGATCTACAGAACGACCATTGACGACTTTGTAAAAGCTTACAAAATTATATTAAGCAGTGAGTGTAATATATTTATGTGCCTTTAAAAAAAATCGATTTACAGTTACCTTCGCTCTGGGATTAAAAGCAGATGCTTGTATTAGTTTCCCAAGGATCACTTGTTTTGTTTCTACAATATTAAGAAAATAAAGTAATTTAAATCAGGTGCAGGCTTTACAACAATGGTAATTGGTACAGCCGCTACGCATTGTTCGGAGGCAATATTGAGTGTTGGGTCTGTCTGGGGCGCGCGCAGGTGGCATACAGCTCCTTGTTCCTAAATGAAAGTCGATTGTTTATGCAGTACTATGGCTATTAGCCAAGTTTATTGCTATTTTAGGAGAACTTGTTTGTGGGAAATACATACTAAGTATTAACAGTAATTTTGATATTATAATTATTTTTACATACAATATATGAAGACGATACTATAGCGATAAATAAAATAAAAGGTATTATTGGTTTTTCTTATTTCTTCCTTACTGAAAAGATTTTTGTGGTTGACCTAATTGCCTGCCTTTACTGATATTATATATCAAGATTGCGATATTTTATTTTGAATAAAATACTATTCGCCAACACAGGAGGAAACATATAAAAAAATCTTAATCACATCATCTGTTCCCGTCAGGAGCTAATGATGTTTTTGAACCATTAATGATTACATCAGAAAAAGTTATTTAAAATATCGTTTACGGTTTTTGGATCATTAATAAAAGTACTAAGTGTAAGACAAATTAAAATACGTCTAGGTAGGTGGGCCGACACGACATCATATTATTCGCGGCTCTATTTATTATGTGGGCCTTGGACACTTGGAATCTGCTCCTTTGTCATTGGGGCAACCTGTTCTGTCGGGTTCGACTCACGGAGAGCACAATGTAAAATAACGGGCCACCTGATTAACCGCCATTCCGAGCTATGCAGATATCTCTGATCCGTCGCGCCGCGCCGCGCCGATCACTGATCGTATTAATTTTAAATGATAGATTGCTTTTATATTGTTAATACCTTATTATGATATAGATAACAAAAACAAAGTCACTGAACTTTCTATGAGCTTAAGTGATTCGAATTATATTAATAGCGAAACGATGTCGAGCTACGATTACCGTGAGTGCACTGTTCAGATTTTCTATTAAGATATTAGGTTATACTTAATACGACTAATAATGGTCCACATAAATATTATTGAACTTTGAGTTTTTAATTTAGCTTAATAATTGTTAATTATACCTAATATTTTTTAGACTTCCTAACAAATAAATATGTTTAAAGTTTATAAATAACAATAAAATATTTTGTTTTAGTTTATAATAACATAAAATTTTTCTTAATAAATTAAGTTCGTAGATATGGACATTGACCTTTTGTTTTAAAAGAACCTATGGTGTTTCTTTCATAGTTTAACACAATGATTTTATTAAGAAAAATTCTCACGCATTCATAACTCACAAAACGCTCGACTTAACAGTAAAAAAGAGTTTGTAACCAAAACATGTGTGTGTTTTTTCAGTGTGAACTGGGGACGGAATCATCCTTAAATTCTAAAACTTTTGTAAATCTCTAGCCGCGTCAAAAAACTATCCACCTTTCGCAACATCCGCTGTCAATTCCCACAAGACAGGTAGCAGTTTCCGGCGAGCCCTTTATTGGTAACAATAATTATTTTAATTGTAACCGTATGAGTTCCCATATCAGGTACGTAGGCCTCATATTCAAAGGATGCATTCTAAGTATGGGATTCTGGAGTGAGAATGAATACATAATCGTATTGCGCCCTTCAAGAAATAAAGCAAAGATTATGTAAATGTATGTGACAGTAAATAAATGCAGACAAATGTAGTAGTGCAATATATTTGCATAATTATTAAAGGAGGAAGTAACTCGACAGGTTGTAAGTGGAACTAGTTCGAGCAACAAGTTGTATTCACACGGGGTGCACTTGGGAACGACTATACTACAGGGCAGCATACATTGGCCTGTATTAAATGTCTCTCGCTTAAGCGAGAGACATTTTTATTCCTTAAGGAAGAACAATAAAAATGTACAGATTAAGCGTTAACTGTTTTCCTTTTATTTTGACATAATAATCGATAGAAAAATGTGTTGAGGGAATTAAAAAAAATCCATTAACTATATATACTACTGCTAATCATTTTCGGTTATCTGCCATTAATAATATTGACGAGGCATACCTAGTTGGTAGCTAAGATTTAATTTTATGAAATAACTGAATATAGAATGCTTATTTCATTTAACATTAATAATTACATATATAAATAGTTATCTGACTCATAACTGAATATTAGATAAAATATGTTATAATTAGTATTGAAAAATGCCACCGGCAATAGAACGTATTATGGGGAGCGGAGAGCAGTCCCGGCGACGCACTTTCAACCCTCCATCCGCGTTTACTGTATTGTTTGCCAGAGAAATGAAACGAGAAAAAACCTCGTTCCCAAACGTATCGTGAGAAATAATGAAATGTGCCCGGTATTCATTAGGCGACGCCAGAAATCAATATATCGTATTACGCTCGGCTAGCCATGTACAATACCGGTTACTTTATATGATGATCGAAATCTGTAATATTTCATTGTGTCTTAAAATATGTGAAGAAATAGTTGATTGCATCGAAAGTCCCTTAATTAAGTTTTATAACCTCTTAATATGGTATATAAATCACTTTTTGTCGCGGTGCCTCTCGTTGAGTATAATAATTTTGCGATTTATATTATGGAGACGGATCTTCAAACATTCTGAGGTTCATAAAAAACAATGTAAATATAATAATTACTTTTTTCTACTTAACATACACGAAGTAGATTTCGTTGGCTCAAAAAGATTAAATGGTCAGTGCGAATTGGACTTCAATCATAGACTAGAGTGTTGCGCCACCGGCGACCGGCGCCCGCGCCACTGACTCATGTCTGTGGATTCCTGTTTCTACCTACTACCACTGTAGTATCGACATTATACCCAAATGATCTGCCAACGCATTGTCTTTGAACTTACTGTTACGATAAACGTCAACGCTGATTTCAATACGCAAATTTTCCACGTAAACAACTTTGTTGCGAAAGCCAATTATATAAAGACTGGCTCAACGCTAAATATTATTTATTTGTCTCGAATATTTATTTGATACAGATGCAATTTCATTTGGAATATATAAATGTTTAATCTAAACAGTGTCGTTTACATAAATCCTTTGCAAGTTATAAATATTATTATTGTCTTTCATGTTACAGAATATTTTTAAGAACTCGGTTCTTTGAAATATCGTAACCATTGACATGGAAATATTCAAGTAATTGTTAAAGTATAAAAATATTTCTAAAAATAATAAAATGTAAGTCTGCGGGTTAAGACTTGGCTTGGAGTTCCGAGTTTCGACTACATAAAGCACCCGCATCATATTTAATTTCACATGTCATGAGTGGTCAGCGATTTAAAAACATCAACAAAACGTGTATTCTTAACATTATAAGGATTATTTTGAACAACACATTATCTTTTGTATTCATTTATAGTATTTTTTTAGTTTAAATATCAATAATCATAATGTTTTTTTCATCGTCAAAACAATATATTGTAGTTTTTGTTGTAGATTTATAATAACTAAAAAGCATCATATCATAATAGTAATTAGTTAAATCATTTTGACTAAAACTATAAGGATTGTCAGTAAAATTATAAGGTAATGTTAAATTTGTGATTTCCATAAGGTTTCTTTTTAAAAATCGCTAATGTCTATATCTTGGACAGGCGGTTCAGTGAGTCAGTAGGACAAAGTGGTAACATAAACCTGATGGAGGATAAGGCTACGAGCCCTAATTAGTCAGGTGCACCTAACTAGTAACCTAGAATACGAACGTTTCAATTCGACTGCATGAATCATTCGTAGATCGATTGCAAAACTGTTTATGTTAGTTACGACGTAAGAACTATATCAAATAAAATGTATAGCTTTGTAAAGGTAATTATTTACTTATTTGCGTAATTCCAACAAATACTTTACATTATAAAATTAACCGTCAATCAATGCAAAAATATTTTATACAAAGAAAATCATTAAATTATTGTAGAAACAACTGAATAAATACGATACGTAGTGTTAATCTTGTTCGCATCTATCCTACAAAAAGAACTTAGAACATCTCGCTTACTTACTTAATTCTATGATGTATTTAAAATACCTTTTCTTAAAAGGCCGGCAACGCACTTACGAGCTCCCAGTTACGTGTTCGTCTATGGGCGGCGACTTCTGCTTTATGGTGTGCCTTCTGCTCGTTTGCCCCCTCTTTTATAGAAATGAAATATTAAGCGAACACTTAAGGTGCACTGGCTCAAACAAAATAAGATTCAGATTCATAACATCACGGTACGTCGAGATTAATTTTTAATGAATAAAATGACCTTTACATGATTTATGATGGTCGAACTAACTTTTAACTTACGTTATTCGGCATTTAGGAAGGGAAAGCGGAGCACTTCGTGATATTTACTAAATAAGTTGTACCTAAAACAAGTACACAACAAATCAAAGTCAATATTTTTGTACTGATAATATTAATGTATATATTATTACTCTCTATATATCTATAAATTGCAAAAAAATCGCGGTAAATGATACTGTTCTTATGTCAACAGTTAAATTAGATTCTACTTAAAATCTAGAAATGTTCCGCAAGTTCCGTCAAAGTCCGTCTAAATCCAATAAAAGTTTTCGATCATTGGGTGACGATAATAGTGAACAATCTACTGTTTGGAGCATATATCTTAGGCTTTGACTTTCTCTCTCTGTTTTGAGTGAGTAACCAATCTTTTGCTGTCTATGTCAAGCTCGCTTCCAATGTTTTATATTTATACCAATGTGCCATATATATTATTGTCAAAGTATTTCATTGCCATAGACATTATTGCTGATCATGTGATATCTAGGCGAGCGGGGTCTTTATCTTTATTGCCTTTCTTGCTTTGTTCTGTTTGCTTTCTATTCTATATCAATTTGAATCTAAAATTTATATCAATGGCAACGTACAAATATATCTCGATAAATCGATTAAGGTGATAAAAAGTTATTAGCATTGAACTTGATCAACATCAATGTAGCTTTTTAATGAGAAATTTGAAAAAAGGGTAAAAAACGCGGTCAAATAGAATTTCGGAATTGAGCGTCATTATTGGAAGTCGTAATTATTTAGTGGAAAGATACACGCTGACATTCTTAACGGTTACGCACGTTTCCATCTACTGACCCCAAATAACTTCTCATACGTAGGTGATGGAGAAAAAACAACAAAGGATAATATGGTCAAAGGCTGTTCGCGCACGGTCACCGATTTACATTCCTCACGACTTTAAGGGTCGGTGCTTTGGGTCGGGTCGATTTAAAAAGAAATTGTGGAAAAGAATGCGTGCAAATGCTTTATCATTTTAATACCAATCTGTTTTTCCGAATATTCAATCAAATTCAATTCAAATGGCAACTGACAACAATACTGTGTAGTATCTTTTATATGAAGGGCATTGTCAATCACAAGTCGCAAACTAAAATATTTACTACACGCTTATATTCAAATTATATATGAAAGTATAGAGAAAATAAGCACAGGAGGTAGCTGGGAGGTAGGGGGAGGGCAGGAAGAGGTCGCAGAGGTTGGGATCATAAGGTCATACCGGCTGCGGGCAGATTAGTTACCGATGTCGTGCAGAGCACCCTCCCGACTACCGAATGTAGCAGACACGATCAGTTGTAATTAAGACTCATATTGCTACCAAATCGAGCGAGGTGTGCCCTTCCTTTTGTTGTGCTTTAAATATATGGAATGTACAAGTAACGTACATTAGTAATACAATTGAAACAGGCTTTATATGAAGCTTATTTACGGCTAGTTGTGATCATTTAATTATTGCAACTTACCGCTAATGAAGGTTCTCTTATAAATTTGAGAGTGATTTTTTAAACTAGTAGATTAAAACCTATAAGAAAAAAGATGGAAGGAATATAGATTCTATCAGGAGATAGTCGAGAGCTTACTAACAGTTTTCTACTTAAATTATAAAGTAGTTTTTTAATTATAGTAAACACATATGTATTTTCAATATCTGGATAAAATAAAATGAAACAATTCTTAATTGAATCAAGGTCACATAATATAGAAAAATAATAACTACATACATCAGTTGAAATTTTTACGGAAACAAAAGATATGCTCCAGGTGAGGCTCGAACTCACAACCCCGGCATCGCTCACGAACACTGTCCTATAAGTACCGTGCGCTAACCAATTGCGCCACTGGAGCGACGTTTGATAAAACGAAATTATGATATCATTAGTTTGAAACTCCCTTCCCCCTCAGCCGTACCCCCGCACCCTTTGCATCTAACGTTTTACTATGTATGATGCAATCCTGACGTCACACGAATTAGTATGGCGATAATGTTGTTAGACAATGTTGGTAGCTTTAAACTGATAAGAACTAAGTGTTATTGTATCATCTAAGTATCATTTTAATTAGTATATGTGCTACTTAGAGTAAACATAGTACTTTTGTAATTGCTATAGATTGATTGTGGAAAGCAATATCCTCAACATATCCTAATATAATCTTAATTTTTTTGTAGTTATTAAGACACAAGATAAGTTTCCTACTTTATGTAATTATTTCCGCTTTATATCTATATATATATATATATCTATATATATATATATATATATATATATATATATATATATATATATGTGAGTCTACTTTAATATTTAGCTAGTACCAGTTAGTAATAGCAACAGTTACCGATGCTAATATGAAATGGCGGCATTGATCAGCCTGATCAAGCAGGACAATTGAGTCTAATGAAAGTAATTAACACGACGCGATCGCCGATAGCGGCTCACGCCGTGTCCGCTGCTCTCCCGACACCACAATAACACCTAAATCATCCCACACCAGACATTAATTAGACCTGTATCATAAGAAAGAACAATTGGTGTATTGATTTAAGAGAAGGAGTTACGACTTCAGATAATATAGAGAGAGAACAATCATTAAAGATTCATTTTATTCTTTATAATCTTAATTTAGAACGTTGACAATTTATGAGTTGATTTTTAATCCCATTGGAATGACGCTTCAAATTCCCTATCGAATTCTCTAGCTGTTTATGAATTTATTGTACTTTATTCGGATTAAATATATGAATATTTATTATATATTGGCTATGTAACCTGTGACTAAACCTAAACATTGCTAAAAAAGTACTTGTGTTAATAATGTAAAGTCATATGAATGAAATTAAGACCACTAGTTATAGATCGAACCTGTCCGATCTTTTTGTGCAACTGACATGGGACATACACCTTGTCTCCACTCATTGATTTCAACTTTCTTTCAAATGTTGAAAGAAAGCTTTGAAATATGAAACTCTTCGTAACTGGGTGAGAATCAAAATCACCCGAAGCAGGTACAAATACATTGATTCATGGGAGTTTGTAAAAACATAATTCGTGTGGGAAAGTACATTTAATGTGGATTATGTAATAAATATTAACCTTGCAAGCGGAACACACCTTATTCTTATATCAGTGGTCCGTATGTGCGAAGAAAAGTTATCGTTAATGTTTGAAAAAGCATTTTTTATTATCTATGTATATTCGTGCAGAAAAGTCAGGATTCGTATGAATTTTAAGTTATCTTGTGTATGTAATATTCAATAATAACTGTTTTCGTCTTATCTTTTCTATTGAATCAACGTAATTAAATTTTATACATTTGAATCTGTCACCGGCCAGACACATCTTTGCGGATACTGACGGTAACTTTTCCTTGATCCTCGGTGGATGAGATTGAGCTTACGCTCTTAAAGCATTTCCCACTCTGTCCTTGATTAAAATATTTTCTATGTTCGGTAATCTGCTTGTGGACCAAGCCCGCAATCAACTGCCGTTGTGATGCGCTTCAAAATCAGTTGAGTTTGGTTTTGTAATACGATCCTTTATATCAGTGTAGATCAAGGTTAAGTTTATCTTTATGGGACTAAATCGAGAACAAATTTATCGATAAAACGGTATAAAGCTAATAGTGCGACTTGTCGGTCTGTTTATTTATGATTATTCGTATACACAAGTAAATATACACAAAATAAATAACAGGAAAATCTATCTCAACCAAAATATTTCAAGGTTACCTACACTTCAGTTTGTATGCTTATTAAATAATCGAACACACACTACGTTAGTCTACGGCATACATAAATATCTTATTATCATAATCGGAAGATTTAAGCTTGAAACGAAGATCAATCAATTAAAAATTAAGATTGCCCGATTATTTACGTTTTATTAGGGTTTATTAACCTATGTTGGGGCCATAGGTAAGTATAATGATGACCCGACATCACTATCTTTCAGCACAGCAAACAATAGAAATTAATATAGTCTATGTGTGAAGCAGTGGTAGTGATATATATGATATATATAAAGACCTACTTAAATAAAGATATTTTAAATTTGAGGTTGAGCACAGAGTATTCATGCTAGTAGATTATATGATTAACTTATAAGTATTTTTTCAATGTAATATTTTTGTTTATAAATATGTAGCTTCTAAAGTTTTCTCCCCTAATGATTTGCGATTGACATCAGCCCTGCACTAACATGTAGTATTAGCCTGTTTGTAAGTTGTATATTTTTATTTTGTTGGCTGAAACTAGCTAGAACGCAAACGGCGTCCCCGTTTGCGTTCTAGCTGTTTAGATTCAGTAAAAATTCAGTGTTTTTTTTATGCTAAACGCGTGAATTTTAATAAAATGATCCAATCGTTGTCACGTGTGCTGCATCAGATATCATTACTAGGTCAATTATGATATAATTAAATTCATATGGTTGTTGCGAATTTCACTTTGATATTAATTGATTGTTAATGCAACAATTTTACATCAAATTGACAATGCTTAATGTAATAATGTTTTATTAATAAATAATTGCTTACAATGAGCCGTTAAAATATATAAAAGTGTATCTAATCTTTTTGTATTTTATAAGTAAAAAATTTGATGCCGGTAGTTTTTATTCATAATCTCAGGGGCAATATACCGTACAAACACACTCAAATCTGGACACACTCATTCAATACTATACTCAACCTATCATAGGGTTACATTCATAGTAGATATTTTACGCTAAGTCGGACTTCCATATATGGAAAGTGTTACTTAGTAAGTCTTCAATCAACCATACCATAATGTAATATAACTATTTATGTATAATACTCTTATAAGTAGTAAGAAATCTTCATTAGCGTTGTCCTATAAAAAATTCCGTCTATAAATAATATTTTAAATATACTCACATACTATTTATCTTTGACTTACACATCATACCTACATCTTGTAATGAGATGAAATAAAAAACGAGACGGAACGTGATCAATAAACATAAAGGAATTCCACGTTCAATGAATGGCGGCCATTCTTGTGAGCATGTCGATCGTTTTGTTTGCTCAAAGAAAAAGTTCTCTAACTCAGGTGCACACCTGTTTAGCGCCGAGCGTGGGATTACAAAATCAGGTAGATGTGCAAATGTAACTCATCTGCACTTTATGCAAGTATCGCTTCAAACCTAATTGATTGATGATAGTTATTCCAAGCGCAGGGGTTGAGAACGCATTTTTGAAACTACCCTCCGAATTAATATAAGAAATTAAAGACATTTCGATTAATCGATATTAAAAAAATATACTATTTAATTTTTGTAACACAGTTAAGCTTATCTATAGCGATAATGCACCATTTTATCTACTAGCACCATCGCATAGTCCTGATTAGTCTCGGACTAGCAGTATTATATATAAAAAATAGGTTTATACAACCGAATATCCTCTTAGGCCTTTATAATTAAATGCATACTTCAAATTAAAATATCATCCAAAAGCCCACACAAATTCGTATCGCTTAAAAGATTTAGCACGTGAAAGGAATAAGAAAGCATGAAACGTTTTACGTGTAGGCAGGGGCCTACTCAGATATGTACTTTCCTTGTTTCAATTTTTGCCCATATCAGGAAGCATAGTGCGCCGCCGCCTGTATAGATTCAGATATGCAAAGAACGTGAACACTGTATCGTACTTACGGTCAACGTATGTGACGTAAATAAAGAAATTTTAAAATTGAATTTAAATATAAAGCAATATAAGGAAAAAAATATGGTTCTTTGATGAAGTGTTTCAGAATAAGATTAGTAGCATTCAGATTTTTGTGTCTTAATAATTCTAGTCAATAATCCTTCCTAGGCTGACAGTTTCATTTATGGATGAGCATAAACATAGCTTCAACTGACTATTCTATATAAAAACACATTGTGAGTAAATTAATTGTATGTCAGTGTTATTAATTGCTTGTGTAACACTAAAGTAAACATGTAAATCATTTTCGTACAGATGTTATCTGTGATACTTTTGTTAAAATAATATTATTTCTTAATTCACATTTATCCTGCTATTGAATATTCGGGTATGTGATTTAGTGCGTTGTTGATTTTATCCACATTCCGTTGTACAAAACAGAATGGCGCAACGCAAAATTCCATTAAACATTTTGAATGCGAAGGAAAAAAGCATTTCAGAAAAAAAATGTCTTCATTCTTGAACAGGTTTATTGTTCAAAGGAATAATCGAGTTGTGTTTAACCGTGACGAACTGGGATGTTGTGTACCTGTCCTTACTTTGTTCATGGGATAAGATCATGCGATAATCTACACCTACATACAATCGTAAGATGTCAGGTAAACCACATTTATTGAGACATGTGATTTCAGGTGATCAGAATTATCCTTCAAATAAATTGTCTAGAAAAATGTCTAGAAGGGTCAAAGTATCGTAGATAATGTTTGAACTGTAGGGGGAGAGAGATCACAGAGAAGTCTTAGAAAATAACTACGAGAAGAAAACTTCTTTCTAAATTTCAAAACAAATTGGATCTATTTATGGAGTGATAATTTGTTATGTTACAGATTACACTGCAAAATTATTTATACTAAAAAAATAGGGTCAAAAACCTCGTGAACCCAAAATAGTAGAGATACTCACGTATTTTGTTGAATGCACATTTTTGCAATGCCGCCTTCCGCTGCTAATTCAATTGAATGATCAGAAAAATCTATACGTTGCACGTTACTTGAAACGTGACATCGGAACCTTGATTAAAATATAACACGTTTTATTTTATAAAGGTCCGTGTCCTCCAATTAGGCAGATAATCTTTACTTTTACTAAGCATTTTTTTTCCGATAGTAATGTTGATTGTTAATAGGAAAATTTTCATTGATGTCATTTGAGCGTACATTCGGAACTCTGATATGTGATACTGTATAAGTAGGTGTTCAGCCTCCTGTGCCTGGCGCACTTTTATTCTTTCGTTCTTCGGCATATTTTCTCGCGATGTTTCCTTACGAGTGTCATTTAAGTGTGATAGCTTGGCACTAACTAAATAAATGATTATCTATTTCCAGTTTGGACCAATTCGACTACACAACACTATATGTGTAGAACATAAAAAATATAAAAGAATGTTACTTATATACCATCAGAGATGTGTTATAGTGGCCGATATTTAATTTGCTTAGATGTTATATTGGTTCGATAGCGCACGTCCGAGTCAGTGAGACGTGCGGATGTCCTCAACATAAGATAAGCTCAACCTGTCTCTTATCTGGGTTTTGTCAACAATTCCTATGCAAATATGATAGCCATCGCACTCAAACGAAGCTTATGGTGGAAAAGAAATAAAATTATAACAGCCTTATATCTGTAAATATACATATTTTTTTGTTAAGTATATTGTCTATAGATTGATCAGTCAATTCAAACTATAGTTACAAAAAGTCTATTTTCTTAAAAACGTGTGATTCTAGTATGAATAAAAGAGTATAGTCTTAAATATTTAATAACTCTACACTGATATCATTAATAGCCCAACAGATCACGTGCTATTTGTTTCATATAAACGTGAGCACTGATGAATGCCGTCAAACAAAAAAAAAACAATCATCAGCTGATTTATACATACTGTGTAGATAAAAAAAGTTCTTATATAAAAGTGCAAACACAGCACTTAATATAAATGTGAAATAAGTTCATCCACCATTAAGTATGGTATTCAAACTGAGAAGGGTCGTGTAACATAATGAGTGTGGGAGTGTGAGATAGCAATTCGCGAAGGTCGTGATAAGTGAGTACGTTACAGCACTTCCGGTCTCGTGTTTGCCACGTGCGAGTCAGGATGCGCATTCCCCTATCCATAATTTTACTAAAAGGTTATAAAAAGTTATGTATCTATAAATTACTATGTAGGAAATAGACAGTTTTGTTTCGTTAACAAATACGAAAATCTTTTTTATTTATTTAACATACTAAAATTCTGGTATAGACTACTATTAAATTTTAAATAATTATCAACTACATAGACGTACTTCGTACGACCCATGTAATACAATACAACCAATAGACAAAGTAATTAAACTACTTAATTATGACGTCCTTACAATAAACAAAGCAGATTTAGTAGTCGTTGAAATACGTTCAATTAAATTATGAACATTCAAGACATCTTTGTTTCTCGTAGCTGTAAGAGGACTCTTTTATATTTATTGTTTCTTAATTTATTTATTTTTTGTGAATTCACCCGCGGGTATGTAGCGGTTTAAATATGTAACTGAACTGCAAAGTGCACAACAGAATCATTGTGAAGTACGAGGTATTACATGAATGTGTAATCAGAGAGTTATTGATCGCAAGATTAACACCACCGCGCATTGTCTGACTTGGCACGTCTTAAATTTTCCCTTTTTGTGCCAATAACTTAAGGAATTCGCGAATTAATTTTTATTTCTTTACCTTTATTAATGTCGCCGTTTATCACCACGGAAGAATTATCGCCATTTGTGCTTCACTTTCACGAAGCGAACATTATTATATTGTATAAAACGTGCTTATACGTTACAATGTTAAATTGGTCATTATATAAAAAAGTACACATATTGGAAATATATGATGACAAAGTATTTAAAAATATTATCTACGTCAGTCCAATTAAACATAAGAAAACCGTACAAATATACATACAAGATTTTGTTTTGTTATCTAATACAAAATGTGATAATTTATTATTAACTCTCAGTGAAAGAAACATATGGGTCAGCAGACGCGTAAAGGTGGGCATAAAAACTCACAGCTGACCATCAAAGCTTTATAATTGGTAACGGGCTAGGTGACACGAAATTGGCACATCTGTCTGGATCAACCGTCTAGCCGTTGGATATAAACGCCATATGCGATACCTGCTTTGTTTTCGGAGATATTAAAGATCTCGTTTTAAACAGTTTGCTTTTAATTACTACGGGTTTAAAGATTCCGAGTATTGGTGTGTCAAAATTTTCTTAATCATCAAAATTGAGCAATATTTTATTCGGTATATCAAACTATGGGTATATATATATGTCTATGAAGCATAAAACTGAACTTTGGTGTAGTTTACGTGAAATGGTTTAGATAATTTTATGAAAATTATAGCTTTCGTTTGTTTACTATATATTGATTAAAACATATGACGTCATTTTTAGATTTGAATTAAACGGATGAGACACTTGCAAGTCATGCACCTACGTGTTTCATTTTTGAATAAGAAAGGCTTTGCTTATGCATGTGAATAATTTAATAAGACTTTATTTCGATGCGTGTCCACGAATCAAAGAGAGGATCACACGCTGCCACAGACTATCAACCTCTATACTCAATGGTTCACACTACATACTTTATGGTCTCTGCTCTAAGCTTATTTCCGTCACCTTTTGATCGTTTATTTAAAATCAAAATACTATAATCTGTCTTGGAATTTTATCGTTTTATTATTCACACTACTTCGCTAACTTTGTTTAGATGACACAAAATAACACCTTTAGTGGAAAATGTGACAGTAATTTACACATCTTTCATAGTCATGATAGTTTTATAGACTACTTTTTTTAAATCTCGCATATTATGGACACGAATTTAATGATCCTTTAGTAAAGTAAGTAACCTATGTTAAATACCACTAGTAGTTTAATATAACTTATGAATAAAATATGTATTACTCATTGTTTTTCGTTTTTTTTTGATGTATTCTTATACTAAAATAAAAAAAAATGCGTTGTAAACACTCGAGAGTAGGCAATATATTTGAACAAATTTAAAAGAAAATAACCATTAATCATAATATTATCAGATGATATAAGGACTTATCTATCTTGCATTTAAAAGAAAATATGCTATTTAGAATTATAAATGCGTACCATATTTTCCAGCCACACCTGTTCTTTGTAAAAAATGATAGATTACAAAAGCTATTCATCGTCAACAAATACATAGCGTTATTGAATTAACTTGGAGTGGGAACAATGCGATATCTCTACTTTCTTTTGGAGAAAGAGTTCCTTCTTGCGCTGACAAGCAACGAGACAAAGAGGATCGACAGGGCCCGTACAAAGGTCAGCGCGGATCATTTTACTACTGAGATTCTTAAACTTTAACGAACCGTATCAAAACAGAACACAGCTTAAATGATTTCTTACCAACTTAAACAATAGAAGGTGATGATTTACAATTTCAAACATTTTTTGTCACAAGTATAATTATCATTGTAGTAATGAATTAGATTGTTCTATCTAGTTAATTAGATGCTTATATTAAGTTTATAGAAATTATGTCATTATAAACTTATTGAAATATTTTTACATTAATACAGTGCTAATAGCCAAATATCACTAAGTTTCTTATACACCCACAAGAGTAAAGTTTGAGAAACACGAGTGTACATTCATCGGCTGCACGCCAGTGTTCCGTGTGCCTTACTTTTGTGACTCGGGCACTATCGCCTCATCTGGAAGCGGAGATGCTCATAATGCGTTGAGATAAACTTGTATTGTGTCTTACAAGACGAATATTCCATGAAAGGAGCGCGCAACGCAACAGGTACATGCCCCCGCGATTATCTAGTTTAGGTGACGTGTGGTCGCTTCTTTTGAATTCGTTAGGTCAAAATTATCATATTATCTTTAAACCATACGGCTTAAGTATTCTGTATGAAGTCAGATCAGGCCTATAAGGTACATACAAAAATGTATATTAAATATTGAATAATTATAGGATTTATTGAGAATTTCATTGCAAGATTACTTTCACGCGACCAAATTTGCGACGGTAATGTTGGTCCCATCGCGTTGTCATTTATAACATGTTTAATATAAAGGTTATATAACCATACCGTGGTTGAATCTCAATTGCAATGGACATTAATTACAAAAAGCCCTTTCGACTAAGTAGGGCATTCTTTAACACAGAAAACGAACACAAAACCCTCCGGGGCGTTAAATTGTTACAATTATAAACGTAATGCCTGAGAGTAGATTTAATACCATAGACATTACGCAATGTTTTCTCGATTATTAATAAGATTAATCACTGTTGCTTCGTTTAAATTGAAGTCTCAATTGATGTAAATCAATAAATAGAAACTAGTAACATATTGCTTATAAATTGTTGTGATCGTAGGTACGCGTGTTTAAGACAAGTTTACTGGCAGTGAATTAAACAATCACGGCTGAGTCATAATACCAGTTGGCTATATAGACAACAGAAATTATCTTTGCCTAGTTTATTTCGCAGACAAAGCGCCATGTCTCTACGATAGAACAATTTGAAATTGTTTAAGTTTATTGTTGGTCCATAAATCATTGTTGATTCATTACATTGAGCTAGCGATCGAATATCAATTGACAATAGTTTGTGCACCTGACTATCTTATCTATTTAATAAAGTTTACTATATAATCAACTCATTATGAGAATGCAAAAACTTATATGATAATATATATATATATATATATATATATATATATGTATAATTATCGGTAGATTGGTTTTGGAACCTACCTAAATATTGAAAAAATAATTATATGATTTTATATTTTATTCCATTATTTTTTAACCCAACACAATAGCATTGTCGCTACGTATATACTTTTGTTACAACTATTATTATTAAATCCAACGTAAACCTAATCACAATTAAAGTTGAAATATTAAAGTTATTGACACTTATTGTTAAAATATTCACACTTTCACATTTAAATATACAAAGTATGCTTTAAGTTATAGTAAGGTAAATGAGAGTAAATTACCCTATTTACTTTAGTTATTTGTACATCAATGACTTTCAATTTGCAGTAAGGCATTACGCTATATTTTATGAATTAGTCCTGTTAGCTTAGAAATTTATCACCTCTTATAAAGGTATTGGTCTAATTACTTGTAATAATACAAGGGACCGGTCGGTGGCGCTTTGAAATGATTGAATGTGACACGCGAATACTATGGCTGCATGTAGGTGTACAGTAACCAACCGTTGGCTAGCGAATTATGTCCCAACAAAATGGGCTCCGATCTAACACTGTTGTCGACTTCTAATGAGACAATTGTTTAAATCTTCATGACTAAGCTTTATTTATTAGTCGTGTTACAAATGTGTATAAAATAGATATTTAACACATTAAATTACATATATAATTTCATTAATAAATATTATTTTTTAGAATCAATATTATCACGCTTTGTATAATAGAGTATTATCATATAAGGTTTCCTTAAGGTTTACATTCACCTGCTTTGAAGCGAGTTATTCAAACTGATTCTTAATTCGTGCCTTTGTTCCGGCAACGATTACGTAAGTAAATCAATCGAGTTCAAATATCGCACAGGCCATCTCATTTTCTAGTCGAGACACTTGCATAATTGGATCGGGCATCGCAGTAGACTTGCGCAAACTAATCATCAATGATTGCAGATGAAACAATGAAATCGATGCGGTTACCGCATCAATGTTTCGTAGTTATAATGAGAGTTCTTAATCATTGTGAACCGTGACCGTGGGCTTTGACGAATTGGCGTCGCCTTATGGCATATTTAAAATTGCAATACCAATTAAGTTTTAGTAATCTTCGTGTTTCAAATAAGTAGGTTCAGATCTGTGTTATGATACATGAAGTTAGTTTTTAGGTCATCCGTACATTATAATCTAGTACATCTAAGTGAATAAATATATTAATAATGTGTATTTCATACATTAAATCGAATTTATACATTTCTATTATTTTGACATATGCTAACTTACGAAGCTTAGTTTACAACCCTTGTTTATTATCAACGACACCACATACTGGAGTACTGTTTTAATATTTATCAAGTGTCACGTTATATTTTCGTAAGATGACGTTTTACACAGTATACATAAGGACTATTATACAATTTAAACAATCGTTACAAAATTAAGTATTATACTGCGAGTTTCCTTGTGTTTCAGCAGAGATCGATATCGAAATAAAAACAAATAGCCTAAACACATATTCCTTAAGGAAACATACAAGAAATATGAGTAACATGTGGTACCGATAGATTTTAACAGAGAGGGGAAGATCGGGTCAATGTTCTATTCTCCAAAACGAGGGTTGTCACCGGTGTCTCGAAATGTCTTTGTGAGGGGTACGGGTTACACCCCGGAAAGCGTACGCGCAGGTGAAAGTTGAGTTCCGGCCTCATATAAGTACACAGTTTTAGTGAAATGCGTATTATCTGAGGGGATTTTAAATGATTCAATCTTGTTAATATATGTAGGTAGTTTCAGGTTATTAGAGAAATTTCTGCAACAAGATTTCACACACAGTAGAATCTAATTATCCGCATGATTCGAGTCATGTATTAAATATCGTCGCGCTCGGTTTCGCATTAAGCTGTCTTTCGGGAAAATATCCGACCGATATTTTAAATGAAAGATGAAAAACTGGAGAATCTTAAATAAAACTTTTTTCAACTTATATAAACAAACAAACATAATTTTATGTGTGTGTATTACAAAAAATATACGATTTATATACAAATCTAAACTACAGATATATATAATTAGTATAGTTTTCAATAGGTCTTGAATCAAGTGGTTGGTTACGGTATTACTTGTTCAGAATTCATTAAACATTACGATAGATGGACTTATGACCTACGTGGCTATTGTATCCTTTATTCTCATTTTAATAAAATCATACATAAAAAAATAGTCACTTAATCATACTATTGCCTATTTGATCGACACTAATAACTAACTGTAAATAAGTTATTTTAATAAACATATATCTAATTTTACACCGATAGCCACGCATACACTTCTTTATCAGAGGATATCTCTCTTTTGTATATAGATCATTATTTTGTTCCTAAAAAATTGTAATAAAATTTAAGTAAGTGAATAAAATATTGTTTGCCTCCTGAATGTTAAATAAGTAGCAATCACAAGTGTGCACGAGCCATTAGCTTCCGTGCTTGACAGCGGCCACGCCCGTATTTGTCTTATATGTACGCTTATATCCGCATCAGTGCACTGTATAATCGCCACGTATTGTGTTCAGAACAATATTGTCGACGTGATCATCTGATAAACATTTTAAATCAATGTGTCTTTTGTTTAACAAAAGGTCATTAATTACTCATTCAATTTGCGATATCAGTGTCATCTCCAGCGTTACGCATAGAATCGGTATAAATATATTAATGCATTAAAATTCATAGATACTTAATAAAATTGTTTTATTAAGTATATTTTATAATGCAGAGTAATTAATGTATAATATATTTATACTCTGCACAGTTCAATTGAAAGTTTTAATTGGACGTCCATGGTAAAAGAAAAAAGAGGACAGACTTGTGAACTGAGCTTCATTTACTTTGTATGTGTATATATGCCTAAGTTTATGAAAAAAATATAAGCGTTAAAAAAGTTTTATTTACCTCAATATACCCTAATATATATTTATTCTTCTGATGTTATTAGGCCATTGTGACAGCAAAGGTTTTTAACTCCTATTTCACCATTAACTATAAATAATATAGTTTAACAGAATGTGATTAAAACTATCTTTGTGCACTTTATCTGTAGCATTACGTCGGTAACATTATATGGTTGTGCAGAAATGTCCACTAGTATTATTAGAAGAAAGTTTCTTGTTTGCGAAGTAGACCGATATGCAACGTTTATCAGTTCAGACATTGTGCCCATGAGATAGGTGAGGGTGACAGTAATTGACAGGTCGTTGAACAGGACACTTGTGACGACGCACGTGCGAGGAGACTCCCTAAGCAGGATGTCTTTAAATAGACGAAATGCCTTTATGAAGGCATGCATCGTGAGGTGGCATCCGGATTGAGCATGAACAAAATCATATTTGTATTAATACAAAGGAGTGTGAAAAGCTAAAAGAATTTACAACTATGCCAGGCAATATCAAATAATATTAAATATTGTACAATTCAACTCAATGTCTCTGGTTTAAATACACATAACGAGTTGTGGGTGTGTGTTTGTTTTTTTTCGCTATGATCAACTTAAGACGTTGTCTCCAAAACTAAGTATTTAATACACCAGGATGGCAGAGATTCAAACTAAAAAAAATATCATTCATATCTTTTCTACGTTGGTAGAAAAATAATCCGGTCACGATCATTAAATAGAGTTTAAAGACAAGGGTTGATTTAAAATATACTAAACGAAATAGATATTATTGTAACAATTATTCAAAATCATTGAACTATAAACACGATAGTGAGTCAGTGGCCGAAAGTCGTTTGTATCGCTACCGGACCCTTATCGAGCATCTTGCCGACACACTATTTCACGGAATGCCTATTGTTTGATTAATAACCCCGCACTTCTCACTGAATTTATCTGGAACACTTCTGACCGATGTTGCTTACATTTCCAATTATAAGTAGCTACAAATATTTATCATTAAGTGCACAGCCACTGTTTATTTTCTGCGGAAGTTTTATTAACTATTACAAAGAACGGTCTCATTTAGCGGGAAATAGGACTTTTGTATTTCAAACCGCTGCTTATTATTATTTTTTCTTAATAAACTTCTTTTATTACGTGCATTATATATGAATTAATCTTTAATATAATTTATGTCGTGGAATGATTTACTATATGATCACTTATCACAGGTGATACAAATGTAGAGAGGATGTTCTGGTAAATAAGTATTACTGCTATATTTTTTTAACCACATGCAACTGTTTCAATAATCGGCAATTTGAAACTTTTCACATTATTCAAGATTAAATCGTAAAATCGACCTGGAAATGTTGTGCAATGATTGAGGTCGTGATGAACGACGCGACGCAATAAAAACCGGATCATGTTCTGAAGCTTACATTAAAGGGATCCTGCACGTGTGAGGGTCCCGTGGACCTCTGAAGTAATGCGCTTTATAACGATGGGAACGTACCTGCAATTGCGTTCAAACAAGTGTTTCCGGTCATACAACTATATCCGGTGTATACAGCCTACCGATGGAATTCGGTATTCAAAATTTTATTTTATTTTTATTTCATCCAAAGGAATGCTGTATGATTCAAAACTAATTTTGCCGATTTAAGATTCGTAGCTATATATAAGGTGTAGCGTAATGTTATATGCTACGGTACGTAGCTAGAGCGAATTTTAAAGTCATACTATTTCAACATTCAAATCCATATAAAAATGTTATTTTACTACCAAATTATATAAAACAAGAATACCGATTTACTTACTGTTTTATGACAATTTTGATCACAGAAAGTATATATTTATATAATAAGTCAAACAAAAATCAATTAAAAACAATAATATAATTCTTAGGATACAATATTTACTTTACAATTAATTACCACTAAACTTTAACCGAAGCTTAACATTACATCGCATCTAAATATAGCATACATTAAAAAACGAAAGCACATTAAGAAGACAGAATGTAGATTCCCGTTGGTTGTCTTCATAATATTAATCTTACGCGCCACAGTAGTTATTAGTTACTATATATTAGTACTATAATGACTAAAGAACCGGTTACTTTAGAAATGGAACTATTTACATTTCGTTTTCACGAATTGAATGGGTGATTCAATACATAGTCGACAATACAACGAGTTCTGCAGGTGACGACTCTCAATAGCACTGATTACACCTTCATTCAACTATGCCTTACCTGGACAACCTGTTCGATTAATTTTAACTATAACCCGTTGATCACCATGCATTGAAAAACAACAACATATGACATTTGACGTTTTGAGACATATATAGCCTGTGGACAAACCCTCAAGACTTTATCCGCGTTTTTGTCTATTCCCGTCTCAAGTATAGAGGATCACAGCCTATATCATCTAAAAGGATTTTGTGTCTATAATCTATAATTGTAGTAGATTTATTAACTGAGATAAGAAATGAAGAAGAACCATTCTGATTCGAACTCTTGACCGAATGGAAAGCCGTACGTTCATCTGTGGTAATATATTTCCAGAAAAACAATAATTTTATCGTTTTTAATGGCACAAATAAATTTCAATAAAAACGTACATACATTATTGATTAATTATTTTGACGTTGACATACGTTTCTCATTATCTCAATTTTATGACATAGATTAAGACAATATATATAAGAGAGAACAAGCGAAAATAAAAATAAATCCCTTTTAATTAAATAATAGTGTTTCTAGAGATTTATAAACTCTGCGTCAATTGAACGTGGCGGTCTGACTGGTCATAAAATAAAATCTTCAATAGTGACTTCTGATACATGACGGAATAAATTATAAGTGCTCATATTCATGGTCTGTTCCACTCAGTGCTGCACCCAAAGGATATTGGTATTGTCTTCAATATCATTAAACCTATTATACTTGCTTAGTCAACCATTTCTTATTAAAGTCTGACATCTTCATAATAATATTACGCTGTGATCAAACTACGACTCATATAATGAATCATAATAACTTTGTATTGTGTATTGTAATAATTACTTAATAATTTATTTTTTATGAAAACCATATATGTTTGTCATGTTGAAATTCATGAAATTGATTCAAACAGATAAAATTCGACTTCGATTGTACAAGAGCTATGACCAGCCTATATCTCAAATATTTAATGTCTTACAGGCAAAATCTATGATGTAAATGTTAACAATGTGAAACATAACTCTTTCAGTTTTATATATTTTTATTAATTGATGTTAATTTGAATTAAAAAAATAAGTAATAAGTTTATCTGAATACGTCACAATATTTTCATATAATATATTGTACCCGAAACCAATGATGTATTTTATGATGCAGAGGATTCACGTCAGTGCTAAAAAGCAAAATTGGTATTTGAGTTTATGAAGCGGTTTTTACGTTACTATCCAAAAAAATGTAATATTTTTGGAGTTCAATACGCGTTGGTCAGTCACGGCACCTAGAAAGGAGCAGAAACGTCAGTTTAAGGTCAATGCGTTTTGTTATACGAAAATATATTATTTCTAAACTAGGTTTAGATGTAAGTACAATTTTAAATTAAATAAAAAGATACTTATAAATAAGGTATTGACACACTTATGTAAATATTCGATGCCATAATTTGTGCAATAAGGCAGAAATGGGACACCAAAAAAGGTCAATAACAAGTATTGTGTAATGCTATTTTACATAATTCATCAATTTCATATGATAATATTATATATTATGTAAAATAAAACGTAAGTACCATAAACAATTTACTCAGTAGGTATGCGGTATTAATGAAACGAAAATATTTAAGATTTTTATATTATTATATTTTTTATATACATAAAATTTGATTTTCTAAAATACGATCACATATTTCTTATAATGCATGATTAAAAACCAAGTTCCATATGATGTAAAGATAAATAGTATCTTTGATAGAATAGTAGAAAATACATTTAATGAGTTTTGGAGGCGGCTTACTAAGGCGTTATATTATAACATTCATGTTAAAGAAATAGGCATGTCGCGCTGGAAATACATAAATTTGATTTATTTTTCTTTAGTTCTTTTAAGTCAAAGGCTATTAAACGAAACAAGTTCGTTGGAGTCGCCGTAAAAGTTTCGCAAGAGGTCGTAACCCATTTTGGTTTTAAGCCGCCGTGACGCCTTTTACAACGCGCGAGTCATCAAGAAATATAAGGACTTGCCGAAAACAACAATAAGGTACTGTTGTCGTAATGACAGTTTACGAGCGCAAACGTCAAGTTGCAGGAAGACGAAATGTACGGCTGTGCTCTATAATCATTGTTTCCGCTTTATGCATATAAGATACTACAAGCAATTATAGTCGCCACTGGCTCTATTTCAGATGACGGTTTATATAGAGTACTTTTAAATAGAAACGAGCTTGGGGTTTGGTCTCGTTATAATTAACAAAAAGGACAGTGACACAGTTGTAAACATCATAAATTAGTAGTAACAACATTAGAACTTACGATTCTATAAAGTTATGACTGTAAGTAACGAACAACTTTATTAGATAAATATTAATTTACAATATTACTCGACACTTATTTTAAGATACATATATAGATTTCTCACCATTCTCACCGTTTTTCTTACGATTTGTAATTAGAAGGCCCATAATTTGCAGGCTAAACTACATTGCAGGTTGGTCTCGGTGGGCGGTCAATGTGACATGTATCAAAGTTGCGTTACATGGGACCACAGCCTCACTGTTCACGCACGCGATCCACTGAACACTTTGACGTACTTTACCGCTTACACGCTGCTCTAGATGCCTGGCCGTGTGGTCCCTGTATTGCAACTTGACGATACGTTGCTAATACGCTAACTGTTTGTTATTGACTGCATCGTGTATACCTTTTAATCTGGCAATCCAGACCTTAAGATTCTACATAATTAATTAACTTTAAACATCGCATAACAGTATCGTTTTCATCGAATGTTTTAATTTATCCTAACCTAAAATTATTTCAACTTTAGGCATATCTATATTATATTTATTATACGACTGTGATGCATTATTACTATTTACTTAATGCTCTAATTGGTATAAACGCAACCAATGTTATTGTACTATTTTAGTTTGTCTTTCTTATGTCTTTAGTTTGTCAAATTATATCTCAATCCCGAAGAGTAATAGGCGATTGACTGGCTTTTTATCCATAAGTGATGTAAGTGTTTTTACCGGATTTAAAAGACGAGGACTTTGAAAAATAGATTTTTTTTTTTTTTTGGATAAAAGCCCTGTCGGCACTAACTAGGTTTTATTATTTTAAACATAGTATTACTTATTGACTTTTATATTTTATGCATTTTAAAAATACTAAAGCATTTAAAAATGTTACCTGTTTAAAGTAAAAAAATAGTTTTAAAAGTGTACAAAACTCTCAAACTAAGGACAGCAAAATGAATAATTTAGCCGCGAAATAACATTTTAAATGTAGATGAATATTAACAATAGATTTTGAGTAATTTGAAAGTACCGTGATTACATGCAGGCGCGTGGGCCAGGTGCGATGTCTACATTCGACGCTGCGCACGCGCTGCTTTCAAATTTCAATGCTCATAAAAAAGATCTATCAATAGCAAAAACCGGTGCTAGTTCGGATGCAGTGTTGCTGGGGTGAAAACAGTTGTTGGGTGTGCAAACAAGTTTCAATTAAAAGGTGTCCCGAAACGGGTGTGTCCGCCAGTTGCCAGTAATTACGATTTATTCTATTACTAAATTGTTATTCAAATTGAAAACGTTAGATAAGAAGGAAATGGGTGGATACAACGAAAAAATTCCTTACAGAGTTAAAAAAAGTTTAATTAAAATATTTAAAAAATGAAAAGTATTTTTTTTCAATGGAGCATCTTAAAGAGTTTTACTTTTTAAAATTTTCGAATATTAACGAATGTTGTCTAAATAGATGGGACATTTCAATTCCTATGAAATTTGTATTAAATCGTATCATTCAATAATAAAACTGTTATTGAAAAAAATAAAATTGAATTGTTTCGTTATTCATTGTATATGGTAACAAAACAATTATATATAATAATAAAATGGTAATAATGGGTAATTGCTTGTACATATACATATTTGACCTGAAGTCGTTAAGCTAAGCCGCTATCAAAAGAGTATGCCACAGCGGTCAATGTATAAATATATTATGTATAAAACCTGTTAATATATACACGATATATACATACACTTGGATTATATTTAAATAATAGCGGAACCGTTATACGTCATTTGTTAATCCGTTGTCGAGAGATCTCTACTTGCTGGGGCTCTTGCATTGGATGCAGCTGCCCCTTCCCCTTCATACTATTAATACATTTAGCTAAGAAAAGCAGAAAAAATACGAAAATAACGGTAAGATTTGAGAAAAAAAATATTAAAATGTGGGAACCGCTTTTTTCATCGTTTCCCTAAATGTTTTTTTTACTATGAATACCTAATTGTTAGTAAAAAGTGTCAGTACAATGAATAAAGACAGAATTAAAAAAAACGTGTATAAACCTATAAAATATTATCTACTATATCTATTTAAACGTGAAAGAAACTATTTGAAAGTCATGGCTTTAGCGGATTTTTAAAGTACTTTATTTTATTTTTGAATTTTCCCGTATTGTGGACCGGTTCTAGATATCGAGGCATTTTAACTTTGGGCAAAATTATAAAATTTATTTAGATGCGCTCTCTACGTATAGATATAAACTTTAGAAAATAAGCTATAATACTATTTTACTACATATTATTATTAGTATTGGATAAGTATTATTAAGGCCAAACTAACAACAATAATATCGATACATTATCTACAACTATTCGGTCAAATTAAATTATATATATAGGTATATAATTTTAATATCATGATCAATGATCAATATAGACATTTAAAGTCTAATATAGCCTAGTCTAATACATAGATGTGTCTCACGCAATGGCTATAGCGCTAGTGAGGTTTTTTAAATAGCCTTACAGTATATAGGCTGGTAATAGAGACATAAAGCCTCTATTCTTAAACTATTTTATTGATTAAGGCTAAGATAAGTTGTCGGACGTCGTTAAGCACTAAGACATAGAAGTGACCACTGTTTTATTACAGAATTTAATTTAATATATAACTTCAATGTATATGTAGGAGTTGAATGTATTTATAAGTAGTATATAAATAGCAGGGCAATATGAAAACCCCGGTGAGGGTGAAAGGTGGCGCGGTGACGCACCGGCCGCGCTCTATAGCGTGTGCCGAAATCTCAGCTGTTTCTCTTGACATATACAGGACTTGACATTTCTGCACGAATTATATTAAATATAATGTTTTTATAACATATCTATATAAAGAAGTATGTGCTATAATAGTTAAAGTTTACGTTTTTAGTCTAGATTACTAATACCAAAAGCGTTATTTAAAATGTATGTTATACCAAACTATTTTTTTCGATTTTTAACATATATTGGTCATATTAGTGAAAAATAGATACAAGTAAATACAGATAAGTTTTATTGAATTCAGTGATTATCAGGTTATGTGTTTAGAGCGTTAGTTAGTAACATTAATCTAATTATTAAAATTAATTTCTGAGCATCCTGTACAAACATATTCAATCCATCTGCATTAAAAGTGTTTATAAAAGCGTTGAATGGCTCTGTGCGCTTTATATAGAACTCCACAGCAATGCCATTATTCAAAATTAAACTACTCACCTACCTGCAAGCCTTGGGGTTGTTCAATGAAAATGGAATATCTACAAATTGATTAAAACATATGAAAATGAACCTTAACACACTACATTTATACCAATAAATTCGAGAAACATCCTTTATGTGTTCGTATTAAAACTCACATTCAATTGAGAGCTAAAATAAGAATATCACAAGTAGTTACGCCGTTTTACTTTACAAGCTGAACAATGAATGGGGGAGACCCATAACGTCATATTTTTAAAAGGGCGATTTAAAATAAAATATGTTCGGGTTCTCTTAGGGACCGTTTGGCTGTTACGACATTTATAAGAGTATGGTTTCTCGATGCAGATGTGCGATTCGGGTAGAGACATGTGATTCTGCAAGCGCAGCCGGCTGGCATAGCTGTGCACTGATTCAATGCATTGCAGGGTCTACGGTCGCGGCATTGTCTAGTTTTATATATGAAGGTAAGCTCAACAAACAATGATATGATACAATAACAATAGCAGATATGGCTCAGGTGTGCGAAGGTTGGGTACAGATCAACGTAAAAAAATCTTTGTGCAAAGTCAAACGTTAAAGACGGTGTCTTCAAAACGGTCCCTAGGGTACCTACATATGTATAATTTGAAAATTATATACTGTGCTGAGACGATGACGCTATAGGCATGAATATTACTGGTTCATACCACAATGTTAACATATTAGATGTATATTCGGACGGACAATAACGGTAATCCATAGAGGATAGATAATCATAGAATTATCGTCTCTATTGGTATTGGCAATTTTGCATAAATTTCGCACAATTTATTAGGAATAACTACCAGAACCTTTAACTTAAGGATATTTAAACCACGACTAACCTTGCCTGAAGCTATATCAAAGGTGAACGAACGAAGTTGTTCTATTAATTAATGTGTTTAATCTTGTAAATACTTATATCTTGTTAAGTAGTGACATAAAAAAAAATTGTATAAATAGACGTATTTTTTTCGCATTTAATATATTCAATATGTGTTTATGAATTTTTTTGTGAATTTTTAAAAACTATATCATATCATATAATTACCAAAAAAATATATTTGTAATCAAGTTTGCAAATTGTAATTTCTAAACAAGGCTTTAAACTGACATATACAGATTGTTATTTGTATTGTTATGTTTATTTGGTTATATAACATATATAGCAGGAATTACGTTCGTTTGTTCGTATACTAGGTAATTACTTATATGTAATAATAAATGGCTGTGATTACATATTAACCGGCAGTAGTGACATTGAGAGCGCGCACCTGCTCACGCGCCCCTGTCCATCGGTATTTCCGCCATAGCGCACGTCCCCTATGCGCGTGCCCGACCGTTACGCACGCGCCCCCCCCCCACCCCCCGCACCAACACCTGGCTGTAGCAGCCGCCCTTTGCTCGCGTATTGTGATGACACTGTATTTGATACCACAAAGATATGTTCACGATAACATGACTGAAATTCATAGAATCGTTTTGCAACAATTTCAAATTTAATGCAAAATTTAACAAATTAAATCTCAGGGTATCATATATTCTGTTCTGAAGTTTATAAGGATCAAATGTTGTATTGTTAAGGGTGATTCTATAACTGATTAAAGCCTGAATATATTCTACGTGGCATACGTGATAAATTCATGTAATCATCATAAACAATTTCAGACAAACAAATGTGCCGCTCCTCCATTTTCCAGTCGCGACCGGCACTGGGCCTTCTGCAACCCTTGCCTTTTATACAAACTATATCAATAGTTTGTATAAAAGGCAAGAGTCTTATTTCAAACCTAGTAAATTTGGTAGGGAAATATAGGTCTAATTACAACATTAACTAGCCAAACACCTTTTGTCACCATATCATTAACAAGAAATGTTTATTTACATCGAGCGTTGTTTACGTTTCCCAAGTGAATATCGATAACAGTTCATTCATAACACAATTAAGTAATGACATTGATTACCAAGTGTTGAAATTTAACAACATAATCTCATAATGATATTTCGTTTCAGGTATTGTTATTGTGAATTGAACTTATGATTCGTCACAGTTGCGTGTTAATCGAGCAATTGATGTCCATGTCGATTCCTTGACGTGGCTGAGTCATCACCACATATGGCCCTCGTCAGCATGATATCGAGTCAGCGGTTTCTTCTATATCCTTGTAGTCAGAACCAAATTTAGAGTAAAAGGGAAACATAATTCCTTATACTTTTCTTATATCTACGGGAGAAAATATATTACCTAGAAAGCATTTTTATCTCTCTTCTTGAACAATGTGACATAGCTCTTTAAGTTTACTTAATATATAGCATACACATTAAAAACAAAAAGGAGAGTTTTGTAGCAGAAATAATTGAGGCGCATGTTAATATATTAAAGACGCTTTTGAGGTTAGAGTCAAAGGTATTGGGCAAATTTTTGTATACTTTCTGAATATATCACAACTCAACGAATATTAAGTTGAATGCAACTTGCAAAGTATAAACCAGTTTATGTGAGAATCCACAAATAACACAGGGAACAAGGTATGTGGGAATAAACACTGGTCACAGAGAATATAACAATGGATTTTGGACGTTATACTTCCGTGTTTCGAAGGGGTTAATTTCCCTATTCAAGAACTCGAACAAGACTAACTAGTTTTCAGTATTTCCGGTTTGAGTTTTTCAAAGATAGGTACCAACTGTTATTTCTTAGCGAATATCACGCTTGCACTTACTGTAAGAATATTATTTTAATATAATTTGCATTATTTTATCAATGATATTGTTGTTCTATTCAAATTAATCCTACGACCTCAGGAGCTTAACATCATAAAATATTAGGCTTTCATGATTACTTCGAAAGTAAACATTATAATTTTTATTATAATGTTTTATTTATATTGGTTATGTTAAAATACAAAAATAAGTAATTATGATCTTAGCTATCACGTTTGAGTGCGATGTGTAAGTAAATATATATTCTTCAACTATTTATTTAATCTATTAGTGATTTCCGGTATAAGAATCATTCATAACTTGTCCCATTTTCTCACCAGAAATCAATTCTTGTGATTACTTTAGATAAACGTACACACAATAAACAAGGAATGTAGCACACTATCTAAACGTCCAACAGACACGTTTATATGTGTTCATATGTGGCGTGGATTTTATTGCGGGTTCAGCAGATTTATTGGGTTCAAATTGTGAAATAAGTGTACCGACCGTTTGTCACGGTCATGGACAAATTCATTCATTTTCATTTGTTTATTAAATAAAATTAACATGTAATTTTTTTAATTGTTGCGAATTTCTGATATAAGATTCTTCCCATATAAAGTTTATCATATCGTAAAAGGAAACTCCAATGAGGCCAAGGTAATGACGAGGCTCTCCTTTATGTGTTAAGTTGTTGTTAGTAGCATCATGTCTGTTATATATGTGTCATCGATGCTATTTGAAACATTGCCATTTAGGACCAATACAAGCACAATTATGACTTAATTTTCAATATTATTTTAATTATTGAATGAGTAATTTGTAAACAAATTATTACTCATAACCGTTACGTTTATAAGCCAAGCTATACATTAACAAAGTCGCCGAGCTTGCTTAATGAATTGAATTTCGAATTTGAATAATAAATGCAACGATCCTTCGGTATTATTATTCTGACGGGACCAGTCTCACAAAGACGTATAGCTCAGTTCAAAGGTGCTTAACCCCAAGGTTTGCAAAAAATTAGATCGTTGGCGACGATTCCGACCGGAAAGTTGATGAAGCTGAGCATATCGCACGACGTTGCCGGGTGCGGTGTGCAGGCGCAGGTGCCGCCCCCCCTCCCTTCCCGGCCCCGCCCCGCCCCTGTGCCATTGGGCCCAGCGCACGTGCGAGCCTTCCCGCTGCCACCTGGCTGCCGCCGCCGGGGAGCGCTTATAAGCCGCGGGGCCTTCCCTCACCGCATCACTTCGTGTTCCGACCTCGACGAGTGCACACGTCACTTGAGTCACCAGTTTTACGACTCCCGCGCAACTGTGATGAACGGATTGTGAATTAGTGATTATACTAACTATTTTGACGATTAAGTGTTTGTGAATTGTGTGAAGATGCTTGTTGAAGATCAATCAGCTCGTGCTATGTTGACGAAGAAGTACGCACATTGTCCGCTGAAGAAGCGGCCGGTAATGGTACGGGAGGAGCGGCCGGCGACGCCGCCTACTACACCGCCTCACCCCGCCCACATGCCCACCAGACTTTACTACGACTACAATCATTGTAAGTATTTTTATACAGATAAACTTTACTTATTAATTTAACTTCAATTAGCTTCCAATGACCAAAATAAGAAATTATTTATTTTAATACTTTGGTTGTGAATGGTCTTCAGACCATTATGCTTCACTTTAGTGAAGCATTATTATTTTCTGATTCTTATGATAAAAATAATATATTTTCATAAACTTGATTTTTATATATACTACATATGATTAAAATTAAACTTTATTTTAATTATTATTATCTTTGCCATCAGGTAATATGGAAAATGATGAACCAGAAAATTTGAGCACCAAACCAGAGGATTTATCCAAGACTGGAAATTACCCAAACAAAGCTTCATCACCAGTAGCAGCTGCGGCTGTAAAGTTGGAGCCTCGGGAATGGTCTCAACAATTGGAGTACTTGGCAGCTTGTCGTGCTCGTTTGGAGCCCACTGAGCTCGCACGACCTACGCCTCAGTATCCATACCTACCCACACTATATCCTACATATCCTATGGAAGAACTCTACCCTGCCGCACCCGCGCTATCCCCACCTACTCAAATGTACTCGCGATACTCTCCAGCATCACCTCCATCGTCATGTTCTCCACCACCATGTCCCGAAGACTTACGTTCTCCTGGATCCGTCTCGTCAGATTCAGGGGTATCAGTATCAGCTCCTCGCCGTCCACGCTATCAATGTCCTGATTGCGCAAAATCGTATTCTACATACTCTGGACTCTCCAAACACCAACAATACCACTGTGCTGCAGCGGAAGGAAGTTTAGCAAGAAAATCATTCAGCTGCAAATACTGCGCCAAGGTTTACACATCCCTTGGAGCACTTAAGATGCACATCAGAACACATACGTTGCCGTGCAAATGTCACTTATGCGGCAAGGCATTTTCAAGACCCTGGTTACTTCAAGGACACATTCGTACTCACACTGGTGAAAAACCATTTTCCTGCCACCACTGCCGCAGGGCGTTCGCTGACAGGTCGAATCTACGCGCGCATCTACAGACGCATTCTGACGTTAAAAAGTACTCATGTTCGGGATGCGGAAAAACATTCTCAAGAATGTCCCTCCTGAGTAAACACTTAGAGGGCGGATGTGGAGCGCCAGCAACTTCACCATATGAATACAGGCCTGAGACTTTACCCACAGGGCACGCTCACCAAAACCTAGCGGCGACTGCCCCTGTACACGTTTATTAAGAAGACTCGGTTAAGATTCAGGATCTCGATTTTTTAGGTATTAGCCGCCATATTTAATTTAAATTATTATGTAAATTTCTTTATAAATTATTAATTTCGTAAAAGACTAAGATAACGAATTATATGTTTTTGTGTTTTAGGATGTAGTTGTAGTTATTTTACGATTTTAGTTTTAAGTAAGTCATTGTACAGTTCTTGTCGTAATTAGCGACATCGCTAGTCATATGGCATTTGCCGAGTGTCATACACAAAAATTATATGTACTATACTATATATTTGTAATTTAAGCCGTGTACAAAGTGCCTTAATCATAAATTATTAATATATTCAAAAAATTGTTTGCGATAGATGCTATTAATTTAATAAGATTTATGAAGATGTATGAGGCTCTAAAGATAATCTTGCCGGTTTGCGTTCCTTTCTGTTACCTCCGCCAGAAACAAATTAAAAAAATATTTTATAAATCGTAATTTTATTAAGATGCTACTTCCCACCGACAAGCCTTATATTTAAATTAAACACCAAACTAGATTATAAAACTTAAATATCAAATTCATAACATAACACTTAATAATATTTTTTAAGAATTATCAATACATCAGTATTTAAGAAGTCGTTTTATATGTTCTAATCGAACAGAAGTATTTGAGGAATAATTTAAGAACACTTCAAGGCCGAAAACCTTTTGTTCGTTTCATTTTTCCAATATCATTGACTCATAAGAAAGTGGTCCAATAAGATAAGGATCTACTCTGTATTAACCTTCGACCCTGTCAAGTTAGCGCACGTTTTTCTTAGACTCACTGTAATAGCAGATACTGTATCGTAACACTGCAATTGATTTTATCACCATCAATTCCCTATTACTTAGAATTATTAGTTTAACACACATTTTTGTCGTCAATGCAATTCAGCCATAAATTAAACAAAAATATGTTAAAACAGCTAGCCATTGCAAATGCTTTTTTATAGTATTCCCATTCACAATATAAAATATTACTCTGAAATTAACACAATTAGCATAATACATTTATATCAATTTAATATGCGAGCTATTTTATTTCTGAGCAATGGCGCTTAGTAAAGATATTATTATTTTAATAATTTATTTATAAAGTAAGATAATTATGCATTACGCCTTCCTTATTGTAAATTTCTTACCCTCCCTTTGCACAATATACTGTTATTTAATCTTCCTTCCTTTCTGGTATTAAATAAATTGAACATCGTACAATTCGTAAATTTAATTATTTTGTTTTGCAGTGATTCAAATACGGGAGCTCACGAACTTACCTTCACGAAGCGCGTACTATGCGATGTTATATATGCTTTTATAAATCTAGTGACTTTATAGATGTGCAATTTATTATTCAATTGGCTTAATTAGATATTATTATCCTACAGTGGTCCTTTGGTTTATTAGATTTCTGTTTTATGCTTTTATTACATACATACTCTAGATATCTTCAATAAACCAAGTTAAACCTACAAAACTACGTACAAAATATCATATTTATTTCTGACCTGACACATTTTGATGACTGGATAATTTTTCTTTGGTAAGGTATCTTACTGCGCTTGACATGTTAATCTTAAGGTCAAACGCATGTCGTATTCCTTAAGATGTTTTCTTTTTAGGTTTTTATATAAGGCAGACAGAAAGAAAAAAAACTTAATAGAGACCAAATTTTTATTGATCTGAATGTTATATACCTAAACAATAGAAATCCACAAAAAACCAGTTATCTTGAATAATATTTACATATATGTTTGTATTTACTATTAATTAATACTATTCAGTAATAAATACTGCGTTAGGATTTAGCAAACAATCGTAAAAGTGTCTACGATATCTGTCTCTAATTAAAGCACGAGCCATTAGTAATTCATCGGCGGACGCGGAAGGTGTAACTAATGCGTTGTGAGATTACGTTAGCTTGTAAATGAACATCGAATATCCACATCAGCCTACACGAGTGCCAATTAGAAATAGCCAGTGAAGTTGTTTAGGCACCCATCGCGATTGGCCTCCGCCGACCACCGGTCCGCTAGAGACACCGAGCGCGCGTCGACCAATCCTATGCATTCTCATTACTCATTAATTAATTCTGTTCCTGCATCGTGATTATCTTATCCAAGATTGACCATAGATATGCCGTACCAATTAGAATTCACACTTATCTAATAGAACTTTGAACTTTTCTATTAGTTATAACCGATCGACAAGATAAATTTCAACATTTCGACCTCGATTTTGAATAGCATATTGTCTATTTAATTACTGCTTGTCTATGACAATCGAATTACGTTATCAGAGAACAAAAGCGTAAGCTTAATTTAAAATAAAATTAATTATATAAGACTTTTTAGAAAATGTAATGGTTATATTTAGGTCTGGGCAGCGGCAATGGACCAAGTCGAACCAGGTCGATAAGCATGATTTGTAATGTCGCACGTCGGCGCGTGCGCACAAATAAACGTGATTTCAATGCGCACCTTTCAATATATTACCTAACCCACTCTCGATAATATGACAATGTAACAATTTACTGTCTTCTTTAACTCGAATTTGACATTGTGTGTGACTTAATAATATTTTCTTTATTGATTCACAATTGGGATTTCAAAATATCAAAATAGCGTGAATCGTTATCTGATTTATCCACATGAGGATTGACTATAATGCTATCATGCCTATATATGTAAGTTTATTGTCAGGTGCTTATTACCATAGTTCGAAACAAACGATGACATGATATATATACATGTATATACTCGTATATGTTATGTACGGTGATACAATATATCTATAAAAAAAACCTAGGGATTAATATATGTACAAGAGTACTCTTGTCATTATTTGTAAATAAATTAATCATTACAGTACCTACAGTTGGAATCGACTTTAATAAAGAAAAAAAACACGCATTTGTCATTTTTTTTTTGTCTATGTTATTTTCAGGTACAATTTATTTTCTCCTAAGTCACCTTTAATTATTATTATCGCGAGTCTGCGATCTCATTCACGATAACCCAATTATTCAGATGAGACAAAAGAGAATGCCTCCTTAAATTCCAATCTCAAATCTAGTAACACAGTTATAGGAATAATTTACATAAATATCTCGAAGTTATTGTTTGCGAGAAATGAGTACAACATAAATAATTAATAAAACACGATAAATTTATTGTTAATTTGCTAGTTACTTTAATAGAACTTCATTCGCTTAAATTAATTTGCACCAATAGACTATTACTCTAAATATTTAATTACGACAGTTTATGTCAGTGTAGCTATTTCAGATGAGATTTTTAACCAATAGTTTTATACCTAAATCGATAACTCGCGTTTATTTGATATTAATCTAATTTTAAGACGCCTGCTACAAAACTATTCAAAATAGAAATGAAAGTCTGTTTAAAAACTGATGTATCGCTTTTTTTATTTTAATACCTGGAGTTTTAGCCTGGATGTCTAGTATAACCATCTTTTCACTTCGATAAATCGCACAATGCTGAACCAATAACCACAGCAAGTTTGTGAGGTATGGGCCTGAGAGCGCGTGGGCGGCACCCGACGCGCTTCAACGCCTTTGAAAAGATTATTCACTGGTAGCGATGCTTTGCAAAATCACGTAAATGGATTCTGATACTTTATGCGCCTAAGCTTCTTGCTGTGTTTTCAATAAACTTAGCGGTGACTACTTTATTGATAAGGGTCTCGCATATTTGCTTACGACGCAACATTTTAAAATGTATGAGCAAAAGACATCGACGCGCTTAATGCTCTTTTCCGTAAACATATTTCAAACGCCCGGTTAACAGGGTCACAATTTTCAATTAAAGGTTTTGTATTCTAAACACTGTAAGTTATGATATATATTGTTTATGTCGTCTTTGTAGTGGCTTCGTTAAAGTATGAAATACAGCGAAAGGCTTCCTTACTATCGTTATTCATATTTTAGTATAACAAATATACTCGAGTAGTTTATATAGCTAAACAGTATTTAACTTGTAACAATAAAACGTAAATTAACTTTCTTCTTGATACGATCAAAATTTTCAAATAAAAGCGATATAAAACGCTCGTTATTTATGTTATGCTGTGACATTACAGTCTTTTTAAAATAGAGGGCAATAAAATTAATTTCTCGTTACTGCCATATCGGTATTTGTATCGGGATTGTTAGCGCGAGCGCGGGCGTTAATACAATAATCCTGAGTATAAAAATTAACCGGTATAACGGTGCTCCGCGTAGGAGGCCGCCGCATGTGCACCCTCACCTCTTCACCTCACCTCGACCGATCAACCGGTGCTCGTATTCGCGTACTATTATATCACACTTGTGTGAAATACAATTCTAACTCGTGCCACTGTAGAATGAATACTAAATTAATAATTAGCTTTGTTATCTCCAGCCATTAATCATAAAATAAATGTTGTTTCAGTTTAGCAATACTTTAATTAGTGTGCCAATGTTCATACTTACAATATTTTGAGACAATTTTTGAAGTGCATATATGTTATAAAATCATTAGTCTGCGTGGCACACAGATCATGTAACGATGTATAAGTTTCATGTCCAAACCCACGCTCATCAATAACGCAGGATATGACCGAATTAAACAAGTTTATTACATGAAAGTTAAACGTTTTATTACATTCCGTTTTACTTTCTTTTCATATGGTATCAGGAGGTTTTAACTTAATCATATCAATTAAATCGCACCGCAGAGATGCGATTACCAAACCGTGTTTATTAGGAGAAATCAGCTTGGAAACACACTCTCATCGGTAAAAGCCATTCGTTAAAGGCGAACAGTAAAATCTGTAACAAGCTACGTAATAAATGCAATAACAATGAATAAAAATGGCAATAATAGCAGGTGAAATCGCGACAGGTCCGGCTCTCGGGTCGTCGCCCGTAATTATAAATAAAACACGACGCCGTGCCACGGCCGATACGATACAGAATCCTTTGGCTAACTTTATACCTATTCATACAAATAACAATGCTAGACTGCTTTCCGAAAGTCACACTCTGTCTTGAATTATTTCTGATTTTATCAGCTATTCCGAACGTAACGTTATCTAATTTTTAGGATCTTACATCATTTCATTAATACATTTAAAATTTTAATTTTTCATTTGACAGACAATGTATTGTTGTTTATTTTAATATTTAGACTTAAATAATGCTTAACTTATACGTTATTTGATTATTCGACAAAACGTAGATTCTTTTACATTAATAAACTTCTAATATTAGACTCATATATGAAGTACCTTTTCCATAGTCTTATCAAATATGCTTTGAAAAATGTTAGTATAATTTATTTTATTATACAAAGACTCTAACCCATAAATTACTAAACTGTACGCGTGTTAGATGATGCTAATTTTCAAATTTTAATTATCAACATGACCATCCGATTGCCTTATCTATACCAACTGTCGTGTGCAGATGACGGTTAGTGTTAGTAACATTATTGTAAAAAGTAATGCTGAATTGATAGGGGTAGAGGGTGCAAAGCAGTAGACCGTGGATCAACGTACCGACACACTTTATGCACGTGCCTCTAATTGTAGTACGTCTTATTTATTAACTAGTTTCGACTGGCGCCATATATAGTTTTAAGTAAATATTGAGTCGAGCTTATGGGCTCAGTCAGATCACTGTACCTATTTATTTATTAATGAATATGCTAGGAATGAATGCGCATATTCTGTTTGACTAGTAAGACCCTAAGGTCTTTTAGAATCCACTTTTAACCTTATGAAGAACCGTACTCAGCTTAACTACAGCTCACACGTTGCGATTGTGTGAGAGTCAAAGAAAAATCTTGCCTCAAGAATTGTCAATTTATTTCTCATTTGATTGTTGATCATAGTGGTCAAGACAACATACCAATCAAATGTAGTTTTTGGTTCCTTCAACTAACGATTCAGTAACGGGATAAAATTCATAGACACAGACGTCCTAAACAGTGACTTGCGTAATCTGTTGAGGTCTATGATAACCTTTGCCTGTCCCGCGTAGGCGATCTAGTTGTTTGTTCACTGCGGCCACCCAGAGGGTTTATATTATCCTATATTTTTGTATCACCCACTATTAAATGTTGCACTAATATATTTTTATGGCTTACATAAACTATTGGAATCGATGCAATAACACAACTTATTAATAGCTTTCTATTGATTTGTTTTATCTGTTTTGCGTTTGCAGTTGTAATTTAGGAATGTTTATTGCAATTTCTGTTTACTATATACTTACTTCATATTTTTTAAATATAAAAAAAAACAATAATGCGTTGCGTTAGTGTTTAATCTAAAATTAGTGCTACAGACTAAAATAAAAAGTATGTTCATTTATTTCAGTCACAACGATCCTTTTGTCGACTAATGTTACTTAATGAGAGGAATACACCGAATTTCAATTTCTTGCAAACATATGGTTATTGTCAGTCGTCATGACAACAGGACAGTATGGTCGTCAGGTGCTGGCCACGCTTCATGGGCAGCAGCAAGTGCAGGCACGGGTGACCAAGGGGCGGTTGGCAGTTGCACGCCCGCACGAGCCTCGACAGGTGGATGTCACGCGCGGGTGCCTCGCACCCGTGTATGGTCTTAGACAATTAACTTCAAGGACTTTAAGATGGTTCGGTAATAGAGGTTAATTCACGACGTCGAAATCTCTCTCCGACTCTTTTCTTGAAAGGAATTTGAAATTACTTTCCTAATTAAAAAAGTAAATAGAAATTATAAGAGTGTTATAGATAAAATAATAATGCTCAATTATGTTTGTTGAAAAAGTTTATATTACCGAGTCTTATATTTGTATTTGTAATAGTCACACAATTTATGATTATATTATGGGTATGTTATAAAATTTATTAAATATGAAATGTGTTCAAGTTTTTTGGTTGGATTTAATTGTATAACTAAAACATGTTTAACATTTTCTTTTAAAGTGTATTTAAATACTATCATTAAACACTTAATATCAGTAAATTTAATACCTCCTACACACATAATTTTGTAAGTTAACTGTACATCATTGCAGGACAATAAATCAATATAAAAGTACGCATCTTAAGGTGCATAAAGAATTAACCTCGGGAAATGGGAACGAATAACTTTATAGGTATAATGAATATGAGCGTTGAATAAATCTTGAATTTTCTGACAAGTGCATTTGAGTTTAAGGGATTTGATGGGATGCAATATCAATCAATTTGTTGGCGCGAACGCACAGGAGCAGAGCCATTGGAGAGCTTCGACCTCACGCACTCACAATTTACAGCTTTATCGCCCGTTATTATTCTTAATAACACCTCGCCACTCTCCACAACAACGCATTAGCCTCATCAAAATTCACTAATTTTTAAAAAATTAATGTAATTTCAAAAGCGAACACGATAAATGATTTTCAAGAGCTTTTATAATGTAAATTCTCGAAGCTTTGAGCGTTTTCGGAGCAAGCTCATAATTCATTTTATATGAAAACGATTTAGTGCATCTTTAATCTTTAGATCGTAATCGGGCATGTTTGCAAAGACTTAAATTTCTCGGATGAGTACAAAAAACTGTTTAAAACTCATTTCGTCTCCGTTATGAATCGATAAGAGCGTGAAGTTCGGTAATTGGTAATGTGATGGGTGACGGAGCTTTAAGAATTCTAAAATATGCAATTTAAATTACGGAAAAAATATTCTACTTAAAAGATTTTTAACTGTTACTTTAAGTACGATACGCGTACGATAACTTACGGATAATTATCTTCACAGAGGAGAAAGGAGACACATTACGATTGATTTACCAGGAGTTAACAATTACAAGTAGTTTATTATAAATTGGTAAAAAGCATTGAAACCACAAGGGAAAAATTATTCGAAAACTAAAATAGTAATAAATGGATATTTTATTTAAATTGTAAAGTTTTAACATAACTCGGTAATAAAATAGATCATACAGAATAAGTATTGGCATACACGCTTACCGTATTTTTAGAAGATGAAACATGAAATTTATTTTATAATTAAAATTGTATAAAACAACGCTAGGCGGCAAGGACATTGCCATTCTATCCAATGTCATGTACGAGATACGTGTGTATGTAGTAAGTGTCGCATTTCTTAGTAAATCGTGACGAGTGTCAGTGTCCATTACGCGGTAATCAATCATCGCTTACAGGTTTCAATCTGCGTTTACGTCGCTTTGACCGTACGAAGCTTTCGACACGGGCGCAATCAATATAACAGATGATACGATAAGATCCGTCGAGCCTCGTCGGCCGGTTATGCGCCCGCGGCTTGTTTTATAAACGTCTTCATCTACTACATATTTTGATTTACTATGAGTATTTGAATGTAGTACAGTTTTCTAACCTGTAAATGTTTACAATTTATTTTATTTTACTTTGCTAAATGTCTGTATTTTAAGAGTTTTTATAAATTTTATGTTTGTCTTGTTGTTCTATGAAAAATATATATGGTTGCAGACTAATTAAAAACTTCAAATAAATATATTTTTTAAAAATAGAATATTAATATAAATTTGACAGAGCTATCTATATATATCTTTAAAAAATGTCATAAGCAAAGCGTAAATAAAGCCTTCAAAAATATCTTTAATTAAGGAAAACAATAAAAGCCTTTTCGTGCTTAAGTAGGATCCAGACATAAACAGCATGTTTGAATACTATTGATGATACATTCCTTTAATAAAAATACGAGGATTCCGTGATACGTAAGTGCATGTCAAGCGCGTGCGCAGTATTATACGAAGTGCTCTTAACGAGTTAAGTGTTGATATGTTTGAGTGGGATCATTTATTATTTTATCATATGATTAAATCTTTGTTCTGACGACTTCCAAGCATTGAAATGGATACAAAACTTTTAAATTGAATAAAACATTGTAATATATTGTTCTACGTCGTTTTATCTTGTATATGTTAAATAATAATTATCTAGTAGCGAAGCTATTATGTATTTGTGGAAATAAGTGGCCACTATCTGTCAATTTGTATCATTTGTCACAATTTTGCGCTCCGAATCCAGTTAATTCACAACTTAATAGTTACTGTTTCAATTGTCACATGTATTTGTACTTATTTAGAACACAGATTACTAAATCGCTTTTTAATGTTATTATTTTACAAACAGCCGAAAAATAAAAGAATAAATTATTACTACTCTGTAGACTATAGAGCAGTCTACATTTTTGATTGCTCTTTCACTACTATTCGATGTTTAAATACTAGATCAATAATGCAAAAAAGTAACCGGCTTCTTACTATAAAAAATAATTCCTCATAGTATTTAACGACTATTAATTTTTCATTTAAAAGTAATAAACACAGCAAACGAGTCATACTTAATCCACTCAATTTGTTTGTGGGTTAGACCACTACTAGGCACCACCACCAGAACGGTCGATCTGTATATGGATTCTTTATCATAGAAGTTTAATAATGATTAAATATATTTCTTTCTCACCATCTGTATTGATGCTGAGTTAAATCTTATGACCTTTTACGTAAACGAATCATGCGGGCACAGGTGAACAGGCTATGCAGGTATCGACACCTGTATTTTTTTAACCTGACTTAACATATAAAATACAAGATTTTGTAATAGATTTATGAGAGACTGGAAAATAAAGGTGTAATACCATGTTTATAAAAACGAAATAAAAGCTATCTGTCTTAATAATTTCAAACTGATTTATTATTATAAAAATTTGTAATATAAGTCAAGTCAGTCAGTCAAGGAAAAAGAATATTATTTTCAAATTTAAAATATATTTACATTAAAAAAATAATGTTTTAATTTAACTTACACTACCATTTAACCTGTGTCATAAACCCATAGTGACTCTTTTCAGTTATTACAACGTTTATCAATCATACTCCGATTTGACCAATCGTGATGTAGGCTTCCTCGAATTACTATGCAACACAAAGAGATAAATTGGAACTGGTTGTTATTGTGATTAGCACGTTCAAGCAAACAAACAAAGTTTTCAGCATTATGATGTACTGTGATATTTAGAATTTTAACATCTGATTGCGTTTATGGGTCGCTTATATTATATACTAGCTTTCCGCCCGCGGCTTCGCCCACGTGTAATTTGGTTAAGTATATAGCGTTTTTTAATGATCTCGACAGGGCTTTCTTTCACGGGCTAAAATCTTGTTACAATTGGAATTATATATAGCCTGTGTTACTCAGAGATGATGTAGCTTTACAGGATCCGATGGATCAACTCTCAAATTAACTTACAGGCAATTACTTTTCTGACAATTTTATATTCTGATAGTCATCTTCTTATGTGGATGAGCTGATGATGGAAGGTAAAACTCCTCAGCGGTTAAGAGTTGAAAGAAAATTCTTACGAAGTTATGAGTACGAAATACGTACTTGTGAGGTTATTACTTATTAGCTTGACCAAATAACAAAAGGTAAACCTCATTAACGTTAAGGTGGAAAAATGGATGCGGACAAACGATAAACGTCTCTTCACTCGTTTCCTTTTACTTGTTTGTATAGGTAGTGTTCACTCAAAATAATCATAGGGTAAAACGTTAATGAAAGTTTAAACTGCATGGTAGTCTTTACACAATGGAGCATCTTAATACCGCGATGGATATATTTGGCCTAAGTAGAAGTTGTTTAAAAAAAAACTAAGACTCAACCTCGCACACTTACTCACACAGCAACACCATTGCCCACACTGATACACACTCACACACTAAAATGTTCGTACTTCACATAGTTCCACTTGTTCATGTGTATATATATTTTTATTTATTCTTTTCTGTTCGTGTTTTTTTTTTGTTATTCTTTTTTCTGATCTTAGATTCTATTTCCGGTTCTATATTTTAACCTTATTTTGGCTTTATTTTTTATCTATTTTTATTGTGTAAACTGTTTTTGATAAGCTGTATAGGTTTTAGAAATTAAAAAATCAAATAAATCTAGGTTGATGACGAATTTTATCAACGCCATCTATCGAGCACATTGTTCAACACTTCAACCGCGCCCGCGCGCACTGCGTTATTTGTTATTTTTGTTACCTCTCATAAGTTTTAATATTAAAATTAACTTATATTAGAACATATTTAACAATATATAACTTATCAATCAATATAAGTGTTTAAAAATTTTGAAGCAGTGGTTGAAGTAAATTTTCGATTGACCATAACTTCTCTTTCTCTTAACCGATTAAGACAAAATAAACTTTTGACAACGCTCCTAATTATATGTAATCCAACTGTGAACCGCGTTCAAATCCGTTCAGTAGTTTTCAAGTTATAACGTACCAGACAGACAGACAGACAGACAAGAATTCCAAAAATTGGTTTTTATGACTCTTCTTTAATTGCCTCCTTTCAGTTTTTTGGAAAAATATTTAATGTACAGATTTTTACTGTCTTATTATTAGTATAGATTAGAGGTAATCGGTAATTCTGTTACTAAATGGGTGTGCTTAATATTTCTAAATAAAGCTACGACGGCGAATCAAAATCATTATTAATACTCATAATTTAAACTATGATATGCCAAATCACAGAGCTAATATCGATTAATAATGGAAACAAGCCATTAATGAGCGACGTGTGACGGACACTATCGGTGGTCATAAGTTAACGGTTACTTAAGAGTTCAATTATTGCAAAGTTTCCTTGATGTAGGCGCGCTAACATTATTAGTAAGTAATAATATGTTCTTATTTACTCTCGTTACGTGGTACTCGTTATGTGGTTAATAACTACTTAAACCTGACCAATGAGCAAAATATATATTCACGATTAAATCACTTAATTAAAGATAGTTATTAAATTTATGGTTTTTTTGTTTGTTAAAGAAGTGCAAAAATGTCATTGCAAAAATATCATAAAAAGCACAGTCTACAAAAAATTATAAAAAACGCTATTAGTAAGTGAAATTGTAATTATTTATATGTATAAAAATAAAAATTAAATATACGTACACCGTATACACTACCTGCGTAGTCTATAACCATGTAAGATTGCAAAATGTAGTTATAAATCCAAGCTGACGTTTGATAAAAAAAGCAGTTAAAACATCAACAGGAACTAAGGTGATGTGATGACTTGACACATTATTTAAATTTAAAACAGGTCCGCCCGATCTTTTTCGTTATTTAATTGTTTTGTCGGCTTAACATTTTCAACTTGTTTTTGCAACACAAAAAATATTGCACCATATGGGGTATCATATCTTATAAAAGACTATTTAATGATATTGTAACGAAAACATATGGCCAATTATTTTCTGCTAGTTTTGCTAAATGAGTTTCGAAAGGTGTAATAAACGTTAGATTTTTGTTGATATTTACCAGTTTTTAATGGTTTTTTTTTGTTGTTAAAATTCTCTATCGATACGGTTTTGTGTTTGTATGCCGTGACGTAACCGGTCAAGCGTTCGGATTATTTATTTTTATTTATTCAATCAATGCGGATGTCCTTGGTTTGTTTCCCGATGAAACCACAAGTGTTTCGAATCTAAAAGTTTATAAACATGACCTATAAGTAGCCTTAGCCCATAATGGTGCAAGTAGTGTATTGATTTTTGCTTTTTTTTTTATTCTTGGAATTAATAAACTGAAACTATTAATAAGTGATTTAGTCGTTCTCGTATTAATTAAACGCGTGTATTTTAGAATAAGCAAATATTGCAAATAAAATGTACGTCTAAAACTTTTCCTTAATAAATTTTCTCAATATTCATGTGTGAATGTATGGTAAAGCACAACCTGCTCAAAGCGAGATTCTCGGCGTCGGGCGACCATCTGGTGGGCGAGAACTTTTTTTTTTCCAAACGTGTCGTCTTGGATTCTTGTTTTTTGCATTGACTGGCGCTCGCTCCTTTTTTTGCGTTGCCAAGTTGCAGTTAACAGGTGGCTTGCTACGTACAGGTGAGACCTCTGATTTAAATTAAGTCAACGTCGATAGGTTCACGCGTGCTACTTGAATTTTTAATGAAAACAATAATCGTGAAGTTCGATGTTATCTGCCTTATTATTTTACAAACATTATTTTTAAAATTGTTTTTAAACCTTTCGCTGAATCCTTATGTAAGTATTGCAAGGTTACACTTAGAAATAAGTAAATACAAACTATTTCCTATATAAAATTTAAATAAGAATATACGCAATAAAAAAACTTCTATATACCTTTCACCAGTAACGAAGAATTAAATAATTATATAAGTAACAATTGATAAAAACATTTGTTTCACAACCTCAGTAATATTTGTACTTTTCTGATAGACGTATAAACAATGACAACTAGTATAACAAATTGTCACTTTAATGATTTTTAACAACTGTTGTTATGTGAAAGCTTGAAAAATTGTGTCTATTACAGAAAGCGGTTTCAATAGGCCCAGAGACCTGCACCGTTATACTTCAGATCACGACTCGGCGGATTATGTGAGAGCACAAAGAGACCGTGCGCCGCGACCGATGGACACAATTACTCATAGAGTTTGTGACAACGTGTATCACACACTCACAAGCTGTTACATGCCCCGAATTATATACACACAAAATTCTCCTTGTGCTAACTAATGTGAAATTAAGTATTCAGTAGGGTGAACCATTTGTTAATTTCATTAATGTCTGTTTGTTTTTTTCAGTTCAATTTAATTGGTTTCACAAATAGTCAAATATGACGTTTAATATAAGATCTTATAATAAGACTCAAATAAGCTTTTGATTTTTAATAAAAAACTTTTACTTAGAAACCTTAACCTTTTTAACGGAATCTATCACAGTGTAGAGCCCTGCCAATAACGTATCCTATTGTAGTTAATAATATTTACACACTTCTACACTGTTCAAATAGTCCTGACATTTAGACTTAGACAATATGTGAAAGGGTTATCAAAGAGCTTATTGTGCATAAAGCATTGTTAAAGAAAAAGTAGGTTTAGTGCATTGATTGATCATTTCAAAATTATCTCGAACTTTCTACGTAGTTATTTGAACTGTACGAAAGGTTGTAAAACACCAATAAAGTGAAATATAGGTTAAGACGGACTCTCAGAAAAATCGTTCAAGGTACCGTAATCCCATTCTTTTATTTTTTAATCCTTTTACCACCAAATTTTGTGCAGTCGTTTAATATTTTATAGGCTTCTTTATAGGCTCAAACTCATATCCTTAGCAATTAATTCAATGAGAACATTACGTATTTTATCATAATCATAATTCTATTACAGATATTGTTATAAGTTTTATGTTTTACCAGACAAATTGTCTATTGTTTCTGTATAAAGTCATCGTATTTAATTTTTTAGACATCATCCGTTCGTATTTAGCTGACATGACAAAAATAGTTCAAAAACAACGCCGAGTGTATGTATGACTTTTAATTGTTACTACTTCCTTATACTATGTTATTTGTTAATACTCATTTTAATTTTAGTTTTTGTACGTTAATTTGTTGAAATTAATATTGTTTCTCATGTATGTGACTATGACAGTATATCAACTAAACAAATGTCTCCGTACTATTTTCTATTAAAACTCGTTTTTAATAATTATTAGTTGTAAACAAGACTGTATAGAAAATTAAATTGCAATAAATAAATTCAAAATTAGCCAAAGCTTAAAAATATAAATTATTGTAGAAACGATAGTCATTATTATGAACAATGTTATAGTCTGGGCGGCGTTCGGGAGCCAGGCGCCTACGCATCTCAGGCCATGTCCATGTCAACAGTACAACAGATACAGACGCTTAAATATCTTACTTTCACAATTGTAATAAGCGAACGTGAAGAACTCATCATGTTGAACAACAATAAGGCACGCGTATGAGATTATTAATTAAGTTTCTGTACTTTTTATTATTTACGTTAATTACTCAGCAATTTGTGGTCGTTGAAGCTATTTTTATGTTTGACAAATTGTCTTTCTCTTTGTCTTGGCATTAAATTTTTATGTTATAATACAGCGTAAAATTTACTAACCACAATTAAGATATGCACAATTTAGTTATAGGTTGTTGTTGTGGTTTGCATCTCATTTTTGTATGTTTGTATTATATAAGAGAATATAAACTTGATAAAATAATAAAAGTAGTTGAATAAAGGTCAATTTATCAAACCTTTTACAATTAGCTAATATAACGATGTGAAATTGATTCGAAAATTAGAATCAGAGCAGAAAATCTAATGACACTCACATATCACAGTCTGTTACTTGAGATTTTGTTTTAAAGTATATTTGGTGTCTGACACTCGTAATAATTTTTAAGCATGCAAGTATTCGATATTTTCGATATAAGATACGGATTAAAACATTTAAATTGCGTTTGTAACATTTGACTTTCCATATCTGATGAATATAAAAGATATGACATTAAAAATGAGTATAGTGGGTTCAATACCACACATAATATGGATCTAGATAGTATGAATACCGAATATGCAAATAAAGAACTTTCATTTCGATGACGGAACAATGGTGCTGATTCGTGAGGGTTTTATTCGAACCTAATAGGTGATGATGAATTTTAATAGTGTGAAAGTTCATATGAGTTACAATCGTGGGACGTTAATCTGATAACTTAAATAATATGCTTGGTACAATTTCTACGGCTATACCATATGGTTATTTGTCTAAAAAAGACTTTGACAATAAACAATAATATACCTATACATTACATAGACATAGACAGACATAAATATAGACAACACTGTCATGTGACTAGCGATATCATGCGCATAATTGTGGCAGACATTTTTTCAAAAGGCGAGACAATTTACTAATTCAGGCTTTTATTCTAAATACAAAAATATAATTTAAGGTCTAGGGTAGGGTTATGGATAAGCATTGGGCTAAGAAACAGATGCAGAAATTACCTTTCATTATGAGTTTTGTGCCTACGCCATGGTAACGAGACTTTATTAATAACAATGATTCTTCGATCCTAGTATATTTAAGTATGATATCAATTATTCAAATGCCCATCCTACGAGCCTACGACGCTACGAACAAGTGAATACTAACTTATACTTAAATATTCATGAAGTTATCAACTTGTTTTGTTCATAGGGTCTGGTTATAATTTGTTATATGGATATTAAATGAATCTCTTTAAGTTAATGTAATGAACAGTCATTGAATATATTTATTCTTAAATAATTTTATAACTTACATTCTTATACACAATCTAGGTACAAATAATACACACAAATCCAGGCTTAAACGATGTTTATCTATTTTTAACTTAGTATATTTTATATTATATTATAATAGTTTAAGTCAAATTAAGATTTAAAAGTTCATGTGGTAGTTCATATAAATATGAAAATAACACATTTTTATTTAATTTTCGTATCGAATATAGTAAAGAGAATACTTGGAATTTTAATTCACAGAAACTTCATTCGTAACTAATGGGCGTTAGTTGCGAATCAAATTATCCTTCAATATCAAAGCACAAAGGGTATATATTGTAATCGCAATAGCAAATCTGAGGTCTCGGGCCACGCGTTGACTTGAATGACTCATAAACACCGTGATTTACTGGCCACAATCAACATTTGTAGAGTATTAATTCCGCTGTCACTGGACATTTTAAACCACAAACTTATAGGCCTACACTCGTCGGTCTATACCCAAAATTATTCGAATGATATTAGCGAATTAATACAACAACTATTAGTTACTAATTCACATATTTAATACCTCATATTGAATGTTGTTTTTGGTAGCGCTGTAAAAATTATCAGTACAATCCGCTATATAAAGTTTTTAATATCCTGTCTAATATTAAAAATCCTAACAGCTATCAAAATTATGTGGAGCTGATATTTTAAACACTATATCTCTTGTAAATTAAAAGTTTTGTATATTCGTTAAAGCATTTGAATTTTGTTGTATAGTTGTGATTTATGATCAAAGAGCATTTTCGTCTGGTATTTCATGTAGGACCAACCTACGTTATCGTAAACGACATTCAAACAGGTATCTTGTATTAACATGATTTATGATAAGGAGCTTTGGAGCTTCAAAGCAATTAGTTATGCGTGGACCGCGGTTTTACCTGCATCGATTCGGTGTAATACACGATAAATGAACTATTTCATGAGAAGAACTTCTGCCAAATTTGTCAAAGCAGTTGGTCACCACGCCAGACGAGCGAGCAAGTCCCGGGTTTGATTACGGTCAACATTTGTGTGATAAGTCACTTGGGTGTTATATTATATATGTAATTTATCGGTTAAACCCGTTATATAATCAAGTGTGTACCAAATATGTCAAGTCAATAGTAGCGCAATAATGATAAGTCAGGACTATTAAGTCCTGAAAAAAACAAAAAAAAAATTTGCATACATGGCCACTTACAGAATAATTTATGTTTTAAAATAACTTAGCTTATATGCTTTAACTGGTAGTGTAGTTTGTTTTCCAACACTTTTATACGAGGGCATCAATCTTGTTTACAACGTGCGCGGGATCATTTATTAACTAATTAATAGGCCATCGACAAGTACTTTCCTGCGGTAAAATGTTTAAGTATAAAACATTGTAAACTTATAACCAATATCTTGCATCTAAAATCACGTATATTTTCTTTTAAGCCCTTTTTTCTGAAATCCACGCAAAGCTATGTAATAAGCCGAGTCTCGCCAGTGTCTTTTATGCTAATAACTGTGCAAATAAGTTTAAGGTAAATGTTACAGTTAAATTTTCGTATTTGGATAAAAGACACGTAAAACCAAATTTTAGTAATTATACGTTAGTTATATCTAGAGAAGAGAAAGCTTTTATATCGTAATTTTTCGTATGTTTTCCTTGTACTGGTAAGATAATCGTTGTGTCGCAAGGTTTAAATATCAATGAATTTAACTTTACTGAGAACACAATATTTCATGCAAATGAACTGATGTACATATTTCCCCCATACCATAATTGTGCTTGACATTGTGATCGATTGGTCAGTTATATCACAGCCTCGAAGGTAGCTAATTCGATATTTAATAAGACAATGCATCAGATTCGTTTTAATTGATATGTTTACACGTTAAGGAGTCAATTTATGGGCACAGTTATATTATATTTAAATCAATCGTGATAGCACTGATTGTTGAGAAATATATTTTTAATAATTATAAGTTAGAGTTATGTTTCAAAATATATCGGTATATCGATATGCGTATATCAAGAAAATTCTTGAAATAGATACACAAATGATCGTTTATGCTGTGTGGAAAAAAATCTAGACTATTGACTATCTATTATTATTATTATTGACAATAAATTTTTAAATATCTATTGACTAGTTAATTCATGTTATTGTTAAACAATGGTTTATTCTTTTATTACGGGAATATTTATATATAGTTTAGTCAGAAATTATATTCACAAAAATATAATAATAATATAAAAATAATTAAGAAGCTGTAAGTGTTCTAAATAAGGAGCAAAGTGCCAGTGCCTTTTAAGCGCCATTTTATCGAGTGGTAGATTTAGATCTAGTGGCATTAAAGTGGCTACGACGCACTGTCCGTGAAATTGATTATGTGCCATGACATTAGCACCTATAAGGTAAATAAACTTTATTCAATTTGTTGTGCGAACCTGTTGGAATTACTACATGTTTAAGCTTATATGTATAAAAAAAATATATGTAAAGACAGTTAAACTCAGAGACAACACAACAGTTTGATAAAGTAATTTTATTGACTAATTTTACATGTAAAAATTTGAACCTTTTTTTGCCTTCTATTGGACTTCCATAGTCTTTTAGTGGATTGCTGATACGATAATATAAAAGCCAGAGCTCAAATTGATGTCTTCAATTCGGCTTCTAATAAAAATCAGCTCGTACATTGTAAACGATTTTGAGAACTGAGTTGACTGAGACCTAGCTATTTAACTTAATCAAGTCACTGTATCATAAATATAAATTTCAAGGAACAAAGAATTTGAAACATTTAAGTTTTTTAACAGAAGTTTATACAAATAACAAAAGAAAGAGTTCATAAAAAGGTTTATCTACTAAATCAGTATAAAATAACGATATTTTTTTCTGGTTGTTTTAAAGTTGGCTGAACAGCTCTTTGATCTGTTACGTTCATAACAAAATGTAATAACTAGATAATACTCTTCTTTCAAATATAAAACAATAAAGTCATAAAACTAGACAAAATCTTTTATAATCTTGTTAATGATCACAAGCGGTCAAAGTCCCAGATACCTGAGTTCCGATAATTAGTTGATTCTATTGTTAATAGGGAAAAATAATATAAGCTCTTTTTTATTTAAAATAAATAATTAATCAATGAGACAATATTATAACTTTCAGATTTCTCAATTACATAAATATGATAAAACAAAAGTGATTTTAAATAGTTTCATGTGATATCTTTATAAAATCTTATTTATTTAGTCCATTACGGAAGGATTTGGCCATTATTTATTTAGATTAGACATAGATTATTATATTGCCTAACATCAATTAAGAATAAGATAAGTATTGGATTGAAATCGGGAAGACCTTATAAAAAACCTTAATAGAAAATTGTTAAAGAAGGTATAGTTTCTTCGGAGCCGTAAAAGTTGTCAAGCAAAACACTTTACGGAACAAGTACAGCTACCTGTATAATTTTACCACAGACGCGCGAGAGGTCGGGTGTCGGGAGAAAGCCTCCGCGAACCCGACACGTGTCGATGCTTGTTTAATTAGTGTAGGGTGTCGTATGAGCTAGCTGCTGCATTCGACCGCAATCTGCAACGGTTACCTGCGGCTGCAAGCCGGAACGTAATGTGATAACCGAACATTGCTTGCTTACATGCCTCGTAAATTCATAGCGTCGGTGTCTTTTCCTGGTTGGAAGATTTGAACTAACTACTGACCTTTAGAGGTCTAGACATGATAGAAAGAAAGGTTGCTTTACCCTTTACTGTATACATTAAAAAAACAGCCAGTGACTAAACAAACTACTGTAAACGAGTGAAATGAGTTTTATTGATATGCTTAAGTAAGGGATGTGAGTCAGATGAACTACTATATTTAATATAACTACTTAATTGAGCATCATGAAATAATTTTGATAAAAGGTCGTGCGTGTCATATATAGTTAGAGCTTTGTTGATCCGTCTGTGGCCTATATAATAATTAGAACCAATGGTTTGTCTTAGTAAATTTTCTAAACACAAAACTTGATTTAAAATCAGTCTCAGCTTTCCCAAGCAACGACCTTTTTTGTCTTACAACAAATTTAAGCTCACTCCGTTTAGAAAGTAACACAATGTAAAGCATTCCCATATTTTAAAAAGTCATCTAAATTATTTAATGAATACATTATTAGGTCATTAATTAAATATTAAGCTACATAGTTACCCGCCGACAAACGCGGCGGTCTCTCATAGAGAATTCTCAAAATAATCATTATATGTAAAAGATTACAGTTTTGCTATTTATGTCTGTGTGTGTAACCCGTTTGTCTTAAATTCCAAATGAGTAAATTGGATGAATGTGAGATCCAATTTCAGTTCTTGGAAAACAAAACTAGTTCCTTTACAGTGCTAAAGACTACCTAACCTCATTTTAAAGACGTAACGCTGTGGTCTAGTCTTAAATTATTTGCGAAATATTAAATCGGCAAAGTGCCCAGTTACTACCGAGGTGTGCACATGCTATGGGTTAAAGTTCATCAAAATCAAGTCAATTAACAGTAGTTACTTGGGGACGGCTATTATATACAAACTAGGTTTTATAAATTAATCGTTATTGAAATTTGATAGATTTCAATTAATTGGTAAGTAATGATGCTTAAATTTTAATACATGATATAGATTTTGTATTATGATATATTACAATAATTTCAAATCCCACAACTGTTCTTAATAACTTTAACAGCCATTTCGTGCATTAGCCTCTTTATTTTAAGCTAATTCGTAAATTAACTTAAAAATATGGAACAGTACACTTAAAGCCTGACTAAAGCTTAAGAAAGCATTTAGCTTAAAAAATATAATTGGTTTTAAGCGGTGTGCGTAATAGGTCGTGTATACGTTTTAAACTTCATGTCTTCATGGTACAAAACTCCAAATAACAATACTTTTGTTTAATCGTGGATAGCTGAGTGACCGGTAGCATTTTAACCGGTTGTGCTTATAATCGACTCCGATTTCATTAACATCTGGCCACAGCTTTTGAATTGAAAATTACCATAAAACTTTATTAGCTTATCGTCAACACATTAAATTATAACTCAACTGTTTATAGATGGGATAGACTTTTTCGACGATAGACGAATCGATTACTAAAAAATAATCTATAAAGAAATGGTGCAACAATATGTTTATGTTTTTCTCTCAGACATCGACTGCTTTTTCGTTTACGTTTAAAAAAAACTATAAAACTTATCTTAAGAGGATAGATTAATAGATCATTTTTACGACTAAAACATGCCATATTTGTATTACTCAGCTAACTTTACACACCCTGTCCAATACAATCCCTATCTTTCTCTTATAGCCAGCAGCACATCCTCAAGCTTCTCGGCGTTTTGGCATCTAAGGGGCGGTCAACACTATCCTATACACCAAGACGAATGTTGAGAAAAAGTAAGCGAGAACTTTTCTGAAGCACTACCGGAATTTGAAGCTTGAAATTTACTTGCTTCATAGTGAAACGTCTTAAATCTAAATGACTATAGAGTCATTAGACTTTTCATACAAACAGACATAGGTCTGTCTGTATGAAAAGTAGTTGCTGCCAGCTTTTTCTACTTACCAATGTAATGATCAACTTCTTTTTGTTGCTGTGTAGACTGTCTTGTGATATTTATCATTACGTCAAATAGACAATTTAACGAATTTCAAATTGAGTCTTCTTTATGTACAAAACTGTCGAAAGTATGGGTATTTTTAATACATCAAAAGTATAAAGAAACACAATTAGCTATTACATCTAATACTCATCTAAAGTGTCCGACCATAATTACCAAAAGTCAAAACGGTACCGCCCACGATGTCATGTGATATGAGTTTCAAAACAACCTGCCTCCCAATTCTATAACTGATGTATGTCAATAGACATCGTTTAAACATTAAATTGAGGCCGAGAGAAATGATAAAGAAAATATTATCTGATATTATATGGAAAACCTACGTTTTGCAAGATATAAAGCTCATAAGTTATTTTTCTTATAAGTTTAAAATAACATACTTAACAAGCAACCATTCTTATAACCTGCTAAAATATATTTGAATTATAATTTTAATATGTTTAAAACTAGAGTTGCTTTAAATGCCAACAAACACGATAGCCACTTTACTTATATAATCGGGTACACAACACACACCAAACTAAATTACACTACCATTCTTTGTGTTGCTCTTCGGCTATTATCTTTATTACACGTTTGTAATGACTTATTTTTGTCAGTATTGGTAATAAACGTTTGAATGGTTAGAAAGGTCATCAATCAATGAAGATGTTATTTTTTTATTACATCGTGATAGTGGTTTAACGGCAAAAGAAAGATAACGTTAAATCTTTATATAGCTTCACAGAACTTACTAAGACTAGTGTTTGTGTAAGCCTATGTTTAAAACGATATAAATATATATCTTTATTTATCTATTAAATATTAATCAATTTTATTCGTATGTTATCACATGATATCTTGTGTACGTCAAGAACTTTCTTGACTCAGACATCAAGAGATGTCTGAGTCAGGCAAGAGCCTCAAGAGCCAAATTTGATATGAGGTATAAAGTAAGCTCTTCAAGGTTCAACTATATTCTTAAGGCTAATGCTACGAGGGTTCTAATGTACAACAATCTGGGAATATACCCCCAACAAAGTCGGCACGGTTACCTTCCATTTTTTAAAGCGTGATCACTATTACTCCGTAAATACCTTACTAACAATAAACGAACAGCGTATTTTCCCCGTATACCACATTTTATAATAAAACGTGTTGACATATAGTAATATAAACATAATTACTTAGTCACAGAAATACCTCAAGACCTTCAACTAACTGTAAGTTCACTTAACATTCTCCAGCGAGTAGCACTCCATCACAAAGAACATTAATCGGATGATGGCGACTAAATCTTTAAATCGTTAAAATATTCTATGCTCTAAATTAATATCTAATATCTGCTCTACATCACTCGTTAAAGGTCACAAATTATAAATGCCGTCATATATCATCATATACCATATTAACGCATTTATTACAAAATTGGATATAATACATTTTTTATTGTCTTAAAGTTCCATTAGATATTTTATAATATTTGTATGAGTTGGGTTTTTTTACAATTAATAAAAATCAAATATAATAAATTGAGATGTAAAACAAACAAATCTGCTGGCCGGCAAAAGTTTTATTTAAATCCAATACGAATACAAACAATCGGAAATAAAAGGTTTAAGACTAAAAGTAATTTGATTATAAGTAATAGTCCAGTATTTTTTTTTATTCAAGGAGCATGGTTTTTGTCTAATGGTACATGGAAGCTACATTTAGTTTTTAGTTCGAGCTTAAAGCGTCGTGACAATGTCGATGAAGTAGATCATATCAAGTGAGTGGTGCGGGCGTGACGCGCCGCCCGGCGACAAGTGAGCACAATCGCTAAATTAATCAGTTGCAGACTCATTGCTACTGCGTCACATCTATAGAAACCTACTAAAAAGCCAATTTAGAATGCTTAAAATTGTTTCTACTTTGTGCCTAATTTTTGTGTGGATTAATTTTGTATTTCCTTTTTATATATGAGAAATATATAATCTCGCGAATGTTACCAAAGCTTTGCGTTCTTCCAATATAAATGTATTTCTATAAAACAGATTTAATTAATAAATATATACTTTTGATCATTATTTTAGTACATATTACAAAAATATATATTTCTTCACTTACTATTTAAACTACCAAACAAATACTAAACATAATTTTACTTTCTTATATTTTATTTAGTTCAGACAAAGCCATTTATGAACATGTTACGAACGATAACTTCTTAAGATACACCACCACGTGATAGAATCAGCACCCATTCACGCTTTTTCTGAACCATAACAACTTGAGGTTCTCCAAGAAGAGAGCCTACAATTTCCTAAAAGGCCGGCAACGCACTCGAGATCGAGATGATCCCATCCACGTGAATGTCTATGGGCGGCTATACCTCCTGCTCGTTTAAACGTTATTAAAAATACACCAATCACGAACATTATGTTATGAAATTATCGTAATAATATCTAGGTTCCGTTGACCGTATACTTAAAAAGAAATCTGTCATCAAAGATGTCACAAAATGTTAAGTTTTATTTTTAGTGCTTAAACTTTAAAAAAATGCATTTTACTTATAAAATAATCGAAGAATCTTGTGTACATCCTTATTCGGTAATTTTATCTCCTTATTCGAGGTAACTTTCAAAATGGATTTTTATGGAAGGTAAAATTCAAAATTAATATAACTTAGATGAAAATCAATTATTACATGAAGTACATTATCAGTTATAAAAGTCAATTATACTATTAAACATCCATTTATTTCCATTTTTAATATTTGGAGTCCGCTAAAACTTTTGACATAAGAACGGTATTCAAAATATTTAGGCTAAGTTAGGTACGTATTTAGGCTGATAAGAAGGCGCCCGTCTGGAAACAAACTCGGCCTTATTTATAGTTAGCGACTATATATATACACAACATAACTCTTAAAAGGCTCATTAATAATAATTATATACATTTTATTATCGCCCAACAAATTCTCACTTAAGGAACCGTTATTCGTGATTTGCTGCAGTGAAAACATTCAATTCTTCATTTGCATACAATAGTACGGTGCCAAAAAATATTGTATTGTAGTAGGTACATACAGGTAAGGCATATGAAAGTTCTTAAGCTTTCGGTAGGTGGTAGAAGCTTTATTCACTTTGTAATATCAGCAAAATCAACGATTTGTATCAATTAAATGTTAATATTTTTTTAACACACCTACCTATAGCAAGTCTACAATGCGGTAGACTTGGAAAGTATTCCCGTAATTTTGTTTATAGACATAACTTTGACTAGGAGATGCGTACAGTTGAAAAACTATTAATAAATTTGAGAATATCTTTTCAGCTTTGCCAAATTTTCGTGTACACGGCAACTTAATGAGCTATTCGTATATTTAAAAATGTTTTAAATGGTTGTATTTAACACATAAAATATTTCTCCACCAGTTCTGATATTGTTTTGCTGATGCTATGGGCGAGTGTAAATTAGTAAATAATGTGAGTGTTTCTTTTAAATGTAAATGTGCACACGTTCTAACGTTTACATCGAAGACAGCTAACACATTATAAGTTAAAGTATAATTATTCCGCCCAATCAAAAAGTATCCATCTTTATCTATGATTTTTGTATATTTTATTAATATAAAAACACATGAACTCGCATTGAAACTTTACACATCGATTCAGAACTTTAATTAAGTATTAAAATAATATTTTAAAAAATACAAGACAACAGATGGTTATCGTTATGTTATTTAAAATACGGATACCAGCATCCTTAAACTGATATAAATCGCCGAGACCCTAGACCTAGATTCTCGAGACTTTTACACATAACCTTAAATCACCTTAAAAATGTAACGGTTCTTTCTGCTCAATGGTTGTAAACTATTAATTGCAACAGAAAAGAACAATGCATACATTAACAATGAAACCGGAAAAATAATTTAAGCACGTGATATCTTGACCTAATAAATTTTGAAGTATTTTTTAATTGTCGGACACTTAACTGTTCTAGATAAACGAGTATGTGGTGTATTCGAAGTTTAAATGATATTCTATGACATTATGCCCCGCTCAATAACACTACAACTATTATCAAAAAGCAACATATTTACAATCCAACATTTTACCTTTACTTGTAAAAAAAATCTTAATGTAATTATTATTTTTATTACACAAGCAATTGATAAACGATCATTTAGTTTATTTAATTCTATTGTAAAGATCGTTTGTAGGTTTAAATAGTTAACAGGAATGCTCGAACCAGCTCTGTTCTGACGTGACCGTTTGCAGTTGTTTCGTATTTATATTATCGCGTACACCGGTAGCTAAGAGTTTACAGTTCACGAGATGAGTTTATATCGTAGATTAGTTTTGTGAACAATGATTTGGTTTCGCGGGCGGAAACGGGCGCGCCCACGCGCAGGTCAGAGCAGTGACCTCGGAGCTCGGCGCGGGCGCACGTCTCGCAAACCTCATTGTTCCACCTTCTAAGTAATCGCGGGCACAGGTACCTCACACAGGTTATATGGACCATTTTTCTTTATGATATCTTTTATTAACGTGTCTTTTGAAAATAGATTTATCCGCGATGAACGTAACGTTGAGGAGACTCTGGATTCGATTTGAGCTCAGGTTTGATTACACATAGAATTTAAGACGATTGTAAAATCGCATTAATAACTGCTACATTAGCAAAGTATCCGAAGCTACAAATACCAGCTGTAAATAATATTTAAAAATAATGGTAGTAGTAATTGAGAAAACGTCTTATACATTTAGCGGGATGATGAAAGTAACGAGATTGATATACTTTCTCAAAATCAAATAACAATTGTATGAAACGCCCATCTTCTAAATTACACCTGCGTTACAAATTGTTCCGACCATGGATTATATCTCATACTTCACTTGTGACCGTGTTAAAATTGTATTTATTACCACCATCTGTCACCGCCGTAATGACTGAACCACATGTGAAATAAAACCACTTTAAAATCAATTAAAGTTCACCATGTCATTATAATAAATAACATTTTTAAAAACATATTCTGATTTAACTAATCACCGATTACTTTAATGCTTAGTATGAGATTAATATGAACGGTTTGACTTAATATTGCAGTTAATAATGAAAAAAGGTCACAAGTAAGTGTTAAACTATACGTTTATGAACTGACTCTAATCTTTCATTTAACTTCACATGAGGCATTCAACTCAAAATACAGGAATTATACTACTAAACTTAGCGATAAATTTTGTAAATCTTGAACGGTTGTACGTTACATAACAAAAATAAATATTATGTAACGTAATATTTCAACGTAACGTTATTTAAAAGCATCCATTACAATAATATATCTCTCGATATCCATACATTGCGAATCTCAGAAGAAATTACGAAATAAATTCTTTCCTGCGTAAAGCAGAGCATTACAATCAATATTATCGTCTGAGCCTTTGAGGTCTGATCTTGATTTATTGTTGCGCTTAAACTTGCCGTATTATTAACAAGTTGTAAATCATTTATCGGAATTAGGACCGTGGAGAATCGCCACTTGATATTTGATGACGAGAGCTGATACCCCTCCAGACTTTAATGCATTTGACATATTACACAGCCAGGCGAGTAATAATAACTTTAAAGATGTTCAGCCTTTTCTACTGCCGTGAATGGTAAAATACAGAACGGACTAACCAAAATCAAATTATGCATCACTTGATATTGCATAACATCGACGCTGATTAATCGAAGTAAAAAGAGAATCTGACTTGCACCGACAGCAGAGAAACCAAATTACTTAACTTAAATTATTGTGTTGCATTTACATCACAAGATATAAGATATTTTCCTACGTAAACTATCAAATATGTATAACAATCATATATGTCAAATTATACTAGTCGTTAAATCAAAGATAACATTTTCAGAATTCTTTCTTTCTATATTAATTTAAAATATACTCGTGCCGCGGCCGTCTACCATGTACCGGCGTTCATATGAAATTTATATATCTAAACAACGAAATAGGTATGATAAATTGATATAACATTGTTTCGCAGGACAATGTTACAATGAATATAGACGCCATTTGTGAACAAGACTGGATCTCAGGTTTCTTAAACTGGCACCTCCCACGTGGACTTGTGCCCTTAACCTTTTGCCGGTCGTTTCGCGCATGCTCTTTCCTGTGATCACCATAAACGCATACGGCTTTATCTAAATTTGGAGCAATAACTTGAACAATTACGGAAAAATAGTCCCCACAGACCATTAAATCCTGAATTGGCAGCAATTAAAGGCAGGTACATAGGGTTAACAAAGTCGTTAATATGGTCATAATTGCAGGCTAGCTTTCTTGATAAGCCCAACCATATATAAATTTGTACAATAGATTTTAATATTGGAAATGAATTAATATATTTTAATGACTTCTTCTATTTATTCAAACATATTTAGTTGTTTTAAAATTAACTTATTGTATTCTACATTAAATACAACATAATTTCGTTTGCACTTTCAATATAAAAACTTTTTTGTATATTTTGAAATAGTTAATAATACCGAGCAAAATGTTGAAACGTGCCGAAATTTATTAACATTGATTGATTGTTTAACTGCAATACTTTTTTCGTAATAGTGTGTGTAGGTTTATACTAGGTACAAAAGGAGCCTGTGTACCATTAAAATGAATAATTATAGCTAGTAAAACTCAAATCTGCGCAAGCGCGCACCTGCAAAACAGCGTAGCGGCGCCGACGCCGACGCACTTTCAAAAAAGGCTTACGTGGCGCTGTCTACTGTCCGACTGGGTAGACAATATCATTTTATGTCTGACCTAAATATAATATTTCACTATGCTCGGTAAAAACAAGCTTTAAGCTTGTCGTTCTTCCTCCCTGCTGGTTTCTATTTTTATTGATAACGAAGCTGATTTTTCTTAACTTAACTTTTATTAATCGATTCTGGTCTTGTAATATAATCATAAGTCGTTAATATTGCATACAATAAAATAAACGTTACAAAAAACTTTTATATTTAGCAAGTTAAGATATCAATCTCCATACATTATGTATATCCCTTCTTCCATTTTGGGCAGGCATATATGGTACTTGCGATCAACAATTGTGTGGATATGGAGTATTTTATTTCGTGTCTAGTCCCACGCCATTGGATTCAATTATAAGGAGAACCAGATAGTGTTCCTTCGTGACCCGTAAATTGGAATGGTCCGTCCTGTAACCTCCAAGTAGGTACACAATGTTACGGCACCAAATCAATACAACAAATAAACGATTATTTCTCACGCGTGTCCATATTAGACGCGAACACAAGTGTAATAGCTCCTTTTGCGGATATCGCTATCAAAAGCTTTCTACTACTATTGAAAATTAAGGCTATTGAGCTTCAGGTGAATTGTGTATACATTTATGGACACTTTACACTTTAGTATATTATGTTTATACTTGGATAACGTTCCTTTTAGAGTAGGCTTGTAGGCAGATCACACACGACAAATTTAAGTTTTGCCAAAATAACTCCTTGCCATGTTCGTATAATTCGATACAAATAATTTAGTTTTCCTACCTCTCAGCCCCATAAACCAGTGCTTAACTAATACTACTATGATGTTTGGTACATGTATTTTATATATGTTGCAACAATATATATGAATGTATATGTTTAGATTGTATACAAAAAAAGTACAGACAAATATAAAAATATCTTAGATTACAAGTAGGAAGTTTTCCATATAGAGAAGCATATTGTTATTGTATAGCTCCTAGATATATTAAATGACACGCGTAAATCACGATGAACATAAATAGGCAACAACTTAGATATGTTTTAAAATTTGAATCCATAAATTAAGTTCATTGTTCTGTGGCAAGACATTGAGAACCAGTAATCAGTGGTTTCTTGGAAATGTTATCGGCGAATGTATTATTTCGTTATTATTTTTATAAGTAACAATGTTTTAAATAAGATTTAAGAAAATTTTAAGTTTCGATAATACATAAAAGTATTATCCACTTCCTGTTTTTTTTAAGAAATTATAACGAAATTTGGATTAAATATTATGATAACGTCTTATAAACTACATTATACACACCATGCACATACAATGAATTTGTACATATATACTAATTCCTATATAATGTTCGTGTAAACCATCTATTATCTATTTTTTTCCTTTAAACGCTTAATTGATCTCTCCGAATATAACTCCTGTGAATTTATAAACTAGATCTTCATTGTAGAAAAGATATATGAAAATTAATAGAACTTATTACAATATATAGGTATGATGCGATTAAAATTGCACACAGAATACTGTTATTATATAGTTATTTTATAATTCATTGTTTGCTTGTAGAGTGTTAAACTAAGAATTCTATATAATATCAACAAGAACCACCAATCGACAGTTGACGAGGAAAATTGTAAATCTTAACGTTTTGTTAAACAGAATTGTTGACGGAAATCGTGCAATGAAATTCAAAAGGAACGCTTAACCGTAAGCTCATTGCTTAAGAATTATGATTGCCTTAATTAAATACCGGCTGAGCATAGTGTTCATATTTCTAACTCTATTTTGCGAGAATCCCGGACCCCATTATAAGATAATGCAGATTTCTCGACGACATTTTAATTTTCAAAGTGATAGAAAACCGAATGAAAAGATTAACTAAAACCTTTAATTAATTCTAAAATAGTATAAATACATTTAAAAATCGTCTCTATTAACACCTTTTAAATATATTTTACAATAAATTAATAAATTCTTATTAACCAAATATATATGAAGAATTCAAATTTGAAGCTAAACATTGACAAATATCACCGTTGTTACGAAATACAGTTCAAAGCTGACAAAACCTTTGGCAATACAGTAAAATACAGATAACATCCTAACATACGACAAGACTTGTTAGAACCTGGGTCAACCCTACTTTTGCTAACTTGTAGCCCATAAAGGAACCTGCATTGATAGAGATTAACCAAAACACACCATAAATTTAAAACTACATGTTACTTATTTGTAGTACCGTAACCTCCCAACCGGGCAGCATAGCCCATTTTTATATCAAGTAAGCGATATAAATTTAGCAACGACTTTAACTTTGGGAATCAAACCTATTGTAGATATTATTCAAATTATGAATAAGTCTTAACATTTACAAATATACGTCGTCTAGTCAGAACATTGAGTTTCGAATCTATTAGTAGCTTGTGCCTGACCTGGCCACAAACGAACCTCCTGGCTTAAAAATCATTGTTAAGAGCCTCAACATCCAAAAATTAGCATCACCATCCTTCATGATGAGGCGGCACAATAAAAAGAAGTTAATTATATCATTTTGTGGCTTTTGGCAACTTTCACGGAGAATGTGTATGCTATTAAATAAAATAGGTACACTGTATCACATTTGTGACAAGAAGACTAGTTTAGCGGTAAATATCTAAGGGCAAAAAGTGTGGCGGGCGCCTGCGGCTGTCGCGTGCCATCTAGCAATTACAGTGTTCTGCGCCCGCGCCGATGCTGACTATGGCTTACATGTCAATTTTAATTATTATTGTCGTTCTTATATGTGAATACGTCTAGCCGTCCGTTATTGAAGCAGTCTACTGTCTAGCCGATCACGATCTATCCATTGAATTAACGGATAAAAACATTAAAATTATGACTTACATGATACTTTATCTAATGTACGTATTATTTATTACTATATATAATGACAGTTTAATACATTCATTTAAAACAATTAAAAATATACATAGCTTATTCGTAGTGGTCTCCATAGGCTGCAATACAGTCCTTAAAACTTTGAGGGCCCTGTGCGCTTTTTCTATGATAACATTCTTCACTGCCAATGGTATAGATTAGAGCTCCTAATCATCAAGCTCTCTACAACTGACCACAAATAATCTAGTAGAAAAGTGGATCTCGTACGGATCTCGTGTCCTCAAATTGAACATTTTTATTTTGTATTTTAAAATACGACAGTACATAATTGAACTGTTAGATTTATGCATTCCGATAGGCTGACGTTCAATTTAAAACGTAAAGCACGTTTTGCCTCAAGCAATTTATCCTATTAGATCATTTGCTAGTATCGCAATTCTTCTGCCTTGCTTTTAGATTTCCTTTTTTTCATTTCATCATTCTAATACCTATATCTCAGCATCATATCGCCTTTCGTGGCATACTATTAAGTATTATCTTTTTAATATTATCGTATATTTTAAGCTGTTTAAATAAATCTTTAAGCAAGTTTTTGTGCAGATTTAGTATCAAATGTGATCAATTAGAAGAGTGATATACAGGGAATGCATACAACTTCAAAGTAGTGTGAATTGTTGTTATCTTCAAAGACCCATCGAAAATACGCTGAATCCAATATTTAACAGTGAATCATCAACAGAGGTGAAAGTTAACAAGTTCGACTAAGACTCGTAAATCCGCGCCACTTGACAATGAACAGTATGACACTACTAATGCATTACGAAATAAATCGTGTAAATCCTCTCCTACAACATGCGGAAATGTATTTGTTCTTGCTTAGTTACCCTATGTCATAGCTCAGAAAATTTATTCCCGGCGAAACAATTGCATGCAACCTATTACTATTATAGATTGACGTAGAATTTGTACTATCAATAAAATTTGCTTTTCAAAGAGTATTTTAAGTAATGACCGTTTTTCACATTCAAAAATTGTATTATTTTACACACAATTTTTTTTAAAATTTTTATTTACAACATTTCTCTGCAATCATCATCGTCTAAACATCAATTGATATTAAATTCAATTCGTCTTCTTTTTGTATGTTCATTTCCTATTTGTTGACAGCTGACAATCATAATCAGCATACGCAATGCATGTTTTTGACATAAATTCGACCTTGCATGATTATAGTCTGTGCTACTTGCTATTCAGTAATTTTGATTTCTGTAGGCCTTGACACATTCGGTCAATCGTCGCTTTTTGTCTGCTTTACATTAAGTTGAATTGCACAAAACACATCGTCACTCAACTTTGGTATTAACAAAATGTTTTGTTGATGATTTAACACTATTTGGCGAAATTGCATTACGCCTATTTATAATTAATAACGGCTATCGTTTAATTGAATGATTTGGTATATTCAATCATTTAACAAACAGTAGAAAAGGTTTTCAAATAATTAAACCATAGGACATGTCGAGACAGTAATGATTTAAATTGTGAAATATTAAACGAATTTTAATCCGTTAGTCAGCAACTTACACTATGATTACAACTCTTTAGTAAACGTCCAATAATTCACTGTAATAATAACATGACTTTATTCAATGTTTTTGTGTCCAAAATAAATGAGTATTAAATATACTGTTCCGATTTTCTATAGTACGTATTATCTATTAAGGATCTACTCTGTAATGAACCATCGAGTGCTGCAGCTCAGTGGCTCCACAATCCGTCGTGTCACCGCTATCACTTTCACGTCGCGGTTATCGGCGCACTGATAATCTGCATAGTGCGAACCGTTATTGAAAGCCACGGTACTAGTTTGTGCGTGAAGGCTACAATAGCGGCACCTTAATCTGATATTTATTGACCGAGAGATAAAATGAGGCACCAAGGCGTAACCCAAATCTAGTTCGAATGTGGAAATAACATATCACTTTTGAGTAGCAACGTACTTGGTCATTAGCGATGATTTCATATGAAATATACCAGTTATTATTGTTGACGACACGGGGGCGTAGTGATCGCCATTCTGATTGCTGATCAAGAGTTAACTTTCCGGTACGATCACAATTTGTGTGATTAGTATTTTTGTTTTAGGTTAATTTGTATTTTAGTTTCAAGCTCAACTTTAAACCAATCGTGTTTTAAAAAACTTATCCGAAGCAAATCTTGCACCAATTTAAATGACCACTACTATATGTAATGTGTTATACGGCGCTTAAGCATAAATAATTTGTCTAATTGGCAATTGATTTTTTTGTAAATTGAATTTTTTAACTTGAAACTGTTTATGTCCCAAAACGCGGAACACATTTATAGCTTACGTAATCATCGTAACTCAACAATAATAACGATCACAAGGCTGAAATTAAATTGCCAGTTTTAATCGCTGAAAACAAACAGTCGAGTTAAATTTTGGGCGTGATTTTAACTCGAATCGAGAAGATATGTTTGCACGCCTCCTATCAATGATCAATAATTCGGTTTGCCACAGATTATCTTTTCATCGGAGTAATTTCTCTTCGGTTTTTCGATAACATCGTAAAAACAACGGTTCATATCGTTATGCATAATTATTATCTGGCAATAAAATATTCGATTGAGCAGTATATGTATGAGCCAAACCAGGTACGGGGTAAATTTTTAAGACGGCGGGGAAAGTTTAGTACTTTGGAAAATTTTACCACAATTTAGGTTAAACTACTTTTTATATTAACTAAAAGGATTAGTACTTCTTTCTTTTTATGTTATGTTGGTTACATATTACTAGGCTACATAAAATCTACGAGCACAGGAGTATTACAAATACATTTTAAGTTTTATTGAAGCTAATCCTTCATTAAAAGATCTTAAATCCGTCGAATCGGAGCCAGTGGGAGATATCGTTGCCAAATATAGGCATATCGGCGCTGCCCGTATTGATTAGTTTTTATTTGTGTTATTTATAATAATGGCTTTTATTGTTATTATGTGGGCAAAATAAAACGCATCAAAGCAACGATCAAAGGCAAACAATGACTTAGTACATTGTCTATAAAATTCTTATAAACAGCGGAGATAAATGGTACAAATAGAGAGCGAATGCAATCAGAAACAATTTTCTATCGACATTACTTGGACATATTCCGGCAACACGACTAGCCGTGGGAATGACCCAGTGGAGTAACGGACGAATGCCCGATCCATTGCCTGTAATTGATGATGACTATTGTTGCTTTTGTAAGAGCGAAGAATGTTTGTCTTTACCTTCTGTATCGAGCGATTTGTCACCTTAATCACCCTGTCAGGTTTAAAAGCTTCACAGGTGCTTAATCCTCTTGACCTACTGGTTTCACACTTTTGTTACAAGATGTATATTTTCTGTTATATACTAAATTATTTAATTTATTTTTATGCCATATTAGCTAAAAACTAGAAGTGCCGAGGTAAGGTTTTTCACTAGACAAAATTTATATATATATTATTTATATATATATGTCCGTATTTGCATTTGACTAATGCAGTACGATCGCCTCCGCGGTTTAGTATGGTAGCGTGTACAATTTACTTCAAGGTCTAAGTTTGATTGCTTGCGAACATAAGAAATAACACCATCAGGGAGATATACAACAAGGGGATATGGGATAGATTGTTTTAGGTTTCACCTCCTAAGGTGCATTTTTCCGATTAAAAAAGTATTGTAAAGTTTTCTTAAATTTTTTATAGTTTTTTCATAATAACAAAACGCCCGTGATAAAAAAGGTACCTTTTACTACGAACTCAAAGCAAAAAAAAACATAAAATAGACGTTAGCTCAACGCTCGATTTAAAGTAAATGTGCACTTATAAATAGTGAATAGTAATAATAGCCGGCGCCTACGATCGCTATCAACGACATGAATCTGCGGAATCGTCGCATTACTTACCACCGTGCTCGATGCCACTCATCAGAATATATTTTAGTAAACAGTATTATGGAGTATTTAATGCTGAGAACAAAAAAAATAACTGTAAAACAATTTTACCGTTTTATTTGTATTTCATGGTCATGGTACCAACAACATAGGTTCGTCTCTGGTTTGGTAATAGCGTCTGCTAGTCATAATGTGTCAAGAAATATATTATTACACAGTGACCATGATCACTAACCCGGTACTAGCATTAACCCACATTTTTGACCTGATGAATGACAAACGCATTTATGTGCGAAATTCAAATAGCGAAATTCCTCCCACGTAAATCATAATTAGAATGCTTAATAAAGGTTTTTGCAACATTTTGCAGTTTTAAAGCGTTATTCTTAGCCTTCATTACACTATTCAATACAATATAGATAAATAATATCACTGATATAGCTGTCTACCAGATGCTTGTCCCAGCTAACAACGACTACCGGTAAGCAATCTCAAGTAAATAATGTAAAATAAAACCCAAAATAAGATACCAAAAGTGTATTTTAAGTAAAAGAAATAAATATAGATGTATAAATACGCGATTGAATCTCGACGTAAGGTGAATTTATTTCAATTAGTTGTTTGATTCTTATTAACGATACGATCTGGTTAAGTCAAAAAAAGCCTGCCTCAGGCCGATCGGGCAGCGCTCATTAATTTCAGTCTGTAAATATTACTTTTGTTTTACGATTTCTTTATTCCTTGTACGACAACGAGTCGCTAAAGATAATTAATTTTTCTCGAAATATTTCGGATGCTTGCATTGCCTTTACAATGATATGAATTATTATCATTGATACTTTTAATAAGTAATGTAATTCTGTTTATAAATTAAACTTTTAATTAAATTTCATATTATAATTATTTGTTATAATTCCTATTTAATTCGATTTTAATTATTCACCACTGTAGGTATGACCCAAATGTCACCTTGACGCAACTATGTAAGCTGACATCTATTGGCGAAGGACTGAACTACGAAGGGGTGCAACCCACCCTTGAAGCTCATGGGGAGGAAGGAGCAAGGACAGTTTAAATGTGCAATCAATAAAATCAAAAATATCCTTATTCACATACCAACACTAGAACTTCTTGTATCCCTATGGAGCTCCGGGAGTGCAGTTTGGTTGAAATAACCTAAGCGGCTTTCGCCCGGTCCTTACGAACGTTAACTTACCCTGAGAGCACTTTCTTTCTAGCCAATGTAGATTATCATGGCATGGTTGATTCGGTAGATGAGAAGAATGGCTAACTAGGTGCCCTTACCTGGTTGGCCATACCGTGTAGTATAGACGAAATATGGTTGGATAAAAAAGTAATTATAAATATATTACCGGCCTTATTATAAAAGGGTCCTATATAGAGAATAGTTACTATGTCATAGAATACCTATGAACTATTTATCTACACTTATAAAAAAGACGTTTTCTTAATACATATCTACATTTTATGTTTTTAATCGGATGAAACAAAATTAAGATTCACAAGCATTTTATTCAATTAACGCTTACATATTAAAAAAAATAATATTTACAGGCATAATAAAACCGCTGATTTCAACAAAAATATTATCACAATATTAGGAGTATTTTAAGTAACCTAACCTACTACATATGCAACTAAGACTGATTTAATACTCTACGAGTAAACCAATTTATTCCTTTTACATTATTGTTACTTTTTTGTAATTTTTATGGCATATAACACTGCAACTTCCTGTATATTATGTGTTATAAATAACCTCTGACTCATAGTTGCATAAGGTATGAAAGAAAACTTAAGCTCATGACATGACACCATGACGTATCATGACACAATCACAATCACAATGCAGGATTCACAATGGCATCTATTATTCCCTCTATAGTCAAATAATAAATGGGTTGAGAGAGATTTTAAAACATCAGTGGCCGACGGCTGAAAATCATTGTGGTCATTAGGCGTATGCGACCATGACTGGTGAACGATGTCTAAATAACACAGAGGACTTCGGTTCGTATTCGTTAATATTAATTTTTTAGCGTAGTGTAGTACTAAATTGAATCAATAACGGGAAATTAAACTGCAACATTTTGTTATTCGTACCGTATTGTTAGAAACATATATATCCATGGTCGAAAAATTCAATATAGATCCATTCAGCAGTTCGAAGGCAATAATATCAGTATAGATCTTCCATACAAGTGATATTTTATAATTCATCGCGAGCCAAAGACGCTTGAACAAAGCTCTTGAAGTCCTCTCGTTGTCGCACATACGACGCGCACACCCCAACCAATCTCAAAAACTCCTTCACATCAAACGAATAGTTCGTAAATTTTGCATGAGACGCTCCACCTGGGCCGTGACCCTGAAAGAATATCGTTTTCATCGTCGTCTAGGGTCTGTTGTTTTAACTATATTAAACATATGTTTACAATAAGAGCGATTTAAAGCATCTGTTAATAAGCACTTATATATATCGATATGATAATATGATGACTCATAGGTAGATAGATTCTACCAATCAGTCCTAACCTAATGTATCACATTTTGGTGCAGAGTTACGAGACCTTTCTTCAACATAAATATTAAAATAAAATTTAAAACAAATGAATGTATTGAAATAACAATTTTTTAAATTGCATACTCGTAGTTTCAATTCTTTTGAGGATATTTTGTTACATACAAGATTTTATTATATTATATAGATTTGAAGATTAAGATATTGTGTATTACTTAAAAATGCAATAAAATCAATTAATTTATAGGTTTCATTGTTATTTACGTGAATATTATAATCAAAACTCATTTAACGTGCATTTATATTATTATTTACATATCAAACGTTCCGCCTTTTGAAATTAATAAATTAATTTATAAAATAAAAATAAATGACACCAACGCCATCTATTGCCGCGAGATATTTGAATTGAATTTTATTAAAACAATATAGAATATTTATTCAAAACATTCAGTAACCAATAACTCACTTCGTCCTGTTGTACCAATTTCTCTTTATCCGTCCACGTCACGTATTTGACTCCACGAAGTCTCGCCAAGTCGGAGTAACAGTTCGGATCCTCGCAATTATAACTGAAATACATAATTTATTTTATTTATCTGGTACTTTTCACATGGTCCATTCGCCTCGTGGTAAGCAATTTATAGATTGTTTTTGGTTCCTAACACAACTGATAAACTACTTAATAAATATTGCAGAACCCAGACGTACACGTTCGTACGTTCGATTCCGGTTGTATGACGGATGGATTTTTCAATATGTGCAATTAAAACAAGCTCCAAGTTAAAGAAGACCAGGACAAGTAAGCAAAGATCACCTTAATATATATGAAAAAAAAAATGATTAAAGAGACATATTTAAACAATATTTTTTACTACGTAAAGTAAAGATTAGCCTGAATCAGAAAATAGACTTTTCAAACGAATAAAAATCTAGCTTACACTTCAAAAACGGCCGCCCAATCAGGCAGAAAAAGTAAATGTGTTAAACCCGCTCCGTGCATTCCTATAAACACATCTGTGTTGTGTGTCATCTGCAATTGTTTTGTGAATGGCACACTTCTGTCGTACACAACCCGTTCAACGTGGTACTCCTTCAATTTGAGTAGCTCTCTCACTATCTCTTCTTCGTTTAATATACTTCTGTATGTCGTTCCACGTGAGAGTAGTGTCACTCTTATTTTATCATTTTTCCGTGTATGCAATGGTATATTAAGTGAATGTATTATGTGTTTTGAAAATGCATGAAATAAACCGCTCCGTTCGCAGCCGTATATCTGAAATATAATCATGGTTCAATATAAGTAATTTACAAAAAGACTAAGTATTTTTACTAAAATCGAATCAATTGTTTTTTTATTATTATGGAACAGGAGGCAAACAAGCAGGCGGGTCTCTTTGATTGAAGTGCTAACCGCCGCCCATGGACATCTGCAACACCAGGAAGCCGACAAGTGAGTTGGCGGTTTTTAAGTGAGAGGTACCCTCCCGAAGAAAGTTACAATCATCTATACAATATACCCACAATTAATGAGGGCCTCACAATTATATTAGTATTAATACGAAAATAATCTGATAAAAGCGGAAATAAGGAAGCAATTGTCGAAAATCAATTGTACCATAAAACTCTTTCTGAATTTAAAATCCAAACACTCGGCCAATATTTCTTTAATGAGTGACATAACTCACCACAGGTGTATTATAGTACAGTCCAAAAATCATGCGAGGCAGTAGTGGGAACACAACATTTTTAAAACATGCAACTTTCCCACGGAATCTCTTCAAATCCAATATTGGATTCTTTGTGAACGCTTGGAATGTCTCTTTAAACGCTGACGTATATGAAAAGGTTTCCCAAATGAGGATATTATTATCTCTGGTGAATGTTGATGGGTGAGTTGAGTTGACATGCAGGGAAGCGTATAGATTAAAAAAATCACAAAAGTGATGATACATATTCACAGCTGAAACAATTGTTTTTAATGTTTACATTCAGTTGCGAAATCCACTCATATTTAAATTTTCTAGATATATAATAATGTTTATAAAAGGTTAAAAAGACAAAACAGTTCAATCTAAAGTGTAGGGTTTCCAAAGATTTTTCCAAAATATCTATTCTAATTTTCTATACTAGTAGTTATTCATATTCAACTGTATTGTACATAATCTGTAATGACATCTATTAACTCACTTGCATCTAATTTCATAATATATGTTGGTTTATCAATAACAATATCACATTTCCCTTCAGAAATTGGCCTGTGTGTAGTTGTCACAAAATTAATAAATTCCGGCCCCCAAGACTGCAGAGCACTCATGTGTTCAGCTTCTTTTAATAATCTATCTCGGTAAAAGCTGCAATGACCTCCTGAAACATTGATGTTTTAATTATCTGGCATAATCATTGTGTTTATGCAATAAAGAAAACATATAACCCAAAAATGTTATTAAAGTGCATATTTATTCAATATTTGCTGACTTTTCATTTTAAAAATTGTATGGACAAACTACATTTAATGGATGGATGAATTGTGAAATTCATTAAATCTATGTAACTCAAATAAACACATATAAAAATCAAATAACAGAATAAAAATATTTAAATATTAATATTTATGCTTCAACAGTAAAGGCATAGCATTACACTAAAATACTAACCAATTTGTCCTGGACCTAAGATATCCATTTTGTACCTTAAATTGTCTCCACGACCACTAAGTCCAGTAAAATTAAGCATAAGATTTCTTCCTCTACAGAATCTGAAAGTAGATGTTATTTAAAAGGCAGCTTATTTAATTAATGCGAAAAATAAACTTTACTGTTACATCTATCCTCTCTTATTAAAATCAGAGAAGCCAAATAAGCATCGAGACTTCATCTTTCATGTAATGGGGTTTTCATCTCATCAACATCAACAATATTACATCAAGTCCATTGTAGTAGTACACAACAGTTTTGAATGCAGTAACATTAGAAAATTTGTAATAAGTAAAAATTAACCCTCCATGAGAGAAGGTATGATGAGGTAGAACTTCTAATATTCAATTTATTATAAGCAATTTGTTTATTAACTGCTATCATAACTGATGTGTAGGATTAGTTTTTTATGAAAATGTAAACAAATATTTATTACCTTAAATATTTTGAGCATTCTAAGGATGTATCATCAGAGACAGAAGCTTCACACATTACCATGAGCTCATCAATTTGCTCTTTTATGTATCCTGTAATGAAAAGTGTTTTAAAGTATCTTTTAAACATCATTGTGTAAAATGGAGTAATAAAAAATAATCTTACCAAAGTCTGCCTGTGTATAAAATGTTTCATATTGAGCTTCTTTAGTTTTAACCCAACCTCTGTGATCTCCTGGGCAACGAGGGCGTACGTGATAGGAGTTATTTTTTGTACATTTACTGGTTTCATAGCCCCAACATGCTTCTTTATTTAGTAATGACGTATATGGGCAGTTAATATCCTGGTTACAAGAATCGGCGAAAGTAGGAAACGAATTAAAGAAATATGGAATATGTTCCAACGGTAAATTTATATCTTTTAAACTAAAGGCAGAAACATTGTGACTCCAAAACAGAATAAAGAACAGTGTTAATAACATTGTTGAAAACAGTAAAAAAATATTAAATCAAACTTCAGTGAGCCTTAAAATTTGTTCATGGCAAAAATAAATTTAAAGTTATGAACATTTAATTTAAAAAGTTAAAGTTTAACACAATCGCACTTCACAGTTAAAACAATGAATAAGAACAACAGTTGCTATGGCAACGCCGCGTTGTTTCCGTAGGCACTTAGCCCGACACTTGACAGAGGCACTTTATCCATAGTTTAGAGAGACTATATTGTCAATAAGATTGATAATTTGTTCTAAGTTCTAACTTACATTAAACTAAAACAAGAATTATGTTCCCACTAGATAAGTTAATTATAATAATTTAGATTAGATTAGATCAAATAAATATTAAATACCACAGAGTAGTAATAATTTGACTGACACATAGTTTCTTATTCATAGTCATATTTAATCTCTAAGCTACTCTTACGCTATGCTATACTATTAATATTAGTTATAGCTACTCATAAGTTATAACTAACCTTGATATTATATGTAATCTATTATTTGCATCCTTGCGTAAACAAAAGACAATAATATGTGTTATCTATGAAAATATATAAACAAAAACTTAATCTGTAGTATATTGTAAAGTCTATACTTTGTGTTCAGCGTCACCCAATCAGCTGGTAAATTTCAACAACCGGCGCGCCAACCAAGTTATATTCTCGTTAGGTACCTGTTAAGTCGTCATAATTTATGTATCAAGTGTTTTCTAGCAACAAAATATTTTAACCATTTGTTTTATGTAATATTCTTACAATGCATTATTGAGTGAATTGTGTTTTTGTGCTAAGCATAATTTTTTCATTCCAAGAACATTGGCTTTTGCTTACTTCTGACCTTCGATATATCTCATAATGTCGCCATTTTGACCACGCAAGTTATTTTTTTGTAAAGCTTTCCGCCCTAATTATTATTTAGGTATTATTTTGTACCAATTTTAATGTCTTGCCTACAACAAGAATGTCACAAAATAGTAGTGTAGTTAATGTCGTTATTAAAGACGTTAATGGTAAGTATTAATTGAAGTCATACCATACCTTACGTTGTGCCGCCAATTTTTTTAAATCATTTTATCGTATTGACAATCGAGTTTTTTACACTATATTCAATATACTGAGATCGGAAACTTTTCTAGTTATCCATCTATATATAAAATATGCAAACACATTTTACTTTTAACTTTAGGTCTAACTTTTAGGAAAACGTCAAATCGTAAAGGTAGTGCCAAGTTCTAACATTCCACTTGCTCAGTTAAAACTCAAAAAGACCCCTGTGAAAGTTTATAAAGCCCCACAAAAACAAGGGAATATACAGGCAAGTTTCTTGTGTATGAATTGGTTATAATGTAGTTCAATTAACTACATATCATATAAAATAAATGTAATTTTTTCATACTTTTCTTTAAAAAAATATCTCTGTAGTGAATTAAACCCCTTCAAGTTTTCAAATATTTTTCAAACCCACTATTTCCTGAGCCTTAAATAACCACGGCACTAATTACCAATGCATTAGGATCTTTAAAAGATTAGTCATTAGTATAGTAATATTTGATATACTGAGTTTCTCTGAACTCAGCATTTTCATAGACATCCTTACTCATTAACTACATGAAGTTTTGTAATGAAAAGACATGAATATTTGAACTTTATTTTTGCAGAATCAAGCAGCACAGGTTATTTCAACTGATCAACAATCAACAAGTAAGTTCAAAATATACCTTTTAATCATTGTTAAAATTGGGAATTGAAATTTCCTTCTTCTTCCATTTTTATAATCATTAATAACAAAACATAGGCAATTTATTTTCTTTAATGTTAGTTTTTATGTGTGGGTCAAGATCCAATTTACCCTGTCATTCTCTATAGGGGATTTTTTTCAATTTCTTTTATGGCAATCAAACTGGCCCACACTGTAAACCTTAATTTTGATAAAAAGTCTAAATTGTTTACTTTAGACAATTCTCTCTACCAAATAAGCTGCAAGAAATGACATGACTGTTCATACTATTGATGACCTAGATTTTACAAAAACCAGCAAAACCCAATTATATAAAATGTATATGATAAATTGTTTTGTAGAAACTACATGTGCTTTGCTGTCACCTTTAAAAGAAGTTAACATTAAAGTAGAACCCATAGAACCTGAATCTGTGAGTAAAACTTGCTTTTTATTAATAAACTTCATTATAATAACAATCAGCAAACAGTTTATTAAATTTCTTAAGTATATCTTTTATTTATTTTTTTCTATTAATATAAAGCTGGTAGTACTACAGCAACCAAGGATAGTAATAATAGTAGTTTTTGATTTTATAACTAACAGGAAAATGGGTGGCTTTAAATTGTATATCTGATTCAACATTCTAAATTTTTTATAAAATTTGGTCAGGACTGTATGAACCAGTAAGTTCATCACGGCTCGTTTTCATCACCAAAATAGATGTTTTGCTAATTCTTGATGCCGATTGAATTACGAATATTTAGAAGAAAAAGAAATATTTATAATAACGTTAGCGGGCATCTTAAATTTGGCGTTACGGAAATAATCAGTTTTAACTAAATAGTACCACAAAAAGCCACGTGTCACATGTCAGTTTCCTAATAATAGGTTTCTCCATATCATTCTATTAGTCATGTCTCACGGGTTCCGCTTTTTGAAGACCTTTCTTAATTTAATTGTTACTACACATGATTGTCTAGACACTCCTAACTACATAAAAAGAATAAGATTGTTTCACACATGGTTCGATTATCCTACTAAATCTAGATAATTACTAAATATTTGAAAAACCCTGATGAGTTTATACTATAGATTACGTATTATCTACCTTTTTACAAATGAGTTCAAAAGTAGTTGAAACTCCGAACATTCCGTTTACAAACAATTGAAAAAAGTCCAACTAGGGTTTCTTATGCATTAATACATTTCCAATTCAAATTTGGTTTGTATTAATTTATGTATGTCAAACATTTTTTAATTGTATATGGCAATATATTAATTACTTATAATTTAAAAATATAAATGAAAAATGTATCGTATTGTTTAGTCCAATTCGGAGATTCATTAGCCCATTTATAGAAAAGCAAAACGATGACAATTAAAATGTAATTGTGGTACAGACTTATTAACATGTATTGTTAAGATACGAATAAAACATGAATACTTTATAATAAAATATCTTCTTTAATTAGGATGAACAATTTGTAATTTAATATCCATAGACATCTTTATTGTGTTTATCGTATAAACAATATAACGTAATTTGTAAATATTCTTCATTTTTTTTTCAGGATTTAAAAGAAATCATTCTTGAGCAGCCTGATTTGAACGAACATCAAACAAGGGCACGTGTGAAAAAGCTAATTGTCAGTATGTCTCATGCATCTCGTAGACGACATGACTCGGATAACGACCCTCCTGCAGAATAGTAAGTATACCCTTAAAATACGAGTTCCTACACGTACGTACTATGCTAGGAACAATTTCGATAAGCTACAATTCCAGTTGGAACAATGATCACGGCAAACCGCTGAACAGCTAGTTTCTTTCGCGGTAGTCTGGGTTTAATAGTATGTATTTATAAAAAGGATATTTATTTATTTAACACTTTATCGCACTTACACACTAGAAGCAAATTACATTAACAGATGTTAGAACATATAAGAGCAACGGGCGGCCTTATCGCTAATAAGCGATCTCTTCCAGAAAACCCACGTAGGTTAACAGTTATTGTTAGCAATTATTTTAGGGCTTTTTAATTCAGTTCGTCACTTGGTCTAAGTATTAATCAAACAATTTGAAAAAAATAAACTTTAAGGGTGCTACTAATAAAAAATCACTATACCAAGCTTATATCACCCTTATACAACGAATAGTTATACCGAGTATAAGGTCGATATATAGGTAAATATAACTTTTTACTAATAATCTTGGTGTAAGAACAGTATTAGTGAATACTTATACGGTTCTTCCGACGTTATATCGAAAAACGAACCGGCAACGTCGCCATTCATAGAGAAACGTACAAAAGAGAGTCAATTGTCTCGGGTGGAACTGTCATTTTGACGTTAGTGCTTTGTTGTGTTTACAAAAATCCGAAATTCGTACTATTGAAGAGCATTTCTAGTTATTATTGTCAGTGTTATATTAATACTATTGCTTGAACTACTTCATGTAATGGCTATCAAAAAAGAACGCTCAACTAACTGGGAACAAGAAGAAAAGGTAATTATCACTCGCAATGCAATTATCACTATTTAAATGATCATTTCTTATGTTAGACTTTACATTTGTGATTTAAATTAACTTTTCAGATTTAATGGATGCAATTTCAGAAGAGATAATAAACATATAATGAATCAGTGGAAAATATTCAAACTGAAGTCAAAAAAAGAGTTGACATTATATAGGAAAGAAACATTGAAAACTGGAGGTGGACCACAACCCAAGACTCCCTTTGAAGACACTTTAGAGTTGTTGGGTATCCACAGGACTTTGAAGAGGACTCCAATGAATTTGATTGTGATGGTGTTAGGGTACATAATTATCTAATCATATGTTTCTAAACATGATAGGAACTTATTTAACTAAATATTGATTTTCGTTATTTCTTCTAAGAAACTGAAAATATTGCAGCAATTATTGGGAAAATGGCAACGGTAGATGAACTCTTTCAGGTAATATTTTAGTTATTTTGATTATTTAACTTTTATAGTAGTTCAATTGTAATAATGTTGCATTATTTTACTTACATAATGTTATTGTGTATAATGAAAATAGCACTGATAAGGTAATATTAACTAAAGAACATATGTACAGTATCTTTTTGTTTATTTGGGTATAATAACAGATTGGTTCATTTTTTTGAACAGTGCAACATCTGTATCTCCTTGTATTCCACATTCTTATATACCTGTTAAGAATATACCGATAGGTTTAACCAAGTTTTATGCATACATAAGGTTTATGAGGTCCACTCTATTCCATAAAATAAAATATGTAGTATTTTTTGTTGCAGATTTCAAAGGAACTACAGTTTAATTATGTGGAAGGCTAACTTCCTGACATACACAGCTTCAGAGTTTTAGAGAATGAGAGGCTACAAAAGAAGTATAATCATATAGTTAAAAGTGCAACAGCAGATTCTTAAATAAAATAAAGTTTGGCATCATTCAAATAAATTTATTTTCTATAGAAGTGTTGTGGTTTCTTTTTATAAATACTATCCTCAAAAAACATAGCTCAAGCTGCAGCTTAACAACATGTGTTATTCCAAAGTTATCATAGATTGTTCAATTCATGTATCATTGAGATTATCTCCATGAAAATGTTGGCGTTGGCATTATCTCCATCAATATGGCTATGTTATGCAGGACTGCTTTTGCTATAATATATATTTCTGTATTCTTGAAAGATGTTCTAAACCCTGTCTGTAAACACATAAATGTATGAAGTAATTAATTAATACGTAGGTACGTAAGTAGCAGCAGTAGCAGGTAGGAAGTTTATCAGGTGCAAATTTATGATCAAAGCGATAACAAATATGAATTGTTACTTACTTGGTTGCGGATCAAATATCGCAAGGGCTATTAATATCTGGAGAACAGAAGATAAGCTACCTCCACGTTGTCTTAAAACAACACACCGTCTTTGGAAAAACTATATTTATTACTCTTCGTCATCATAATTATTGGAAGGATTTTCTTTACTTATATATATGTTTAGTTGTCTAAAAACTTGTTACATTTGATTAATCATTTCACGTACTGCTCTAAGGGCTATTAAATTAAAAAATTCACCTAATAAACTGAAATACGTTGTTATTCAAGTAAATATTAACTCAAATTTGGTGAAATCAAGTCAACTGAACTTAAACTAGCCCCGAGGTTGAGATAACGATGGCATAACTTTTGTATGGAATTTATACGAACGTTATACCAAGCATAAGTTAAACCGAGATTATTAGTAGAAATTTTGCTTATATCGAATCTAAACTTGGTATTACTTTTATACTTTGTTTATTAGTAGCACCGTAAGACGCAAGATGCTTCGCAATACGGCGATGTAAATACAGATGTATTGCAATCATGCAAAACATAATCCATTGATGCACAGGTTGAGAAAGTCAGACTCATAATATATATTTTTTATATTTACATGAAAATAAATGCTTTTTATTCACATCAAAACCTTATTTACTTTTGTGTTTACATTTCCAGCACAACAAAGAGGCGCAAGCATGCTGACAAAGTTGGAAAGGGCTTGAGGCATTTCTCAATGAAAGTTTGTGAAAAAGTTAGGAATAAGGGATTTACATCATACAATGAAGTCGCAGATGAGCTGGTTCTTGAATTTGCTACGGGAATCCACGGATCCTCAGATAGCCAAGTATGTATTAAATATTCAATAAAAAAAGAAATTATATAGCGACTTTAAATGGACTGCATTAATGATTCTGGCTTCTTAGATATTTTATATGGATTATATATTTTTTAACTATTTTATTTTAATATCCTCACGACAGTTCAGTTTCGGCGTTATGTAAATCTTTGATAATCACAGATACAGAATAATATAAAAAATGTAGTGTTAAAATGTAATACAGAGAAAATTTACGTTGCAGCAATATGACCAAAAGAATATTCGGCGACGAGTTTACGATGCTTTAAACGTTTTAATGGCCATGAACATTATATCAAAAGACAAAAAAGAGATTCGGTGGTTAGGTCTGCCCACTAACTCACTCCAAGAGTGTACCTCCCTTGAAAAAGAAAAGCAAACCAAGTTGGAACAAATCAGAAAAAAAACACAGCAGCTACAAGAAATGATTTTACAGGTTAATTATTTTATCTTATGCTATTAAAAAATAAATATAAAGATAAACAGATGCATAATAAAAGAGTGTTTGAAATTCACAATTTATTATTGCATAATACCTAATTAAAAGTATACAGGTAAATGGTTGAATTGTGAATATTTCTTTGGGAAATTAGTCCGTTTGCCATAAATCTTGTAACTAGTAGTAAGTAGAGTATGATTAGAACTCTAGAAAAAAACAAGGAAATAATTAATTACCTATTGTACATTCATCAGTAAGAACTCAATTTTATCATGATAAAGAAAAAAGTTTTTTGCATTAAAATATAAATATTTCAGCATATATCATTCAAAGCGTTAATAGAAAGGAATAAGGAAGCGGAGAATAAAGGTGTTATACCGTCTCCATCGTCGGCAATACACCTACCTTTTATTGTTGTAAATACAAGTGATAAGGCACTCATTGACTGTAGTATCTCTAACGATAAGTGAGTAGATTGTTTTTACTTAAATTTATTAAAGATTCTGAAAAAATATTGAATGGCAAGAGAATTTGTAGACTTATAATGAACAATTTACTTCCATGCATTTTTAAAAATTATTTAATAATTTGATTCATTGTATTTTTCAGGACAGAATATTTGTTTAAATTTAACAAGAGCTTTCAGATTCACGATGATATAGATATATTGAAAAGAATGGATTTATTATTTGGTAAGAATTGACTTATTTTACTATTTTAAGTTTGTATTAAGTCTACTCATCAGAAATAAGTATAATTCTTGAAATCATATATTAAAGTACATCATAATCCAGGACTGTCATGTCATGTTGCAAAGCATATAAATGTCTACATCTAGGTAAAATTACACTGATTTTTATTCTTCATGTTATTTGTCAAGTGTTTTATTGTCTATGTACACTTAATGCAATTAGTTACAATTAACAATTTATATGCAAAATAATATTACAGGTTTAGATAAGGGTGAATGTTCAGACGAAAATCTAGAAAAGGCAAAAAGTATGGTACCAAAGTCGTTGGAATGTTATGTTGAACGTAAGTAGTAGTAATGTTAGATAATTTAATATTAATAATTGCTGCAACATTGTTTATTTCATTGATAACATTAGTAGCTATAATCTTCAACAATCAAATGTGTTAACAACAAGACCGTGAACATCAGCTGATATCAGTGTGGTATATAACACCTAGATCTTGAAATTGAATTGAATTTTGTTAATGACACAGAGATTGCTGCAGAGGTGTTATAGTAGGTTGACTTTTCTGTAATCCTATTATTTGATATATTAGTTTACAGATAATAGGGTATCATACCTATTATTTGGTATTAGTCATATAATAGTGAAGTGTGAACCGATTGAATATTATTATTCATTTATCCATCAAATTACAGTTTTTGATAGACTAACATAGGTATAATAGATACTTTACTCAAATGATGTATCAATGTAATCTTGCGAGTTTCTTTTTTAAATTACCTGTTAATTTTGTCGTAATAATTGTGAAGACGATGGCAAGATTTGACCATTATTTTGTTAAATAACTAATAGAACCATTATTGTGATTTAAAAAATAACTATCAAGCAGTAGAAAACTTTGTATCTCGTTGCATAATTGTGAAAGACTCTAATACTGCATACAAACAAATATCAAATATAAATTTGATTTTTCAATGAATCACCGAAAAAAGATATGGTTGAAACGGTTATTATAAACGGTATTATATTTATATTCGCTTTGTAGCATGATCTGTGGCGCTGTCGGAACGAAGCAAACACATATCGCGTAGAATATCTAATATTCTACGCGATACATGTTTATACTCGATATTACCTAATATTTGAGTAATACTTACATAACCTATTACTTTATTTTCGAATAACATAATATGATATAAATTGCGTATATTACGTGTACCTATTACGATTATATTAGTCACACCTCTAGATTGCTGTATTTTTGGCTTTGGCTTACCAAATTTTAATTAAAGTAAAATTAAAAACACATTTCAGAAATGGCTCGCGGTCTCAGCAATAACCTGAATGATGTACTTGATGATGAGTATTTAGAAGAGGGAGTTGAAGATGAAACAATAGGAGATGGTGATGATGACGAACAGGAAACAGAAGCCAATGAATACAGTGAAGATAGCAGTGATGTTGATGTTTAAAATGAATCTAAACAATATAATTTTTTATGTCTACAATCTAATTGGTACACAATGAGATTACGAAGTACAGTGTGTACAAAGTATAAAACCAATGTTCTAATTTGTGTAAACATCAACAATCTATTGATTAGACCTTGTCTAAAATCTGTAAACTGTACAGAAATTATAAGATAAGCTATGTTAACTGTTGTATCATTTTTGTCTTTTAAAGCTTCTTCAGTGTTTAAATAGTTATCCCCAAATCATATTTATAATTTACAAACCCCCATCTAAGCAATAACAAAAATAACTTGCAAAATTTTTATGAAAATAAAGGAGATATGTAATAAGTTGACAGACAGTCAAAAATAAAGCTTATTTAAGGTAGTCATAATATATACTTAGCAAAACGAGAGAATCTAAACTAATTTCTCACCCCAAGGTAATCCTTGGGTGGGTAATCTTAACTGTGAACATGTGGTTTTTGTTTTGTATTCTACCCTAGTAATAGCAATTAGACATTTGTTGTTTAACAACATAATTGCAAAAGACAAATTAAATATTGCATAACTTGTGTACTGGAATTATGTGTGGAAAATTTATTTAATTTCAAGAAAATAAAATAACTAAATTTAAAAGAAATGTATATATTAAAATAATTCCTAAAAGTCTATCTTAGAATTGGCTTCATTATTCATAGCAGGTCATCATCATCAAACAAATCGTCAAAATCTAAAAGTAAAAAATATATTAATTAAATTTGATATGCAATTTAATTTGAATATAATATGTGTTTGAAAGTGTATACCGTTGAAAAAGTCACCATGCACAGCTTTCTCATTTGCAGCTAAATCCATTAATAAATTGGAAGGCCCACCAGCCTGTAATTATAAATATTGGTAAGGGTGTATATACATCATTACAGAAAATTCATAAGATTTATTTTAAGTAAAACCTGCCATATCAATGTATCACATCCATTGTATGTAAAGTTACTTGTTTCACATTTTGATATGCATTTTATATTATTTTTCTATAGAGAGCCCACCTAGGCATATATTTAATACAATAACAGCAGTCATCAGTAAACTAATTTCATCAAACATAACTAATAGTGTAAAAGAATAAAGCATTTAAACCTCTTCCATATCCATATATGGTCCAACTCCTTCAGGAAACATTTCATCAGCAGCTACTGTAGGTTTCATCTTTTTGATTCTTGGAGATAAGTGCGATGATTCAACCGTGTGATCCAAGTTTCTTACTGCTCGTTTACTAAATATATACAATATATTTATTATTTTTTTCATAACTAATACAAAAAACAAACGAATTTAAAGTCTTTGTTCCTTAAATATTTACCTTTTTGTAAATTAGATGAGATTGGGAATAAATAGACGGTCGTCAAGTTAATTATGAAATTTTTACTAAAAGATGTTAAGGGAGTAAATTCAAAAATGTGAAAAATAGTCGTATAATAACAACAGGCACACAAGTGAGTGCATAACACGACAATCAAATGTCAGTTTGTTATGCTACAGACCTGAGACCACAGATATAGTAGGAATGTGGCTGATGTTATTATCAAAGAGTACTTACAAGTAATGGATAGACTAGATTTCACTGTGAAGAATTAAATTCTAATCTTAGTAGAATTAGAATACTTTATTAGTCCTATATAATATCTTTGTTTCTACATAATACTTATGTAGTACGTGCCAGGTGGTGTTTGGTAATCTGTGTTTGGTACTAGATGTGAATAAGTTATAAAAAAAAGTTAAAAAGGTAAACAAAGGTTTAAATAAAAATCTAAAGTATGGATATTGGATAATACTAATGTGAAGTTATTTGAATATATTAATTAAAAGTTGAAGTATATATAGTAAATGTATTGTTAAATTTCGTTAAAGACATAACAAAAAACATTCTCATAACCTAAGGACTCATTTTTATGAACATGAATATAACCACAACATTTATTATACACGTGTATACTTTCTTTTAACAACAATTGAAATATCTATTTAATTATATATACAATATAAGATATTAATTAAGTTGTATAATGTGTGCAAAAATTTAGATCATGCTTGACTATGAAGATAAGATTATACTTGCGCCAATGGTTCGTATTGGAACGTTGCCTATGCGTTTACTAGCTCTTCGTTATGGAGCAGATATAGTTTATTCTGAAGAATTGATAGATTGGAAATTCTTACGTTCAAAGAGAAGATACAATGGTAATATTTATGTTTTCAAATAGATGGTTTACCTTAATAAAATAAATTTAACTATGTATATACTTTTTACAGAGATTTTAAAAACTGTAGATTTTATTGATCAGACAGATGGTACTATTATATTTCGCACTACTGAAGAAGAAAAGAAAAAAGTGGTTCTTCAACTTGGGACTTGTGATGCAGAAAGAGCTTTAAAAGTAGCTAAAATGGTGTATGTTTTATTCTTATAATTAATATTTTCAATTATTTCAATAATTATAATTAACTATTATACTTTTAGGGAGAATGATGTTGCAGCTATAGATATAAACATGGGCTGTCCTAAAGAGTTTTCAATTAAAGGTGGAATGGGTGTCGCTTTACTAGAACAGTCAGACAAAGCATACAATATACTAACTACACTTGTAAATGATTTATCTATACCCGTCACTTGTAAAATAAGAATTTTAGAAACACCTGAGGCTACTTTAAAATTGGTTGAAAAATTTATTAGTTCAGGAATTAAAGCAATAGCCATCCATGGCAGGACTAAGCATGAAAGACCACAGCATGCTGTTAATACTGATGCAATTAAATATGTTTCTAGTAGGGTATCTATTCCAGTAATTGCGAAGTGAGTTGTTAACATATGTGAATAGTAAGTGAAGATAAGCAATATTTTCAATAAAGACAACCCTTTAGACAACCCTTCAAAGATTATATTAAAAAATAAATATTTGTCATCCAGGATTAAAAGTATATTAAGATATGGTAGTATTTTACAATAGTTGTTCAAATTATTAAATTTTATATATTCATATGTTTTTAGTGGAGGTTCTAAAGAAATTGAAAAATATAGTGATATTAAAAAGTTCAAAGAATCGACTGGTTGCTCCAGTGTTATGTTAGCAAGAGCTGCGGAATGGAATTGCTCTATATTTAGGAAAGAAGGTTTATTACATATGGATACAGTTATTAAAGATTATCTTAAGCTTGCTATAGAATTCGATAACTCTCCATCTAATACAAAATATTGTATACAAAACATCTTAAGAGAGTTACAAGATACACCAAGAGGAAGAAGTTTTTTAGATTGCCAAACACTTGAACAGATATGGTAAGTGTGGCATGAAAGAAAAATATTTGATATTTTATTCAATAACCACATTTCTAATAATAATTTTATAAACAGTGCTATATGGGAATTGGATGGCTACTGTAAAGAAAAGCAACAAATGTATCAAACATTAGGCATTAGTGGAAGGTGGCAGGTCAATCCAGATGAATTACAACCACCAAACAAGAAATTAAAATTAGAAAATGATGATCTTAATAATGTAGAACAATTAAAGGTAAATTTTCAAAATATTGTTAAAAGAATGTTACAATGGTAGCTCATTACAAAAAAAGTAAGTGTAGAAATGTGCATTGGAGTGCATTTGCCAGTTCTCATCAGACATTGAGAACTGGCATTTGATATAAATTTTGAGTTGTTTAGCTATAAAGTTATTAGTTTTATGATTTAATGATGTTATGATTACTTTATTTACTTTCTTCTACAAGGCTAATGTGAATAAAATGTGAAAAAACACATTTGAAGTTAAAAATGTATTGTAGGTTTGCTTTATCCGGGCAAGTTTTACACATTCAACATTGCCGAAATCAGAGCTACATGTTTGGGCAGGCAAAAATGGTTACAAGTTGCCAGTTTATGACACCAAGCAAGTACAAAAGCTATTTAGAACTATTATAACATTTAATGGTAATAAATATGCATCATCATTTTGGGAAAAGAACAAAAAGTTTGCAGAACAAGGAGCTGCACTGGTTTGCTTATTTTATTTGGGTCTTAAAACTAAAGATGATTTAATTAACCTTGGAAGTATAATAAATAAATAATGAAAAAGATTAATGATTTATTCTATCACCTTATCATTCTGTATTTGCTGTTTTTTCATTTTTTCTACATTGTCCCCAATTTTTTTATTTAAGTTGCCAAGCTCACTGTTTAACTGATCGTGTTTATACAAAGTTTCACTTAAAGTTTTGAGTTCTGAATAACAATTAAAGGATTCTTGCACCGACTCATCGTTGAACTTTAATAGTAAAGTTTGGTTTATTTGAATAATATCTGAATCTGATATATCATCTAAAATATTTTGGGATGTTGGCAAAGCAGGGATTGAATGTTGACCTTCCATTCTTCGTTTTAATTCTTAATAGAATCAATTAAAACGTCTGAAAATAGTAAACTACTTTCCAAAATGCAACTACAAATTGAAATGCCAGACTAGGAAGGTGACAACTGACAATACTTTAAACGCTGTCAATTTATTTGACATATGACAAGCGCTGTATGCATGATTGTAACGACTGCGAACAAGCAATAACCACGACAGCAGCGGTGAGCGAGTTGTTAAGCGGGTGGTAATAAATAATAATATATAAATATATCGATGAGAGTGAGTGGGTCCTGCATCGTCATATTAATACCAAGTTTTTAAATAATCTAGATTAAAGCACCCAATGCTTCATATCTAAATATTATTCTAAAATAACAATTGTTTTATAAGAAAAAAAATATGTAAATCTTCAGGAATTTCCTTGGATAAATAATAAAGTACATACAATTACAAAACCTAGAGTCCGTAACCCAAACACGTATAGGATAACGATGTTATACTTAGCTCTTATTTATTATTATTATTATTATTATTAGCTCTTATAAGTTAAGAGAAGACTCTTATCTTGCTTACCCTTAGTCCGCAGCCTTATTTCTTATAAAAAAACAATAAATATTTTTTATTTTGCTTCATCGCATTTTCTAGAACGTCGAAGTTATTTAGGTGGATAGTTTGCGGTTTGTCGCAACCGCAGCCACATCCTTCAGTTCACGATTCTAACTCGTTTTATGCCTTCTGGTTTCTCAGAACATCTTTTTATAGTCTATTATCTAAAATATTTAAAATTTCAAGATTCGGTCATGGTATTTTATTCATGTGAGAATTTATCCTTTGATATGCACAAAAAAAACAATTTTAGTCCATTATTATTTTTAAAATATAATTTACATATAATCAATTATTATAGGGTTATAATATTTGGCTGCCTCTGGGGATTGGTAGTGAACGGAAGTTCGATTTCCGTCGGATAATTAAAGGCGAAATACAAATCTGGAAACATACCTAACCATACATACATACATAACCTTCATGTACCCAAGTTTTAATGCCTTATTTAAGATATTGGGATTTAATTTTATAATACGAAACGAAACAATATACATTTCAGCTATTGTCATAAATGTATTTACCGGAATTCAAAACATAAATGCTAAAGTTAATTTTAGAGAAAATAACTTAAGAGTGCTCGCTAACCACAAAACAGTTTTGGAAGAAAACTTGAGTTGATGACTAAACCACAACTTTTCTGAGTCAACGTTAACCCGTATGTATTGGCCTTCTTACTATTTAAATATGGAATATTAAAAATGTAATTTTTACAAATACTACGCAACTTTTACAAAAACAACTTGTTGAAAGAACAATCTCGGTGCTTAAATGTTAATAGATACCAATACAACCTGTAAATTCTTTTTTGTTGTTGTTCTTAACTAACTTATAAGTTGACTGATATCTTAAATAAACTGGTTGTTTAGGAGATTTTACAGTTACATCTTTTTAAAACTATAATTCAAGTTCAATTAAGAAAGCTGTGAAACTGTATCTTCTCTATCCCAAAGACTAAAATTAGTATATTTGGTAAATTATGGCTATAACAAGAAGATTGGTCAAGGAAAAATTGTTAATTAACATTATGGATGTAAAACATAGAAATGGCATTAACCTTATATTAGACGGCTAAGTTGTTGTAATGTCACGTACAATGTACGGAATGTAGACAATTTCTACTTTCTTACTTTACTGTCTATAACAATTATTATAAAAAGTAGTCTAGTATACATAAACTGTTTTGTTTGACAGTTAGAGCCATCAGTAACAATAATATGCTGATCCGTCGGTCGTTGTTTTGTTACTTGCATATTAAATTATGACAGGAATATGACACTCATTGTAATTTTTATGCATCAATAGATTCGCGCGGGTCCACTCTGTCGCATCTTATTTCAATAGGGTTTCATGTTTAAATTTGCAAATTATAAATAGATTTTTTTAACATCACCCAGTGCTTACTTAAGATTACAATTTAAGGTGATCAAGGCAATTTATTCACAATAATTTAAATGTTTAGTAATCATTGAGTTCATCTGTTAAGAATGTTTCCTTTAGAAATGAGATATGATTAACGAAGAATATTAAATTCGATCTGTTTTGTTCTAAATGATTTCATTAAAATTCAATAGTCCGAAGCGTGCCCGATCATAATCACATATCTTGCAAATAAATCGCGAGCTTTGTTTAGAAAAACAAAGAGGGTTAAGTGATTAGGCCTAAATAAGGGCGCGCGTGCCGTAGACACATCTATGCACGGGTGGCACTACTATTTCGTAACGGTCCGACGGTAATAAATTGCTCTCGGAGACAGATGATGTCTCTGAACATTTCTCTAATTCAACTTGTTTTTATAGAAAATATTTGTCAAGCCCCCTTAGTGACACGAGGGTTTGTGCGTTTAACGTAAGTTCGTTAAATTTGTTTAAAAATGGATGCATAAGTAAAACCAGTATTGTTTAATAATATACGTCTTATATATAAATATACACTACAATACATAATCATAATACTAAACTTAATACCAACTGTAATTCATGATACGTTTATTCTATCTTAAGTATTATTTATATACGATGAAATTAACAAGTCTTGTTATGTAAATTAATTGCTTGTTCCGACTAATAAATACACTGCAATGCAGACCAACCAGTCTGAGATTTTCTAATAAAAACAAACACAAATGTTCTAATGTGTAGGCCGAAATCATTTACTAAAACCTATGAACATAAATACAAAATATATATGTGTTTTTAAAATCTTAATAAACATGCCTATTAATCCCTGATTATTCAGATTTTGAGCAGACACTGTATTATTTTTATATGAGATCAGCCTTTTCTGCCTTATAACTTAAGCTTTTAATAAAAAACATTGAATGTAACCTATTTGCGAAAATAACGTGGATCATGGCGTTTTTGTAAGTATTTTGGTAATTATATAAGCAATTTAATAATAAACATTATACCTATTAGTGTACGGATTATTGAATCTAGAAATAATTTGCGGTTGTTTATTTATTTACGGCCAAAGCCTTAAACAGATACAACCTATATATAATTTCTAACAACCACCTATATTCTTCCTCTAACATTCCCCGTCAAAATTAAGTCACATTGTGGTGTTGTTTTATAATTATTAATTATTAATTATTAATTTGCTTGAGTTAAAGTTGAAGTGTATTGAATAACAGATTTATTTATTGTTGTCCTCCGAGAGCATTTCTTTAAACATCCTTTCAACTCCTGAATAATTTACGGTTTATTTTATTATAGTATCTCGAAAATTTCAGAGATCACATCTATTTGAAATAGAATGATATATTATTACATGCGATACGTTCCAACTGCTCTTCACGGGATTTACGATCGCGCCCGAACACGGCAAATACATTTGTTAATAGATACATTAGGTGCGCCTGCGCCGGCTTAATTGCTGACATATTGTCATGTCTACAGATTGTTTGTAGTGAACCCGGATTATTTAGCTTTTGGGGTAATTTTTCAACCCAATTGAAATGGGGACTGGCAAATAGTTTAGCACCGGAAGTAGCACTTATAAACAATTCAAAATTTATAACACAGTAGGGATCACGGCAGTAACGGTGCTGTAGGTTTGCAAATAAATAACACGAGTGGAAAATTTGTTATATTATTAGTAGTGTGGGGGGTAACAGTATTTGTATTGTACGAAAGCGTCGCAAGAAATTTTGTAAACATTACATACTTTAACACCCAGTACGGGCCGTTATAAAAACATAACTGAATACGTGATAAGACGGTGTAATGGTTGTGACTAATATAGTAGTCATGGTAAAACCGAGTCCTTATCCTTGTTGTATTGTCTTGTCAAATTTCGGATTGGTGCCAGCATTGTTATAACGTGTGCATTAATTAAATGTGCTGCATAATTTTTAACACATTGATTCGATATCCAAATTTATTTTACCTTCACTACACTCGTCTAAGAAATTGAAATAAATATATTATACATTGAATAATGATCCTTGCCAATAAATAAGATTGGTAGACCCAAGATAGAGCTAAAGAATGGTGTTATTTTAAGAAATATTTAATTACAGCACATGCCAACATAAGTCAATACAATACATATGTATAGTATATTAACTTTAACCATGTAGTAAATGTATAGTAGGTTGTATAGAATATACTAGGTTAAACGACTTTTCATCTATATTTTTCGTGTTGAAAATCGAGAACAAGGAGTTTATGTTTCAGCGGTAATAGTTGTCTGGAAATGACAGTTTCATAATCATGCTTAGCATTTATATATTAAAATCAATTCAACCCAAGATGAAATAAAGCTACGCTTCGCTAGCTTTAATGCCTGACTACAGGTGATGAGAGAAAGGGAAGCTGACGTTTTCATCTTGCATCTTCAAGTGTTAAATTGGTATGACTATATAGCACCTGGAAAAACTACTAATTAATTGTGTACGATAACTAAACATATAAAATATTATAACTGTCTATAGCAGAGTAAATATTTGAATAAATGAGTGACAGAACAATAGCCACGGTGCAATTAGCGTAATGGTAACGTACGGTTTGTTTAGCATTGTTTTAGTATTTTGAATACGTCACTAACGAGCTTCAAGTGGCGTGTGCGCAGTGGGCCGCCTCCGCCGCTGCACGCTTTTGTTTTACTCCTTTATATCTCCCTATAACGTCACTTAGTATTATCCACATGCCAGTTACATACCGACACAAACAAACTCTCGAATAAAAATCACAAATTGGCGTTATAACACTTAAAAGAAGTTTTGAGTTGACGATGTTTCAAAATGATCATATGATCACGTACGGTTTTATATAGATATTCCAAAGAGTATGAGTTAGTGCACTTATGTCTGTAAGAACTGTTACATTATAATAATATCTCCTTCGCATGGGCATTTGCCCACGCCCAATATAGATTTGCAGTCCAACTTTGATACATTTAGAATTATTGCTTTCATAATGTATCGCGCATAATGCATTCACTAAAATTATCATTGAAATGATTTATAGCTCTGATATGCTACTAATCTTCTTTCTGCAGTTTTATCCGTTTATATCTAATACAATTCTTGTCTTTGAATGGGTTATTGGTAGACAAGACGTCACAATGTCTGTCCGTCTCAAAACATTCTCGCAGGATTGCACATTACAGAGATTTAGATAACAATGTACTTGAGAATAAGTTTCATTGAGTCTTTTATTTATACAATGCGTTAGTTTAAATGGATATGAATAGGGATGTACTTTGAAAATCAGTGAGCGAATAGACCACCTGAGATGGCGGCCACTTCAATAAACTTGCAGTTTATACCATGTATATTCGTCACTTTATCTTTTCGATTTATATCTGTTTTAGACAATGGTAGGACTCTATCAAGAAAGAGGTTAGCAGTACTGCCCACTATTAGGGGTCTCTACGTTGCCTACGTTGCCATAGTTAACAATTTTTTTTAATTTGTAATCTGACATTGACACTTAAGTCTTATACAATATATCCTTTTTGTATTTAATTTACACAGATAGCCCACTAACTAAGGTTTTTACAAAGTGTGCAGTTAAATATTTGAATCAAAATTAAAGTTTCAAAAGTCGCCGTTAAATAAACATAATGCTTTCATCATTTCGTTACAACAATCAATAAGACGTCTAGGTAGCAGAGCGTTGTATTGTCAAGCATCCATTCATCTTGTTTGCTATTCAACTGTAATATACGCGCCTAAAGATCTCTCGTTCACGCATACTTTAACAAACAACAAACAAAGTTGCATCGCGCGAACTCGCACCTAAAAATCGTGCTAACATCACTAGGCAAATAACAACCTTATTATTTAATAGATTGAGCTGTCTTTTGCAAATGTATTCGTAGGCGGCATATAATAACACAAGGCTGTATTCTTAGTTAATCTTTTGTACAAGTTGAAGTTTTTATATAGTTTTATTGAAATGTTTGGCTCTATGTCAGTAATTCGATAAAAGAAATTCCATTTTGAAATACGATTACAAAAGCTTATTCTTATTGAAAACGTTATCGAGCATTGAAATGGCCTACTTATGCACCTTATTTTTTTATTATTTAATTATTATATATATATATATTACAATCTTTTGGAGTCAACAGATAATTGTGACTGTCAATTAATTATATAGCCAAATAATTTGCAATAAAATAAATTGCGACTATAATTAAAGATCTAAGCTATCCTATATCTCAAGTTGGACCAGACTGCTCACCAATTGTGTGCCCATTTAACTTAAAATCGGTTATGCAGTTTAGGAATCCATCGGGGACAAACATCGTGACAGGAGATTTACATATACAAGATAATTTGTTAAACTTGTTTATCTGTAGCTAATTCAGCTTAGATATTAGAAGTACCAATTACGCATTTCTACTTAAAATACTCGATAAAATATTGGCACGTGTTTCCTTTTCTTCTGTTTAGTTTCTATTTTCGTAGAATATTACCTAATTATATAAAATGCCACACTGTGCCTAAGGTAGAAAAAAACCCAGTATTGTGATAAATCGTTTAGGAGATTGAAGTAATATAATAAGTTACAACCCTATGAATAACAGTTTTAAAAAAGATGGCCACTGCAACAATCACATTATTAAAGCCCAAAACTAATATAAAACGTGACGGAATCAAATAAGATGGCCGGTGCTTTCTTAATCTTCATACTTATTATGTTTTCAATGTAACATGTAATAGTAATAAATTTTAAATGGACTAATACGCTTTTAAATACAATAACAAATTTATATTTGTTTCTAATTTCTTAATTTGAAGAGTAAGATAGTTAAGCCAACGGAAATAGGCGTTTAAGTGTTATAAAACAAAATGGGGGCAGTCATATGTTTAAATTTTAATGAACAACTTGACAGTCATTAAAGATCGTTTAGTTGTAGGCAGGGCTGTGTTTCTCTTCGCAGTATATCATCGGATCGGTCACGCGCGGCCCGCTCCAATTCTAGCCCTCGTAACAGCGCAACGGGAAGGGTTGGATTTTAATTACGATATTTTTCTATTATTTCCTCCGCTGTCTTACTATCGGTGCAAAGGGGCATGAGATGTAATAAATTTTACTTTTTATGAGGTCACGGTTTACCCTCTTGATAACGTTATCGCACATCTGGTGGAAATGAGAAAAGCATTGTTGTTTCGTATTAATGATTTTATTAATCGGTTAAAGTTGGTTAAGGTTGATCATTCCATTTTTGACTGGTTCTAGATTATAGCAGATACCTTAGCTCTTTTGTTTTTGTCTTAATTATATTTTCTTTGAATAGATTAGCACAACGGACATCGTCCCTGAAATAAGAAAGTATAAATTACTATAGGATGCTTTATGAATACTAAAGAATTTAATAAATGTAATTCTCTTGAGTTGCGACAAAAAATATTTTGTTATTAGCGAATATTGCGCTAGTGTGATATTGAGTAAACCAAAATGTCAAATCAATGATGGATGGAATTGAATGTTCGTACCGACCGTAAGTGTCATATGAGAACATGTCACGTCGATCAGTTCCGCCATGCACGAAATGAAGAGCCCTGCTTTACATTCTCGACTGATTGAACAGGAGAAGCGTAAGTCCGGATAATTTTATTGATCACGCACACGCCTACCTTTATTGTAAAAAATTAAAAGGGTTTAATGGTTTGTTGTAACTGATGAATGGCGCCCTTTCTGATAACCTTTGTAATTGTAGTTGACAATTGACAGTTAAAAAGTATAGGTCTTTGTTTAGGTTATACCGAGCGAAAACAGGTTGTAAGGTACGTTTTTGGTGTGACCAAAATAATTGACGGATGATTTTTATTTTGCTGGATTGCGTCTATGACTAAGATATGTATAACATTTAATTATAAAATGAATTTTTCATTATTCTTTCTACATACTTCAGAAGTTTGTTCATATCGGTAGGTATACAAATTACTCACGGGTTATCTCTTTAACTAGTAAAAGTCACTTTGATAAATTTCATTTTACGCTAGTTTTTTTTTCAATTAAATCATAATGCAACGGAAGCCGGGGGTAAGCGATATGCAAACAGAAGGCGATAGTCCGAAAGGATTGCGCTGTCGTCGTATGAATAATTATAATTCATTTGTTACGAGAATGGATTTGTATACTTAAACGATTAAAATTATTTGAATACAGATTTATCGCAATAGGTATGAGTGGGAGCCGTATACGCAAATACAGATGTTCGCACTTAGGGAGAGAGCATCGATCCTAAGCTTAAACTAAAATCTAATGGGTGAGAATAATCTCGGCTTAATTTTATATTTAAACTCGAAGAATATTCCTTTTTCCAAACTTGTATTAACACGATAACTTAAAGTAGACGTATTATGGACAATTGTCAACTACAATTTCGACGTATATTAATAAAAAAGTATTATGGTAGGTCGATATTTTCAAATCAGTTATAAAATGGTTTAATTATAAAATGTATGAATATGCAATTACATAATAAAAGTGTGATATAAACCTTATAGTTGAAAAGAAAATGAATGGTCTTTTAAGTGACAAAATTCATAAAATATGTTAAGTTTCATAATTCGTTTTTAATTTCACTTTTCTTTTAAAAATACAATAATAAACCTAACAATATATAAACTACAACATATAACAAAAAAAAAACATTGAAACGTTTTAGTGTAACTATAATTTAAATCAAAGTTAACCTTGATTGTGAAGTCTTTGTATTTTAATTCCAAAATCTTGTTCGAATTTTGAATTTTTTTAATGTGAATCATTGAAAATTGAAATGTTGAACGGAAAATATGGTCATAGGCCAATATACGGCTATGACACCATGAGCCTATCAATAACACATCTGTCATTGATTACTTGAAATCAATCACGCGCCACGTGCGTTGGACTTTTTTAGAAAAGTGCAAGTTTTTTTAACAAAAAAATACATTCTCACAATAGATTTACACGTTGCGATAAAAGTGCGCAAACAGGAGATAAGCAAATATTTGAACGGGGGCGTAGCGGAGCATAAAATTCGAACAAACCCGTATTAAGCTTGGATTAGGACGTTATTTGATTACTTAGATACATACTATAAGAAATAGCGAGCACAAAGAACCTTTTGAACTAAGAGGATTTAATTTTTTGAGGCTAATAAATAGAAAACATAGGTAGGTTAATATAAAAAAACATGAGAATAAATTTGGGGCGTTTTTCAAAGTGTTATTATTATCCACTGAACTATTAATGTCTTTACAGACTAATGAGATTTGAAGGTATTGTATTTGCGCAAATTCTCAACCTCCTTCATGTAATACCAATCGAAGAAAAAATAAGACTTCCATATACATCGTAGCGTCTATAGCTTTCAAAACAAATGACACATGCGCACTACAGTCGGAATGACTGAATCGATTCAATCTGAAAATTAAAGGTTAAGTCTGGAGACTATTTTATTTCAAATACAGAACTGCAAAACAATTGTCATGTATTTTCATACGTTCAAAGGAAGTACAGGTTATGGAACAGAACGCATTAATGAGTTTTTAAAAATAGAATAATTTTGAAATGAAAAAGCAATCTTCATCACGTCTATAATATATATTCGAAACTCATGTAATTGTTTTATATGATATGGCCAAGATATGTATTGATATTATAGTACGTATAATGTACTGTTTCAAAATACCTGTAAAAAAACTAAAATAAAATCATAAGACAACGGTTGTTCTACTAACTAATAGAACTATAAAAATCGACAAAACAACATTCACCGAAGATTCTAAAACAACGTAGACTTATGTTAACCAAGGGATTATTTATAAAGGTTTTTTATTATTGATTCATAAGATAAAGTTGTAGTCAAAATTAAAAGGGGGAAACAACTAAATCGGTAAAATATGGAGCGATAAGGTACTAACATAAATCATCAGATGCGCGTGAAATCAAATTACCGTTAACCAGTCGCCGGCGCAATGAAAGGGTTGCGTGACCAATATCCCCAATATTCATCACTCCATCTCTTTTCATCTTACCTATCGATGCACATGAATAAAAGAGATGGACATATTAATATGTGTATATTCACCGCAAATCAAGAATTGTGCAAATCGAAAATGCAAACAAATTTAGTCATGAAATTGGTTTTACTAAGGCGATAAAATAAGTTATTATATGTAATGAGAATGTCATGCTGAGCTTTGTACCCTATCAAATAGATTTTCCCTAGTGACCATGGGATTATTTGGCGGAAAACTGATATTACCTATCCATTAAAACAACGCGGCTTTGCTTACAGGATCCAGTAGGCTTCATACAATAATATATTCCTATTTCCGTATAAAATAAAAGGGAACAAACATTTTACACCAAGTTTTTTAAACTTATTATTTAATTTTATAATAGCATAGTGGAAACACAACATTATTTATTGAAATATATACATAGTTCAAAATCCACGATAATATATATTATTTTACATAATAAGTAATAATCTAATGAACAGGACATATTATTTATGAAGGCTATTACTCAAAAGTTAAAACAAAGTTTTGCCATTAGAATTACGCTGCGGCATGAAAATGTCTACCGTTTCTTTTGTTACAGCAAAATGTACTGATTGGATCAGAAGTCGTAAATCAATAATCTCACAGATTGAAGTCCTTTAATCACAAAAGGTTTTTCGAAAATGTGGCGTTCGTCAAACATTAATCCTACGATTGACTTTTGTTAACTGAGCCCCGTTTTTAATTAGGGCAAATGGTCCATGGGCGGACGTGGGCATCACAATACGATGCCGTGGTGATTGACACAAATTACCTCTAATCGAGAACGAATAATTGCTGTTCGAAATTTGTGCCATTTGGTTTCAAAAGAACAGGATTTTGAACAGATTATAGTAGAAAATGCAAAGTATGGTGTTGAAAATACAGTTTTTATGTAATTTGTGGGAGAATTTTTAAACTCCTTACCGGTAAATTTAGCTAAAGACAGTTCATAGTTGATTACAGTTGTTATAATATCGTAATCGAAATATTTGAAATAAGTAATCATTTCAGTCAAACCTGTCTGAGTACTATGTAATTGACTAAAAACTCACAAGATCGATACAATTCGTCATGTATGTCTGTTATTACATATGAATGTATGAACATAAAGTAGCTTGTTTGCATCTATTTTCAAATAAGTGTTATTCATAGTTAATTTTAATCATATATTTTATTCTTGGAGACAGCTATAAAAATGGCAGGGAAGTGGCCGTTTGATCTCACAATAAATCGTAAAGAAATAGAATATAATTGTAAAGTTTGGACTGCAAAGGGTTGAAGTCACAGAAATGTCTCGATTTAAAGTTATATTTAATTGTATTTTAATCCGTGCGATAAACGTCAATCACCGCGAGATACACTGAGAGCTCAACTCTCGCGCCCCCGTCGCCATTCAAAAAGGATTTTAGAGCAAGGGTGAAATTAAAATGTCAAAATAGTAGCTATGTCGTGCGAGATATTTGTCTATAGCTTTGTCAGGGTCCATTGTGTTCTCGTAGTCCGCTCGAAAAACGATACTATTAAGCTTTTTATTGAAAGCATACCCTTTTAAAAAGCCACTACACACATCACTTTCATACCGTATTTATGTAAAATAAAAAACGTATATAGGAAGCGAATATATTTTAGAGGCCTAAATTATTTTTATCAATTAAATTTTGATTATGCATTTTTTGTTCTATAAAAGTATTTCTATAAAATTCTTGTTATTGTTCTCCTGGCGCTTATTTGTTTTCGTATTGAAAAGAAAATGAGTGGGCACGGAGGGATCGGCGGGCAAATAAATAATTACGCGCATTCTGCAGATACTTAGCCCCGGGTGCACTTGTCTATTGTCCAATCGAATGGGGGCTGCTCGATATTGCGACATTTTAATTATCACAAACTTCGCAATGTATAAGAGCATATTTTATTCGAATATTTTTACCATGTCAAAGTGACACTAGACATTATTATTTTTCCAAATTACTAAATTACTTTGTCTTAATAGTATTATCACTAATCTCAGACATCTCTATTAGCAGTAAACCTTGGGACCAAAAAAAATACGTTACTTACGCCTAATGGCTGCTCTAAGTAAAACTCGCTTATGTACCGTGTCATCAAATTATATTCAAAAACAGAACACAACGACATATCTAATATATCTTCAATAATATCTAAATGTGTATGATTTCAATATAATAGATCAAGGCGTTACTTAGTATTTAACATTGTAATTTACGTTAATCAATTCTGAAACGACTTTGAAATTGCTTTTGTCCTAACTATGAAGGGCACAGTATGCTAAATGCTTTTATGTGACATGACGTATTTTTAGTGTATCAATTAGAGTTCTGTATGCTGACGGCTCAGCGTGAGGCGTCGAAGTCGCACCCCGGGATACGAGCCGCCCGAAGCGCGGGGCTATCCTACCCCTAACACGAGTTTACGAATGTAAACGTCAACTCGTAGAATAAAAAATATTTTGAACACTAAATGTAGCTTATCTCTCACAGTAAGCTTATTATTATTAATTATTTTATAAATGTATCGTTTCTTATTATTATTTAAGAGGGTGTGATAAAATATGTGACAAATATTGTCAAATTATTTCATTTCAGAATTGTAGTCGAGACACGATCGAACCCATGGTAAAGTTTTTGAACCGTTTGCAACCCTGTAATATTCAACGAATTGTCATAGTTACTTTGCACAAAAACAGATTTAAAATGTAATATGGGGACCATGACCAGTTTGTTTAAAAAAAACGGCTTATTTTGCTGATATGAATATCGCTTTTAAGTTACTTTAAGCTTTTTTATTATATTTCGCATCTTAAGAGGTATAAGATATTTGATAAAATAGTAATTTTTAATTATTATTGTTCTTCACCAACAAAGCGACACGTAAACAAAACATCTTTTAAGTAATTACTCATTACAAAATAACAATGTTTTTTTGTAGCCGTTAGTAAATGCGACCTGCTGTGCTCCTCTATAATTACACGGCCCCGAGCGACATTTCCAAAGCTTTTGAAAACGATAACGCGGAAGCTGTTACGTAAACTTAAAAAATAAGTAAGTATTGTTACTATAATGCATTTACGAGTAAATATTGAGTTCATACAAAGCGGACCCCGACAACCCTTAAATATAGACCGCGGGGTGCCATTAGATCTGCTCAAAGAGTTGGGTGTCGCTGCTGACTTTGTAGATCTAATTAAAATATCAATATGCTCACTGCGACCGTGTTAACAATTTGATTTCACGCTTTTGCCCTCTTGCATACCTCTTTTATGCATGGCGTTTTATTGCATGATGAATGCATTTGCAATGTTGCTTAATCTAAACTTATCTTACAAGATTTAATTCAGCTAATTTATTTGATATAATTAAAAAAAAATCTAATATTGGTGAATAATGGGTATAAGGTTTCTTTTAAATACGTGAGAAAAAGGTAAGCTTAGCGATAAATTGTGTTATATTTTGTTAGATAATTTATTGTATATATTATCAGTTTAACTCTTCTTTGTAATACTGATTCCACTGATCACAATACTTTCAGTAGTTTTCTTACATTCATTTTTTACTTTAAAAATATTATGTCGAATTTACCGACAGCGGCAGTCATTCTCGGTTCTGGGAGTTAAAAAAAAGGTTGCAAGTGAACTTCGATTATTCGGCCGTCACGATATGTTGCACACAATAAAGTCAACGACTTCTTCGGAAACTGTCATTCTCACAACGTCCTGTCAACAAACTACCCTCATTTCGCGTATAATGCCCAGGTAGTTATAAAAACGCGATGTGTCAATCGATTTTTTTGCAAATATGTCGCACCAATCAAACGTGTAAGTGATAAAAATTTTCTCCAACAATACGTCGCTCGACAGGGTGCTGATCTTTTGTTGGAGGGATCATTAGTCAACAAATGTCAAGCCGAATTCTATGTCGATTTCTTGCCTTGGCTTACAAGAAGGTAAACGAGTAAACAACTAAACAATGTTAATCATGATTTATCGACACTTTAAAATACCCTCAATGCACCTGTGGTGTTTGGTTAAACCAAATAAGATTAGGAAATGTGTCGTTGCACAACAAGTGACTATCGCTGGCCGAGTTACCGGGAGCGATAATTGAACGTACTGGTAGGTACCAGTACTTAATACCATTTATTATATTGTTTAGGTAAATAATATAATAACTGATAATATAATAATTGTTTTATATTTAGTACATATAAGGTTGTTGTTGGTAGACTTTTGACACAGGATTTTATTTTTATAACCTAAAATATTTAATAGTAATGAAAACGTAGTAAGTAGTAGATACAGATACATATCCAATGTATTCTCTTATGATACACATTGTTAACTATATACTAGGGTAAAGGATTTCATTTTAAACCGTTCAACAAATCTTGTTTCTTTATATATTATAATAGATTTTAACTAATAAATGTCTACAATATCAATTTTAATATCTAAATATATGATTTCAACGGACATTTCCAATTTAAATATGAACGATCATTAATTACAATAGAGATCACTAAAGAACAAATGTTACAATGCACGCCTTGTACAATATTTCATCGCATTATCGCAAAAAGTGAACCCTTTTTCTATTCTATTACAATTGTCACCCTTTCACTTCCATTTCAATTAAATAATGTCTGGTCATTTGGGGCGGGATAGGCCCGCTAAAGTAAAGGCCCAAGTGAGTTTTGGCTCGTAGGTACGCGCCTCCCTCGGCACAAATCGCGCGTCATCCTGCAAGGACATTAATCACGTCCATTATTAAACTTGTTATTGTTGATTTGAAGATAACGCTTTATAAACGGTGCCGTCCGCTTTACAATATAAGCTTTCTGTAATGACGTGTAAGCGACTGGAGAGCGGCGTAAAAAAAATGATTAATTGTTTATGTTTTTGATATCAACAAATCCGATTAGGTGTAATTATTTTAATGCTTTTTAACGAATAATATAGAAAGCACTACCTGATTAGGGCCACAACCGGGTCTACCCTGGAACTATGCTGCAGTGACGCTGAGGGCAGAGAAAGGTGGCGTGATGTAAGCAGCGTTTCCAGGGTATCCTGGAATCACAGCAACGGTGGGGACTCGTCGCAGAAACCGACCACAACCACTCTATAAAGAATGTACGATTAGGATTTAATAGAAAAATAAAAAGTTTTTATATGTTGAAAGAACACACATAGGAAGTCCGTTAAGGTATGGTCTTCGATGACGTTAACTGTTACGCTATACACATGGTTCATAGTATAGTGACTCATGGAATTTCCGATCTTTGACGCAACTCGATCGACGCGTTCCGCGTTCTCGGAATCATTATTATTCTATTTCGTGATAATTCCAAGCGTAACTTTGATTTTTTGTAGTATTTAAAAGTTGATAATGATTGCATGTTAAATGATTTGCAACTTAGGTTGTATTCGATGTCCACCTGCAGTCGCTTTGTACCTAATAAGAATTCAGCGGCATCCTTAAAATAGTCTTGGTTTTAATTTCTTTCATAATTTTTTACACTCTATAAACAAGGATTCTTCTATGCCTAACCTTAGTTATTATGTTCATTGGATTTCAGATTCGTATCATTATTTGCCTCCACCGTAGGAGCAAATTTAGCACATCCAGAAAAAAGCAGCCGTGTTCCAATGCACGACTACGGGTCTTCCCGGAATTCAAAGCAAATTGTAAATATATAAATCAAAGCAATATGTGATCACTCGGTAAAAAGTATTTAGATAAATAGAATGTAACGTAAAAGTCTAATGACATCGTTCTAGTATCTAGGCGAATTGAATATTGGTTATACAATTAACATTATACGTCTCATAAAAAAGGTAATTCCCAACGGGGTTTTCCAATTTTTCCTCTGAGACCATACAACTGTTAAGACGCGAATTTTTGGAATTCATTGATGCTATATTTTTTTGACGATTCATATGTGTATGAAAATTACTTATGTAAATAAATATATTTTGATTTTATCATAGTGACATTGCGTTACTTCCGTTCTTAAATAGTATTTAACATCTGATAGACTTTAACTGTTATGTGTCACCGTAATCAATTTGATTGCTGATATAATTTAATCGTATTTTTAAAAAAAACATCCAAATCAGATGATTTTTTGTATTCTATTACAACGTAACGTTAACAAAAGAAGAAAAAATGGTAAAGTACAATAAACATTACATATTTTAAATTAATCTCTTAACACATATTTTGTTATAATTATGAAAATTAAACATATGCCAAAGAATAAACTGTAATTAAATCATTATGGTTCATAGATTTGTTTGGAATGGAATGGAAGAACAGATGTTGCTGGGACCAATTGGGTCAAGATTCGGGCAGACGTTTGTGAAAGTGAAACTGAGGTGACCCTATTAGTATTACATGTTATATGCTCTACATATACATACGTCTACGTTGCTTAAGCGTATTTTGTGTATATAATAATACCTAAAGTAAGAAAATACAGATGTTATTTAAAAATAGATTTATAAGACTTGTAAGTCTCCTGGCGTTGCAGGTGTCCATAGGCGGCGGTTAGCACCTCATTCGACCTGCCTGCTCGTTTGCCTCCTGTTACAAAACTGAACAATTTGAAAGCGTTTAGAAATTCCAATAATATTTAGACCAGTTACAACTTTGTAATTTATTACATTATAACAATAGCACAAATGCATCCCAAATGTAATAAAACAATAGAAACGCGGGTGAAACTTGTCCTCATTCAGTCGGACCTTTACAGTTTCAAACAAAGCTAATTTTGTTGCATTTTATGACTTTGAAATGGGATCAACAGCCATTAGAATTTTTTGCCACGCCTTTATTAGGGTGTCGTTGAAGGCCGCGCGGCGAAGACAAAGCGTTGACCGGAATTGCTCGCATAAACAACTTATGACGGCTTCTTCTTTACGATGAGTTGGAGTCCCTAACTTCATCTATTTATGTTACTTATACATACATACAGTGACGCGCGAACTATTACATAAGATTTAGAAGTTTTCTGATGTATATTTTCCCAAAATTATCGGAGCAACAGCGGATTACATTATACAAATACTATAGATAAAGCCTTGACTGAATTCCTGAAGAGATATATATAAACCAAACCAATACGCTTATTCACGAAAATTGTATTTGACAAACTTTTCGAATAATTAAAACATAAAATTATTTCTACATATTTTTTATACGAAAGCAAAACTATATAACTTTATTACTGTTCTGGCTTTTGAGGGTTGCAATAACGTTTTTGTTAATGACATCACCTTTACCCGGAACGGGACCTTCACTGATAACCGGAACATCTTTTGAGTTTTAATTTTTTGTCTATACCTTTTGAATACTGCATGAATTTCGGAATTCAAATGTCATCCTTTAATAAGGGCTTCTCTTCCGCTCATTTATGTGTTTATTATACCGAACCGTTCCAAGATTGTAAATCAGCTGTTTTCCGTTACATTTTATACGGGTAGATAAACTAAATAGTAGTAAAACAATTACATTTAACTGACTCTGTAGCTCCTGACAAATACATGCCGTAAAGGAGAAGTTCTAGTAACTTATGTAGAACCTTATACAGGCGATGCGGCTATGCGTCTTTACAACAAATAGATTATAAATCTTATAACTGTTATTTAGAAATCTTAGAACCATCTTCTATTAACCTTGCTATTAAAATTTCAAGCTTTTTTCGATGGTTAACTATAAGAAGAACAAATGAGTTGGACTGCCCACATTGTGTCACACATTAAAATACTAATGGGAACACGTTACCCTTTCATTGTATATTTTTTTATTGTTTCATTCAGGGGTCAATGGTAACAATTGTTAGCTTATGGATCAATTAATTAAACGCATGTTGTAAAGCAAATATGGAAATGAACGGGTTACTAACGTGTTAACAATGCGTTGATTTATTGGGTCGTGGAGACAAAAAATTAAGGTGAGAACTACTTGGGATATTTATGAAGTTGATATGTGAATGTGAATATTTTTTTTACAGTTTACATCTTATAATAACTTGTTGTTTGCGTGATATATGTTACATTATTAGATGCTATCGGTATATGTTATATCGCGCGTCAAACGGATACTCCTCTGCACCTTGTTCTTCGACAGAAACCGTTTTGATTTTCTGATATAATTTTCTCTCCACTCTATCAAAATGTGCCGCAAAGGAATTTCCAATGTAAAAAGTACCTATATGTATGATGTATCTGTACATATATACAATCTATACATTGTCAACCTTAGAATTTTAGATAATTACTAGCTGACCCGACAAACGTCGTTTCGCCAAAAAAAAATTTAAAAAATGTCTCTAAAAAAAGATGTTGGCCGATTCTTAGACCTACTCAATATGAAAATTTCAGGAGAATCGGTTAACCCGTTTCGGAGGAGTAAGGGATTGAAAACTGTGACAGGAGAATTTTATATATTAGATAACCTTCTGAGCATAGAATTACACTTAGTTTATATAAAGAGTGTTTATACTGAATTTTATTTCTTTACTGAATATTGAATTTTATTCTAAATTTTAATTAAATATAAAAAGAAATGAACATTATACATTAGAGGCTCAGGACCACTGGATAATTGTATTTTGTAAAATGCAATGGATCTAGCAATCTCACGGAATATTATCACCAAATATTAAATTATATGACAGGTGTTTTCGTAATTAAGTTTATATTCAGGATTCGTTTCCGATGAGTTGATTAAAAGTCTTAATATGTAATCCTGTTTAAAATATTTTTTAGATATGCGAAAGATCATTTGTAAGTCAAAATGTATGCGTATCATTAGTCCACTCGTAGAGTAGTATGTCAAAAGCTTTAGCTTTTATTTCCAAAGAGAAAGCTTGTACAGATGTCGGCGGTATTTTCTTGGAATGCTTCCCTCACCCTGCCGTCATACAATAGACGGACAAAATAAAAAGATATTGCATGCCATTTGCACTAGAATTAGGTGCAATGAATGAATAAAACAATAAATCGCAAACTTTTATGACGTTTCGGTCTTTTGTCGGTAATACTTTTACGTTTGTACAGAACATTTATCTCAACGGTAATTGAAATTTTCTCAATAGGGTCATAATATCGAAACAAATTTTGTTATCTGTGCGGATGTACGGTGCGGTTACATATCCCTTATCACATTCCGTGTTTTATTGATTTCTACACAAACTAAAAACAGTTAAAGATAAATATTCATTATAAAAATAATATTTTAATAAATTTGTTGTAGTGAAATATTTCTCTTCAAAGTATATAGTACTAAATGACTAATGAATGAGTCGACAATTAATATTTAATGAAAAAGTTATTTGGCTTTTGTTAATAATATTCAATTTAAAGTTATTTAAGTGTTCTTATAGCTATAAGTTTTGTATATACAGTTTAAATTACTTTTTATACCTTTCATATTTACAATTAATAACTGCTGGCACAGCGACCTAAAATAAGTCTTGACTCTTGGACTTCTATTGGAATGCCTTCTTCGACGATCTCAGCACTTGGGTTTCGCCCAACTCGCAAGTACCTGTCATCTTTTCAGCATACTTCCGACTACTTGGCCTTAGAAAATATTCACAATAATTTCAGCCACTATCAGAACGTTTGCAACGTACTCTGAGAAACGTATAAGTTAATACGTTAAAGATAAAAGCACGTAAATAATGACAGTATTATATAGAACAAGACATGGTATCAAGTAAGATAACTTCATATAAATATATCGGTTTACAATGGTTTTCATTATTCTTTATAATCATTTTTATACTCCCTCTTAAGGCCGGCAACTCTCTTATAAGCCTCCTGGCATTGCAGGTGTTCATAGGCGGTGGTAAGCACTTCACTCAAAATGATCCGCCAGCTTGCTTAAATAAAACGGGATGTTACATATTGGATTGTTCACATAAACATGTATGAATGAATTTTGGCCTCTTTAATATTTTATCATTATCGTGTATGTGGGCGTGAGAGCATTTAATATCGCAAGTGTAGTCCCACGGCATACTAGATTTACTTCGAGATCTGTCTGTTATACATAAAATAATAGCTGAATTTACAATAAATGACGTGTCAAGTAGCTTTGTATATTTTTTTCTCTCTTGACAGTTTTACTGACTATAAGATTATCCTCGTATTTAGAAGTTATTAATAAAAAACATTGTTATTATCATTAAAATGATAGCGTGAAGGTATTCTGGTTATCGTCACTCTTGAGTGTGTTTCTTGATACACAAGTAAACTAGGTATATATTTATAGTAAACGTAAGTGAGATCTATTAAAAATAAATTATTAATGTGCATAAAATAAACACAAGACGATAATAATATAAATTAAGTAAGCAAAGTTTCAAGAACATTATTATTACTAAAAGAATTGTTATACATTAAACCCCCAAATGGGACGATTATTCTCACATAATTTTTAATATTTCCAAATGATACCTAGTTGGTATTTGGATTTATCCGTTTCTTACAAAGTTAAATTAATACTGAAAATAAAGATTTTATATTATAAAAAAAGCAATATTAGATTCATTAGTGCGTGTGGGTGTCTAAAGGGCGCATAGAGTGCAGTCCCTTTGAACGAAACGATGCAAAGATCAAACGGCTCTCACGACACGTGCTGCCATTTTGTTGTAATGAAGACGTGACGTGGCAGATAAGAGTTATGAATATTTATGCTAAGTATTTGCGTACTTTACGTTATTACGTATTGATGGTTACGAATTTGAATTTATTTATTAATATGGATAAGAATATAATATTCTTTATAAATAGCCAGAAAACGTATGTCTTAATTTATATTTTATGTATATAAGGCAAAACTACCAGTAATATGTAAATATGATTAATAAAAATATGTAATAGATACTGTCCGAGTTAGGCGATGACCAATTAAATGAACCAAAACTCTAAAAAATCTTTTTGTCTTCAATTATTTTATTTTTAAGGTTATATTATTTTTTAGGGTTAGGTACTTCATCGACGTCTGGTATTTTCAGTAAGCAGTATATAATCAAAAAAAGATATCAAAATACTTGGTAAATGCTAAGAATTGCTAGTATATAATTCTGTAATAATAGGTTGGGGAAAAAGAAATCCATTATTTTTGCGTGACATTCGGGACTCTATTTAAGATCCTTTGGATTGTCCGATTTGGGTCAAATAAGCATGATTTTTTGCTACAATTTATCGCCTTTTTAAAGGTAGTTTCATAATTCCTCTTTCGTAGAAGCCTTGGTCCTTATTGGCGAAAGACTCTAATAATCGATTTTCACAATCTTCTCTTGATGCTAATTTCTTATCGCTCAGGAAGTTTTGCAATGCGAGAAAAAGGTGTTAATTACTTGGTGCCAGGTCCGGACTATATGGTGCATTAACCAAGCACCCGCAATTTCTGGCCGTGCATTGTCCTGATGGAGCACAACACCTCTTCTGTTGGTCAATTCTGGCCGTTTCTGGTCAATCGGTCCAGTTGTTCACAGTACTGTTACCGTATTAGCACCGTAAACACCATTCACACTTTCAGCAGCCTGGCTTGCATTTTCACCCTAGTCAAAGAAAAACTATAAAATTTACCGATGTTTCTCTTCGTTGGTTTCCATTTTTAACGGCCTGTAATTCACGACAGAATGGAACAAGCGGAAAACAATTGAAAGAGTTTTCAGTGTGAAAGATCACCTTCACAACGAGCATAAGCTTAAAATTGTTCGATAGATACTTTTCGAGATATCTATCACTAAAGCCACCTACCGAGAAAATAATGGATTTCTTTTTCACCAACCCATTATTTTAATATTTAACGGACTACAAACACTCCAAGTTCGTAGAAAAAATATAAATAAATATATAAAATATGTCATCGTAATTTCTCAGTCAGCACTAAAGCAATAGAAAATATAACAACAAAAGCGACACTTAGTGACGCGTTATCGAGATCGATCGCTCATGATACCTTTATTAAGCATTTGATACATTTCCATCACTCGTCGCCGCCTTTTGTGATTATGTTAAAAGCTTCAAAGACTTACGTGTAATAGATCTCTTGATGTTATCTTTGGAATTATTTTTAATTTATTGTTCTGTTTGACGGATTTGCACATGGATGTACTTAGATCGCACGAAAAGAATGTCGTTTCTTTCAACCTAATCGAGATCCGAAGATATTAAAATGTATAAAAATAAAAACATTTTTATCTCACTGGATGATATTTAAGGCACTAAATTATTAATCTATTATTTTTTAAAGAACTATACATATTTTGCATAGAAGTGACAGTTGTAAATGGGCAAGGGAACTGTATGACAGAAAACTAACTTGCACAACATCAATTTAATAAAATAACGCAGTGAAATATATTACTGTATTGTTAGTTACTGCCTGTTAAGTGAGGCTTAAAATATCGTGTTACGTATCCTGGGATCATGCTCCCCCTATACATAGGCTATATTTATCATACAAAGGAACAAAACATGATACAGTACATAAAACACTCGAATTGATGAAAAAGCATAATGCCCATCATTATAAATTCATATGCTTTGTTACTTACAGTATTTATTTTGAAACATTTCGAGGGGAGAAATCCCTCTTTTCGCTTGACAGCTCCCGAAATTACGCAAAGGAGGCGTCGAGGTGTGTGGGGCGGGAAGGGGCCGTTTGCCATTGGCGGAGCGACACCCCTCCATTCGCAAACCCCGCCTCAAAGGAATATCCGCTCCGACTATGCTAGGGACCTCATTCAGTGGTCTTAAGCCGTAGTGTTGAGTCGTGTGTTAATTCTATCGCGTTCTCGATTATTGCGTTAGTGTTGTAGTTTGAGTAATGATAAGTGTGTTGTGAAAATTTGTTATGCACGCCATGAGTGACCCTGCGTCCCTCGCCGGAATGTTACCCTTTGAATCCATTGGGATCTATGAGCAGCCTAAACCGAGGTTTATATTTAAAATGCCGCGAGTGGTACCTGACCAGAAGGCGAAATTCGAATCTGACGATCTCTTCAAAAGACTGAGCAGAGAGAGCGAGGTAATTATTTAATTAGAATCGAATGTATACTAATCCAGAGAATTCCTTTATTTTGTTTAGGGATTTAGTCAATGTACTTAAATGTTACCATATCACATGTAAGTCATATTAATTGAGATTTAGACATTATTTATATCTTCTATTGATTTTTAGGTAAGGTACACTGGCTACCGTGACCGTCCACCAGAAGAAAGACAGATGCGTTTCACCAGCGGATGCCGCGAGGGTCACACTGAAATCGCCTTCACAGCTACCGGAACCAACCTCCAACTAGTCTTCGATCATTCTCCATACAACAATCGTGGTTGTGACTTCCAAAAGGAAAACGGCAAAGTAAGATTTTCTATTTTCCGCTTACGTCGAAAGTAAAATCTATTTAAATTAACCCAGGAAAAATATTTGTGACCACTGAAAAGTATTGCCTTTAGCTATGTTGTCGATGCTTGGATTTATTTCCTCACCCCTCACCTCAGCTAATCCATAGTTGCTATCTTGTAGATACGAATGATTGTCTTCTACTGATTAAAACCGTATGTAAAGTCCGGCTTCTTAACTATAATGATAGATAGAGTAATTTAAAACATGTTTACAGTTACGAAATATTTCCTCATAATAAGTAATGACTAATAATCACTTACCTGTTTCATTAACTGGCTAATAAAACAGCGTATACATTCGTTCTGATTTACCTTAATTATATTTTATATATTGGGATTGAACTAGGCTTTAATACAGCAGCTAGGTAATCGCGGGCCTTTCTGGGCGGTCGATAGGCTCGTTTACACCCTCTCACAATAACCTTAATATATTACTTAGATCAAACAAGCCTTTTCTATATTTAAATGTAATTATTTACTAATTAAAACGAAATAAAGCGTTATGGAAATTTTCGTTGTAATTCATATTCCAAATCGATTTATATTTTGTTGTATTAAATTGGTTTATTTACCGTGTACTCAAGTGAGTCGTTAATAGCGCATATATAAGGAAAGTACAATTTGTTAGTTAAGTGACTAATATAGTTTGATTGAGGCCTTAATAAAATGAGTCACTCCAACTGGAAGGCTTGAAACGTAATGACTCGCGGCGCCTTAGCTAATGACTTTCTCTAGTGTATACGAAAATGAAGACATAAATAACTCAACAAAAAAAGGCCATAATACCACACATAAAACGCCGGTCACGCTCTGTAGCTAATTCATGTTGAATGAACGACATCTTTTCTACACCGTTGATTGTTCCGGTTCATTTGAAGGCATGCTAGTGCATAATCGTTATAAATATTTTTAAAAGCATAAATGCAATAGAACTCTTTGGTTGATAGTATTTCAGCTACATTTGATTAATTAAATATTAAAACAACTCCCAAAGGGGCAGACATAACATATTACTTTAATACGACACCAGGATGTATAAAGGTATATACATAGTAAAAATAAATGACTCCTATTGTTTATTATATTAATGTACTTACTCTAAATACAATTACAAAAATATTATTTGGTTTAGAATGCGAATTAAATACAACTAGCAACTGACAAAATGAACATAAAGCTTCGTGCATTGTAGACGTTTTAGGGTCAGTACACACCGAACGTTGAGATTTCAAGTAATAAACATTTTCAGAGGCTTCATTAATTTTCACGGTGTGTACTAAACCTTAACTATATTTTTATGCTTAATAAAGCCTTCTTCCTTATTTTTGGGAATAACATTACATATTTAAAGCCTTTATATTTAAAGGTATCCCAAACAAAATAAGTTTATTATATACTAGATACGCAAATTGTAACTAGAAAAGTGATAGTTTCTTGTATAAAGAAACTGTAGAAGGCAGCATGGAAATGATGCGAGCACTTGAGAAACCCATTTGTGAAAAGTTTTATTGAATTTAGCCCCTTCGTTACGCGCCGCCCGCTGAGCTTCTATGAATACTTATATTTATTTACACTTGGTTCATTTAACATTACAGACGAGTGTGCATCAACCCTCAGCTTTGAAATTTAATCAAATGCCTCTTGTACCAAAAAGGTACAGTTAAAAATTCGTTTGGAAATTATAACAGTATTTTTGTGTGTAATCAATGTTTGTGAGGTTAAATTTTATTAAATTCTTATCTCTTAGAATATAGACACCAAAAGATTTTTAGAAGCGGGAGAGATGGTAACGGGACGTGAGCTAATATTAAATAATAAAATACCTTTTCATATTAATTATGAATTTCTATAACAAGTTATAACTGAATTTTTACGTTACTTTATAAAGAGTTTTTAGTTACAACAATTGTTTTACTAATTACCGATAAGAATACTTAGTATTCTTGAAATCAAGCGCACACAGCGTATATATTTATATACCTAATATGTAACGCATAGGAAAATCAATACGGAAAAGCCCACGAAGGGTGGATGCGGAAAGCTCCGCCCGCCCAACAAAATGGCCGCCGATCGTTATTTTCATTTTCCCCTGCTCCCTAGCCAGCCTTCTAATTTCTCTCCAATTTTAAAGGTACATTTTAGAAATATAGATAATAGAAGCATAATCGAATTCCATACAAAGTATACTTTTATAAAGAAATACTTAACATATTACATAATATTAGGTATTTATGACATCACATTTTTATGATATAATTTTTAGTAAGTATTTAATATATCACGTCCTACTAAATACAATGTCATCTTCATTACTAAGCTAGAAAACTATTATCACCAAAATGTATCTTAAAATACAAATAATAACATATAGGATACTTATCTATCTAACTAGACATGTACGATACCTTTCTCGTTTCTGTACATACGAAGGTATAGATGCACTTTTTCCGCAATCAAATTTATTATATTCAAATTGTATTCAAATTTTTATTCTTCTTTGTCAGTAGTCTTCAAAAACAGCCATACGGTTAGCATAGGGTTCTTAAAAAAACTGTTATCTGGTTATTATTGTAATTACTTGTTTGTAAGTTGAGGTTCCCTTAATAATTAAATGTTATATAAGTATTCGAAAAAGCGGATGTCGAAACAAACAAGCACGCAACACTTTACGTTTGCCTTCTGTCGTTTTAAAATTGTCTTAAAAAAAATGTTGTAGCAAACTGCTTATTTCAAAGTGTTTTTGAAGATGGTTATTACACAACAACCCCTGTTACTTGTTCAACTATTGATTCTGCATTTATAATATTTTTTTAATTTATTTAGGACTAAATTATAGTCTAAATCAATTGAATAACGAGGCTTGAATTGAATGTAAATCAGTGAGTATTTAATAGCCTAATCTTCAAAATCCCTGTAAAAGTAGTTGTGTTTAAAAAACAAGTTTTAATATTGTTCATAATATTTTGGAGACTGTAATTACTTGAACATAAGGAAACGAGCTAGGTAGAGTGAATTATACACCTTTTTCGGCAAACTACTTAATTTCATAGTAAAAACTATGAACAGTGAATGACAAATGCTTCCTCCGTCCACCACCTACATCGATATTTTTTGCGGCACTTTTTGTTTTCTAGGAATTAATATGGACCTTTTTTACAGGCTCACATCATATCCCGATTTATAATGAATGGCGTATGCGTGAGATGGCGTGGATGGATTGATTTGGAGCGTCTGGACGGTGCTGGGTGTCTTGAACTTGATGAAGAACGCGCAGTCATTGAGGATGCAGCGTTACGTGACCAAATCGAGCGTTATAATCAGAGGCTTCGTGACTTTGAAGATAAACAGCGAGCTTATAGAGAGCACGGCGAGGATATGCGAGGTCATTCGCAAGTTCATGGCGTTCAGCGTTGTCATCCGGGAAGGCAACCACCCCACGCTCCTCACCCAGCCCACCCGCATCCCTCACACCCTGTACACATAAAACCCCACTCTCAGGGTGCGCTGATATCGTAGTTATATATGAGTAGTGTTACTGAACGCTTAAAGGTAGATTGTCTTTTGTTTACGGGAGTATCTCTAGAGATGTACACAGGAAATGCAATTCGTTACTTTTGGAGGTCTGACGGGGATTCAGGTTTGAATGCCTATTGTACCCAAGAAACATTTATTTAATTAAGATATTGCAATCGTTATTATGAGATTAGATTGTACAGTATTCCGTTAGATGAAGTCGCTTAATGTGGATGGACCCTAATAACAACGTATCATAACGTCTTAGGTATGTCTATCAATAATCTTTGAAAATATATTGAATCCATATAAAACGATAGCGTATTTATATTAAATAAGACTCATTCCGCTTGTGAGGTGAACATTGGTATTGGTCAGAATTATTTTGTAAATCCATAAAACAATTTTAAAACCCTATAATTATTTGTAAGTAAAGTGATATTAAGTTGATTTAGTTGTGTTATTTAATTTTAAGATAATTTGTTTATTAAATGTGATAATAATAAACGTGTATAAATTCAAGTCTTTGTTTTTATTCGTTTTTGCATTGTTTCCTATAAGGATTCTAATATATACGAATTTTACAATTACTGTATTGTTAATAAGAAAAGTATAGTTGTTAAATATTTATTTTCTCACAATATTTGATAAAAACATAACCTCATTTTAAAAACACCGAATGAAAATAAATGGGGTGTTACATTCTAAATTAAAGTAGGATTTTATATAACAAGCAGCGAACGATACAGTACTTTCTATTGGAGGTATTCTTAACGAATAAAATGTGCGTAGGCATTTCCTTTACAGATAAATAAAACAAGAAATACTTGATGCCAACTTATTAGTGTCCTAAGAAGCCTTTCGCCTAAGAGCCAGTCTAGTAGGCGCGAATTACGCGCGTGCCCACTCGCGCATTATCTAGTTAATAGACCTACATATATACACGTGCGTAAACGCTTGCAATGAGCGGAACTCTTAAGCTAACCTGTTCAGACCAATGTTGTTGGTTTATTTTGAACTTTACACATCAAGTCTAAGGTTATATATCCATATAGTACAACTGATTATTATTCGTGATATAGTGATAGCGATGCGGGACCACTGTAAATACCTTATTAACAATATTGGGCAGATCTATCCTATTTCTGATGACTGACTGACGCCTTATTTGGCCAATAGTTAGTCACCACATCGGACTGCCAAATGGAGGGTCCCGGGCTCAATACCCCGTAAGATCATAAATTTTGTAATATATACATACATATTTGATAGCTGTTGTCTGGGTGTTATTTACTAAAAGTATATGCAGTTTGTCCGTTGTTTGCCTCCATAACACTGTTAATGGATCAACAAAGTGATTATAATATACAAGTGACAGAACTCTATTGGGCCGATAGCTCAAGTCTGAGCATTGTGGTCAGCCGGGTGGGATCTAGATCCAGTTCTAGAGTCAGTTCCAATAGTTTACATCTATCTCTCACTGTAGATATTTGAGGACGATGAGTATTTCACTTTATCGGTCCATCTAGTTGGTGAGCGGTCGCGTGATCTTTTGGCATCATTATTAGTTAGACTGGTGTACAGAGTATTAGTTTTGCGACATGCTCATTGCCTCTGCACATTGAGTGACATTGAGTTGAAATAGGTGATTGCATTGCCGTTGTATAGTCTGCGCCTAATATATTCCATATGTATGGAGTATTTGTCTGTATTTTTTTCTATTGAATTTATCATTAGTAGAAATCACAATTTCAGGTATCAATAGCAAGGATATTCATATAAAATTAATCACGGTTTCAGTACAGTCATCTCGATCTCAGTGAACACACATTTAATTTATATTATTTACTTTAGATAGTAGGCATAGTTTATATCGTTATGGTGGTAAGACAAGTAAAAAGTCATGAACCGTTTGAGAGCAGGTATAACTTTCCTTACAGATCCTTTATAAATCAGCAATTAAGTGCTATTAGGTAATCCAACACATGTTATTGAGCCGGGCTGTTGTATGCACGCGCAACGCACCTGTGCATATGGCAAACCCTCCACCCTCACCTAATTTTGTAATTTACTAAGGATATGCCCCGCTTGTTAAACATGAGCTTAATTGCTGTTTAAATGTTTTTAATTAATCATTAAACGCTGAACCGTAAAATATACACTTCACAGCTCACTAGGTAGTATAAATTGTATTCGGTGCAATGTCACTGTTTTGTATATAACGAATATTATATTTTGGATTTTTTTTATTTTTAATAACCTTTATGTTGTGCCTAATGCTTGTTAGCCCTCTATTCTATTAAAAAGGACGGATTAGATATTCGATTTGTTTAATACCTGTTTCAACTTAAATAATATTTTATTGTAACACAGAACCTTATAATCTCAGTTGCCAGATGTTAGTGATACGATAAAACATCCAGTTTGTAAGAAAAATATCTTTTGTGCGAGATAAAAATTTGAAAAAAAAAAACAGAATTAAATTTTACGCGGAACTAAGCTTTACATTATCATTTGATTTTATCTTTTATTGTGACGGTAGACACCTTCCCGGTCAAACAAGCAGGTACCTCGGACAGCGTTGACATAAAAAATTGAATAACTGCACAATGAACCCTTGATTTATCAGTGCATTTTAGTGCAAAAAACCCAGGTCAGTTAAGAAGCACTAAAAGAGCATTTTGTGTAATCCGCGTGGAGCGTGGGAACGATACAGCTCGTTGCCCGCATCCGATTAGGTTATCATATATTTTTTGTTATACAAAATGTACAACTCAGAAGAATCGATTTGACTAATATTTATTTGTATGTGCTTTTACACTCTTAACTGATTTTGATCTTTATTTGTACAACTATTTTTGTATCTGATTCTAATAGATACTTGTTTTAAAAATCAAATGGTTTCATTTCTTTGATCGACATTAAATATCCTGAAGGCGGAGTACATAGCTCAATATATATGTTTATTTTAAATGACTTTAATTATGCTTACTTGAATTAATGGAAGAGATCGCTTATTAGCGATAATGCCGCCCGTTGCTCTTATATTTACTAACATCTGTTAATGTCATTTGCTTCTAGTGTTTAAGTGCGATAAAGTGTAAAATAAATAATAAATAAAATAAATAATAATGTTACAAATTATCGAATCTTTAATTCCGGGTGATGGTTTATAACAAGCGATATACATCAGAGACAGCATACACAAACAAAAATCTGAATTTAATATAAATTCTTTTTTGACGGACTTGAAATTCAATACAAAACTTAACCAGTCTTGTCACCGTGCTCATATCACGCCTGACTTAATACAACTCGGATGCTTCGAAAACTTATAAGATGCACTTGTAAGTCTTCACGAGAAAAGGGTTAAGAGACAATAAATACGAGAGCTGGATAATTTGTTCATTATGTCATTTGTAAAAAAAACAGCTAAATTTATTTCCTGTAAAATATATGCAGGCTAATCATACGTTGTAAGTAATACATATTTTAAATAACAAGAATAACCTCTTTACCAAAGTACGATAGTGACTATCGGACTCAGGACTCAACTCAGCTGTTATTTTCCTTTTAATTAAATTTTATCGTAAACTAATTATAACGGTTAGCGTTTACCTAATGAGGAAAATAAACTCTGGGATACGCTGTTTGTTTATGTTACAGTTTTAAATTACTGTACAGCGGGGAATACATCAAATGTTTGAGTTTAATGTCCGAGCCATGGCGAGCGGCACTTTAAAGCTAGCGCCATCTTCCATATGTTTCCTCGAATTAACGTCTGTTTTCCACGAAGAAAGCGGCTGTCGTTAAACATAGATAACTACATAAAACCGAATTGACTGCTTGTTTATAATAAAACACGTTTATTGCCAGATGTAAGGATATTTGTATGCAGTGTAGACATCTTAGAGGATGTAAACATTACTTCATTGCGACATTAAAAAATCGGTGTTATGGAATTAATTATCTATTGACTTGATAATTTGAAAGGAGTACAAAATATATATATATACAAATTGGTACTGCTTAATGGGATCTTCGTAGTCGCATCGTATAACGTGATTGGATTTGAAATTACAATAATAATATAAAAAAGAGGAAAACAATTTGGAAGATGGATTAACCAAATTGGCGAATGCAAGGAAAAGTGATGGTTTGAAATTGAATTCGGAGGAGGCCTTTGCCACAAAAGGATACACAGATACGGAATTAATTTAAAAATATATTATTATGTTAAAGTAATATGTTGTATCTGAAATAGATGGCTTAATTATTATTAATAATAATATAAATTACAGTCACATTAAATACAAGTAAGAAAAAATCCTCATTTCTGCATTTAGACAGATTTCGCAGGGCGAGTGTTAATTAAAACAATATAACTACTACTACTTAAGAGACCTACACATTATAAATATCTCATATTTTTTCCTGTGATATTTTCTGCTATAACCATTTAAGCTTAGCATACTTGCCTTTGACCATAAAAACTTAAATGATGGAATATTCTCTTGAAGTAAAACAGTAATTACGTTAAAAGCTAATGAAATATGGGTGCCAAAATTCAGCAAAACATTCGTTTAAGCATATAGGTACTGTCACAGTATAATTATAGAAATAAACTGTGAAAACTTGAGAGAACGAGGTTCTAGACGAGAATAAAATACATAATTTAATTTATTAATTTTTTGATAATTCAGTAATACGTACAATATACCAACTTTTAATATTATGAATAACCTTTATACAAAAACGAGGCAAGTGACTATGAAGATCTATATCTACCAAATTATAGACATTTATTATATATTTTAAATAAGACATATAAAAAAATATAATACATTTAAATAGATGCATTTATTGTGCACACCTAGAAGTAGACAACTATTAAATTTGAAAGACTTGTTTGAACAATAGAATATTAAAGTATGTTCGTTAATCTTTGGCCACGTGTAAGATAATCCCAACTAATTGAGAGCGCGCGCCGCTTGATCCCGGGATGATCAGGTGATCTAATCCCAGGACCCTTCCGACGCAACGAATTGTAATATGCGCAAATAACGAAGTCTAAAAATCATTACCTGCCTACATCCTCATATAAAATGGATTATAGAAATATTGATTTAAAATACACAACTTTTTAAATATATTTTAATGTTTTTTTTATTTTAAATCATGTAATTTGTCTTTTATGGTTTTAATGATTAAATCTTTATATTACTTAGCTAAACGTATAAAACAAGACATTTTAGTTTGAAACTTTTTATCAGCGTCGCAGATTGAAAACATGCTATGAGATGACGCGGGTATATTAAGTTTTTTAGGTTTTTTACCAGTATTTAATAATCGAAAATAACAACCTTTACAGAAGCTTCAATACGATGAACTTTATATGGCAGATATTAAGGATTACAGGCAGATACTTTATATGGAGATCAAAATATGTCGTCGTGTAGATACAGCTTGAGCGGAGGCGGCAACTAAGCGTACGAAACGAAACGCATGTTAACGTCATGCCAAGGATAACTATTTACTAAACACCAGATCGTATCGGCACGGCGGGCAACGCTAGTGTTTAAAACCCTAGAGTCTCTACCGCTGTAAACGTGAACAAACCCCATATTACATAGAGTATATTTGCAATCTAAAATACTCTGTTCAAAAACGTCAAGTTACTTTGTCACTGTCATTCAACATTATCACATCAAACATCCATGGAGTGACGTATTCTCCTATTAGTCAAATATGAAACCATCATTTCCCTTGAGCTTTGTTTACCAATTAGATCTTAAGGCAATTGGATTTCATATTTCCAACCTTTCTAGATTTTTAAAATTTACAAATGTTTAAGTAAACAAGAATAGATAGATTAGCGTTATTTCGTAAATTTTAAAATCATTTTCATTTCCATACTTTGTTAAGTTTTTATATGATATGAAACTAAAGATCCAATTGTGATATAAATTTAAGGTTCGTCTAATAAAATACGTATATCATCAAATACATATGAGTAAAGAAAGTAATGGCAACATGAAGGAACTCTGTTCCATATTTCATCAGGAGTATATTATTATGGCCGAGTAGTAAGTTCATTCTATTCTTATGTCAAATTTTATAGAAATGTTATAATTATAAATTATTGTCATTTTTTATTTACAGCCGTATGCTACAAACTGAGAACTTGGAAGGAATCTATGTAATACCATCTTATGAAAATTCTTTTTGTAAGCTGCTTATACTATAAAAAGCTGTATAAATATTATTTAATTAATTCTTATATTATTTAAATCATTATTTTAGTGTGGTATGGAGTTATATTCGTAAGAGCTGGTTTATATGCTGGAGGGGTGTTTCGTTTTACACTATCTTTACCAGAAAACTTCCCAGATGACAAGGTTCCTGTAAGTATCTATAAATCAGTATAAAATATATTTAAACACCAAGCATGGTCAACCATGCTTAAATTTATAATTGTCAATTTGGTTGAATCTTATATTGTAATTTTATTTTTAGAGTGTAACATTTACGTCACAGTTATATCACCCAGCCATAGATGTAATTAGTGGTGAACTTAATCTGAATAAAGTATTTTCTCAGTGGGATAAAAAACAAAATCACATTTGGCAAATACTGAAATATATCCTTTGGGTATTTAATAACATGAACATAAAAGCACCAGCAAATAATGACGCATCAATAATGTAAGTAGATTTTAGGCATAGGCATTATTGCATTTTAAATTATGATGACTTGATTTATTAAAATAATTTATATGACAATGTTTTCCCTTAAAGGTTCAAAACAAACAAAAAGGCATTTATGGAAAAAGTGAAAGAATGTGTGGCAATAAGCCATGAGCATATGTATGATACTCCTCTAACTGAAGATAAGCACTACATCACATTTCAACCATATGATTCCAAAATACATGATGGTGTCCTAAACAAAGTGTTAAAGCAAAAAGAAAACGATGAGAACTCTCATGGAATATCTTGGGTACAAACTGGATCGTATCAATCATTTTCAAAAGATACATAACAATAAATCAATACGCATAACACACAACAGATATATAATATCAAAAAATAATATAGACATATTGAAAGCACAACTTAAAACATAACACGCAAATCGCTCATGCTCAGCTGTTTTCACCAATTTCATATTTTAATTAATCCCTTTGGAAGTAGTTTCTTTTATATAATTTTCTTTTACTACTATTATATGTTAAATATAGTTTTTTATAATTTGAATGTACAAGTTTTAATTAGGTAATTTTAAACTTTAATTTTTAAGTTTTTGATATAAATAATTTTAACATTTAACTAATTACCATATAAAACTTTATATAATTTCCAAAAGGCCAGATAATAAGAAGTTAACAAATAAATATATTTAATGTATTATATGAACTGTACCTTCCTATATATTATGTAGGTTTAAGTATGATGTAGAAAAATTATTAAAATATCATTATAATAAACATTGTCTATTTTTCAGGATTGTTATTAATTTTCAAATTAAACTGTTTCACTTTATTGTGAAACCACAACTGATCAAGTTCATAGGATGCTCCTTTCCATTCGAAATGAGTAGGTGGATTGCATTCTCCATTTCCAAATGTAAAATATTTACTTAACTCAATAGCTAGTTTTGATCTTATTAGGCCGACTCCACCATATTTATCATCTGCCGGATGGTAAACTCTTCCAGTGTCAGGAGACATATATATTTTTTCAGGAAGGAATTTATATGCCATAGAATCACCTATATATGCGAATGTAAGTAATTCAATTTTTGGTGATTCCTTATTGATAATATGGGTAAAGACCACAGGTACATCATCACATCGTATATAATTACGTTCCCGTCCACACAATGACACATATGGAAAGTCTTCCTCGTAACTGCCGGTTTTGTTTAAACGAATTCTTTTAAAAAAAAATTCTAAAAACTTCTTTTCTTTAAAGCACGAGGTAAAGTTTTTCATTTTTGAATCATCTAGAAATAACTGGAATTAAAAAATAGTATTACAAGTTATTATAAATAATACAAATAATAAAAGAGATATTATTAAAACACCCACCATACCTTGATGATCGATATAATAAAAATATTCCCTAATTCTTGGCTCTGGTTCTTGACCTTGAATATATTTTACCCTTCTTGAAATTTGTAAAGAAAGATTTCTAGGTGTATTTAAAGATAAACAGATCCAATTAAACAAACGACTGGTGTTTGTAAACATTTTAAACTGTTCTGAAACCTATTGAATTGCGCACTGCAGACAGAATTCTTATTAGATAATAATTTATTAAATTTAATTTGTAAAAACAATCTTAGTTTGTTTAATACTCTTCGATCCCACCAGTCCGAACTCCGAAGTCTCATCTAAAATTCGTAATATAAAAATATACTATACAGTATGACATAATATTCATATATGCCTACTAGTAAATAGCACAGATAATAACTTTCAGTTATCACTTTCACTTTGTACATAAGGTACTAAATCTACTAAGGTACTCATACTAATCACAATTACGAGACATACATGCATACATGTTATTAAATTTTTGTCCGCCAGATTTGTATTTAAAATTAAATATCGAATATAGCGAGTTGTATATGTACTTATTTTAGGATGATATTATCCTTTAGTGACAATGAAATCTGACAAATGACAATTACAATGAAATATGAATACATACAAAATAGAATATTAAAAGTTAAAACCTGTATTATTTAGTAATGAAAAATAATTGAAATGAAAATTTTGTTTAAAATCGTTAAGTTATATTAAGTTACATTTTCAGTAAGTCCGTGATTTTGAGAAACTCTCTCGCACAGTCATTAAAAATGAAAGAGTGATCAAAACCGAATCTACAAAAACCTGTAATACGAGACTAGAACACGGAATGAATTTGTTTTAAAACTTAAATTATGGACACACAAAGGAGATCATGGAAACTTCGTATGTAATATTGATTAAAAAATACGAATAATTTATTTAGTTTAACTTGTACAAGCTTTTAATATTTATACCATTCAACTTTTGTAGAAGAATTTGTCGCCCACAAAGCAAATGTCAACTGCTTGGCCATGGGACATAAATCTAATCAAGTACTGGCTACTGGGGGTGATGATAAAAAAGTTAATTTATGGGCCATTGGTAGACAGGGATGCTTAATGGTTTGTATTTGTTATTCATTTTTATTTTATTTAGTAATCTATTTCGTCCATATATAAAAAAATCAATCTTTAATGTATTTACAGAGCCTGAGTGGACATACAACCCCAGTAGAATGTGTGTGCTTTGGTCATTCTGAGGATTTGGTTTGTGCTGGGTCTCAAACTGGTGCATTAAAAATTTGGGATTTAGAGGCTGCAAAACTTCTGAGGACTTTTACTGGTCACAAAGGGGCTATAAAATGTATGGACTTTCATCCCTATGGAGACTATTTAACTACTGGCTCATGTGATAGCCATATAAAGTTGTGGGATACTAGAAAACGTGGATGTATTGTTACTTATTCAAGTCACCGCTTGGCGGTAAATAGTCTACAGTTCAGTCCTGACGGTCAATGGATTGCATCTGCGTGTGAAGACGGTAATCCAATATTAATATAATATTTTGTTGTTGTGGGTACTATTTGCTTATTGTACCTGTTAAAGCCTTAACCTTGCAATAAAAATTTTTTTCAATAATAATGTTATTTTGACCTTAATATTAATTTTAATGTCAGTTTTTGTATCCTAGAAGAAATTATTATTTAACCATGATACAATTGATACAAAAATATACTAAGTTAAATAAAGTTCCTAATTACTTCCTTTTTACCTACATTTCACTTTCTTTTAAATAATTGTAGGTTTAGTTAAAGTATGGGATGTTAGAATTGGTAAAGTATTACAAGAATTCATGGAGCACACATCAGCTGTCACATGTGTTAAGTTCCATCCACATGAGTTTTTGCTTGGCAGTTGTGGCTCGGACAGAACAGTTAACTTTTGGGATATGGAAAAATTCCAGTTGGTGTCTAAGTTTGATAAAGACAATACATCAATCAGGTTTGTATTTTTGTATGAGATTAATGATTTATAATTGATATATTCTTTTGTTGTACTTAAAATAAACTTAGTAAAAGTTGTTGTAGAACAGTTGCCTTTAAATGTTATTATTTACAGACATATGGCCTTTAGTGATGATGGTGCAACATTACTGGGTTGTGGTAACGATGGGCTACATGTAATTGGTTGGGAGCCTGCCAGAGTTCTAGACACTGTGACGGGACATTGGGGACAAATACATGATATGACAGTTGCACAAACTCAGCTGGTTAGTGGTATTTTTGTTAGTGCATCTTCCCAACAATCCTTTGGTTCTAAATATATTTAACAGTTGTGTATTTCTGATATGATTTTAAAGTAGTTTAAAAGATTGATAAAAAAAATTATTTTACTTGAAATTTCAACGTTTTCCTCTATTAATAAATTGGCATACATCATTAGAATATATGCAAGTATTAAACCTGAATAGTTAAAAACAATGTCCTAACAAATACATTTATTATTAATATTTCTAATATTTGTTAACATGAATAGATAGCCGGATCCTTCCATTCAACATATGTTGTGCTATCTGTGGTCGACTTGAGTAAGGTCCACCCGTTTGGAGGACCACCTCCAACTGCTCCAACTATTGTTAGGGACTTGTCACCGTTCCAAAAAGGACATACAGTACGGAAGAGTTTCTCAAAAGAAAAACCAGCTAAGGAAGGTGAGTCTTAATTACAACATTTATTAGTGTATCAGGGTATATTTGGAATGCCAAAACAAATCATGAAAAATAGTTTAATTTGACTATATAGAGTTTTAGCCTCAATCCATTCTATTGTTTTCGTTTTCTTTTAAACAATGAGAACATAAAATAAAACAATTAAAACTGTTTTTAAATTTATAGAAGTTTTTTGGTATTTAGTAAAGGAAACAGATATGTTAGCTATGATTATGGAACCTTATTAATTTCTGAAAATGAAATTTTTAAAATATTTTTTAATTAGTATATTATCAGAACTATGTATTAATTAAGAGCGACACGGAATGGAAACTTCAACATATATACTACTATTATAAATGCGAAAGTAACTATGTCTGTCTATTTAGACAGACATAGTTACTTGCATACATACATTTTTAACTTAGCTTTAACTAACTAACCGATTTTGAAGAAATTTGGTATAGAGTTGACTAAACTTTAAAGCTTTCCCTAAGCTTATGGCCTTACAGAGGCTTACTTTGAATCGCGAAATAAAAAAAATGGGGATGAAATGCCATGCCATGTATAAAGCGATTGTCCAAATTCCTTTTGTATTTAAACCACGCGTCTATAACAATAATGATCGCAGAATTTAGATGCCATTAAAAATAGTACTGACAATTGCCAGTTGTTAACAAGTATGAGTGTCCAGTGTGCAAAACATTTTAAATTATATTTGGATAAATTAAATAAACATTTCCAGTATTGCATAGACCCACACTCCTCGATGAGAAGACAGCAGAGGAGTCTGCATCAGGCACGGAAGCAGACGAGGAGTCAGGTGCCGTTATATCCAATATTAATGACTACACTGAGATTTTCCGTCCCTCTAGAGCGCGTGAGTAGCACTTATTCACCACAAGCTTAAACAACAATCCCCACTATATTTCCCTTACGCGGAATTATATGTTTATTTATCATATCAATATTTTTTTCCCTAATTAAATTATCATCAATCGACGATTAACAGTATATTATATCAAAAAAAAATGTTTATTTATTTACGTACATATTAGATATATCTAAGTTAAGTAGTTTTTGTGTATTTTTTTCTATGACTTTACCTAATTAATAACTAAGTCAAATAACTAAACCTTTGTCTTTCTAATCTATTTTATAAGGCTTAGTACATTAATTTCCTCAGTATTTCCGCACATTAAGCACTCTTTTAACTTCTTTTCTAAAAAGACCAAAATTCCAATAACTAAGTACACTTAGTTGAGTACACTCAATAGTCCTATAAATCTCTTAAAAGATATATAAGGGATTGAACTGACTTTATTATGACATTATTTAACTCTTAGATTAATATTGTCAATTGTCCAAATTGAAATTTTAAAAGATTTAAAACTACGAATCAATTATTTTCTCTTTAGAAAATTCAACCCCATTTTCTTTGTGAGAGATCGGTGCCTTATGAAGGTTTTTTTAAAACCTGTATTGCAATGCTATTTTATCTACTCTTTATACATTTATACAATGTGTTATTTTTAAAGACGAATAAACTGAAGAAAAAAATATTTCAGTAACACGAACTCCGCCGCCTGCTACGAGCTTATCCTCTGATGATTATACAGGTAAGAAATTATTGTAGGAGAAATTAATTTAATGCTATTATCAAATCTTGTAAATTATACTTAGTCTGGCCATAAATACTGTTACTATTCAAAAAAAGAAAATATTACGTTTGAATTTGGAATCTGTCATTTTTATATGATTGCTTGATGTGTTTCATTATTTTCGCGCCATTATATTGTTAAATATTTTGTTATATTAAAATGGAGTGGGGTGATAAAGAGAACCGAATCGCTGTGATTGCCTTACATAAAGTAGGTATGGAGAAAAGTGCAATTTTTAAAACCCTCCACCCGCTTGGTATTAGTCAAATGTTTGTTTACCGGGCTATTGATAGGTACAATGATACCTCCTCTGTTTGTGACAGAAAAAGATCTGGCCGTCCACGTACCGTTCGTGTGAAAAAGGTGATTAAAGCAGTTAGGGAAAGAATTCGAAGAAATCCTGTCCGTAAGCAAAAGATTTTATCTCGGGAGATGAAGATAGCTCCTAGAACCATGTCGCGTATATTAAAAGATGACTTAGGACTTGCAGCCTATAAGAGACGTACTGGTCACTTCTTAACTGATAATTTAAAGAAGAATAGGGTGGTAAAATCCAAACAACTACTTAAGCGGTACGCAAAGGGAGGTCACAAAAAAATTTTGTTTACGGATGAGAAAATTTTTACAATTGAGCAGTATTTTAATAAACAAAATGACCGTATTTATGCTGGAAGCTCTAAAGAAGCTTCGCAATTAGTAAACAGAGTACAACGTGGGCATTATCCCACTTCAGTGATGGTTTGGTGGGGTGTTAGCTATGAAGGGGTGACTGAGCCATATTTTTGTGAAAAAGGTATTAAAACGTCGGCACAAGTTTATCAAAATACCATTCTTGAGACGGTAGTTAAGCCTTTAACTAACACCATGTTCAATAACAAAGAATGGTGCTTTCAACAAGACTCGGCACCGGGTCATAGAGCTCGATCCACCCAATCTTGGTTGAAAACTAACGTTCCGGACTTTATCAGCACTGAAAACTGGCCGTCGTCAAGTCCTGACCTAAATCCATTGGATTATGATTTATGGTCAGTTTTAGAGAGTAAGGCTTGCTCTAAACGCCATGATAATTTGGAGTCCCTAAAACGATCCATTCGGTTGGCAGTGAAGAATTTTCCTCTAGAAAGAGTTAGTGCTGCTATTGATAACTGGCCTCAACGTTTAAAAGACTGTCTTGCAGCCAATGGAGACCACTTCGAATAAACATTGTATATTTTTAATAGTTATATATTGATGTATTAAACTAACTCACTATGAAAGGAATAAATGTTACGTATAAAAAAAAATCGTGCTTTTCTTTATAACAATATTTATGGCAAGACTAAGTAATATATATGTCTACCGTATCTAAGAACTGTTATGGTAAGATTCACGTACGATCGCAAAATATAGTTTAGTTACATTAGCGGTTGATGACATTATATTTTCGTGCAATTGGCAAGATTTAGCGCTAAACGCTTTACTAATATTTAAAATCTATTAAGACCAAGTTTTTTTATAGCTTTTGCTAATACAATTTTACAGGACTCGAATGTAGACTCGAGAGTTCGGTTAATACATCACTACGAGACTTATTGCTAGAGGAGCCCCCGCGGCCTTCGCCCCAGCCGTCGCCACCTCAAAGGCAAAGGCCGGAACACTCACGAATACCCACCGCCAGTCATTACCCAGTTATGGAGAAGAGAAATGAGTTTCCCAGTGAGTTTGTTTTATATATTATATGAGGCAGTCGTATTATGTTTACAAACCAAAAAAAAAATTGTGCATATAATATCTAATAATCGATAATTATAATATTAATTATAGGAATATAAAGTAAAAAAATGTTATTAATTAATATAACACAATACCTTTCAAATTATTGTGTATACTTTTTATTATTGAGATTCCTTACATACAGACAAATTGCGATTTGGCTTTAATTAAGAATTAATTAATAAATTCTATAGAGATAGTTATAATTATCTAGATAATTTTTAAGAATGTGAAAATCATCTTTTTTTCTTAAAAATATTTGTATAGTATATACAAATCAGAGCTCACTAACTTGGTATAAATATTGACAGGAATCCTTGACGGCAATAAGGATGACAGCTTAATAACAAACGTTCAAACGTCAACCGTAAACAATTTTACTGTGGGCGTACAAGCGCCAGCGCTTAACAGGCATAATTCGTACAAGGAAACGAAATCTAGCACTGAAATAAGTAAGATCTTAATGCTTTTTCCCTGCTTGTGTATTGTTTTAACCGACTTTACATTTTCACCATTCGATATATCTTATGTTCTATGTAAATATATAGAAAGAGACAACACTTTTGAAATGTTAAGTTTAATTGTAATTCTATATTTTTCTTTCAGCGGGCAATAGTCTACGCCCAAGTAACAGCGAAGTCTCGTTGGGTCCAACATCTTTAGGGCCTAGATCTTTATCGTTTACAAGAGCACCCAGTCAGAACTCGAGGTATTTTTTAAATATAAATAATTTTGGGTAAACGCAATATAATGGAAAGGCTATGCGTGCTTCTCTTTCACTCATTTTAACGGCTTGGTCAATCACAGTCTAATTGATTTACGCACACAGGCAAACACATGCATGTTTGTATGTTAGAAGTAGTGAATAGAGACAGTGATGAACTATGGTTGAAATAACTTTTTTACGTCTTTGACTAAGTAATCAAGTTCAATACGTTCAACAATAAAGTAATTTTCTGTATAAGATAATTCAGCGGATTCAAATGTAAATCACGTATGAACAGAACAAGGTTGGATGCCGTCACCCGCGAGCGAGTTATTACCAGAACAGTCGAAACAGCCCCAGAAAGAGATCCTGAGCCTGAGTTTGTGCCGCTTTCCATTGATAAACCCGTGGGATTGGACCTAGAAGATTTTGTGCCGGTAGGATTTTTTCAAATAGCTAATTAAATCCAGCGGTGCTACAGCCCCAAAGAGTATTGGCGTAATTATTTTTTACAAGCTATTCAAAAAAAAAGAGTAGCAATATCATACTACGAAGAAAATTACGAGAAAAAATTGGTTTAGACCTGAAAGAACAAGTGAATTATAGTCTTTCACTTGACTTTTTGCTCATAGTCTCAAATCGGGTATGGGAAGGGCGCTTCTAACCTGCACTTTCATTAAATCTATGGCAATTCACCATGCCCTTTCATGTCATAACCACTTTCATATTTATCATACGACATGCTTACGATGATGTAATTTCAGCGTGGCCTAACGGCTTGCGGCGTTCGTCGCGGAGGTCGTGGTGGTGGCGCCGAGCCAAGCGAACAAGAAGTGCTCGGGGTGATGATGAGGGGACATGACTCCATGATGGCTGTTCTCACTGCGAGACAACGGGCGTTACAGGTATGAAATTATGGGCATATAACTCAGAGTATTCTCTAGACATGGTTAGGTAAATATGCCCAGAGAAATATGTGCACTTTATTTAGCTAAAGGTAAAGATTGAATCTTTTTTTGTAGATTTTCCACTCGGTGAGAGTTAACAAAGGTTTAAAGTCATCACTAGAATCCGTGATAGCTTTAGAAGACGCCTCTGTGATCCTTGATATTCTGAATGTAATGGCTCACAGACCGTAAGTATATATTTGCTATTTGATCAATTTCTTTCTCCAATATTAGTAATAAATAAATTAACTAGTAGTCTGAATATGTATAAATTCAGGTTAATATTGATTTTTATTAAATAATCAACACGGTATTGTGGAAATTTAAGATAGTTCCTACTTGTAATTATATTCTGTAAAATTGAATATGTTTCAAACATACTAATAATAATAATTACTGTTATAAGACATTTCTTGTTAAATCCAGTGAAATATTTGTATACATTTTGTGCCAATAGATGGCATTGATCATTTACTTATATTTTTTATTACAGGTCATTGTGGAACTTGGATATATGTTTGCTAATGCTGCCTAAAATATATGAATTGTTACAAAGCAAATATGAATCGTAAGTTTTCTATACTAAGGAAAAATTATCAAACATATTGCTTTCAATAGCTTAATATTAATATTTTTTTTAGATACATGCAGTGTGGATGTAATGCGTTAAGACTTATTGTTCGCAACTTTTCATCCGTAGTCCGCGCGAACGTTAGCGCACCCGTACGAACACTAGGTGTTGATATTCCCAGAGAGGAACGTTATGCAAAATGTGCTCAAATACACCAGCTTCTTTTAGACATTCGTGCCTTTTTACTCAAAAGACAAACACTTCAAGGCAGATTGGGTGCGGCATTCCGAGATCTTCATATGCTTATGCAACAGGGACTTGATTGAAAGTATACACAAAAAAAATATTGACAATTGTACTTAATGTTCATAAATCTCATTTTAAATTAGGTTTTTATATTTCAGACATTCATCCAAAAAATGTCACATTATTATCATTAAAAAAATTACCTTTATATATAATTTGAACTTTATTTTATGAAGTTAACATTCACTAATTATTTTAATCAATGTTTCACTAATATTTGTGTTTATAATGGTAATATATATATTTTTTTATATTATATTGCTTTTACTAAATCTACTTATTATTAATGTGCAGGAGTTCCAAAAATAGACTGATGTTATTTTATTAACAGCTAAATGTTAAAACTGAATAAATTTATAATTAATGGTATTTAATTGATTTTGAAATCCATCCAATTTCTGGATAATAGTTACTTGTTTAAAAAAATGTTTAGATTTACAATACAGGCACTTAAATCTAGATTTTTTAAAAATAGTTCTCCATAAAATTTTGTAATTCAAGTTTCTAGATCCTAACATGTATTGCTGAAGTCCCTTGTTGATATGTTGGAAGATTATAATTAAAATTTAATGTGATAAGCATATTAAATAAAATACCAATTTTTAAGGACTGATTTTAATTAAACAGTATAAAAGTCTTTCATTTCTAGGTATTTTGGCCTAATATATACTTACTGAGTCACATTAAGTGAAATTTAATAGAACCAACCTCTAAAAACAAGATTAACTTTTCAATATAAAGTATTCAAGATTCATTCATTACAACTTTTTACATATTTAAATTATTTTTGTACAAGTTATCGTCTCTTTTTAATATAATTATATTTGCTTGGACTAGATTGCCTTTTTCTTTTATGAAATTTCTCCATTTTTTTCGCTAGCACTTCATCAGATACATCTTTCTGCATATCACCATCATTTGCTTTAGTATTCCCTTGTTCCATTAGTCTCTCAATTTCTGGATTCATGCCTTTAAATGATAGTCTACCTTCCAACAAGTCAGCACAATAAATAAAACTAGATTCTGCTATGTAATTTCCAGATGCTTGTCTCATGTCATTCGTTATAACTCCTGAATATAAGCTATCGTGGTCCTTGGAATTTTCTAATTCTTTTTGAATTCGTTCTTTAGTTCTTTTCATAAACTTCATTTCTAGTACCGACTTAGGTAAAGTCATTTTTTTTTTAGATGCCATGATTGTGTTCCTTGGCAATATCAGAGTACTGATATTATAGTAAGTTTCGTTTTTGTTCTTCACTGTTTATTGCTTAAAATGCCAATCAAAGGGTTAGGTTATGAATTTAGATGTAACCGATAAAAATAACTTAGACATATGGCATTGACAGTTTTCAAGCGAATGCAAAAATTACAGTAACTTACTATTTGGCATATCACAATTTTCATAAAAAAATGTATTGCCCGCAACGACGGCTATCAAAGGGACTCGCAGCCAGAGTTGTTATATTAAGTTGACTTTTCTGTAATCCTATTATTTGATATATTGGTTTACAGATAATAGGGTATCATACCTATTATTTGGTATTAGTCAAATAAAAGTGAAGTGTGACACGATTGAATATTATTATTCGTTTATCCATCAAATTAGAGTTTTTGATAGAGTATGTATAATAGGTACTTTTCTTGATATTACCTGTAAATTTTGAATTTGTTATAATGGAAACCCGACTTGTATGTCAAACAACATTTTATGTGATGTGATGAGCGAAGTTACAACTCCAGCCATCTCTTTTTAAATGATGTTGTCATCTCGGTCTCGCGATATGAAACCTATTATATTTATATTCGCTTTGTAGCATAATCTGTGGCGCTGTCGGAACGAAGCATACATAGTATCGCGTAGAATAGCTAATATTTCGATACTACCGAATATTTGACTAATACCTAGATAACCTATTATTTTATTTTCGAATAACATAATATGATATAAATTGCGTATATTAAATTACGTGTACATATTACGATTATATTAGTCACACCTCTACTCGCAGCTTACAGATAAAAGTTTGACAGTGAGAATTGGCATTCTAAGCATATAGAGATTCTAGGGGTTTTGACTGTCAACTTGCGAGTAAACAAGTAAAAATAAAAACATGTGGTGCTCCATTGTATAATTAAGTGGAATATAACTTAAATACAATATTTACGGAATATCAAATGTATGTTTACATTTCGGATTTTTAAAAGCAGAATGTATGCCAGTTTCTAAAATAATAATAACTCAACAACAAAATGCAAGTTTCGGAAATTGATAATGTGAAGATTTACAATCTAAGCGCAGGAAAATCCCTACCAGACGTAAGTTTTAACTATATTAACATGTACATAAATACTTTTAACCTTTTTAAAAGAAATTGTAATTTAGAGTTTTAATTCCTCATAATCTAGACGATATTTTCTTAACCTATAACAAATTGCAGTGGTTAACAGAGAGAAAGAAACGTGCTCTATTAAAGAAGAATGTTGATCTACGAAGGAGGATAGAACTGATTCAGGAGTTTGATATGCCAGGAGTTAGTACAAATATAAGGGCATCCAAAGATGGACAATATATAATGGCAACTGGAATTTACAAACCTAGAGTTAAATGTTATGATGTTAATAATTTGTCTTTGAAATTTGAAAGATGCTTAGATTCTGAAGTTGTAACATTTGAAATCATAAGTGAGGATTATACAAAGGTATGTACGTAGTAGCTGTCAACTATTTTCAATATTCTTCAATGAAATATTATATTATTGTTTTACTTTTAGATTGTCTTTCTGCAATGTGATCGTTATGTTGAGTTTCATGTTGGTCATGGAAGACACTACAGGTTAAGAGTGCCACATTTTGGAAGAGATATGACATATCACAAACCATCTTGTGACCTTGTTGTTGTTGGTGCTTCAAGTGTAAGTACATTTCTTACATTTACTTCTTAAGAAAAATATATTATAATTTCACAATATACCAAACAATAAACTCTTAGAAGGTATAGATTTATATTAATTTCTATTTTCAGCAAGTATACCGGTTAAATTTGGAATTAGGTCAATTTTTAGCACCATATGTCACTAAAGCAACGGAAATTAACTGCTGCAGTGTTAATGAAGAGCATGGTTTATTAGTTTTTGGATCAGAAGGTGGTCATGTGGAAGCCTGGGACCCCCGCTCAAAATCACGACAAGGCATACTGGACTGTGCTTTACATTGCTCTGATGCGGACTATAGGTATTAATAATTTGTATTATGTTATTTGTACTATGATTTATTTTATCTGGATTTTTTAAAATTACTTTTTCATATGTGTATGTTACACAGAACAGCGTGATGAGTAACAGTGTGGTGACTTACAATAGAGAAACATGTATCAACTTAACTTAACAATAATATGTAATATAAGTTATACATGTTTATTATTTATATATATATTATTAATTTTCTTTTATTTTAGAAATTCTACTGTACCCTCCATAACAGCCCTAAAATTTAATGGTGCTCTGCAAATGGGTGTTGGTACATCATCAGGACATGTACTTCTATATGACATAAGATCTAGTAAACCTCTTCTAGTTAAGGATCACATGAACGAAAGTCCTATTAAAAAAATTGAATTTCACAAGCAAATGAATTATGTTTACTCTATGGATGCCAATGTTGTTAAGATATGGGATAAAAATACAGTAAGTTTTATTTTATTTTTTGATAAACAAACTGTAAGAATCCACCTTCATGTATTAGGTCTCTAAACTTCTTTAATGTGCATGTTAAGACAAGTTGAAAACAAATTTTTGCCTTTGGCTTATGCAGTGTAACATGTTACATTCTCATTTATATCAGTTTGAGAAGTTTTTTCATATTTTTTTTCTTGTGTAAGTGGCCTAGGTATGTTACGTCTTTATGAGAATAAATCTCTTTAAACTTTCAATATTATATTAATTATAAATTATAAAACTTATTCTATCTTTAGGCAATGTTTATGCAATTTAATTACTTTTTAATGTAAACAGTATTTCATTTGATACTTGATAGATTAATTACATAACACTACTCTACTATGTATTGTGTTAAGTAAGAGACTTATTTTTTTAATAAGGCTTGCAATTTTAGGGCAAGCAGTACACAAATATTGAATCATCTGTAGATTTCAATGATCTATGCATTATACCAAACACTGGACTTTGTATGATGGCTATGGAGGAACAGAAAATGCAAATTTACTATGTGCCATCTCTAGGTTTGTATTTAAATCTAATTGGCTTTATCCTGATATCTTTCTGGTTCAAGATCTGTGATTGTCATTCAATTTCATTTTTGTTGTTAATTAATTTAATTAAAGTGGTATATTCACTACCTTTTGTACATAACAACTATGCATCTAATTTAAAACTTTAAAATAGCGTAGTAAGATATATCCAGATTAAAATAGATCTTTACCTAAGTTGATTCAAATGCATTACAATCGAGCTCACAGTGAGTCTTAAACTTATTTATTTTTTATTATGGCTAAATATTTATTTAAAACGTTTATTTCTTAGGTCCTGCCCCTAAATGGTGTGCATTCTTAGATAACTTGACTGAGGAGATGGAGAGTTCGGCTTCACAAACAGTTTATGATGATTACAAATTTATTACCAAACAGGACCTCGAGTCATTGGGACTTGATCATCTACTGGGAACAAATCTTTTAAGGGCATATATGCATGGGTAATTAATTGTTGTTTAACTGCGCCTGCGCACTTCACTAAGGCCTTCAATGGACGAGTGAAGTTGTATGACATTTGTTTTTGTTAAAGAGACAAAAATATAAAAATTGCGTTATAACTAAAAACCACCGTCCGTGGTATACAAGAACTTTTTTGTGAGTCATCTGTTCGTTTGCCTCTTGCCATTGTAAATTAAAAATATAAAAGTATAAAAAGTTTCATATCAAATCGAAAATGTCTTCGAAATCGTCAAAAAAAAAGAACAGAAAGCTGTAATATAATATTTTCTTTAGATACTTCGTAGACGTGCGATTGTATAAGCGTGCGAAATCAATTGCGGAACCATTCGCATTTGAAGAGTATAAGAAACGTAAGATTCGAGAGAAGATTGAACAAGAGAGACCTTCGCGGCTCAAAGTTGATGACAATTTGCCGAAAGTCAACCGGGATCTCGCTTCGCGATTATTGGACGATGATAGGCCCAAGAAGAAACAAACAGCCAATTTGCTTAAGGATGACAGATTTAAGGTTGGGCTTTTTAATATTCAAAATTTTCCTATTTTGTATGTACGGATTATACTGGCTTTGAAGTTAACATATTTATCGGATATAAATCCGTATAAATGCTTACATAAATTGATTAAGTTCTCTATAGTTAGCTATAGAGTTGTCATAATGTAAAGATTTTTGTACCACTCTTCTAAGCCTATATATTATCTAACTTTTGACATTAATTTGTGTGTAAATATTTATAATTGTCTATGTTTCGACAGGCAATGTTCGAAAACCCTGAGTTTGAAGTTGACAAAGACGCTGAGGAGTACCGCCTGTTGAACCCAGTGCTTGCCCGATTTGATAAGAACAAGGCTAAGAATAAACTAGAAGCAGAACCTATGCAGGTTAGTTAAATAAATAATTACAATACAAAATATGTTTCTAGTATAATTATATCTATTCTTGGGTTATCTACATAGACTGACTATTCTTGAGAAACTAAACTTTAATGTTTAATTTTTATTTAGATTGAAGGTGACGATGAAGAAAGAGACTCTGACCGGGAACTTTACGATTCAAGTGGAGACAGTTCTGATGAGGATCGCACCTGGGTGAAGGAAGTGAAAAAGCAACATAAGATTATAAGAAAGAAGAACCAACATGTAGAAGAGAATGGAGAAGACAAAATGTATGAACTCAGTGCGCCACCTAAACATGGAAACATAAGGAACATTATGAAAGTTAGCAAGAAGAGTTTAGGTGATCGTTTGGGTAAAGAGGGCGCCACCATAGTCTCGGGAACTGGAGGGAATAGGGAAATGAAGTTTGTGATGAGAGGAAAGAAGACAGATAATGAACAGAAAATGAAGAAGCATTATGAGGAAAGAAAACAATTGGTTAGACGAACAGGATTTCTTAAAAAGAAACGATAATAAAATATTTAATCAATTCTGATGGTTTTTCATTTCTTTTAAATAAATATTCACTACAAACTTAACATGTAGAGGTTATTACCATCATATCTTAATTACAAATAGATGCTTCAATTCGTTTAAAAAAGGGGGAAAAAAATTTTTTTTTTTTCTTATACAAAACATTAAAACTACGTAATTGTATTAGTTTTTTTTAACAATTGGGAATTTCAATTAAAAATTATTATTTTTATAACATGTCATGTCAGTATACAGAAAAAAATAAACTGCATTGTGCTTATCTTAAAGGGTATCATAGTTCAACATGAACACAAAACCTTTGGTTTAATTATAATATAAACTATGCTTTATAAAATGTACTTGTACCTAATAATTATTTTTTTCCCATATGACAACAAAACGGCCATAGCACATATCTAGATTTAGTAATTCTCTGTTAAGTTGACGTCGTAGAAGATGCTACAGTTTACTATCCGCTTTGGAAGTAGCGTAAACTTGGCTTTCAATACGTTATCTGACGTCAATCAATATCATTAAAATTTGTAATACTATTATAAAATATAAGTATTTAATAATTAAAAAATATAAAGTGATATTGACCGATCCCATTATTAATAAAAGCAATCACCAAGGCATATTCTTATAAACACAAAAAAGCTGTTTACAAAAAGTACAAAAATGTGTTTTATTTCTGATAAAATTAAAAATCGAGCGCTGTATACAATAACAAAAAGTCGCATGAAAATGCAGTTTACTGACATTCCCTAGATGCGATACGCAAACATTAAGTCATCTATCTAGAAAAATTATGAGGGTATGCAATTATAGTGTTCATTTTATTTGGTGCATTTGACAACAATATGCAACAAGACAATGGATCATACAGTAGCTGTAAGTAAAACGTTCCAGTTGATATACACGCGGAAATATAAATTGCACTGTTAAGAAGTTATTGTTTGAATAATGTGTGTTGATAGCAATTAATATATTGATATGGGTAATAAAGTGGATAATGTCACTTTAATCGGTCCTACAGCTAGTGATCTTCTGGACAGCCATGTACTGGGCAACGAGAAATTGGTACCAGCAATGGAGAGGTCTGTAAGGTCTAGCGTCGACGGGAACAGTGTTGAGGTAAGTGGATCCTCAGAGGACATTAAATTTTATGTGGGTATATATTAATATTGGTGATGATTTAAAAGCAATTAATGTACGTACTTAAGTGTTTTTATATTTTTAGCAGTGGTGTAACAGGAGAGGTTTTCAATTATTGTACATTTAAAATGCGACTAATAAAAACGTTAAATTATAGTTTGGTTATATACCATACCCTAGTAGTTATTAAATATGGGCGATGTCTATGGTGTAGAATTGTTGGTCAATTGAACTAAAAACAATTTCCTAAACTGATACGTAACCTACTTAATTGTATTACATTTTTAGACACTTGAATTTCGCTATAGGAAATTCTAATGCTTGGTGTAATTTTCCATAGCGACTATTGTCAGATTTTTTTTAAGCCTTATAATTCTTTCTCGTGTTACAGATAGGAGAAATAACCGAATCACCAGAAACAGATTATATGAGTACTTCAGCTATATTACATTACTGTAAATCAAAAGTGAGTCCTATTTATTTATAGCATTAATATTATAATAATATACCTGTTATTGTTATTTCAATGCAGCATTGACGAAAAACTAAATATCGTAAACACTCCAATATATATTTGTTTGTTAAATAGGTTTAGTAGATCCCTTTGTACTTAACAATGCCTTCTAAATATTGAGTCACCGGGAATTGAACTAATAAACCATAAAGCAAGTTATTCTATTACTCTGAAACTAAAACATAGAATTTGCACTTATCGAAGCAGCCAATGAATATGATATGAAATGGTTTATAAATACTGTTATACATGTTAGTGGAAGTCTTTAACAAAGTAATATGTCTTATATATACGAGTATAGATAAATGAATATAACATAGTACAAATTACAATAAATATTGTGTATATAATAATCAAAATTTATTCAAAATAAATACTTGTAATTTTTCGGTTTCAGATATTAGCACCATACCTAAAACTTCTAACAGTTATGGGTCTGCGGCCGGTGGCTGACACATCAAACTCCTCGAGATATGCCATCTGCTTCTCTCACTTTCACTCTGCTCAAGTTACAGTGTTTATGTGCTTAGGATATATATTACAATATATGGCATGCTTTAGGTAAATATAATCCGAAATGCTAATTTTTTTAAACACATTTTTTGTCTCATCAAAAATGTTTTTCTGCCACATTCCAAATGTATGTAATGAAATCACAGCGATTTGGTTTTCTTTATTAACCTACTCCATTTTAAAACAACAAAATAGTTAACAATATAGTGGCGCGAAAAAAAGACAAACAATAAACAGATTCCAAATCCAAAAGTAAAACTTCGTTTATTTTTAATTCTAACTACACTATTTATGCCTATACTTAGTAGAATTTCGGATTCATTTAACGGAAAGTTTTCTTGCAATTCAGCTTCTTATTCCTCATTTATCTGTCTTTAAAATAGTTGTTATAACTTTTATCTAGAATGGAAAAGCTATTCCACATTTAATTTCTAGGTGTGTCACGAATCCAATATTTGCTTTTTGTTCACAGAAGAGACAGAGGTTTTTGTTACAAACTAGTACCATTAGCTTTATCCTCCTCGTTGGAATACGATGCGTACAGACAAGTGTGTTACGGCAATGTCACCTTTACGTATATAGGTCCCAGTATATTGCATTTCATTGGATTCCTATACGCACTTTATCTATTCAGGATATCTGATAACGAACAGTTGCAAAATCTTATGGAGAGGGTAAGTTATTATTCGCTTTGAAGATTTTGTGATATGATGCAAGAATACTGTTAACTAGAAATAAATACATAACTAACGTGCAACATCTTGATTTTATAAATAACATTATTATGTTAGTTAATTAAACCACAAATTCCGGTTTGAACTTCGCGTCGTAATTCGAACAAAACTGTATTTAATAATAATAATAAAAAGTCTGTATTGAACTCACACGCATATTAAAAAAAAATAAAAAGTAACAGTAATAATACGCTATATTTATCAACAAGGAAGAAACAGAGGAAGAGGAATACATAAGGCAGCTTTGTCGCTAAAAAGCATCTAACAAATACAATTAATTTTATAAACTTTCGGTAGGTTTTTCTCTTATCATCGTACACACCCCAAGGAACTCCGACAACAAAGCCAAAGAAGTTGCTGCGAATGCTTTGGTTCTTCATAAGTTTAAGTGTTCTGTGGATGTGTGTGTCATTGTGCTCCGTAAACCTTATGATGGCAAAAGGATCAATTATGTTTCGATGGATGGAAAACAGGTGAATATTTCCGATGATTTTAGAACAGATAGAAAATAGTAGCTAACATTTACAAATGAACGTTCTTAACTGCATTCGCGTTAATTACCTATAATTTAAATATTGTAAAGACCGGAGTTTTGAGAAAAGCTTTTGTTTAACGATCTAAAAATATTACGCTACTTGATATGAAAGTTGGAGATTTTGGCGCAAAATATTTTATTTATTTTTATTAAAACTACATAATTAATGTGCTTATAAATTGGCATCGGGTTTTTGTATTTCTTAGTTCCGATGAGGTGTTGCTATTTTTGAAAATACTTCTCATAGTATGTACATTCATACACGACATGATTCAAGCAACGGTTATTACGAGTTACTGCCTCCAAGCTCAGTTGTTGCAGGCGCACCTAATGTTCTTGAGGGAACGATTACTCAATCGCACAATATCACCGCTCAATTGGATGAGGGTAAACAATTTAATTTTTATATGTATACTACTGTTTTATAATTTAGCATTGTAAGTACGCCAGGAAGTAAAAGCGTGAGTTTAGCATAAAAGTTATGTAAACCTTTATTATTAAGTAATTGTTTTCTGACTAGACTTCTAGATAATAGTAGCAGTAAGTGTTCTTTCGTGTAATGATTACTGTTTTACAATGTTTGTATTCATATTTATAAAAAGCTCATTTAACTTTTATTTATAAATTAAATTAAAGCAAAATACTTATGTATTTGTTGACTTTATATAGACGTTGTATAATCATAACGTGTTCAACAATTTACTTTATTTCTTTTTCAGGAGATATCTGAATTTCGCAAGCTTCTGAAATACTTGAACTACGATCTAGCACCGGCTGTATGTTTATTTACGATTGTCAACTGTTCGTGGGCAGTGTCTGGCATCATGTGGTTGCTGGACTTGGACAAGGTAGATACAGGAACCGAGCCAATAGCAGGGATTAGCATTTTAAATCAGCTGCTATGGATATCCGCCGTGATCGTTCCATTTATACAGGTATAATTTTGTTTATTTACACTCTTGCACAAATAGTACGAGCTAATAAATGTTAGTAGCATATTATTTCATGTGCAAACATCGACGGGCCTTATCGCTAATAAGTGATCTCTGCCAGGCAACGCTATAAAATGACAGAATAACACATTTGGATAGATGCAAGAGGTGCGAAGAACACCAAAATTCATCAGTATTTTTTATAAAGATAAAAAAAAACCCAAGCCCGAGAAAATGTTTTTGCGTGGGCAAAACATCGAACAACAAATTGAAATAAACTCGCAAATATTAAAAAATCAGGAAATTATCATTTTTATATCCTCTTCTCATGCACATGCCTTGGTGCGTAAACATATACAATGGTATTCCATGCAATTCCAGGCAGCAAGACTATCAGCAGAATGCCGCCGAACTCAATCCATAGGCCACGAGCTGTGTGTGCGGCCATTTCTCCACCAGGACACTTCCCAGGAAGACATAACCACAGTTCTGGCTTATGCCACATCACTCAAACTGCGCGCGAAACTATTCTGTTATCCAATCTCATTCCGATATATCACTCTTATATTGACATTGGCGACTATTATATTATTTGCTCTTGGTATGTGTCATTATTTACAATGAAAGTTAAAATTTAAGTTTAACTAATGTATTAAATAAAAAGGCATGAAGTTTTTATATTGGTTTTTATTTCAACTAGTACAGACATGATGGTGCTAATTTTGACATACACAATTATCTACTTAGAGTCGTTCATGCTCTATGTACCTAATCGTGTTATAATTGATAATTCACGCGTTGTAATATAAGAATGTTTCTCTAATATAATCTTATAATGCTATAGTAATAGAGTCGATTTTTAATCAATTAAATACTTTTACTGATAAATAAATCGATAAAAACAAACCTTTTATAAAACGCAAAAAAACGTTATAAATTTCGCTTTTAAAAGACTAAAGTCTAAAAAAAATCTTCCTAGAATAGTGTACATCATAATTAGCACAGACAAACATAAAACATATATCCAACATGTATAAATACTATCTATATTTTAAATATTATCTATATTATGGGCACATAACAGACTACTAACACTCCCTATAACCATCCGAAAACCTAACCATTCGGTGATTATGACTATGACTCTCATCCGTAAAGTTATCCTTTCGACTCTCGGACGTGAACTAGTTTTTCTTCCTGAGGACAAACTTGTTCCTACGATGATGTCAAACATTGCGCAGAAACAGGTAGACCTTAGACTGCCGACAACATGGAGTCTGACTACCACATAATTGGATTATCACTATTAATCTAAGACAGTAATACCGCTTTAAATCAAATCGCACTTTTAATGTACATTGAGATTAACATGGAATTTTCTGGAATGTTGTAGCATAAATTGTTTTAAGTCGTTACAAGATGATATAGGAATTTGGCGCGCAGGAGGCTGAGTAATCGCACGGGCTTAAAATACTATACGTATTGGTTTGCTAAGTTTGGGAACAACAATCAATGACTCGCAAACCAGCAAAACCAAGTGCGGGTGCTAAGTTAAACGACAGCGCAGGCACGTAATATTTATCTATAGTATTAGGGTTAAATCTATCAGAAAGAGACATGTTTTATTATTACAGAACGAGTTTTTTTTATTGAATTTGAACTCTTTACACAAATTTCCATTCTCATACTTCCTTATGAAAATACACACAATTTTAAATAAAATATATGGAAACTAATAACAGCCCAGTCGCAGTATTCGTATTAAATTGTCAATCATACTGTCCTGTAGTAATTTCTATATAGCTAAACACACATTTCACATATTTGTCTACGAAAATTTAAAACGCCCGAGCACCATGCACCAAAGCTGCAGGCGAGCGTGTACGTACGCGACGTATCCGCGGGCGCTAGTCGCACGGCATGTTTTGATCTGTTATCGCGTCGTTCCACCATGACACTACATGAGTGATCGCTGCTTGTTCGCGGGCGTACGTGCTCGTACTTATGCACGTCGCAACAGCGGATACGCCGGTTCGGCTGATTTTAACTGTCGCTGAAAATTATTAATTTGTGTAATGGCAATATTGTTTTCAAATATGTTGTGATTAATTGAAGTATTCTCTTCTCAAACATTTGCAAGATTTAAATCTTTGTTTCGAGTATTTATATTTTTGACAATTAGTTGCAATTTAAAAAAAATATAGTTAACCAGGTTATATTGGAACACGAAAGTTCCTTATGTAAGAAAGTTAAATATAAGACGTAGACAAGTGATCGTTGATACGATTCTAAGTGGAAATTATATATATCGACTAATATAAAATGTTGAATCAGTTCAATTAAACATTTAATTATGATCGAAATGAATATTTTAGTCATATAAAAATTCCATACATAACTCACGAGTCGATTTCTTGTTGAGTGCCGGATGTGGGTCACTCAGCGTTGGCTGTAAATACTTCTTGATGGGACTTTCGGGTCTGCGAAAAAGAAATCTATGATCAGACACATAAATTGCTATTTAAACTATTTTTAAGATACTGGTAAAGGACTAAAACACAAATACAACTACGCTTTCGGAGAACCGATTTATTTATTTAAGGAAATGTTCAAGAAAATAATAAAGACGTTTCATAACATACGAAGTAGTCCTTATATCTTTATATATATAATAAAGAAAAAAAAAGACATAACATCTTTCTCATACTAAATTTACAAAATACCATTTCCATATAAAAGTTGTGCCTGTTAAAAAAACTTGCAATCCGCACAGAACGGTCTTAAGTAACTTTAACATATATGGACCACCCGTATTAATAATATATTCGTTTTAATTCACCTCGGTATAGTAACAGACGGCAGGGCAGTCCTTTTCAATTGATTCTTGGTTGAAGGACGCTTCGGTTGAGAATCCAACGATGTTGCGATATCTGTCATAAAGTACAATATTTGCACATCGCAAGTGAAGTCGTACTCGTGTGCGGTTCCACTAATCTCGGATAAAATTGTGTGTGGGGCGGCATTTATTATTTTGTCAAAGTGTACTAAGACAATATTTAATACATAAGAGTTTAATGGATACGCTTTTATGATTTCGTTTTTACTATATGAGTGAACGTAAAATATGTTTATTTTATTTATTCACACTTTTTCACGTTAATAGATGTTAACATCTATTAATTGGATAACAACAACGGACGGCTTTATCGCTAATAAGTGATCTCCTCCAGGCAACCCACAAAATAAATAAATACTTAATAAGTGAGGAGAAAAAGTGTTTTGCATAGAAAAAATATTAATTTCTTACTGGATATAATCGGTTGGGAAGTGGACTCTGTTATCTCTGTCCGCCCGGTGATGGTTGTGATTTCCTGACAAAAAATAGTAAATAATATATTTTATTATTAATATAAATCAAAATTTAAATCGATTTGCGGGTCGTGGTCGTTAGTTACTAATTTTCTTACTTACTTTAAAGTTTACAGAAGCAAATATACAAATAAATACAACCCTATCTTTACTATATATTACAATCGAAGTCGAGAACAATTGTTAAAGAAAAAGAAACAAATAAAACTCGAGTGAACCATAAACAATAAACCTTAAAAACGCCACTTACCTGGGCCTCTGTATCAGACTTCTCTTTTTCAGGTTTCTCGTTTGGCAAATCGAGCAATTGTTCGTTTGTTTTACGCAAACCAGCTATAAGACTTGTCTGTTGTTTCTGAAATTTAAAATAAAATAATTTTTTTTTATTAAATTCACATGTACATGGTCAGACTCACACCCGGTAATTTCACCTACTCAGAGGAGTAGGTAAAATTACCGGGTGAGCCATACCCTCTAAACCACTCCTCGGGTGTCACATGGAGACAGTAACTTAAGGACAATTTTATACGGAACTATAATTAATGTAACTAACCTAACCTAACCCTTTACAACTACTTACACTTGTATTAGCTCGTATCTTCTTCAAACAGCCTTCCAGCCAAGTGCGGATCGTCTGCTTGGCAACTTCTTCTTCTATCAAGAATTCGAACTCTTCCCGAGCGAGTAACTCCTCCATTTGTAGAGATTTTCGTATGTCCACGGTACGGTATGAGAGCATACTGAAAACATTAAACTATCAACTTCAAACAATATTTCGGAATTCCATATCAAATCTTAAACGAGGATATATTTTAATAATGAATTTGTTTTATCTGAATTCTATATTTTATGGTCGGGCTATGCGAGTGAAACCGCAGGGGAAACTTAGTGTAAATCAATTTCATAGTGAGTGAGAGATTCCCTTATTTAAAAAAATATAATTGTATTTAGAATGCGACCTTTTTTCGAAATAATAAATAAATAAATGAAAACAACTGAATTACTAACTTGATGACGTCATGAAACGTTACATCCTCCCCATTATGCAACCTTTCAAGTTCGTAGCACATGTATTTGAATAAAAGCCGCTCCTTGTGAGTGTCGCATTCCAAGCGACCCTTTAGTAAACGAAGGATGAATTTCACCTGAAAAAAAATATGTCAAATTCGGGATTAATAGGGTTCTAACTTTAAGAAGAAGAAGAAATTTTAATATAGTTTTGTACGTGAATATATAACGGATGACTTTGTTTAATTATATAAATAAATATATATATATATATATATATATATATATATATATATATAACACATACAAAATATATATATATATATATATATTTATATTTTGTCATTTCACTCACCTTTCTCACTGGTATGACGCCTTTCTGATGAACATCGACAATGTTCCAGGTATTCTGAAAGTTTCTTATATCGGCATACGATAACAATGCATCCTCCTCATTGGAATAAAATAACGAAAAGTTCTCCATTATAATAGCTGTAAGGGAATTATAATTTCTCCTCTAATATTATTTTTGTATGCATTTCACATTAAAAACATTAACGGATATCCGTTATTAATTTTTATTAAATTACGTGGTTTGTGCAAAGCATTTATCATGTTAAATTTTAACATTAAAACCTATTTAGACCGAGACTAAAAACACAAACATTATTTTGACTAAGTCATGAAATATTTAGTCACAAAAAGGCCAAATATAAGCAAGACTTTACAGTTTGGTTCATACTTATAAACTTAAGATATTGAAAGTGTCAAAGTTAACTTACCGACGAGTAAATTGAGTACAATGTACGTGATAATAACGTAAAAGGTGCAGAAGTACGCGAGTGATGCGGTGAAGTTGCCACAATCGGTCTCCCAGTAGTTGTCAGCCGGGGTGCAGTATGGTGGCGCCACCATACAGTCGTGCATAATTTTGTTCCAATCTTCGCCTGTTACTATACGGAACAGCATCGCCACACTGTGTATTGGCGAATTGAAGTTTGCACGTCTGAAATTATTTCAATTTCATGGCGTTAAATATGTTGATCTTTAAGATACTTATTTTTAGTTCCTATGAGCAAACAAATATTATGTTATTTAATTAATTAATATTAAATTAATTAATATAATTTAATAAAAGTACCTCAGTAATCGGAAAATGTACCTGATATATTGAAAGAGGTAGCTTAGTACTTCACTATATTTTTTATTATACTAAAAACAATTATATAAATAGAAATATTATTAACAAAAAAAAATCAATTGTTAAGCTTACTTTAGGTTTTTAAGAGTGAAAATATATATTAGGATGATGAAAAAAAATTAAAAACAGATTTGATTTCATACATTTTATAGTAAATATATACTTCATAAGTCAAACAGCATACCTTCCGATTCCTTCTCCATACTTGACGTTGCCAAAAACAATCGTCCCCGCTAATGCATAGAAGAAAACGAGCAGAAACATCCCAAAGATGATGAAGAAACTCTTGCACACGCTCACACCGACGGTGAGCATCAGCATTTTGAGGGTGGTGTGTTTGCCGGTGATGGTGAAGAAACGGAGTATCACCACCATAAAACCCACGAAGTAGGACAGATCATTCTGGGAAATTATAGACCTATTAGAATTAGCGCTTATAAATGTAGTAAATCAGCAACATTATTATATTATAAATATATATCATATTATTCATTTATTATAAACTATAAGCCATACGACAATACATTTTTTAATGTATAAATTTCTATATTGTCTCATATATTAAATTGCCTTGCTTTGATTATTTTATGATTACTACATAAATGTATACTAAATTCCTATTTCTCGGGTTGCCTAAGCCGAAGCATTAATATGAGATACTCTGAACGTGTTTAAAAACATTTAAAATCAATAGCGATGAACAATGATAAATAATTATGAATATAATAAAAATAATATAAATACAAACCTTAAGTGTGAAATGCATGAAAATCCATATACACCCAGCAACTGTGACGAGTAGGTCGTACCTGTTCCGTCGACTCTGCCAATAGCCGCGCGGTGTAAAGGCTATGGTCTTGAGGAGGACCTCAACCACAAACACTAGAGTTAACAGAGCGGATGTTAGTGCTAAACGCTCCGTATTCGACGAATGACGAGACCACTGTTAAACAAACATATCAAAATCAATCGCATACTTTTAATTTCATATACACGTAAATATAGAACTCTAAGCCTTGTTTGTGTGCATTGTTTTTAAATAGTTCCTCACAACTTATTTCAGTAATGAAATATAACAGCGGTTCCCAAAGTGTGCGCCGCCAAAAAACAGCACCTAAAAAGTAAGGAGGGGAGGATCCCCTGTCTCCTATTTGTTGTCCGAAACAAATCAAATTTCGCCAATTACAATAATTTCCAATTTAATTATTATCGATAGGTGAATATGTTCTAAATACATATTCTGTTGCTACTATTATTGTAGTTACCTATTAATTTCGAAAAAGATTGGGAACCTCAGAAATATTTTTTAAAAATAGTATATAAATAATAGTAATAAGTTACTTACGGTAACAGCAAGTAGACCACTATTGATGAGCACGACGATAGCAATCACTCGTTTGAAGGTTAGATTTTGCGTGACGTCATACGCGAAAGCACGCACTTTCCTGCCGTCGGGCCGAGGCGGCAAATGCAGGGGCTGAGCTATTTTCAATCTCTTCTTTAAATCACACCTGTAAATCAATATGGGACTAATTAGAATAAATTCCGGTTCTTTCAATTAATCCGCACTTCCTACATATTCTCATTTTATTTTGTCACTGTCTTTTTAACTCCGAGTATATTTTATACATTACTTTGTATGTATGTAATAAATTATTAATTAAAAAAATGCGTAAGTTTAAACTAGAGTTTTAGTACATTTTTAATACATATTCATAAAATGGGGAAAAGGCAATTTAATATATATATATATATATATCAATAGACCACTTGATATAAATTAACTAGGATTAAAAGTTTCAGTCAAAGAAAGTTTAAAGCTTTCAATTTGGTTTTACAGAAGGAAAATTAATGACTACCACAATATATACATGAACATTAAAATATGACAATAATATGTAGCATTAATTAATATATTTTTTAATACAGTATATTTCATACCATCTCCTCTGGTCGACGGTAAGTAACGCGGTCCCTTTGTTTTCCGAATAATTAGCGATGACCACACCCACGAATAACGTAAGACCAATCATACATCCCAGGAAAATGTATACGTGAATATAAATTGCGTGAACCTACAATGTATACAAAATAAATAATAAGAGATTAAGAACATTTTCATTACAGTATTCAATTCGTGAATTAATGTAAATTCATAAAAACCTTTATCATTTTAATATTTAATATGTTATTTATAAAACACGATTTCGTTGAGAGTAATAATTATAGTCAATAATGCTCTTTAGTCAAAGACAATATATAATTACAGACCCTAAATTGAACTGTTACTATTATTTTTGGTTTACGTGTCTATTAAGGACCTAAAAAGGTTTTATATCAGTTACTCACTGGCCCCAACGCTTTTATCAACACATCTCGAACATCCAACCATCCCTTGAACGAAAGAACCTCGAATAAAGTCAATAGGGCATCTCTGATATTGTCAAAATTAAACCGTTTCGGATTTGCCCTGAAATTTTAAGATAATTTCACATTAATTAAGTCTTTCTATTGAGTTATTTTAGTATCTTAGTTTATTGAGATTAGTAGTCATAATTAGTGTAACCTATAGTTAAAAGCTAGTAAGGGGAATACTGTGAGTAATCTATAATAAAAAAAATAAAATAAAGAGCGCTAGACGAAAGTGGAGGGTATTTTTTATAAATTTAATTAAGGAAGCTTGAGAATTATGAAAAAAAAAACAGTGACGCTGAAATGACTACAGTTAGCCAGCTAATCTTCTGAGACCGGTTTATTTTGGAACATAAGTTATAAGATGAAAGTAATTGTACGTACAAAATCACTGATATTATTCCATTTGGAAAAAATAAATAAATAGTTTATTCCATAGCATGTAGTGGTTGATTCAGCAAGTGATTTTCATGCTCACCAGACTCTTGGCACCAGCATCGATGGGAACGTCTCAGTGGGTCCGGGTCGAATTTTCATTTTCGTAACGAACACACGACGCATAAACACACCGACGCAATCCTCACGACTTGTTATCGTTGGGTCGTTACAACGGGCCAATCTGACAATAGAAAAGAAACTTACTACTATTATATGTACATATATTAAATTAATCAATCTAAAGAAAAATAGCTATACGAAATATATAACTAGGAGTCATAGTCATAAAATACAGGACTACATAATTTTTAATATACACACATTATCAAACACGAAGCCGCATACCTTTTTACATATAACCGTTCACAACAAGCTAAAGCAAACTATAAATTATATTTACCTGCCACCATATAATTGCACTCCATAACTAGCGAATACAAACATCAGTAAAATCAGCAGAGTTGATACCTGTATAAATAGGAATATTTTTTTTAAAAATATAAAATTTTACGTTAATATATTGAACGAACAATCTTAGATATAAACTAACAGGAACAAATAACAACTATAAAGTTAATTTAGTGTTTTACAAAAATGTAAAATACGACGCCTCGCCCATGATAAAAATAATACTCACAAGCAATATCTCCTTGAAGCCTCGACACAGTTCATAGACAACTTTGCGCATGTGTGGGACAAGTGTGAATATACGCAACGGACGCACACAACGGAGGATCAACAACATTTGCGCTGCGGAACCGGCGCGTACGCGCACCGGCATCCAACAGAGGAACGTTAAAGATACCTGTCACATTTCATAGTCAATTTAACTAATTCCTCAGTTATACAAGATTATAATACAAAACGGTTGTTATCTTTTGTTTTTTGTCAACAATATTACATCGTTTGATAGAAGAAGCGATAGACAGCTCGTTTTAAATAAACGTTCGCAATTGTTTAATACCAAAACAGAATGTATACATACATACACAGGAAATACAATAGAAAATAAATCAATAATTTGGTCTGTCATTTCAACTAACAACCAAGGTTATTCTGTTGTTTTATATTAGGAGAGCATCCTAAAAAAACGCTGTCAAAAAGGTTGAAACCGACTAATGCATGTCAATAATACACGTTTGACTTGATTATTAATAGTTTATAAGAATAACCAAAAAATGAATAAATAAGTTTCTTTTCTTACAACGTAAATGAACACGTCCAATACCGCGGCTGCATCTTTCAGATAGGCTTTGGGCGTGAAAAACAAACCATCAGCCAATATTTTCAAAGCTAGTTCAAAGCTCATAAAAATCACAAAGCCATACTCCGCGATCTGAAAACAATAAATTACAAATATATATCAATACTTTGTAGTAAAAAAGTAACCTAAGCTGTACAAAAAAATGTTTTTTTCTGCCACCAGGACCGAACTTTTTATCAATCAATTAATTGTGATATATGCCCTTATACCACTATCGTGATACCGTAACCAATAAATTATGAATATTATAAAACTGAGATATCTTTGCAAAAATATTTATATACTGGCTAGTAGGAGCGGGCAAAAGATGTTGGAAAAAACAATTGTACCTTTATACGCACACGTACCTAACAACTAATTTTACTTATAAAAATAATAAAATAAATTACCTGTAGTACAAAATTATCCATCACCCTGTACGTGGGCGTCTCGAACATCATGGACACACACGATAGTGTTGTCACCATTATCATTACCCAGTCTAAATATGTCACTAGGCCCAGGAAGTTGCTGAAATTTGACGATTTCACACCAATATAGTTTCAAATGTGTGAGTTTTTTCTTAATATATTTATTTTAAAATTCGTTATTGAAATTAAAAGACCATAGGATAATCGAAAATATAAATACAATTTAATATAAAAAATATATATAACGAGGCGAGTTTCTTTTGTAGGGTTTTTTAAGGCGTACATCACATTGCCAACATTACGATTAAGTCGATCATAATAACCACTCACTTTTAAAGAATCTTTTTTTTTTGGAGAGGATTCTCGCTGTTGGCCAGGAGGCCTTTACAGCTCAGCTCGGGCTTGTTGGTGAGCTTAGCTCAGCCGTGATAAATGTGGTTTGCCGTGACTTGCGCAAGGGTGTCTCCTGTGAGACTAGGACCTCGGTTTGGGCCGTCACGGGGGGGACTAGCCTGAAGGGCTGGACGGAAGCTCACTGGAGGAGTGAGCGACACTTGAAGTAAGGGACCACGCCTCCACCGGCGAAGGCGGTTTTTAAGACAAGCTCTGTATGTTTTGCGGTTACAAAGCGTCCGTATTTATAGTGCTCAAGCACATGTTTACATAGCTTACGTATTGAAATTTATAAAGATCACATTTCACAGCGTTATAAACTTAAAGTAATCCACTATGTTTTTAAACTTATTAGGACAATTAAATGATGCCCGAACTTAATTATTCTAGTTAATTTAATACTAATTGTTGTTAGTTGCTATATATCAACTGAGATATTATATATGTATATATATAAAGAATTCTTCTTAAGATATATACTCACTGGAAACTTTTGTAGTGAACTTTTCTTTCGTTACCCGTGACCGGATCTCTTAAACGTGCGTCGTAACGGGCGTCGACGATTGCACGACATATTTTGCGAAAACGTGATTCTCTCGGCACGATTAACAATGGCGTGTCGAATAATGGATGGTTCTCTCTTAGATCTTCCTCCCGTTGATTTCTGCAATATTTTATACATTAGGCAGAAATAATCTAAACTAACAATTTTTTTAAGTTTATGACGCAAATTTTGTAATAAGACTAATATCCAGTTAAAACAAATAAATAAATAAATATTGTAGATATATAAATATCTTTAAGTTAGTAAAAGTAACATAAACAAAAAGCTTTTAATTATATTCTTATATTGGAAGATATTACAACTGATTTGCATAAGTAATGTTTTCTTGGACGAGTCTTGGCAACACAGGTAAACCTACCAAATATTGCTACCGTCTGTATTATGTATGATTTTCCATACTAGTATTGTATATAAGTTTGAACATAAAGACTGCTTAAAATATTTCTTAACCTTTAGAAAATTTTATTATGTAGTTTAGTATGGAGCCAAATGAAGTCAAGTTTGAAAATTGGTTAGTTGACTCAAATTTGACTCGTAATAATTTTTAACTCAATTTATGTTTATAGCAAGTATTTAATATTTATTGAAATTTTATTGTCTATCACTTTATGATCGCTCTATATTGCCTTGCGGACCAAAAATAATTAACAAGCAACACACGTAAACTTTACTTGTGGCCTAAAAATACGTATAAAACTAACCTTCTCATTTCTGCCTGCTGTCTCTTAGCCTGCAAGAGCCGTATATCCAAATAGGGCGGCCGAGCTCGCGACGAGGGCACAACACGGGACGCAGCACCAATATCTCCATTCTCCAAAAGATGCTCGTAGGTCTGCTTCAGTTTGATAGAACCGCTGCGGACCGAACGCCGTATTGATCTTGAACCGAATCTGATACAAGTTTGTTTGGGTTTTATGGGAAAGCTTGGAGCTAGTAAAATTTACAAGGGGTAGTTTAATTTTTATTGTAAAAAAACATGTGTTAAAAATTGTAATATTAAGGGGTTTTCCTTTCAAAAAAAAAAACAATAGACACACAAATATGAAAAAAAAAATTACTTTTTTTGATCTACCCGCAGTTGTTTAGCACTTGACACGGTCCCTTGTGATTTCAGACCAGACTTTCCACCCGTAGCCAATAACGCAGAATCACCGAGCACTAGTCGTCTATGATTGTTTGAGTCACTGAAATATAATTATAGTTAAAATCGCTTTTTTGCGAACAGTCTTGACCAAGGTTGAAGCGTACGACTCACAACCATGAAGTCGTGCGTTCAATTTCGGGTGAATAAAAGCATCGCAAGAAACAAGGACATTCGTCAGATAAATAAAGTCAAAGAATCAGAAGTGCGCCATCTAGGTTTTTAACACCACTGAACTGTTAAATTGATGGACCTCACCTCTTTTTGTCTTATTGTCATTGTGAGATTGAATTTCTATGAAAATAAATAGTTTTATAATAATCTAGGTAAAGCTAAGCTATATAAAGAAAAAGTAAAAAATGAAATAAAAAAAAACTACCTTGCAACAAAATACCACAGATGAGAAAACAGTAAACCTGTAAATTGAAAAAAATAAAACTTACAAACCAACATAAAAATAAATTTAAATTAATTGATTAGCTAGAAAATATTACTTAATAATCGAAGCCACAACGTGTCTCCTAAGCGCTGAGCTTGGGCGTTGCGCGGGTGGAGCCACAACAAGCGTCTTCACCAGACATCGCTTCCTATATGGGAAAGCGATCTTATCGACACCGATATATTCAAAGGCACGTCGTGACAGGTCCCCTGCTATCGTACGACCACCGATCGGACCCCCCACCATGCCCCCTTCCTCCTCGCCCTCCACTTCACATACGAATTGACGCATAAAGGATTCTCGCACCTGAAATATGTTTAAATAGTGAAAATATATACAAAGTTAAATCACATTGTGGACAGACAAACAATCTGTAAAATGTCTGCGTGTCTATTTTTGGAAATAATATATTTCCTTCCTTCTATATATGATATAGATGTAATTTTTAAGAAAATATTAGTAAAAGATACCGAAATATGCCATGACAAATTACAACAGTACAAATTCAGTTTGACAACAAAAATATGCAGATACGTTTTTTACATAGCGATATTAAAAAAATTGAGAACAATACAATGTTGCGGCCTCCCATCAAAAGGAGAGAAACCAAAGTCCATTTACCTTTGGCAAATTGAAATCGCCAGGCACTTTATGCAATTTTGTCATTTGCGGACTATCTGGAAACTTCTCGAAGATTCGAAGGCGAAAGGGCAGAGTCTCCTTAATTTCCGCGCTCTGCTGTCTATACCGTAATTGCTTTAGCTTTTTTATATCCTCGTCCAGCTCCAAATTATCGAGAATTACCGCTACGAAAAGCGACAGCACAATCTGGAATTGTAAAGGTGTCACAATATTAGGATATAGTTTTTTCATTATATAGAAAAATCAAGTTAACCGGTAAATTGTTGCCACATAAAATAATTTATCTATAAATGTAGGATAAAAAAAACTTATTATAAAACTTGTGAATATGAGTTATCGAGCGCGAACCGTCGAATATCATTGAAGTAAATATGTAACGCCAAATCTAATTTATTAATATTGTGTTCCACATAGAAACATGTCATTGATCATTTGTGTGCCTGAGGAGCCCAATATGATATGAGGTATCAAAATGAGCACTCCAGTGTCAAACTAATCACCATTTTTTGGGTTAGGCTGCTTAAGATTATATAGTATAGTTAACAACCCATTCTCAGTAATAATAAACTACTAAAACACAATTATTCCATGAAAATTGGCCAAGCACATGAGAATTTTATATAATAAACAAAACTATATTTTTTTAAATATAAATTAGTTTGAAATGTATACTTTTCAAAGTGCATCAAATCTTTGTAAAGCTACGTCTTACCAGTGTGACGAATAAGTGATACAGTATGAAATATATCGCTACGAGTGGTGTTAAAGTCTGACTCGTTCGAACCATCGTCTCATCCATCACCTCCACCCACGCCTCTTGAGTTAAGATTTGAAACATGGACATGAATGCCTGCAAATAAAATTAAAATTTTAAAAAAAAATCTGTATGAAGATTTATAAAGGGCAGACGGATATCTGTTAAATGTGCTAAGTATGTTTTTTTAAATATGGCTCATGTTTCACAGCCGGACTCGAGATATTTTATAGCATGTGTTGTGGGCGCTAATACAACTGAGAAATACATATTTATACATACATATATATTCTAAATTAAAACATCATTGCGAAACCTATAACTTATTGTTTCATTATATAAATGAATATATTTTCATAGCCAACAAATATGATAATCACATAAATTTTTACCAGAGATCGAACTCGGGACCGCATTTCGATAAAATTTGCTAACTGAGTTGTAAATACCAATTATATGTAAGATATTATTAATTATGTATTGCCTTTCCCAAATTAAGATTAAATATTAAATTAATGAAAAAAATACTTATTTATTTACTTACCTCGGGAAAGGTCTCAAACTTAGTGAACTCGCATAGAAAGCAGAAAAGCTGCATTGATATCGATGAGCTTATGATTAGTAAGCACATGGTAAATATTATCAGACTCCCCAACTTTTTGCCAGGACCGAATATTTTATACACAAATCCTTCCAACAGCGGTGATGCTTTTATTAACCTTACAATTCGTAGAACCTGAAACACATATTCATATTTTTAAAGGTGTTAAATTCTGTTTAGGAAGTGTACGCCTAAAGAAAGTTTTAAGTTTAAAAGTAACACTCCTGTACTTAAAACAAAAGGGACGGAAATATATTATATTTAATATAATTAAATTAAATATAATATATTTATTTTAATTAAAACAATACTAAACTGTATTTATTAGTATAAAATAACAGATCTGGTTTTGACTTGTTAATTTACATTTTTTTAAGCATCCAGGTGTGTTGTAGGCCTTTAAGAGTTACGCGTTCACTTGAAGGTATCAAGTCGTAATGTTTCCGAAATAGCTCAAAGGGGCAGGAAACTGCCTTAAAATTCGTATTCCACGTGATGTAATTACTCGGTAATAATACGAAAAAAAATCGAAGCACACGCCAGAGATTATATGCGGTAGAAGATGCAGACCCTAGTATATGATAGAAATGTGAGATTTGGTTCATATAACTACACAATACAAACTTATGAGACTATTACTATGAATTCTTACTTGAAAATATGTAAACCCAGACATATACAGTTGTGGTATTATATGAATGGTTGTGCCGATGGCTAATAGGAGCTCAAATTTATGCACTGAATGTTTAAAGTAGCCTTTCCATCCGAGACACCAAATCTTCATGAGAGCTTCCAAATCGAGAAACGTTGTGAATGCAATCTGAACAGACAAAGGGTTATTTAAAATATTGTCTGTGGTTTAATAACAAATCTAGCTAGATTGATTGAGTGGCTAGGTTAGAGTTCTTCCTATATAGTCAATTTTAATGGGTGAGGTCTGTGTACTTTGTGAGTTTGTAAGAGAGTGGAAGTGTGTGTTTGTGTATCTATGTGTGCTTACTTACTTCTATATAATAATATTTCTCGTAAAAGAACTCGCGAGGATTATCGTCATGTTTGAAGTCCATTGTGGCTGTTATAATGCCATTTGCCAATACCACACCCATCACCAACAGTCGGAAATACGCCGACCTCAGCATTTTGTGTAAGATTTCAGGTGCACTTCCTAAAATAATAATAAACATAGCAGATAATGGCTGGTGTAATAAAACCTTGAATTGAATAAGTAATAGGTATATGTATATAAAGTATACACCCAAAAAAGTACACACACCCACTATGTTAAAATCCATAATACTTATATGAACGTAAGAAAGTTTCTCACCAGAATGTTTGTTTTCATCAATCGTCACTAGTTTCCATCCGCTATCATCTCCGGTGAAGAACTGAGTTGTACTGCTCTTTGTAATGGGATTCCTCACACCCCACATTTGCTGGAACTGCACTCTTATCTCATTGAATGTCTCAGTTATTACCGCTATAAATACATTTTTCACCAACCATGCCAGAAAGAATATCATGGTGCTGAAAAAAACATCAATTTTAAAATATGTATTATTCATAAGTTATTATAGTAAAAGCCTAATTTCTTAAAGTATTTTGTGGTAACAAAGGTGGGATATTGAATATACGTGACCAAGTGGTCACATGATCGAAATAAGCGAGGAATCAAAGATTCAATATAAAATGAATATTCTAAATAATTGACAAACATTTAAATATGCTTACTTTGGTTTGTATGATGGGATTTTACGTTGGACAAATACATACCTGAAGTATAAAGCTGATCTCCATGTCGGTAAGGAGTCAATAGCACGATACATAATGAAAACCCAGCCTTCTTGAGATGACGCTTGGTAAACCGTGAATAAACTGGTAGCTATAAGAAAATGTAAGCTAAGCTTGTGTGTATTTATTTGATCCAAGTATCTACGTAGGTATTGGTCAAATATTAGGTAGTATCGAAATATTAGCTATTCTACTCGATACGTGTATGCTTCGTTCCGACAGCGCCACAGATCATGCTACAAAGCGAATATAAATATAATAGGTTTCATATCGCGAGACCGAGCGAACGAGATGACAATATCATTTGAAAAGAGATGGCTGGAGTCGTGACTTCGTAAGCACATCACCTGTTGTATTCGCGTTTCGTCCGGTGATAGATTCCCGGAGCCCGTCCCTCTTCCCCTACCCAAATTAAATAATGAAGGTGCAGAACAAAAAGAAACTACCCCAGGGAGGTACCACTCGTGCTAGCGGTGAAGAATCCTCCTCTGGGCGTCCACCAACGGGAAGTTCAAGACCCGCTGATGGCCGCACAGGCTGCTCTTCGTACTCTGGGGGGGGCAACTCTGCGCTACATACTTCGTTCTCGGGGCGAACAGGGCAAAATTTCCAGGGCGTCCCCCATCTCATTCACCGTGGATTTCTCAAACATTAGGGGGCTCAACTCCAACATCAACGCAGGCCACCACCACCAAGAGAATGCGAAGCCGGCCTTGCTCTTCCTTACCGAGACCCAGATATCCTCTCCGGCTGATACTTCCTACCTCTCTTACCCGGGGTATAAATTGGAACATTCCTTTGCGCCGCGGACGGGAGTTGCCTTGTCGGCATAAGTGAGAGACATGAGTACCAACATAACGCCACAAAAAAATCGAAATTCGAATATACGAAATCCGCGAAAATTCAAAATACGCGATACTTTTTGAACACACCTCGTACAGGTCAAAGACTATCATACTTTTTTTTTAAACATGAAAATGTTTTTAATTGTCCTCAACATAAGTTAAATTTATATAGTTTCTAAATATTTTTGTACCATACATTTTTGTTACATATTTTTTAAAAAGCTTATGTTTACTCACCAAACTCTTCAAAACCATTGAATCCCATAATGTATTTAGACAAATTTAGTTTAATGCACTTCATTCCCTTGGAGCACTGGTAACCAGAGTTAGGTTCGGGTGAACAAAATGTATCAGGAATGGCTAGTGAATTTATTGTGATTTCACTGAAAAAATAAAATATTTTTTTCAGGTAAGAACTACATTTCCAGTTAAAGGAGATTATAATTTAAAACGAATAGGTAATTAACTTACTTTGGATCAGTATCATTTCTTACACAGTGGTGTGTTAGCTCTCCAAAAAATTGAACCCCTAATAAACTGTATAATGACATAAAGAAAAGAAAGAACAGAGTAACATTGTATATTTGTTGACTTGACCTCCTGCAAAAACAAAAGAAAGTGTCATTTCTACTAATTCCCTCCTTGGCCCGATTAAGTGACTTTTATGTTTGGATACTTATATTTAAACACAACATATTACATATTGAATTAAAAACATTTACATTTTACTTATTTTAAAATAATGTAAAATATTAAACAAAACACCTAAAAAAAATTAAAATAAAAACAAATGGTCCTAAAAATATTGTACAAATTTTAAGAGAAACATTCTTACTTGAATATTTGATTTATTCTAGACTTGGGCATAGAAAACTTCAAGAAGACTCGTAAGAACCTTATCATAATCAATGGTCTTGGTGCTCTCAATATACTTAAATAACTATATCTTGGCACAATTCCAGTCAATTCAAACATTTGAAGTAAAACTGATACCCAAAGGAAAAATACCATCGAAGCATCAAATTGGCACCAGTGGTCTTTTAAATATGCAACATCACCCTGAAATTGAGATTTTTATTGTTAAGTTTTAATAGATATTAAAAGTTAAAAACTACAGAATTGGAATCTAGAATGAAATTATACAAACCCTCAAAATTCCTCTAATGTGCATCTTAGCTATCATCTCTGCAGTAAATAAAAGTGTTACAGAGCAGTCCACAGCAAATGTCACTATTTGCATGATTGAAAATTTTTCAAAGGTCTTTGGTGTATTGGCAGAAACTGATATTAAACTCATAAGAGCACAAAACCTTAAAATTCTTCTAACCCATAGCTAAAACAAAACAAAGTTTTATAAATATAGTATTATTTTAATAATTCTATATTCTATAACGTAATAAATAATACTAAAAATATACAGTACTCCAATTGGCATATCATGTTAGGGTAATAAAAAAAATATTCATACATGTAGTTTTTTTGCTTTTTTAATTTATGTTGTTTTATGAAAATTGGTTTAACCATTTAACTATGAAACTTAAAGCGATTTATTCAAATGGTTTAACTTTAGTTTGTAGGTACAAATAAGATATATAAAATATTACCTTATTCACCCATTCTATATCTGCACTTTCATTGAGTGACTCTTCAGGCCCATAATCTGCTAAGACCGGTTCGCCCTTAAGGCTTTGCTTTCTTCCTAACATTTTTATATTTTTGAAGATAATTTTTAAAGCTTATGTTTACACTTGAGTCTCAAACTTTAAATTTTTTGATAACAGGAAATATCCTGCTGGCTTGTACTTTCATAAATGCCATCAAAAAGTACATGATTCAGTGTAAGTAAGTCACTTACAATTACGTATTTACCGATCTAGTAAATAATATTAGCAATTAACAAATATATTTATTGAAGTACCGTCTTTTTCAGAAAAATCAATAATTCATCCTTTACAGATTATATTCAGCACAGTCTGACCATTCTAGACTTTGTGTTAAAATAATAATATTTTAATAAACTAACAGTAGTTTATTATATTGTTAGTACAGTAAAGTATTTTATCAAGTATTTAAGTCTACGTAACATAAAGTCGGTTATTTAATAATTACTATAACTTTATAGTTCCCCGGGTTGTCTACTAACTTGTACTATCTAACTAGTCTGTGCATCGGTATCCTAGGAAACGAAATGATGCACATTTCAAAATACGAGGCTGTTTCATTAATTGGTTATTAACTAATTTGAAATAAAGTAATTGTGATTCGTGGCATACCTAAAACAAAATGTTCATTTATATGAGTAAAAAGGTGATAATGTATTATTAAGCATAAATTAGTTAATAAATATGAGTCTCTCTCTCTCACTCTAATATACAGTCTTTCTTTCAATACTAACTTTAGATTTATTAATTCACTCTAAAATTATAAGTTGTGGTTGTTACAGATCGCGATTCCAAAGCAATCAAATGTAACATGTTTGTCTTGGAATCATGCTTCTGGATACATTGCTGTTGGTGGGGAGGATGGAATGCTAAAAGTATTGAAATTAGAATCAGGTACTCGTAACATTTGCTAAAGAAAATTCAATAAAGTGTCTTATCTTTTGGTTTTAAATTGTAATTGACTAATTAATAAATAATAATTGATTTAAAAGGCATACGTGTTTGCAAGGCACAAATTTCATTTAATTTTGGTTTTTCAGGTGGTGGTGGCAACTTATCCATGAATTTAAGTTTAGAAGGCCACACAGGACGAGTTTGTGTTGCTGTTTGGAATGAATTTTTTCAAAAACTCACTACAAGTGATGAACATGGTGTTATTATTGTTTGGATGTTATACAAAGTAATAATAATTATTACTATATATACTATTTTTAGAAAATTTATTCTCCAATAATTCTCATTCCTCCATATGTAAAAATATTATTCTTTGAAATAGTTTATTTCTATCTTTTCAGGGCTCATGGTATGAAGAAATGATAAATAATAGAAATAAATCTACTGTGAGTGGAATGGCTTGGGGATCTGATGGACAAAAAATATGTATTGCCTATGAAGATGGTACTGATATTTTAAGATACAATATTCATATTCATTAAAGATTCTTTAATTCTTTTAAGTTTAACCTAGATTATGCTTAATTTATTTTCAATTTCTAATTTGAATTTATTCATATTTCAGGTGCGGTCATTGTAGGCTCAGTGGATGGTTCTAGAGTTTGGGGTAAAGATATCAAGGGACCGGGTTTGAAAGGTGTGCAGTGGTCACCTGACAACTCTACCTTACTTTTTGCATTATCAAATGGAGAACTCCACCTTTATGATGAACAAGGAAACTTTATTGTAAGTATTTGTTAACCCTTTACAATGTTGTCTATCTCATAATTATTAAGTCTATTCAGGACAAGGTTGTCTCAGGTTATTGTTAAACACTTCTCAAATGTAGACATGTGTGACATATATAAGGAAAACCTAAATTAGAATAGCATCTGGCAGCCTTATCACTCAGCGATAGCTTCCAGGCAACCACAATGATGACAAATGGCTCTTTGAAGTTAATACTTGATTTTATTTTGACAAATTATTTGATGTATGAAACCCTTGGTGAAGATGTTGTTTGTAGTCCAACACTAGTTTTGTTAATTCCATATTCGGTGTATTATGAAAAATATCTAACATTCATTTCATGGTCTCAGATGCCTATTGCCAGTAATAACGTATCAAGTGGAATGGATATAGTCTCAATGGATTGGTTTTCTGGAAAGGCTCCAATATCGCGACCTGTTCTAGCTATATGCCTCAAAAGTGGTCTTATGCTCTTAATGAAGAATTGTATGGAAGAAGGTATGTTTAGCCAACTAAAAATACATTCACATAACAAATTTTCAAGAAACTAAAAGCACTGGAAGACTGTAAAGGAATTTATTGACAGATTATTATTGTAAGTTGATTTTATATGCACCATTAGCCTGTCTGTAAAAAAATATTGAATACTAAATGTATGTGTAAGTATGCTAAAAATGTCTAGATGTCGTCCATATTCTATATATATATAATTATTTTTTTAACAGAAAGTATGATGGTTGAAACTAATATGAAAATAATGCAATGTTCCTGGAATTATAACGGTACCGTGCTAGCTGTAGCGGGCCAAACACAGGAACTAGCGAATGTCGTTCAGTTTTTCAATGGGTATGGTGAGGTTAGTATATAAAAGACAAAGTTATACTTTATTTAGCGATCTATGATTTGTTGCCGTTATTACCGACCAACCTTAGGCACTGGTGCCTTTGTGGTTTTCGGTTCAAATGCAAACTCCAAATATCTGTATCAAGGTATCTAGACACTTTGGACTCGTCAATTTTTACATAACCACCGGTTCGGAAGTTATCTACCGAGAAGAACCGGCAAGAAACTCGATAGCTGCTCATGTAAAAATGCATACCCATTCCTGAACATTAAAATATTTTTTTTAGAAGTTTATGTCAATTTATTTCAGTATGACTTTTTAGACACACAATCTTAGTATTTCGATGTAGTTACAACTGTGGTTAAATGAGTGAGTTAATAAGAAAGCGGCACAGAATTTCGGAAGTGTATTTTTATTCATAATAATAATAATAGCGGGCTCTATGCTCAAATTACATCCGTCAATATTTTTTTAATTTTACACAATCTTACAACGAATGTTACATATTTAGTTTTTGGCTCGAAAAAAAAATTTCATAAGAAACTTTAATTTCACTATCGAGTGTGAATTAGATATAGACAAAGTCGCGTCCTGATGTTTGTATAGACAGCTGTTCAATGCGTCTCTCATTTTACAGCACCTGAGAACTTTAAGAGTTCCCAATGGCTCAATGCGTTCTCTGTCGTGGGAACAACATTCTCTCAGACTGGCGATAGCCGTCGATTCATTTATATATTTCGCGAATGTCAAGCCAGATCACAAATACGCATTCTATGGGAATAGTCTAGCTTTTGTTTCAGGGACTGAAACGGTTACATTCTGGGACACTGTCACTCATCAGGTAAGTTTTTTTGACTGAATACGAAGGTTAAGAGGACTTTTTTCATTCTCATTTAAGAATAATTCAAAAATAGCAGTTCCATCTCATTATAGTTGCCTGGAAGAGATCTTTGAGCGTTAACACCGCTTTCTCTATATTTTTGTAACGTATAAATAACTAACAACTATAGAAGAACGAAAGAAAGTTATATTGCTTGTGTGCTGTATTATTTTCATGTCATTTTTCAAACATGCTATTTTTAAAACTATTTTGCATATACATGGACAATTTTAATCAATCGATTTCGAGATTTGTGCCTACCAACTCGACATAACTGGGGAAACGTGGCGAAAAAAAACGCCATAACAAATTTTCAAGTAACTAAAAAAAAAAACTGGATGACTGTAAAGGAATTTATTGACAGATTATTATTGTTATTTGATTTTTTATGCACCATTCAACTGTCTGTAAAAAAAAATTGAATCTTAAATATATGTGTTAGTATGCTATAAAAAGTCTAGATGTCGTCCATATTCTATATCTATATAAATAAATTGTTACGATATATTTTCTAAGGTGGCCTTTATCGCAATTTTATGTGTGTATGCGTAAAGGAGAAAATTGTTTCAGTCATGGATCAATCATATTCCCGATGTGATTGATATGTGCGGTGTAAATGAGTATTGTATAATATCCACCATCAGCTCGTTAATCATTTTAAATCAACAAGGCATTCAATGCGATGGTAAGAATATTAAATATAGTATGGCTTATCAAATTAATCGTTAATGAATTGATTTGAACTCAATGCAGAATAACATAACGTCATTTTAAAAGGCATAATAACAAATAATTTTCTTACTAAAAAGTTGTTTCTAAAATCTCTTATCACATATTATTTATCGAACCCTCTTTGCGGCAGTCTGACAACCATTGCGCCAACCGAGTCGCCAATAACAATGGTGGGCCAATAACATTTACAAAAATATGTTATTATTTTTAGTACCACTACAATTGTTTTTTGTCAAAACAGATCTCTTAATCTTTTGCTCAATAAATTGGCGCTGATTGTAACTCAGAACACCACAACCCAGTACCGGTATACGCATTTGAATTGAACACTTTCATTGTTGATATTCTCGAGTCTCACGATATGGAGCAGCATATCATTTTTATCCCTTGGGACAGTTAAAAAAAAAAGTTGACAACACTATTTTATATTACAGCAAAGACAGTCGCGATACCAATGGCTTACGTATCGATAAATAGTAAAGCAATCGCAGTTGCGTCATCAAAAGATACATTCCTTATATGGAAGTTTTCTACGCCGACTAGACCTCGTAAGTAATAATTTAAGAACCCATTATGTGCCCATTACTTGTTAGTATCAAGTTGTTTGAAACAAATACGCAGGATAATATTTTGTTTAAAGAAGCTATTTTAATATTTTAAAGGCCGGCAACTCACTTGTAACCCTCCTGGCGTTGCTGGTGTCCATGGGCGGCGGTTGGCACATCACTCGAAGTGACCCGCCTGCTCGTTTACCTCCTCTCACATAAAAAAAAATAGAATTCCTCTCTCTTATACAAGTCCTATGTATTTTTGTTATATGGAAATCATCGCTTCGAGGGTGGTAGCTTAAGGCTATAACATACTTATTATTTACTAGCTTTCCGCCCGCGGCTTCGCCCACGTGTAATTTGGTTAAGTATATAGCGTTTTTTAATGATCTCGACAGGGCTTTCTTTCACGGGCTAAAATCTTGTTACAATTGGAATTATATATAGCCTGTGTTACTCAGGGATGATGTAGCTTTACAGGATCGGATTATTCAGGGAAATAGAGGGCAACTTTCAAATTAACGTACAGGCAGTTACTATTCTGACAATTTTATATTCTAATAGTCATCTTCTTATGTGGATGAGCTGATGATGGAAGGTAAAACTCCTCAGCGGTTAAGAGTTGAAAGAAAATTCTTACGAAGTTATGAGTACGAAATACGAACTTGTGAGGTTATTACTTATTAGCTTGACCAAATAATAAAAGGTAAACCTCATTAACGTTAAGGATGTAGATAGAAAAATGGGAGCGGACAAACGATAAACGTCTCTTCACTCGTTTCCTTATACTTGTTGGTATAGGTAGTGTTCACTCAAAATAATCATAGGGTAAAACGTTAATGAAAGTTTGAAGTGCATGGTAGTCATTACACAATGGAGCATCTTAATACCGCGATGAATATATTTAGCCTAAGTCGAAGTTCTTTAAAAAAAAACTAAGACTCAACCTCGCACACTCACTCACACAGAAACACCATTGCACACACTGATACACACACACACACTAAAATGCTCGTACTTCACATAGTTCCACTTGTTCATGTGTATATATATTTTTATTTTTGTTTTCTGTTCGTTTTTTTTTTTGTTATTCTTTTTCCTGATCTTAGATTCTAATTCCGATTCTATATTTTAACCTTATTTTAGCTTTATTTTTAATCTATTTTTATTGTGTAAACTGTTTTTGATAAGCTGTATAGGTTTAAGAAATAAAAAAATAAAATAAATCTACGAATTTTATCAACGCCATCTATCGAGCACATTATTCAACACTTCAACCGCGCCCGCGCGCACTGCGTTATTTGTTATTTTTTTTACCTCTCATAAGTTTTAATATTAAGATTAACTTATATTAGAACATATTTAACAATATATATAACTAATCAATCAATATAAGTGTTTAAAAATTTTAAAGCAGTGGTTGAAGTAAATTTTCAATTGACCATAACTTCTTTTTCTCTTAACCGATTTTGACAAAATAAACTTTTGACAACGCTCCTAATTATATGTAATCCAACTGTGAAAACCGCGTTCAAATCCGTTCAGTCGTTTTCAAGTTATAACGTACCAGACAGACAGACAGACAGACAGACAGACAGACAAGAATTCCAAAAATTGGTTTTTTGGTGTCTATGACTCTTCTTTAATTGCCTCCTTTCAGTTTTTTGGAAAAATATTTAATGTACAGATTTTCGATTTTTACTGTCTTATTATTAGTATTATTATTAGTATAGATGAACTATTTCTGGAACATTCCGTATGACGTCATCCTATTGTGTTTTCAGGTATTACAGAACAGCTGTACTACTCCGATGGTACATTGGTTGTGCAAGGGGAATCCGGTTACCATGACGACACGATATGTTACATTACCTGCTCTGATACGCATTTGCTTGTGGGACGTGATTCGGGGACAATATTACTCTTCTCTCTAATTAACTTCAAGAAAATCACACAAATCAATATGAACAGTAAGCCGTATAGGTTGGGGTTAAATTGCAATTCGAGGTAAGTGATGATGAATTCGTTACAGAGTTACCGGAGGTTTGTTTTAACTTTTGTTAATATAATTCAATACCATACACATTCAAATTTCCTTTGCAATGGCAAAGACACAATGAAAAAAGCATGTGAAATAGCATCTAAAATATTTATCGTGTGGAGCGAGACTATGAGTACGAGTTATATAAGTACCGTTTTGAGAAAATAACATTTGAATTTATAACATTCCAGTAAATTCTTCGTGATAGATCAGCCGGGTAACCTCTATATATTGGAGACGGAAATGGCCAATAATATTAGCATGGGCCAAGCTGTGCGTAAGGACGCGTGGGGTGCGCTTTGGGCTGCCGACAATCCTCGGCTACTTGCAGTGGCTGAAAAGGCCAGGTTGTATGTAATGAGAGATCTGGACCCAGAAGAGCCACTCACTATGAATGGATATTTGTGTGCTTTTAAGGTATCAATTTCACATACGATGGCTAAGTCAAAAAGTTTATATGTAAATAGATGTTCCCCGTGCTTCGTTTGTACTTGTCATTAATAACTTTTTTAAAAATGGGGTTTTTTCAAAAAAGTTGTTCTCAGTAGTAAAAATAGGTCGTAAATGGTTGGCAAAAGGCCCAATGTTCGAGTTCGTGAAGAATATGAAGATGATGATTTAAATAAAGATAACACGTTATTTATTTATGCATATAGAGTTAAGATCGCATGTAAAATTATCATTATGAAAACCTAACTTAATGTCAAATATTTGAATTAGTTGTGAATATATTTTACTGGTTACGGATTCTATTTAAAAATAATAGACAAACTGAACGAACCATTTCTTCTACTACAAACCAAGGTATTACGTTATTGAATAATTTGTTTTAAAATATCCTTGTCGATAGGATTTGGAAATAACAACAGCACTTTTGGATAGTTTAACGGACAAATGCACTCCGCAACATATAGTGAGTGTCGAAGTGAAGTCATTGCGAGACACGCGACAACTGATCGAGAAGGTTGGCTTGAAGGAGGCGGAGAATTTTATTAAGGATAATCCACATCCTAAATTATGGTGAGTACAAATCTATTGCTGAATTTAGTATCAACCGACGGATAATTAGAAAACGTACGTTGATTCTCAGTTCTTCAGTTTGCAATTGCCCAGACACGCTGAACACACTAATAATTTATGTCATAAATCAAATAATGTTGAATCAAACTTTATGAATGGTAATTTTTTTTATATGTTTTATCAATTAGTTATTTAACTTTTGCGCCGAGTTCTTCATGAAAAAAATATGTGTTTTGAAATTTGAGAGTTTTGATTATTGAAATATAAAAGTAAAATGATCAAAGAAAGGGAATCAATCATTGGCTCATAAGTTCTATTTAATTATTGAGTGTTCTAATACCTGACGAGAAAATGGGCGTTTTTTTTTTTAAATTAGGCGTAAGGCTTGCGTACAATAACATCTTAGCGTGTACATGTAATAGACAGGCCAGCCAGGGGGGGGGGCAATAAATGGTATCGATTGGTTTAAAGTTAAGAAGTATTTTTTGTGATGCTTTTTAATTGGTCCCTTGTCAAATGACAGGGCAGGCCACTAGTTAGCCGGGGCAGTATACACTGCCGCGGTAATATATCCAAGTACATACTTGGATATGTTACTATACACGTTAAAAAACACTAGAACTGTCTGAAGATTCATAAGGGTACGAAAGTTGCTATAAATAAAATATTTTTTTATTTATTGATTTATTAAACATATTTCATTCAGGCTTTTATTAGCAGAGGCAGCCCTCAAAAAATTCGAAACAGAATCCGCATTAGAAACAGCAGAGGCTGCTTTTGTAAGAAGGAACGATTACGCCGGAGTTAGATTTGTCTCCAGACTGAATGCACTGCACTCTAATGCACTTAAAAAGGCTGAAATTTTTGCATACTTTAAAGATTTTGACGCCGCTGAGAAAATATATCACGATGAGGATAGGCGGTGAGTTTTGTATGGTCTTTATGTATGATTACATACAGATATTGAAAAGATTATTTATGAAGGGTTTCACCGGATCTCATAATATCAACTCAATAACTTACATCAAGCTAATTTGAAAGTCAAATTAACTTGATGGCAATAATAGAGATCCGTTTGACACAAGCGTGGTACGTCGGCGCCATCTTGTTTAAGATGGCTGCCTACTAAAAGCGATAATGGCACTTCGTTAAGGTTAATATTATATTTATCACAATCCTAAATAATACATTTAGGATTGCAACAAAATAATTTTTTTTTAGCGATTTGGCGATTGCTCTAAGGAAGCGATTAGGACATTGGTTTAGAGTTGTGGATCTTTTAAAAATGTCTGTGACGACGACTGAGACTCAGATGAAGCATGCTTACAGTAATATTGGCGACTATTACATCGATAGGCAGAATTGGTAAGTTTTATTATTTCAAGCCCTTTTTTATAGAAGCTTTTCAAAGATTTTTACAAGTTTATTTACTTAGGCTTCTTTGTGTCAAAAATGTTTTTGGGGTAAGTCTCAGAGAGCGTGGCTAGCACGTGTGCGAACTGTGAAGATTTGTCCGCAAAACAACATAATAACAACTTTTGTTTTCTTAAATGTGATTTATCTTTTTCTGTAGGTAACATGTACTTCGAAAATAAACTTTCTTAAATTAGTACCTGTGTTTTCAGGGCAGGTGCTATAGAATATTACACGATGTCAAATAATACAGAGGGGTTGAAAAAATGTTACATGGCGATAGAGGATAGTGCTGCGCTCACTAAACTCACTTCGCCTAGGAGCAATAAGGTACTTTTTGTCATGATCAAAAGATACATACATACTTCAAAGTGTTTGAATTTATTAAAAGGCAATTTGTTTATATCGCTAACAGATAGATGGCGCTGGAAAACAAATAACCTCGGAAGTTGAATTAAACCAAAAGCCCTCAATATTAAGGATAACACAATTGAGAGAGAGCGGTAAAATGTTACAGGCGGCAAATATGGCCTATCAGGTAATTCTTTTTTTATTTAAACGTTTAGAAGTAGCACTAACACTAAGCACTTTTTATTAGCTCAGTTGTTGTCATAGACAAAAGTCGCCAGGCCATTTAACTGATGATCTTAGCGTCAAATGAAACAAAATATTCCCAAACCCAACCGACCAGTACACATTAAGTACTTACAATTACGACGAACGAAGCGAATGTGGTTTCCAATTGTAATAGCGATAAAAAATACTTTGTCACAAAAATAATAAATTATAATAAATAAATTTAGTTGGCGCATCTGAAAGCCTCGGAAAACAGTTCACCATGGACGATAAAAAAGTTGTATGTTCTTGCCGGACACATGTTTAACCAGGCTACTGTTGGTGAGTTAAGATTTATAACATGAAAATAAAATAAAATCGGGTATCTTTTAGGGATAAAGTATATTCGCATCTTTAATGAAAATTCAAACACTCAAATGTATCAAGTGACTTTTTCTGCGATAACTTTAATTCAATTCATTTTATAATATACTTAATTTTGTGCTTATGTAATGGTAGACTGCATCGTTAACAAATAAGTTTACGACTCAGTCATGAACTCATAGAGGGTCCCAAAAGCCGTGAAGCGTCGCGTTCGTACCGATCTGCGCAGGCGCAGCAATGGGCATGTCTGGCAATATCCCGCGCGCGCGCAGTTCCCTTCCGTTCTGACATGGCACTACGCGCCGCAGCCCGACTAGCCGCCGTATTGGATGAGTTACACGAAGCGCAGCATATACAGGTATTTACAAGAGCCGTGTAGGACTGGTTAAGTTATTTTAGTACAGGAATATTTAAGTGTTTTTTAATTAAAATAGAGACAGATAATTATTTTATTTAATGGGGCACACCAACAACATATATAACAAATATAACTTAAGCAAAGCTATAAGAACACACAAGACATGTATGTGTATAAAGGTATGCACAGCATTACAGATATGCATAGAAAATAAAAAACATTGACAAGGAACAAAACAATTTTATATCTATACACACAGAATACAATTACACAAACTATGAAAGAAGAAAGTATATTGTAGAGATTGCTGATAAAGTTGTCACATAAATCTACATAATATTAATAATATGAGCCGTGCAGCAAATACGATTTCATGGATATACCACCGCATAACTTTGTCTATTAAAAGCAAAATATAGAATTTTTGTTTCACTGATTACCAACCTAGCATACCTGATTGGTTTTATCCAGAAATATTTCACAATGTTTTTGTTACTTAATAACGTATACATAAGAACTAATGTTAATTCTAATCAGCATAACATCGATTAATAACATATTACGTAAAGTAGCGTTTGCTTGTTAATTTCCACAGTTACTATAAGGTCCATATTCTAAGTCAAGACACTCAAGCACTAATTCTAGATTTGAGTGTCGATTGCATAAAATAAAAATAGACTTATGTACGACTATGGAGTCGTGATTCTATCTTCAATAATATGTACCTTGATTTCAAATAAATTGTGTTTAAATGGCACGGAGATACTTAATTGGGCACGCAACGTCAAAAGAAAGCTAGCAGATTAGGGTAAAAATGTGCAGTTGGAAACAGGCGTAATGAAATTTATATTTTAAACGTTTGATTTTGTAAAATTAGCCTAATTTATATCTTTGTACCATTTTTGTATAAATTAAATAATTATCACCTACATTAAATTGTCCTCGTAAGCATTTAGAAGCATAGTGGTAATTTTATTAATCTCATAACCTAACCTTTCAAGAAACTTTCTGTTCGTCTGATATCTTTAAATATGTTATAGGCTTGGTGTACGATCGCTGCTATAGCTTTACAAGCTAGAGCGTTTGAATTGTGTTCAAAAGCATTTATCAAACTGGAAGCTATTGAAGTAAGTAGATATTATATACGGGATTTAGTAATCGTACACATTTTTTTTTCTTAATTAAAATAAATATTTAAAGTTTAATATTGGCTTGTTTATGCAAACCAGCGAACTGGTAAGCGATCGATTTCGAGTTGAATTAACATTTGATTATCTAATCTACAACACACACAGTAATTGCCTATAGTAATTATATTGGCTAATTTAATATTAAATTTAGTTATAAATTACATCGAAAGTTAATTAAATTTCTTGATTTCCTTTTAACAATTAAATTATTTTAATCTTTAAATAACCCTTTTTCAGCCTAAAACATTTGAAAATTTGGCTATAGAAATATTTACAAAATGCAAACCAAAAGACTTGAAGGGAAATAAAATAGAATGTCCTAATTGCCAATTTTCTATGCTAGACTGGTAAGTTTTGAATATTTGTAACTTTATATTGATAAAGGGTTTGAAGTTAGCATAGAAGATACAAATTACTTAGGTTTAATGTATATCCAATTAAACTAAATTTCCAAATTGTTTACCAGGCCAATAAGTAGCAGGCAAAATCTAGTTTGTAATAAATTCAATAATCAAAAAATATATGTTTACATAATTTCCTTAAGTTTATAGTTAAAATCTTTGTAGTCTTAATAAAACAACACTGCAAGGTTATTATAACCTTGTATGACTTCGTTATAATATTAAATGAACCAAGGTAATTAAATGTTAAGTTAAAAACTTTTAGGATGGTTTCATGTTCTGGATGTAACACAGAATTCCCAGGTTGTGTTGTTACTGGACGAACATTAGTTATGCCGAATACAGTGTGGACATGTACAAAATGCAACTCGCATGTTCAACAACATGAACTCGTACTCAGGCACTCATGCCCAACCTGCCACTCTCCATTACAATAAGATTTAAATAAAATCAGTCCATACACACAATTTTTTTTATTTAATCTACCACCTTTTGTCTCTGACATTGCTATGGAATCATTTATCAGCTGACTAGATAACTTCTATATCTCAAATGTAGGGCAAATATTTCATTCAAAATTAAAGCAATTTTTTACGTATAAAAGATAAGATAAAGAATGTATCACTGAAATTGAATGATGCAATGCATAATATGTATATAAACCTGAGTCCAAGACTGACAAGATTATATTTTAAAATATAAAAAAATAGTAATGGTAATCTTTCATTATATTGCAACAGCTTAAGGTTCCTTATTACATAAAAATAACCCAATAGTTGCTAATACGCAACTAAATTAAATGATTTGTTACAATTGTTTAATTTTTGTTACTGCCCAAAATTATTAGATGGCATTTCCATTTTTGAAAACTGCAAAGTATTATCTATTATTTGGAACAGTTCTGGTGGTTGTGGAATTCTTCCAGTCTCCAACTTAGACCACAGCGGTATGTTGTTGAGGGATATTTCAAATGCACCAGAAGATACAAGTTGACCTTCAATCATATTAGCCATGAAAAACATCATCATACAGGCATAGAGCTTGTTTTCCAAACACCAACTCCACCAAGAAGGCTGTGGCTTATTAAGCCATGCAAATATATTTACTCCACTAAGAATACACATTATTACTATCATCTTTCCAAAACCCTGTAACAAAAATTAATATTCACTAGACTAATTCAAATAGTAATATTAAAACGAACATGATACATCAAATACTTACAATCAATCTTGAAAGATACATATTTAAACCAGGTGGATCATAATTTGATCCAATAACTGATATTTCTGGATACTTTTGTTGTATTATTCCAGCGTAGTCCTCAAACACTTTTCTATAACCACATGAATAACTGAAACATAATAGTAGGGTCCAGCAAATGTATAAATTGAAATGTTAATATAAACCCACATACCAGTAATAAATGTTCATGATATGGCCCATTCCTTGTCCGATTTTAGAAATGCTCTCTCCATCATTCTCATTAGCTAGGACAACGTTATCAGATGACAAAAGGAGACACAATAACAAACATGTAATTAAGAAAATAATGCAACTGGTCATAGATGTGGACATTGTGGAAAAGCTCATGGATTTTCCTGAAGATATATAATCCCTAAACTAATCCCCACAGTGTCTTTCGATTTGTTAAACGAATTATGATGTCACGAGTCACAACTCAGACGCTAACTATAAAGAAAAATGAAGTGTCCGGTGTCGTCTCAAAAATGAAAATAAGCAAATTTAGCCATTATTTGTGTCAATGCCAGAGTCGTGTGTAGTACCTGTAGACTCAAGTCTATAATCTGTATTAGAAGTTAAGTAGATATTATTATTATGAATTAACACAAGTCAAAACCTTAATTAATATAAAATATTGCGTGCATTTTGTGTTTGATTAGGATTTTGTTATATTCATTCCAAAGCTGCTTTCTTTTTGGAATGTGTACGTTGCAAAAAATCGATAGTTATTGTTGACCAAAACTTATCCTTGTAATGGGAATTTGTTTACGCCTTTCTTACCGGCCTGACCTAAAAGCAATTTGTGTGTCTGCCTTAAATTATCGCCCCAATCGGAATAATTTAATTGTAATTTTGGCTGAAGTTTTTTTTTTATAAAAACATTATAAATAGAAATATAGCCATTGTTCTGATTTTCATAAAAGTAAAGTTAATTAAGATTTAACTTTAGGGTAATACATTATAATACATTTATTATTACCGAAGGAATATCTTTTTCACCACACCCGGCAACACTGAAACACGCTGCGTTCAGACTTCCGTAATAATATTAGCAGATTCGCAATTTGTACTTCAACTTGGTGTTTTATATCCGAACGCACTTAGATTAAACTTCGAAAAAAACAAACGTATTACTACCAACTCAATTTATCAGCGTAATGTAGTGAGCGGTTGGGCATTTCTAAAATGAATAAATTTGTATAATTATTTACTTTGATTTAAATGGTGATGCCCTAAGCAGTAAGCATATTCATGAATTCGCAATAGCGATATTTTATAAAAAACTGGTTTAAAAAACTATGTTCAATGTATATCAAACGAGTTATTTGTAATTGCAATATTGATATGATGAATGGTTATGATTTGAGCAATGATTATGTTATTGCCGAACTTGTTAAAGATCACATTTTAGAAAACATCTTCTCTTTTCTTAATTTGAAAGATTTGAAGAATTGCATGTCAGTATGTAAAACATGGTTTAGAATACTCAGTGACGAGAACAACGAGCTGTGGCGGTTTCATTGCATTAGAAGATTGTCCGAGGAAGTTTTGAGGTCGGACTTACTTTCAAATTTACCTACATATAAAACTAAGTTAAGAGCATATCTACATGCATGGAGCCCATATGACTGTTCCCGAAATATTTATATTAAACCAAACGGATTTACTCTTCACAGGTAATTTGTGTTACTAATAGCTATTGATAAGTGTGCATTTAAATATGTTTTTTTATTTTTATTCTCTGCAAACAGATAAAAATTTGTTATATGTTTTTAGAAATCCTGTTGCCCAGAGTACAGATGCTTGTAGGGGCAAAATTGGATTTTGTAGAGGAAGACATGCTTGGGAAGTTATTTGGGAAGGACCATTGGGTACTGTTGCTGTAATAGGAGTTTCAACCAAACAAGCCCCATTGCAATGTCAAGGTTATGTGGGCTTACTAGGTTCTGATGAGAATAGCTGGGGCTGGAATCTAGTTGATAATATATTATTACATAATGGAGAAACTCAAGGAGAATATCCCTTGTTGAACAACAGTCCTAAATATCAAGTTAGTTAATTTTGTCATTTTAAGTTCATTTGATGCTTACAGACAATATATTGTTATTTAATATTTTTGATTGTTATTTTTTAAGGTTGGAGAACGGGTCAGAGTAATTTTGGACTGTGATTCAGGCACTTTGTGTTTTGAAAAAAAATATGAATTTTTAGGAGTTGCATTCAGAAGTAAGTTATTGAGTACATCAATGACTATTTTTTATTCAAAATATTTGTTGTTTATACTTATAAAATAATACTATCACTTATAAAAATTTGCAGATCTCCCTTATAACACCAAATTATACCCAACAGTGTCAGCAGTGTATGGTAATACTGAAGTATCAATGGTGTATGTTGGATTACCTCTAGATGGCTGATATGAAGTAATGTTTATAGTTTAAGAAATATTCTAGTCAATAGAGTGTGATATTTTAGGTATGTAAATATTTTTGGAATTGGTGTCGAGCTACAGGATTTTAAAAAATGAGTTTCATACTATTTTTAATATAGATCACAAATCCAGCTTCTATTTGGACACAAAAAATACTTGCTGCTAGCACCTAATTGCAGATTGCAAGTGTCAAGGATTTTCTGTGTAGAAAGAAGCATGTACAGAAAGGATATGGATAGGATTAACATGCAAATATTTTCCTGGTGCTTGTGTGGATGTTATTTGCTAAAATTTTACTGGGAAATTAGTTTATTTTACAGTTCATTTATGATCTCATATTGTTAAAAGCAAGTAAGTTTTTACTTTTAGGATGTAAGTTATTGTGTAAATTTAAGACCTTTTGTTTTGTGTTTAGGCTTAAACAGAACACCATGAAGGGTTTTGTTAGAAATTGCTATAAAATTTCTTACTATGTTTTTCAAAACAAGATAACTCAGATATACATATAGGTAATAAATAATGCTTTAATGCTAGTCATGACCATGTTGATAGGTTAGTAATAATACTTCAATGGTTTCTTTATATTTCAAATTTCAATAATTCATGAACTTTAATGTTTTTAATAACTTAGCACCACTTGATACAAAACCATTTCTTAATGATGTAAGCTTTGTATTAGTTTTTTTTTTCTACACAGTATATGAATTTTTACACTATGTTTGTTTAAGTTCAATTATGAATAACACCAATTGCAATAAAGTAATAACTATTAAATAAATTTATGATTAAAAGACCACCCATGGCTCAACATTTTAATTGTGAAATATTTTCTTCAAAGATGTCTGTGCGAAAATGAAAGCAATCTAGCACATATCTATTTAATTAAATGAAAATTTAGCGCATCTATATCTTGTGACTACCATGTGCTGAGTATACAGGCTTCCAAATATCACATTATAACCTCCGCGAAATTGAAGTAGTGATGTTTTATCGGAATAGTTCATTCCCATGTAATATCTTCTATTCAACATGCTCTTTACGCTCTAAGATATTATCTAGTAAATTATCTTTCATCTTTGGTTTTACTTTAGTAGGCGGAAACTTTGTAAGGCAAAATTCTGCAACTAGGCAGAAAAGTTTACACAGCATAGGACACAGTATTGCTTGATGTAATACAGCAGCTATGCGGTACCATGGACCATCAAATGGATCTAATATTGCTGGACACAGCATGTGGTTTAAGTTAACTTGAGCTGGCTGAAACAAAAACAAATTACTTTTACACCTTAAGTGTAATTTGAATTTGTAATGAATCAATTCACAATCCAATAATGAACAACAAACATTATTATAGAAAAATGTATTATTTGACTAATTCTATATTAAATACTGTTAAAAAAATTAAATACTTACTATGGCAATTATTTGTAAAATAACAAAGTGATATAGCAGATTAAGAGCATAACTAAATATAGCCCAATTAAAGTCCCAAAAAGGTTCTATATTATAAACACCTGTAATTTAAACCATAATTAAAAGTTTATTATACTATATGAAGTATAAAAAAAAACTGATTAGTTACCCACCACCAATTCTGAGCAAATAATAAGGTATGACAAACATCATTCCATGTTGAATCCAATACAGTGCAGCTTCTGCAAGTATCTAAGGCAAATATATAAATATTCAAATGGATTTTTGATAGAATTTTACCATAAATGTCTCGTATATTGAAAAAAAATACATATTCTCAATCAAACCTTCATCATATCACACTTACAGTTCTTGAGGCAGTCTCTGGAAAGAGAAAAGCTAATAATGGTCCATTTAACAAGTTTAAATGAATTCTGAACAGTGTTGTAACTGTTTTACTTGGTGGTGCAGACAATAAGTATATCTGAAATAAAAATTCAGATTTATTCTTTATAGAACTAGTAAAATACAATTAAAAAATATCCTTAAGAACAATGCATTATTAATCTTATTTTTACACTTTAGTTTTATCTTACTTACTTGCATTAATGTAGTAACATGGCATGGATTTAATAAATATATAACAGTTCGTGATGCAAATTTAAAACCAATTTCCATTCCCCATAATAAGGCCAGTAAAATCACAAGTAATCTCTTGCCACCTCTGTCACTTTTAACATATGAATCTTCATGTGGAATGTTTAACTTTGAATATGTTTTTGCCTTGGAAGTAAAAAATATTATTAAAAATATATAGTTGAATAATTTACATAAATGTTATCTTTGGAGTTGAAAAAAATGTCAAATCAATCAATTGTCGTGTAATTATCGTCGGCACTTAATTAAATTACTAAATGCCAATTAGTTTAATAAATAAGGCTTCACTTAGAGACTAAAAACGAGAAATGAACAAATATAATAAAATACTTACAATAACATAAATACAAATACTTGTCACAATAATTGTCTCAATTATTTTTCGTTGCGTTGATAAAAAATATGCGCATTCTGGGCCCACATTTCTTGGTACAGCTTTATTTGCTCCACTGTAAGCCCATTCAAACATTGTGGTTTCGATTTTTCTTTAATTTTATAACTGACACATTATAGTTTGAAATATCTTATATGCAAATGTTACTTGAATAATAGTAAAATAATTTAAGAAGTATTAGTATCCATTTTAACTGTCAATAATTAATTATGAATTTTAAATTTACTGTACAATAAGTTCTGACTTAGTGACTTCAGCCTTCGCTCTAGAGAAGTTATTAGTTAACTATTCAACGTAAACCACAGAGTCAGGCTATGGTATTGACCATTTTTTACTGTGATTTGTTATAATGTCATTTAGGTGACATCTGTGAAATGACAATGACATAAGAAAAGTAAATAGACTGAAGAGAAATAGGAATTACTCTACTTGATCTGTGGTGTGACCTCTGTGGCGATATGTTAAAATATGGGCAAATAACCAAAAATATCTTCTTCTTTGTTACTGAAGGCTTTTTTGTTTTGAAATCCTCTTATTAATAAATAAACTTTAGAAACATAATCGATCAAATTAATTTATAAAAAAAAACAATCAATTTTTTAAAGCTTTGTATCATTAATTATGCCGTAATCACGTATACAAACTTATCCTTATTCTATGCACAATTTCCGAGTGTCGATGTGTAAGCTATAAGATGATATCAATTTTATGGTTTTGTTTTATGTTCCGTAGTATGGTAGCCTACTTTATTCTATTTTCTATGAATCTTCGTATCTCTCATAGATATATTATTTACTGCGATGTCTTCCGACTCACTCCGACACACCTTTCTACATATGTTTAACATAGATTAAATTAATTAAGATTATATAATTATGACGATATGTTGTTTTCTTATACATTTTAACACTGCAAAAACTGCTAACACGAAAGTGGCAAGTCCACCAATTTCAAGTGTCACACTAACAAGGTGGCCTGTGTGTTTCCTTTAAACTTTCTCTTCTCTAGAAAGTCTTTCAGAATTTGTAGTTATCGGTTGGTAGCCATTAGTCTAGGTCTTTAATAATTATAATAATACGTAAACTGTGTTACAGAATTATAGTTTATAAGGAAACCGCTCCCAAAACGAAAACTGCATATACCTACTTAAGACTTACCGACAGTTTTAGTATGAATGGTATAATTAATCTCTTTAATTAAACAGCACCAATATTTTAATGTTATAATATATTTAATGAAACCTTATAAATAATCTATTAATAAACACATTATTTATTAATCTATCTACAATGGCAGTGCTTACTGTTAATTATATTTTGTTGTTGTTTTAAATACATAAATGTAGCTTATGTCGTTCTAGTTAAGGAAACTTTAATCCATCTTCTAATGACTAATAATTAAACATAAAATTTTGTATTTTTATGTACAAGTAAAGCCATATTTAGTAGATTGAAATGGAACGATTTAATTAATTAATGTTTCCGTGGCTTTATTTATTAAATATATATACTGATCAAACAATACAACAATACTTTACATAACATACATTTTATACAGTCGATATAACAAAATAAGACATGTTTATCTCGGATATATTCTTTAAATTATGGTTGAGAAATGCATACCGCGTCGTTAATAATGAATATAATCTGTGTAGGTTTTAATCTTACTCTAAACTTACGTTAAGAAGCTTTGGTGTGCGAGTTTTTTATTATGGAATCAATATATTTAACGTCGTATTGCGATTTTTTCAATTTATATAAAATATTATTTATGTCAAAATTTTAATTCCTAATTTATTTGTTATCGAAACTTAGCATGATAACTACGTATTTTTTATACAAACAGCGCACCTGGAAACTCTTTGTAATAAACGGCCTGCTTTTAAAGTTTCGCGTTCGGGCATTTCAAACTGTTTATTTTCTTCGATAGTTGTCATCCAAAAACTGAGTTCATTGGCGAAGTGATGACAAGAGCCTATCTCACCGTTACATTCTATGAATGGTGTGGCGCGGAAATCTTCGAGACACGATCCGGGGCTCGCAAGTGCCTGTCCACCTCCATTACCTCCTGCACCGGTATGCTAAAAAGACAAACATATATATTAATTTTACGAGCGTCAGAATTATTTACATAAGTTAGTTGAACTATAACTAGTTGGAAAAAAAATCATTTTCTGAGTTGTGTTTCCTGAATTGTGAAAGAGGACTAGATTAAGATGGTATTCTTTCTTGTCTATACTTACCATAACAAAACTGTATCCTATCCATAATGAACTCCATCCAATCGGGCAGCTGGGTATATCTAGCGTTTGACTGTGAACTGCTAATACATTCGCGGGGACTTCGCAAACGACACATCTGGATATATGTTTCTTAATTTCATTATTTTCCACTGGCATCATAGGTATTGGATTGTTAGTAGATAGCCAGTAGCTTCGATCATTTCTGCTTGCATAACTACATACGTCATTGAGATTACAGAACAGGAATGGCATTGTACTGAATTTCCGAACGCAAGAACCAGCATGGCCAAGATCTTGATTATGGGCTTTTTCGTTTCCATCAATGTAGAGCAAAGAATATCCATCCCACAGCTTAACATGGCCTTGTTCACACTCTGGCACTATTTCAGTCTGACTATGTTTCACCAGCAGAATTCCTGTTAAGTAATCTCTATTTTGACAGGATGCGCCCGGAGGCCCTGGAGCACCAGTGAGCCCAGTGCGACCTGTTTCACCTTGTTCACCTTGATAACCTTGTAACCCTTTTATTCCTACAAAGCCTGGTGGTCCTCTAGGACCTGGGGGTCCTTGATTTCCTTTTTCACCGGGTTTGCCGTCAAATCCTCTTGTTCCAGGCATACCGTCTTGGCCTGAAGCACCTTCAACTCCAGGTGGACCTCTAGGACCAGGTTCTCCCTTTGCACCGTATACAACTATAGCTGCATCCCCTTTATCGCCTTTTAAACCTTCCATTCCAGGGAAACCTATCCTACCTTCGAAACCTCTGTCACCTTTCTCTCCTTCTACACCCATTAGTCCTGGTTGTCCATTTTGCCCATTAAATCCTCGATCTCCTTTTTCGCCAGCTTCTCCCATGAGGCCAGGTAGTCCAGGTACACCTTGGTCACCTTTTTGTCCTTGTGCACCAAATCCAGTAGCACCTTTCTCTCCCTGTTCTCCTTTTTGGCCTATAAATCCTGGAGGTCCCATTGCCCCAGGGGTTCCATCAAATCCTGGTGGCCCTGCAATGCCTTCGCGACCTTGATCTCCTTTTTCTCCCTGTGGGCCTGGTGCTCCATTATTACCAGGTTGTCCTGTTTGTCCCGGTAAACCGGGCAATCCCTGCTCTCCTTTATCTCCAGTTGCACCTGGTAAGCCACGTCCACCATGTTTACCTGAAATACCTGGCAAACCTTTTTCTCCTTTAATGGTGCGACCAAATATGCCCATTGGTCCAGCCGGGCCTATATCACCTGAAAAAAATATGTTTTTATCCTATGAGAAATAGAGAAAATATTCGTATTATTTTATAACAATCCCACTAATTACATTTTTTTCCATTGTTTGGGAGAGAGTAAGAGTTCAGTTATAAATTTTGTGCTGTGTGTGATGCACCCAAAACAGTTAAATTTAAATATTTTGTCATTGTCGGCAATTTGCTCAGCATCGAAACAGTTCAATTCTTGAGTAGCCTTACAATACTTTGTTATTTTAATTGTCAGTAGCACAATTTTGTATTAATTGTTTATTTTAAAAGAGCAGCTATCGAGTTTCTTGCCGGTTCTTCTTGGTAGATGACTTCCAAACCGGTGGTAGTGTAAAAATTGACGATTCAAAAGTGTCTTTATAAAGACATAGACATATTTTGAGTTTGAGTTTAAGATTGTCATAACATTATATTTTCCCTTATCAAAGAGAAGTATTGCTCAGGACTATATTGTGAATAGATACAGATTATATTATAATGTGGACAACTAACTACTTTATCGAGCTGAGAACGAAATGTGTGTCACTAAAGTGTTACAAGAATTTTATGCAAAGTGTATTGTTTGATTCGATAATTATATAAGATTTCTTTTGATTATTTACCTTTTTCACCTCTGACACCGGTTTGACCGTACTCTCCTCTTTCACCTGTGAATCCACGCTCACCCTTTTCACCCTCTTGGCCTTGCTGTCCGTCTCGTCCAGGTTCACCTTTCTGCCCTGTTGGACCACGTAATCCTGGGAGACCTATATCTCCTTTAACTCCTTTTACGTTAATTGATGGTCCAGGAAGTCCCCTGTCTCCCTTTTGACCAGGATATCCTTGGTCGCCTACTAAGCCTGGAGGTCCGAATGGTCCTAAGTCTCCCTTTTGCCCGTCAAATCCATCTCTGCCAGAAAATCCTCTATCTCCTTTGTCTCCCCTAATGCCTACTAGACCAGGTATACCAGCCGGACCCTCACGGCCAGGTGATCCATCATTTCCTGGACGTCCTGGTAAACCTACCTTCCCTTCTACACCTCTATCTCCTTTAAGACCATTTAATCCGGGCAAGCCATGGCTACCCTTTTCACCGGGTTCGCCAGCTGTTCCAGGGGTGCCAGGAAGTCCCATGTTACCCTTTTCTCCCGGAAGTCCTGGTAACCCTATGCCAGATAAACCAATGTCTCCCTTTTCTCCTTTTTGTCCATCTTCACCAGGTTGTCCGTCTAATCCTCTTAAACCTGGTATACCTGGAAAACCTCTTTCGCCCTTTTCTGCAGCTCTACCGGGTACACCTTTTTGTCCCAATGGTCCGGGAAATCCTCTTTCACCTTTCTCACCCGTGATTCCTGTTCTACCTGGTAGTCCTGGGAGCCCTTGAAGGCCTTGATCTCCTTTTTGTCCATCTATTCCAATGGCTCCAATTTTTCCAGGCAAACCTGATTGTCCAGGAACACCTGGAGAACCTAAGTCTCCTTTATCACCTTTATCTCCAGGACTACCCTCATATCCTGTAGCACCCTTCAAGCCTGGACGACCTCGAGGACCTGGGAAACCTTTCAGGCCTTCTATTCCTTGATTGCCTTTATCGCCTTTTTCGCCAGGTAGACCAACAAGACCCGAGTTTCCTTGTTTACCCGGATAACCTTGCTGGCCCTTTGGTCCATTCCTTCCCGGTGAACCTGGTATTCCCGGAACACCCGGGGGTCCAACTGGTCCTGCTTCACCTTTAATACCTGCAGGTCCCGGAAATCCAGGAGAACCAGCAAATCCTCTATCACCCTTTTCACCTGTCAAACCTACTGGCCCCATAGGTCCATCCTTACCAGGTGTTCCAGGTATACCTCTCAATCCAATGTCTCCTTTTTTACCTATATATCCAGTTGGACCGGGAGGTCCCGGCATTGATGGTCCAATTTCACCTTTATCTCCCTTTAAACCAGGAAGACCAGGAAATCCTCTTGGTCCTGTGTCACCAGGTGTACCAGGAAAACCCATTGATCCTAAGTCTCCTTTATCTCCTTTAAGTCCTGGATAACCTCGGGGTCCAACAGGACCAGTACGTCCAGATAATCCCTTTTGTCCTTTATCTCCTGTCAAACCCGTGAAACCTGTGTCACCCTTTTCCCCGGGCACTCCTAAAATTAAATGCAATATAATTATTAATAATGATGTCAAAGCAAATGTATAAATTCAAAAAATATGTGATTACACTCGGGTCTTACCTTGCGGGCCTAGAGGACCTGGTGCTCCTTGATTTCCCTTTTCACCTTTCGTCATTAATTGCAAGTAGTTAGGACATTGTCCAGGTTCACCTTTAAATCCACTTCTTCCTGATATACCTTTATCCCCCTTAAAGCCTTGAGAACCTATCTCGCCTTTCGCTCCCTTAACGGACTGTCCGTTGTTTCCTGGAGTTCCTGGCGTTCCATCAGTACCAGAGATACCGTCATTACCAGGCGTACCCATTCTACCTTGATCACCTTTAAATCCTGGCATTCCACTTAAGCCGCGATCTCCCTTAGGTCCCACGATTCCTCTGTCACCCTTTGGTCCTATAAAACCTTTTTCTCCTTGAGGACCTCTTTCCCCTGGTGGTCCCTTAACTAAATTAGAAGGTATAATTGCATCAGATCCACTCTCTCCAGGAGGCCCCATTGGGCCCTCGTCTCCTCGATCTCCCTAAAATAAATGATAATTTGATTATAGGAAATGTATGATTACGAAGGTTGATTGAATCTAGACCCTTGTATGAATTTATTATTATTTCTTAATGCTGCTACAATTTGACGTGATAATTGTATTAAGTAGGTATTAAACCTTCAAACTTTTATACTTAACAAGAAAATTAATTGTATATATGATATTAAACGCAAGGTCCCTGTGCCTTGCGCCTGGTATTTTCTTGGTCTGAACTATTACCTGAATTCATTTTTTTTATATTTGTCTAAGAAAAACTTATGAGAGACTGCTAATGAGTGCGAGTTTAGTTTAAATGCTTTCGATGTAGAAACTTTCAATTCTACGCGTGGAACACCGTCCACACAGCTGAATAACATTGATTAGTAAGAGTCATCAATAAAATATGAAAAATGTGTGCCTCATGATTTGACTGATTTACCGAAAGATACGCGTACTGAAAGTTGTGTTGCCTATTTTAATCGGTACCGAAATTAAGGAATACTGGATTAAATTGTGAGATGTGACGAAAAGTGGATTAAACATTGTTTTCATTGTTTCACACCAAAGATTGTGTATAATTGAAAAAAAGTTTAATAATATTTATTTCAACTCACCGGAGCACCAACTGAACCTGGTAATCCGTTAAATCCATCAGAACCTCTTTCACCAGACATGCCAACAGGACCAGCAGGACCTCTTTCGCCTCTTTCTCCGGGAAGACCATCAGCTCCATGATCACCTTTTTGTCCTGGACCGCCAGGCCAACACTCATTACATCGGCCTCCGGTTTCTCCTTTATCACCAGGGTTACCAGGTAATCCGTCAAATCCTGGACGTCCTCTTTCACCCTTTTCACCAGGTATTCCCATTTCTCCTGGGCTACCAGGTGTACCTAAAGTTGAATTACCAGGTACACCTCTTAAGCCTTGATAACCACGTTCACCTTTTTGACCTCTTTCTCCGGGTATTCCTGACATTCCAGGATTTCCTCTTTCACCCTAAAATCATTACCACATCATTATTTTAGATTTCATGTATAATTGATATAAATTATGATATGCAATCTTACTGGGATTGAAAAGCCATCCTCTCCCTTAGGACCACGTGGTCCAGTGGGTCCTATTGGTCCGTCATAACCCCGGGGGCCTGTTTCACCCTGCAAACCATCCAGACCTGGCTCTCCTTTGTCGCCTTTGTGACCGGCAGGTCCTTCAATACCAGGTGTACCCGGTTCGCCTTGGCCTCCCGGAGGACCCATGGGACCTGATATACCCCTTTCTCCTGGTCTTCCATCAGAACCTTGGGCACCCGCAGGTCCCATGTATCCTCTTGGTCCAGTTGGACCACGGGGTCCAGTCGTTCTACTTGCTGGTCCAGGGATACCCTTTAACCCTCTTGACCCAGGTTGTCCATCTCTTCCAGGTTCTCCTTTAAGCCCAGGGCGGCCAGATAGTCCCGGTAATCCATATTCGCCTCGATCACCTTTTTGCCCCATTGGGCCTGGTGGACCGAACATACCATCACGACCCTGTGAAATTCATTTAGTTAATGCACTTAGCGATGATAATTCTTTTTACATTTGTTTTATTGATGAATTATATGGGCTTGCAATATTCCTAAATCTTTATCAACGAGGTAACTGTATTTTGAATGTCATATTTTTACTCACTCTTTCTCCTGGATTTCCACGAATACCCTTTTCTCCTTTTATACCCACTTGTCCTATCAATCCCGGCTCACCCATGAGACCGGTATCTCCTTTCTCTCCTATTCTTCCGGGTTCTCCTTTATCACCCTTAGTACCACTATCACCTTTGACTCCTTTAATAGCGCCTTTGTTATCAACTGAAATTAATGGTGCTGGGGGACAGCCAGGGCCTCTATCACCTCTATCTCCCCTGTCTCCTTTGTCTCCCTGTATCGATTGGCCTTTTGATCCTTTCCATCCTTTATCTCCTTTTAAACCTATTGGACCCTGCAAAATTCATTATTTAAAGTGAATTCTTACTGTTTTAAAATAAAAGTTTTGTTTTAATGACTTATTGATAAAATAAAGTTTTCCAATAATTATATGTAATTTGTTACAAAAAAATAGTCATGTAATTGTTTAAATGTAGTTAAAATAAAAGTGTATCTAACCATAGGTCCTGTATTTCCCTTAGGTCCTGCTAGTCCAGTTGAGCCAGATAATCCTACTGGACCCTGAGGTCCTTGCATACCATCAGCGCCGGGCTCTCCTTTTTGTCCTTTCGGAAAACGTCCAATATGAGCGGCCTGACCTTTATCTCCCTTATCTCCTTTGGGTCCTGGAATACCACGGGGACCTTGTGATCCTTTGGACCCCATTATACCAGGATCTCCCTATAAGATTTCAATAAGGAAATGGTTTAAAATGTAGAATCAATCAATGAGTTTTTTTTTGTAAAAATACAAAATTTACTTACATCAGTACCGTTACAACCATCCCTTCCAGGAATTCCGGGTGCTCCAGAGTCACCCTGAGGCCCTGGTGGTCCTGATAATCCAACAAAACCTTGAGCACCAGGTTTTCCTCTTTCACCTTTAGGACCTCGTGGACCTTGCGGTCCCACTTGACCTTTTTGTCCTTTTGGACCTTGAGGACCTTCCGCGCCTTCGTGGCCTGGAAGACCTGTCATTCCCGGTGACCCTTGACGTCCAGGAAATCCCTATAATAGCAATATGTTTAAATAACTCAGTAATATATTTTAAATATCGTCAATAAAAAATAATTTATTGTGACAGTGATTTTTATTTTCAAAACTACAATTACCGCCCAAAACATTGCAATCGTTTAGACTCTGTTTTCTGATTTTTAAATAATATATACACATACACTTAGACATTAACCTGATTCATAAATTACCTACCCTATTTCCCTTTTCAGCAAAACATTTAGGTACACAGCAACCGGGTGCAGTACAGTTGCGTGCAATTTCATTAGATGCAACTCGTTGATGAGTAACGGGATCGTAAATTGCAAAGTTATTACGGGGATGAGTGAGTTGGGATTGGAAGGAGGATTCTTGTGATTGTGAATAGGATGGCTGTGAAGGGTAGGAAGTTTGTTGTGGATAGGAAGGTTGTGAAGGATAGGAAGGTTGTGGAGGATAGAATGCTGGCTGTTGAGAATATGGAGGTGAGGGTTCAACCGTTGGCAAGTCCGGTCGGTTCGATAATCCTCTCGTCGGCCAGTATTCTGTCGGCGGCCATCGACTGGGATTTATATTGTTTTCTTCGATGTCTCCCCTTGCATAAAAGTCATCTTGCTGCATAGAAGATAAAAAAAACATATTTATAGGAAATATATTTGCAATGGAAATGTTTAAAGCAATGTCTAAAAATAAATATTTTCACACAATCCGTAATTTACTATTATTTATTTACTTTAAGACTCTCAGGACTTTACATAATATGATAAAAAAAAATCCGGGTTTGACAGTAAAAAGCGTTTTTATTCGCTTAATTTTGGAAAGGTGGGTTAGCATAATATACTTAAGATTATTTTCTGCATGAAATTCTGGGCTCTCTGGATTCTCTGCTCCAACACTTAAAAAACTACGGTTTATCGCAAGCTCCCATTTTTATAATTAACCTATAATACGACTGACGCGAACGTTGTCAGCAAGTTGATACATTAAATCGCTTCGAAGTTGGTGGCTAAACGTGCGACGTCTCGATCGCAGGGATCCGTAAAGTGCACCCAGGCTTTATATTCGTAAAAATTCTTATTAGTTAAAAAACTTATTATGTAACTGTATTTATTTATAATTTTGATTAAACTTTTAAAACTTATGGCAATTGATATTAAGATGGTACAAAATACGGAAAAAGATATTCTTACTGTTGTTTTTATAAAAATGATTGTTCCCTTGGATTAGATGATGAGAGATGTGAGAATTTAAAAATACTTTAAGCCATTTATATATAACAATAACAGGTTTTTTATACTTCTACTTCTAGACTATTCATATTTTCTTAGACCAGGCACGGCAAAACTTTATCCTCCGAGTGTTATTAATTGTAAACAAAGTACAAGGTGGACTAAAGTGTATTCATTTTATTTTTTATATTTATTAGGATTGAAAACGAGAATAACTCCAAAGATTAATAGTGAAACCTTAGATATAACAAGGCGAAAGAATTAAAAAATAAAACATATACGCAAATTGTAATATGTAACCAAAAAAAATGTAGTTACAAAACATTGTCTAGGAAGTCGTCCATTTATGAAGTCAAGCAAGATTCTCGAAAATATTTTTACTGGCTGACCCGACAAACGTCTCAAAATGTTTTGAAAAAGGTTCAGATATAATAATAATGGCAGATATCACAGAATAGAGTATTATTTGTTGTTTATAGAAATAAAAAGTAACAAAAGTCTTATTAGAATCGGTTGTTTCAGGTTCAAAGTTTTATTCGTATTTTGAACGATTATGTAATAGTAAAATTTATTATGTTATAATATACAAAGAATTATTTTTTAGCGGTAAATGCGCAAACCTGGGTCTTTGTGGGGCAATGTTGGACTAGGTTAACTCCTAAAACTCGACTTCAGAAGCAAATTTGTCCCGGCTGTGCCCAACTTATTTGCCTATAATATATTTATATTAAATTTTGACTTCGTCTTGTCGTTATGTGTAATTAGTTCCTTGACTAAGAGGCAAACTTCAAAAATACATTTCGGTATGTAGCAGAGTGTATTTATTTATTCTGTGATATGTTTTGTGAGAATACGAACTAGACTTTTATTAACAAAATCACTGATCCTTTTGCTTGTACCGACTGTGTCCGCTAAAAGCAGAAAATGCTCACAAATTTTACCTGCGAATATATAAAATGAGAATGTGGAACTCGAGGCTTTAGAAATTATTAGGTGTATAGTAGATATACAATATATAAAATAGCAACATAGTCTAGAAAACGATTAGTTTAAAAATTACTATTTATTCTAAATATTAATTTGTTTTGTACTATATCATCGTATACGTGTCAATTTTTTATTCAATTCTAAGTTCTACTCTAGTACTTCTACTTATATTTAGAATTCTATACGTACTCCCAATTCTTAAATAGCAGATTGTTAACATGTATGTAAAAGGGGATAAAATAAGTATTAGATAAATAGTGTTGTAGACGTTTGTTATTTATTAAATAGTCAGTGAGGGATATAGTTGATACGCGATATTATCCGAGTTAGCACTTTTTAGTAAAACGACACTCTTACACACATCTAACTCATGTTCAAATTTTTATAGTACCTATTTATAATTTTAATTACCTACGTAGTCATACTTGTCTATAAAATTATAATCTGTATTTTAAAAATTAATTTGATCGTCATGTTGATGAAACATTTATGAATATTAAATGAATTAGTAATTAATAATTTTCGTAGAATAATGCTATAAATTGTATTGTTTGCGCAATGCTGTCGCTTTACATCCGAGTAATGATAAACTTTGTCGGTCGTCAGTTAAGTACAACATTTATATGATATCGATATAAAATAATAAGACATTAATTTAAAGTTCTAGAAGGCTCATTTAAAATTTTAGTCAATAAAAGATACCTCATAATTCCATCGGGCTTTTTGCTAAACCTAATCGATTCAAGCTTGCATTTTGAAGAAATTGCAAAAGGACGAAAGCGGACGGGCGGGTCGAGCCGTTCCTCCATTACACAAACATTCTCGAAATCCCGATCCTTATACTATGATAAACCGAAATTTGTAATTTTATTAACTCAGAAAAATCACTTACCGGACTCGTCGTTACTCCTGAAAGAGGAACCAGCGCGGTCACCAACCTAGTAATTAAATTTATTTAATTAAATTTTTAAACTTCAATATTTTCAAGCAAAAAATATAAGTTATTTTTACTTAGTAAAATTATTTTTTTCTTACCAAAGTACGCGGACCGCCATGGCCCGGAGCGCGTTGCGCTTGTGTCGGGTGCGCGCGCGCGGTTTGAGCCGGGATACTAAGGAAAGCGGAGCCAGTGTTCGGGTGGCGGCCCCACGCCCCACCCCCCGGTATCTGGGCACCCGATGACACCCGCTGAGGGCGCGCGGCAGTAGTGCGGCGCAGCCATGTCGGGCCCGGCGCGTGCGCGCCTTTTTGTGCCCGTTTCTCTGCTTCTCCTATGGATACCAACTCAAACTACAGCTGTAAGTACACAATTATTTTCAAAAAAATACACCCTTAAAATGATATCAACGCGTTCCAAGCGTTCCCTGTGTGTGTTTGCTTATAAGCGGCTAAAGTAAATTGCTAGTAAGGTGGTGTTTTTCTAAGGCTTCATGAAATTGCCAAATGTCTGTAGACTTTATATCCATTTCTGCAACACTATTAAGAAAGTATGTCTCACTGTTTATAAGATACATGTATTCCAGATCTCACACTTTTTGTAAAACAGTTTATTTATTTTGCTGAAACATGCATGAGAGTTGTATAAATAAGAATTTTTATTGTGGTATTGGTACCATTGTAGACATAATATAATTATAGAATCTGTTTATCTTATATTTTGCTATTTTTCCATGAGAAAGCTTATCACTTTCGAGAACCTAGATTATAGTAGTAAGGCAAAAGTTAAACCCTAGCTAACTAAGATAGGGATTTTTAATTTCCATTTTCAATTTACAGCTTGATTTTACTAGCTTGACTATAAATGTGGCATCTCGTTGATGTCGTTATTAGGAAGTACGAAATTACATACAATTAGGTTGGACTATAGATAAGAAAAACGTTAAAGTTTTTAGCTCCTAAATTGTTTTTCCTAAAAACCTTTAATCTAATAAATTATAGAATTAGAAGTTTATACTAAACTAAATACTAAACTGTCTTGACAAAACAATAACCGTGTTTCTTTATTTTTGGTGCGAAACCCTAATTGATCTGTTGCTTATCGATTTTATATCGTTACAATCTATGATATGTGATGAAGTTGAATTTGAAGAACAAGCAAAGCCGAACCTTATATCTGCAAAAAACATTTATCAAAACCAATTAATAGGTATGTTGACATACTATATATAAATAACTATAATAAGAACTAAAACACAGTACCAACATAATACCAACATAATACTCGCTGTATCGTCATGCTTATACGCTGAGCGAGGAAAGCATCAGCTCCTGGCTCACCGATACTGCCTACCAGACGTTTGTTAACAGTTAAATTCGGTCTCTGTTCGGTCAACTTTCTTTCATAAAATACTAGTAGAAAAAAGTTTTCAACTTTCCAAAATCGATGATATCATAAGTAAAACCATCGGCTTTGGGTTTCTACAAATTTTACTCACATTATAATCTAATATAATACCATAGATATACCATAGCTCTATATAACTCTCATATTACAGGCATTTTTTATAAACACAATACCTTTGGTATGACGATGCTGGAATGGCCGATATGTAGGTCCATATTCTAAGTCTAGTATTGTTTCTAGATTTGAGTATCGATTGTAAACAATCTTGACTTAATAAGTGAAGCTGCGTTATGTATAACTTGCCTATAAAATAATGATCAAAGAAAGGGACGGAATCCTTTCGCTATTACTGTTTCATAGTACAGATAAGAAAAAAACTTAATATTTTCTCAATACTGAGTTAAATATAAAATTACGTGTCATCTAAAACATTACATAGAGTAATTAGGGTTTTTATAATGAATAAAATTGTGCGTTTATATATATGCATGGTTCTTGAATCAGCTTCTTGTGAGAGCTAGGTCTAGGTAACAATAGTCAATCAAAGTCTACCAGAGGTAAGAGTGTTAGTTTGTGTTAGTTAGGTTAGTCTATAGAGTTTGTTACTGTTTCTTTATTCGTAAAAAGATTAGATATTACCTTTCTACTGATCATATTATAACTAAAGAGGCCGTCATAGGCATCTGCTTGTCGATTATTAAAAAAGTTCTCCAATGTAAATAGATGACACGAAGATATCGCGATCGGTTTAAATAATTATATATTTTTTAAGGTTGCTAGTATACTTGTTTTATCAACTTTTGTCTTGTCGCTAAATTTATCAGGGGTTGTAACCTTTGTGTCGTAAATTTTATTTAAACGATAACATATTTATTTGGTACTAATTCATCAATTCCGAGTATCAGTATTAGTAATAGAACATTTTTCATGTTTGTTTATCTTTATATAATAAAAATTATAATAATCACTTATAAATTCAATATTAATTAATTATTTTACAATTATTTTAAATCGTGTGTGTGTTTTGTATTAAACAAAAAAAACGGAAATCCTGTCAAATCAGTAAAAAACCTTGCTATTCAATGCTTGTATAGTCTACCACAGTAAAGATAGATCTTTATTAGAAATACTAGATTTAATATGGAAATCTAATTCGGCTTTAATAACGAGAGAAAAATATATAGATTAGTAAATACAAATGAATGAATTAGTCGTTAATTATCGATTATTATTATTTACGCTAATTTTTAGTTACAACATTTTCAGTTTAGCTGTTTTTTTAGGTCACGAGGGCGGTTAATGATAAAAATGTTGTTGCCACTTGATATGTACAATATAAAAACGTTAAAAGATAATAGAGCAAAGGTTACCGTAACACCAGATTGTCTAATTAAGATATATTTAACCTTAAAAATATAGTCAATTTATAATGAATTACCATGTTTTAAAAATGCGTTTGACTATTGAAGACATCTAACAACAACAAAATTAGACAAATAAAGACAAAAAGAAACATATTTCTAAATAACTCCAATTTTAAATTTATACAGATAAATTGCTTTTGCCGCCTTTTTTGTTCATGAAGCGTGTAAGGTTTCTGAGATGTGACAATTGATTAGTCAAAAACCAATTTGTCAATTGTCAAATCTCTAGTCAAGTGTAAATTGCTAAAAACATGTTATAGTTTTAACGCCAATAGAATAAGCACTTCTCCCTTCTCAATAATTTGTAAATTACATAGAGTATTGAATGTAAATGTTGAAACTTTAATTTCAACTAATTACTTTTGTGACAAATTTTATTATGCTTTATTTTCCGTTTCAGCAACTTAAATTAATTTGATATCTAAAACTGTAATGTTAGTAAAACCGAACAAAATGAAACCGGTTATGTGACCGGTGCGTAATTTAAATAAGAGTTTTCAAATAGGTAATATATGTGTTAAGTTATAATTGTTTTAGTAAATTTGTTTGTACACTGTATATACTGATGTATTTGATGTTAGTGTGTTTAAATAATAATAATAAATTTATACTGTAAGATGATACATAATTTGCTAAGTATCTTTTCAGTGCAATTGCCCATAATTAATAGGAATTATTTTCAGTAACGAGTCATCTTTAATTTTACGTCAATTTGAAATCAATTATATGTATAAAATTGTGTAATATAACATTTACACAAATGTGCAATGTGCACAGAATATTATAAAATATTCGTTTTGTTATTGTTAAATAAAAATACAAAAGATAACGACCTGTTTCTTCATATACTTTATTAATAACATTAAACGTCAAGAGATAACTCATATACCTACATGCTATAACATTGAGTAATATGCCTATATCATACAGATAAAAGACAATACTGTTGTACTAACTTCGTAAGATATAATTATGAACAACGAAAAAGTTTTATTTACTACGAAAAAAACGATCATTTTTGTGTAGGAAAAGCACGTGACCCTTATTTCGATTTCTTTTAATTCTCTATTATTCCAAAATTTAGTTAAGACAAAAATAATAATATATAAAGATAAACATGTTTTTTTTAAGTACATTTTATAAATCAATGAACCGCAGCCGATTTAGGGAATGATAAAACAATCTTAATGCTAAAAACTTAATTTAGAGTAGGCTATCACGATTGAAATAGGTCAAAATCAGTGGCCATTGAAGCTTTCGTAACGGGGTCGTAACAGCAGGAACCGTTATCACGAGCACAGGAAGCATATTATCAAGTTGTCGTTATTTTAACACAATTTTTGCAATTGTTGCCGAAATAATTAATATAATCATACAATGACAGATAACAATTTTAAAATGAATTTGATTTAGGGCACTTAAATGTTATCACCGGAGTTCAAATTGCTATTTCGATTCCATTACGTCTTAACATAATAATTTGGATATTTATGATAACATTTGTAGATTAATAACTATGTATGTTTGTATTCTGAATTCATAGAACATTTAAGACGCAAATTATAATTGTTGTAAGATATTATTTATATGTGTTCGCCGCTATCCGTCACTTTATTCCGGGGTGAATCGTCCTGTCAATGCTCGGTTCAATTCATGAGTCGCTGTTTTATCGCCTTCACGTTCAGAACATTGAACTCAAGAGGATGTTACCATTTTTAATCGTCGCTAGAAATAAAAGTATGGAAATATGTCACCGAATTGCAACGTTTATATATATATATATATACTAACTTCAATTGAATTTTGAGCTTTTAAGCTTAGTAACCAATTCATATTTCAAGATCTAATTATCTGAAGTTATGATAGTCACTATAGAGTTCACTTTAAAATAATCATACAGATCGAAACTTAAATTTAACAACGAAATGCCAATTAAGATTAGTTTTTTATCAACTTTGCTAGATTTCCGGTGAATCTTTTTAAAACTAATTTAAAAAGAAGGATACAACAGTAAAATTTTAAAATGGTTAACCTAGAATAGGTTATACTTACAATTTATTACTGAAAGTTATTGCTTACTTCCAGTAATGTAAAATAGGTCAATAGTTTCAGTACAGCAACAAAAGGCACATTAATATACGGTTATACTTCAACTATATTTGCAGTTTACTAGTTGCGTACAGGATGCGTTCACCAAAACCAATTGAACGACTAGTGTTCATTCATTTGTATTTGATGTTATAAAATACTAAAACCTTTAACCTATACCATTCATTATAATCTCAGTCGTCGTTGTGAATTGAAAAGTTGGATAGTTCGTTGGTCGAGGAGCGTAATAATAACAAATTCGGATTATTATCGTTGTGCGTGCTCATGATGTCCATTCATAAACTTAAAATGCAGGAACGGTTAGTTTTCTTATAAAACACATTTACTCCTCTTACTGCGACATAAGCCTAACAACGCTGAATTGTAAATAATAATTAAAATTACAGCGACAGATTTAGATTCATAACTAGTCTATTTTAGTAGCATTAAGTCACATTGCAAGTACAACTCATTGTGTATCGGGAGCAGGTTTACGAGTAACCGGGGTCACCAGATTCCAGTAAAGATCGTAAATCTTGCTCTGCTTTTTTGACATAGTTTTATTAGTTATATTATGACGACAATAAATACTTTTATACGAATTTGTTCATATATAAATATAGAAAATTGAATGTATTTAAATTTAATTAAACAAAAGTCGCATCTCGTGATTCAAAAAGAATTTACAACATTTAAATATAAAGATTATGTTTTGTGTAGTAACCTCTTTCTCGCTAACCACGTCAAAATTCCTGAAAATTTCTCTCTTGTAGATCAAGCACACATTTCAGATTACTATCCGATATAGTAAAAAGCTTTAAAACATCTTTATATAACAACGATCGGAGAACTAGGGGAGATAAAAATCACTTAGTACACATAGTATTTTATAAAGATCGAATGAATGAAGGCACGGGACGTTCATTGCGGGATGTGCGAATGGTTGTTATCGCCTGGACACTGCCATGATTGTTTATCCAGCCCGTTCCATGAATTGCAACTAATGAATCATTCGTTCTATAATCGCTTTGATACCACATGCTAACATCATTGATGACATAATTCATTAAAAACTTTGGTAATGATTATACCCGATGAATTTCAAAGTGTTTCAGCAGACTTTTTAAGGACGCAATCAATGTATATGTTTAATACAATTAAGTTTGGATCTTGTTGCAGAGTACCTATAATGCTGGCGGCATTTTTTTACACTCTAGTTTTTTTTAAGTTTTATTCCTATAACTATAACTCTCCATTAATTTATTCATGTTTTTTAGTTATCTATTTAATCAATCATTATAATAATCAGCATATTAAATTAGTCATTAAATATTCGCTCTATATGTTTCGTTTTCTACGCTGTATAATTATACACAATATTACACAAGTTACTATCGATCAATTAATTTCTGAAAGCTTTTTTATTATCAAGCTAAAGCAAGTTATATTATCGTTATAATTGAATATCCTTGAAATTAATTTACTTGCATAGGTGTCAGAGAACATTTAACTAAGATTTATTTGATATCTGTTTATGAATAGTAGGCGTTTTAAATCAATATAACTTCAGTTTTCCCAGTTACAATAATTGTCTTGTTTCTATCTAAACACGATCATTGAAAATGTTATCAAATGGTATATTCATGAATTGTATTTATTACACACAGCTAACAGAAATCAACATGTGTCTGTATTCAAATTATAATTGTGACGTCATATTAGCATTTGTGAAATTCGCATTGCTTGCATAGCGCATTCTCAGAAATGACGGTATCAAATTGACAAAAGAAATGAACCTTGTTGTCAAGTATTTATTGATTGATCTAATAGATTTTATTGTTGGTATATTTCACCAAAAGATTTTCCGATTCATACCGAAGTTTTAGGTTATTTTAATTTTAACAAATACAAATGCCCGGGAAATTATTATCATATTGCGTATTACAATCGATATGGTTAAATCCGTTTATACTTAAGTAATGGAATATTTGACGGTACGTATCGACTTTCGACATACATATTTGCATTAACCACATAATTTTGTTCCAAACACATTTCACGATATGCAAGTTTATAATAGCACAGGGAGTAGGACAAAAAATCATAATGAGAAAAATTATTCAAAATAATATATGTCCATTTCAAAAACACAATGCTGAATTCTTACAATATAGGTATATGTGATCTGCTGTATATTTTCGTCCCTGACAGTACGCATCAACCGGAAGAACGCACATTGAGCAGCACCCACGCCACAGGAAGCGCTGTTCACACTGAAAATGATACAAGCTAAGAACTTGTTTAGCTTTGAATTTGTTCCTCGAGTATGAAACTAATCGGAACTTATTGTATGAGGCAACATCTAAAATTAATACTAGTGCAGTTAGCAAAACCAAGAACATACATAAATATGACAATATTTGCATCATAAACGAGATGCAAAACAATAAAGTAAATTGAGATAACGTCATTTGTTTCGGTGATATATAGTGCTTAGATTCAAATGATCTTTAAATTACTTCACAATCGAAATGCATGCGTCATGGAATAGACTTTGGGTAAAGACGTTTATGATTTTTTTTAAGTGTCATAATGGTCGTAGCTTCTCGTAGACAGCTACGACCCAACTACCTCACGCATTAATGAAATTTTTGTGACATTAATGATTGTGTTTGTGTCAGATTAACAAATTTGAATATTGTCTATCGTTTGAGCATTATAATAAAATAGAATATATTAAACTTGTCTTATATTTAAGCGTGATGTATAAAAAAATTAACTTCCCTTAAGTCCTCGAAACCCCTAATTAATATTAAAGTAAAAATAGCTATATATTATGCTGGAATACATCACCACTTGAGAACAGCTGCCCGAGAGCAACACCAATGGAGAATGCTAGAGGAGGCTATGACATCAAGCACACTACGCAACATCTCATAAAGCTCGTAGATTAGTATAAACGGACTTTTCTTTACTATGTCGCAAAATATATGTCTATTACATTGAACTAAAGTAATTCGGTTAAGATGCGCATACGCATAAATTAGAATTAACCTTGATACAGTTAACACTAACACATATGACTCTATCAAATAGTGTCCTCAAACGAATTTAACTCGTAACAAATGTAAATTGATATTGTTTGCGCCTTAATAAACTGAGATGACACTTGCTCTATTCTCCGTAGAGATCGGCATATGGATTGTTTAAATATCAAATGATGGTACCTATAGCACACATTTAATAAATGTTTCAATGTGCTACTGCACACAATCGTACTATTATTGTTCTTTGATATGGCCCGACAATTTTTTAAATTATGTTCGAAATATTCAGATCTAATTTTCATGAGTAAAACATGTAGCAAATGTAACATTTGTTATGAATATTTAGTGTTACATGTGTCTGTTTAACCGTTTTTAGTAAGAATTTACGAAGTAAGAAAATACCAACTTAAAATGTAAGAGTAAAAGATTTACATTTAATAAAGATATATAGAAGAACAATCGTGGTTCTTATATGAATTGCGATAACATACTACCTACACGTGTTATTTTATAATGATATTTAAGTAAATGTTTTTTTTTAACTGGTTTATCAGTAGATATGATAAACAATGTCCACACCGCGTACATTTGAATTACTTCGATCTACTACTATACATTAATTTCATCACCATGAGCCAACGATCCACATGATTGGATGTTGTCTACAATTTTATAAGTCATAAAAACATCAAGTTATCAATAATTATCTTAACGTACTGAACTGACTTCATCGACCCACTTAATAATCATTTTCTGTTGAACTCGGTGAGCAAAATGATAATCGTCTTCACTGAGCTTTAAAATCCATGCATTAAATACTTTTTTTGTTGTTAATTTTACTAAACCATTGAATACCAAACTCATTTTATTTTATTATATCTGTCCCCAAACATCTTATGTGCTAAATATATTTAAAATTATAAACTTATGAGATAATAAAACTAGGTGTACACATAAAACAAATAAATAGGAACTTGAAATATTATACGATAACAAAATGCAATATACATAATAATACGAACAAGATACGACATACATGTGAACTCTACCAGGATTCAAAGGTTTTTTAAGGTGTTTAAAATGCCTCTACGAAAGGTAAGGAGAGAGTCGGCAAAAACATCAACCGACTCGTCCACATTCACAATACCATTATAAAGTCGACACAATCTGTTTACAGGACCGTTAAACGATTTACATAGACGAGACGTGGGCGTGTAAAAATCACGCACTCAATCAATCGCGTCCTTTTTTCGCAATACCATAGTTATGAGGAATGGCATTACATTTTTATTTAGGGTTAAATAAAGGGATCTCCTTCAAGTATATTAAGATTGTTTTGCTTGAGTGTAATTACAATATAAACTTGAGTTTACAACCAATCGAATCTAATTCTACAGGAAATAACTGGCTATTCTAATCACGTATATTTTTAATTAATACTCGGTCATCATTCGTTGAAAGTAGAAAAGAGAGGAAGAAAAAAATCATAAAATAGCATAAAATGTTGTGAAATCAGTGATTTATGTGCTCTACTAAGTGGTAGGAAGTGCAATGTTCTTAAACTTACTCCGGGAATCTATGTCAGAGGTCCCGATGATAAGGCACGCCTATTGTTTCACTTAATGTTCCCAATCAAATGTTGTTTACGATGTTGCTTTCATGACTTAATATTAAACTTGGCCATATTAACAAAGCTTTGACGGGTATAAAAGTGTTTCAAAATTCGCCACTATGTTTATTCACTATAATCACAGGGAACATATTTCAAAGGGAACATAGATCCAATATTTATCATTATTAATATTTTCCATTCAGGTTGTCTGCAACCAAACACGATGCGATTGCTCAGGTTTAAAAGGAGATAGGGGTGACCCGGGCTTTGCGGGTATACCCGGGATACTAGGAGATTATGGAGTTGACGGACCAGAGGGTCGTTTGGGTATTATGGGGGAGTTTGGAGACTTAGGTGAAAGAGGGGACGCAGGAGACAAAGGTGAAAGGGTAAGTGAAAAATACTCATAAAACACTTATAAATATGTGACAAATCATTCAAGTCATTGTCAATTTATTTATTGTTATTCATTCTTACAGGGGTCAGATGGGCCATACGGGCTACGAGGGTATACTGGACCACAGGTAATTCTTTAATTTGTTAAAATCAAATAGGACAAAATTCATAGTGAAATATACAATAAAGAGCAAAACGTTACTTAGTATAGTTAAAATTGTTCATCAAAGCGGTTAATCTTAGTTTAAACAATAATTAAAAATTCTAGGGTCCGCCGGGATTTGAGGGTGTCCGGGGAGTGTTTGGTTTAGATGGATGTAGTGGAGTTGATGGTGCCATTGGCCTGCCGGGACCTCAGGGTATTCCTGGTGACAGAGGTCTACCAGGTCCATATGGGGAGAAAGGAGCCCAGGGTCTAGCAGGTGAAGGAGGTGCAAACTCACAAGGTGCGAAAGGTGTTCAAGGTGACTTTGGTCGTTCTGGGGCTCCAGGGCCCCCTGGTCCAACAGGTTGGATAGGAGACAGCGGACCCCGAGGAGAAATGGGAGATCAGGTAACAAATTGCTAAAATTTAATCTTTTTTTAATAATTTTAGATTTATAATTTTATAAATTTATCGTGATTTCAGGGTCCAATAGGTAACCCCGGTATTCCTGGGTACAGAGGTGACACTGGTGAAGATGTAGTGGGTTCACCTGGTGAAAAGGGAGACCAGGGTGATATAGGAGAACCTGGTAGACCAGCTCAGGTTGTTTTTATCGAGCAAGTACAGCAAAACATAACAATTTTGGCCAAAGGTAATAGAGGAGATAGAGGTCCAGGAGGTCAACAGGGAGTTAAGGGTATAAAAGGCGAACTTGGTTCCACTGGAAGACCGGTAAGTTCTTTTTAAAAGGAAGTTACATTAAATCAAATTAGGACATTATAAATTCTTAAATTATAGCGTTATTTTGCTATGATAATTATTAGTACATGTTAAATAGGGACCGTATGGTTTACATGGAGCTCAAGGTTATAAAGGAGATCAAGGTGAAAATGGACCAAGGGGAAAACCAGGTGTGAGAGGAGTATTGGGTCCATTAGGATCTAAAGGTGATAAAGGAGCACCGGGATACGCTGGGACAGACGGTGAAGATGGCATCAGTGGTGAAATAGGAGAGGAAGGAAGAGCTGGTACTCCTGGTGAACAAGGCCTTATGGGAGAGCCTGGTATATATGACGAAACTTTAAGAGAACCGATAAGACCAGGTTCTATGGGTCTTCAAGGACCAATTGGTCCACCTGGTCCTAAAGGAATTGCGGGTTCCGATGGGGCTCCTGGATTGCCTGGTGTAGTAGGTCTAGCTGGATTACCAGGCATTAAAGGTCTTCCTGGTCGTGAAGGTGTAATGGGTATATCTCCTAAGGGTGAACCGGGAAATGACGGATTTAAAGGATTACCAGGACAACGAGGGCCTCAAGGCTTACCTGGAATAGGTGGCCCTATGGGTGCTACAGGGTTTAAAGGGGCTACAGTAGTGGGACCTTATGGTGAAGATGGTACAGATGGAACAGACGGTTCGCCAGGATTAAGAGGTGAAAGAGGTGATAATGGTTTCATGGGTCCTCCTGGTTTTGCTGGGCTAGGTGTTCATGGTGTTGGTCCACCGGGAGAAGATGGCTCGCCTGGTCCACCAGGTATAATTGGTGATCCAGGAATATCTGGGCGACCAGGTTTTCATGGCTCTAAAGGTGACCGAGGAGAAGACTGTCCTATCTGTAAATCTGGTAAACTTTATTTTAATATTTCCGTCAATAATTATCATTTTTTATGTTATTTTTTTTATAATATATAATTTTAAAGGTCTTCCGGGTCCAAAGGGACTAAGAGGAGATGATGGTTTTTCGGGACAAAAAGGATTTCCGGGATTAGAAGGTTTACCTGGCCCACGTGGTAAGAACGGTTTACCAGGATATCCCGGCATTCCCGGCCAAAAAGGAGTCAAAGGAAATAAAGGTCAATATGGAATGGCCGGAGCACAAGGAATAAAAGGTCGAAAAGGGCGTTTAATAAATCCTCCGTATTCATTGACCATAGCAGAAAAAGGCCCAGAAGGTCCTATAGGTAATCTACTGAATCAAATGCAATAATAAGTGATTTATTAGATCGTTAATTAACAAAATCAATATTGTATATTTTTAACAATAATTTTATATTTTCAGGTTTTTTGGGAGATGCCGGTCTACCAGGAGATGCGGGTTGGCCTGGACCTCCTGGTGACCATGGAATTCCCGGTATGAAAGGCATGACAGGCAATGACGGCCTTCCTGGATTTCCTGGACGGAACGGAACGATCGGGCGTGACGGTGCTCCCGGTTGGCCTGGACGTAACGCTGATGTACCATACGCCTTCTTGACGGGACAGAAAGGAGAGCAAGGCTTAAAGTAAATAGTTTTATACAAAATTGTGAATTAGTCAAACCTAGTTTTAGGATACATCTTTACGTTTTTTTATTGTTTTATTTTTAAACGTTAGTACTATCTGATCACTACTTTGTTGAGGACCTTATTTTTAAGCCAACAGCTACGAACCTATAATTTTTTTTATATTTTAGTAACATGTAAAATCTACACAACCTCTCAAATAATATTGGGTTTTGACACAAATGGGATAATTTTCATAATTTTTTTTTGAAAGCTCAAAGAATAATAGAAACTGGTTAATACTTTTGTACAATGAGATAAAAAATAAGCTTACTCGTGTTCGTCCACGACTAAAGTATATTTAAGCTAAAAATAATATTTTTAATGTCAGAGGTGAACGGGGAGAGCCGGGTGATGATGGATTAAAAGGTGAAAGTGGAGAAGCTATTGGATCGGAGATTAACTCAAAGGGGAAAAAAGGAGATTTCGGACCACCTGGTCCACAAGGTAGTATATATCGCATAATACATATGGCATCTTCTTGAGCAACGTTCTTGAGTATGTTTTGTCTATAAAAAAAACACAGCTCAGATAGAAACTAAACTTTTATTAATCGTAGTAAACTAATTTAAAAAAAACTTATAAGCATTTACACATTCTTTAGTAATCAATGAACTATAGTTATACGTAATATTTTAGGATTAAGGGGTCGAAAAGGTGAAATTGGTGAAGGGGGATATGATGGACTACCAGGAGCAAGAGGTGATATAGGAGACACTGGTGTGTCTCTCCAAGGACCCGAAGGAACCAGAGGATTTGGTGGCGAAAAAGGAGATATAGGGCCATTTGGAGAGCCTGGTAACCCTGGTTTACGTGGTCTCGATGGATATAACGCCGAAAAGGGCAAAAAAGGTTCAAGGGGTGAAGCAGGGTTGGCTATTTTGTATGGAGAAAGGGGTGTTGATGGTGCCCCTGGTGAAACAGGAGATGTAGGTGAACCTGGTTATCCAGGTTCCCCTGGAATTGGAGGAACCATGGGTTCTAAAGGTGAAACTGGATTTGCTGGTGATATCGGTCCCCAAGGGCCACCAGGACTACCTGTAAGTATCGTGTCTAGTTAAAAATAATTTGAATAAATAAAAACAGTGTTTTTTATAATTGTTTTAATAAATATCACAATATATCATTGTTAAATACAAATTTTAAGGGTTCTTTTGAGTACCTATATTAATATATAGTAGACTTCTTCAGACTTAGATATAATTAACCAAGTCTTAAGAAGTCTCTACAATTTTGTAATTAAATAAGTTTATAAGTTGCTTAACTTTTATTAACATCAACATACATTCAATGGGTATTAAACAAAAATAATAAATATTAACGTTAATAATATAAATCACTTGCAGGGTCGTAAAGGAATGTCGGGAGTTACTCTACAAGGAGCGCCTGGTATGCCTGGACATCCTGGATTTATGGGAGCTATTGGACTCATTGGAGAACCAGGTCTTCAAGGCTACAATGGTTTACAGGGAGATGTAGGCCCAAAAGGAAAAAAAGGAGAATATGGTGCTATTGGATTAAGAGGCGCATCTGGAGAACGTGGCTTAGGTGGTGTTTCTGGGTTCCCAGGGCTCATGGGTACGCCTGGAAGTATCGGTGAAACTGGTGATCGTGGAGAAACAGGTAGTCCAGGATATCCAGGTCAGCCTGGTAAACCTGGATTAATTGGTCAACCCGGCAAAAAAGGGCAAATCGGTGATTCTGGTCCAGTTGGCTATTCTGGACTGGATGGTTTTCCTGGCATCAAAGGTGATATTGGTGATGTAGGTTTTGCGGGTCCTCAAGGATTAGAAGGAGAAGACGCCCTCACTGGTATGAAAGGCGACGTTGGAGAACCCGGTCAAAACGGTATTTCTGGACGCCCAGGGCTTTATGGATTAAATGGTGAAAAAGGTGATCAAGGTGAACCTGGCTTAAATATAAACGGTTTTGACGGCGTAAAAGGTCAACAAGGTGACCGAGGTATGCCCGGATTTTTAGGCATTAAAGGGATCAAGGGATTTGTCGGTGAGCCAGGAATGCCTGGATATCTTGGACAAATTGGAGACAAAGGATACCCAGGTCTACCGGGAATGCCAGGACGACATGGATTTGATGGGGTTCCAGGAGAACGGGGCCCTAATGGTATCCCAGGTGAAGCTGGTGTAAAAGGCGAGATTGGCATGGAAGGTGAACCTGGTAAAATTGGAGCTCCTGGAATCCCAGGTGATATTGGTTATCCTGGACAGAAAGGTCTAAGAGGACCCCTTGGCGTGAAAGGAGTACAAGGTGAAATGGGTCCAAGTTCATTCTCTCCAGCCACGAAAGGAGACATTGGTGATTTTGGTATGGAAGGTTTAATAGGATTCCAAGGACAAACTGGTGAGCCAGGTTTTACTGGAATAATAGGTATAAAGGGCGAACGAGGTGACTATGGTGCTATAGGTGAAAGAGGGTTTGAAGGTACAAAGGGATTAAAAGGATACATCGGCGATGTGGGGCCTCCTGGATTACCTGGATTAGATGGAATTAATGCTGAAAGAGGAGAATCAGGCTTACCTGGGAAAGACGGATTGCCTGGCTGGCCTGGGAATATGGGTCAAAAAGGAGCCCCAGGAGAATATGGCATTGATGGTCCAGAAGGTCAACCTGGACAACCAGGGTTAAGTTTTAGAGGACCAAAAGGAATGGCAGGAATGGACGGTTGGTCAGGAAAGCGTGGTAAGATGGGTATACCTGGATCACGAGGCATGGCAGGTCCACCAGGGTTTCAAGGAATGAAAGGCAATGCGGGATTACCAGGTTTCGCAATAAGTCCCAAAGGTGAACCAGGTACCCCTGGACAACCAGGTTTCTTCGGTATTAAGGGAGTACGAGGTGAACCAGGAGAATTCGGTCTGGACGGACTACCAGGCCCGCAGGGTCTAAAAGGATTAAAAGGGCTCAGGGGTGACGTTGGCGAACCCGGATCTCCAGGAAATTCGGGAAGAAAGGGAATCAAAGGTGATAGGGGCGATGTTGTCTTACCCTCAGACATAACGCCCGGCCCTACAGGTGAACCGGGACCAATAGGTTATGAAGGTCGTCCTGGTCTTCCGGGAAAACCCGGAGACTTTGGTATGAATGGTATACCGGGAATGAAAGGACCGCTAGGAGACAGTGGAAGCTTTGGAATGCCAGGAATGCCGGGCTCTCAGGGCGAACAGGGTAGTGAAGGGCTCAAAGGTGCCATAGGTCTGGTTGGTTTGCCAGGTAGACCGGGGCCTCAAGGAGCCCCAGCGCCCCCACCCCCGATACCACAATCACGTGGATTCCACTTCACAGTTCATTCCCAGTCAAGAATGATACCCACGTGTCCCGCGGGAACAATACCAATGTGGGACGGATTTTCACTTATTCATATTATAGCAAATGCTAAAGCACATGGACAAGACTTAGGTTCGTTGTTTACTTATTTTATCTCGCATATTTTTGTTAATAACAGTTGCATGTTTTAATATAATCTTAGTTTCGTCCGTTTGCTTAATTAATGTGACATTGATCAATCACAATCGATAGCGAGATTTATACAAAATTGTGTTAATAATTCATACACGGTCAACATAATGTTCATTATCATTTTGCTTTACTTCATTTGTCTATAATAATATAACCAAAGCAAATCCACGCACTTAACAAACAGTACCAGGAAGGGGTTATACCATTTTCAAATTTTCATTAGGTGCTCCTGGAAGCTGTCTCCGAAGATTCTCAACCATGCCATTTATGTTCTGCAATCTAAATGACGTTTGTAACTTCGCTCAAAGGGAAGACTATAGTTTCTGGCTCTCAACACCAGAACCCATGCCGATGGCTATGACACCTATTCAGGCGAGAGATGTCGGATCATATATTTCTAGGTAGGGCTTTAACCCGTAATAGGGCTTTAGGCCAATTGATTGGATAAATTGTAAGTATGAATATTACATAACACATTTTGATTCTCTACAGATGTCAAGTATGCGAATCTCCAACAAGAGCTATTGCTATACACAGCCAAAGCAACACACCACCTGCTTGTCCTAACGAATGGGAAGAATTATGGGTGGGATACAGCTTTTTGATGGTAAGTTAATAAAATATTAATTAATATTACTCTTATAAATACAAATCGTAAAGGTCCTTGTGAATAGGGTATGTTGTGATTAAGAAATCCAATGTGTTGCTGCAGTTATCGGTATTTAGAATCGTTTTTAAAAGAAAAACAATTGAATCAGGAACTTGATGCCGAGGGCCCATGAACCCATTTGTAGGTTACGTTAATATTCAGACGTTAAATGTACAATAAATCTCTCATGGAAATAAGGTTATTAATTAAAAATAATTTCAGCACACAGCTGGTCCAGATGCGTCAGGTCAGAGTCTGATATCACCAGGTTCATGTCTCCGGGACTTTAGAACACGTCCATTCATAGAGTGCAACGGCCTTGGAAGGTGTAACTACTTCGCCACCGCTGTCTCCTATTGGCTGTCAACGATTGAAGACAATAAGATGTTCTTACGTCCAGAACAGCAAACACTCAAAGTTGATCTGAGTTCGAAAGTCAGCAGGTAAAGTAATTTTACCAGGCATATAAACATATTACTTACAACGCTAAGGATTATAACTCTTACTTTAGCAGTCAGCTTTTTGTATGAAATATACAATCATACATGTTTTTGTTATTTTAGATGTGTAGTGTGTAAGCGACGAAGCCCGAACCCAGGGACGGGCTACGCCTCTCGACGAGCCGGAGTCGAAGACGTCCCTAACGCTGTCGTGCGCAGGCCTTTGCCCCATAGACCACGATACCGCCCGAGCTATAACCGCTACCGTGGACGACGCCGACAAAATATTAAATAATCGAACCATAGAAGACCGTATTTAACACGAAAAAAATCACAATTGGATTTTCCTATTAAAAACTGTGTAATCACATGCAAAAACTAATTTTGTGTAATTAATACGGGCTAGAATATTAAATAAGCATTTTAATTTGTATTATCTTCATGATAGTTGTTTGTAAAATACCATTTAAAATATCACTGCCAATTTGCAATAAATGCGTTCCCTTTATGTAAGGAAATATATACGTATAAATTGAAATCGAATAGTATGTATTATATTATGTATAATTAAGGTTAGCCACTTAGTCCATTTAATTTATGAAACTTTTCTTTATCATGTTACATGATTCGGAAAAATCCGGCGGTCATTCTGTAAATAAATGTTTAAATAGTAGTGGTTCTATAAATAAAAAATAGATTATTTTAACTGCCATTTTTTCCCCACATTTATTCAAAAAAATATATATAATTTTATATTGAATTGAACATTTATTATAAACTAGCTTTCCGCCCGCGGCTTCGCCCACGTGTAATTTGGTTAAGTATATAGCATTTTTTAATGATCTCGACAGGGCTTTCACAGGCTAGTCTTGTTACAATTGGTATTATATATAGCGTGTGTTACTCAATCGCACCTCCAAAATTAAGTGACTCTGAGTGAAGGTTTTAGACTCACGGGATAGTACATGCCGTTAACGATCAGCTGTGAGACGTAATTCTCGTTGGAAAGCAGTTTCAGCTTCTCGAGATAAGACATGTTGTTCTCGGTAAATCGTAATATATAACGTTAATACTATTAACTTTTTAATTAGGGATGACTGAGAGTGTTATAAACGTAAGAGTAGACAAATATAATCAGAAAGCTTCGAACTGCTAATTGTGAGAAATGTTTTACATAATTTTAAGCGTTCTGTTTCCGTCATACATGATTTCTGTGTAGCTTTAACCATTAAAGTTGCACACGCGACGGAAGCTTAAATAATGGAGTAACTTCTCCCGTTTTCCCAACATTTTTCTTTACTACTCTGCTCCTATTAATTGCAGCGTGATGAAAAGTATACTTTAACAAGCTTAGGAGTATGGAAAATGTTTGTGTTACGTTTCGTTAAAATCCGTCGAGTAGTTTTTGTTATTATAACAGTTACCCAGAAAGACGGACAAAAATTTTACTAATTGCACTTTTGCCATCAGTATCGATCCCTAATCGAATCCTGATAATTATTTTGAAAATATATTTCATGTACAGAATTGAATTCTCTACAGATTTATTTTAAGTATAGATAGATTAACATTGTGTTCTTTTGTGTCACAATTCAATTTTTTTTTTTTTTAGTTTTATCAATACTAATTACGATTGAAAACATTAAATACAAACAATCAATCCTTTAATCAAATATGAAATATCATTTCTACTATAAATAGTAATCATTAAAATCAAGTTTAACAAGTCTTATGGCTGTATTCATTTGGTTAAAATAAATGCGTTATTGAATATCCTTTGTGACGGAATCTAAATGCTTCAGTTTATGATCATCTAGATTGGGTCTAGCCTCATAAGTGCAAATGGTGACACCATGAGTATGACCCGGTGCCCATTCTCCTTTGAGGCCAATATAATAAATTTTAGTCGTCTCTGCACCAAAATTTGTAGGGAAGTGCATAGTCAAATATGTCACTGATGAGAATGCGACTATTCTGTAAATAAAATAAAAAAAAATATTAGGACATTAATAAAAAAAAATGTTAACCGAAAGCTCATATATATGACACTTACTTAGGTGCATATTCCAGTATTCCCTCACAGTCCTTTTGCAATTCTATTTCTTGATCAGGTTCCATTGTCACATTATCAAAAGTCATGTTGGGTTTATTCTTATACCTAAACAAAAGCATGAAAATCTTAATATTATTTTAATCTGAATCATATTAAGTTGTTACTTCATTACATACAGTCTTAGTTTTGAGGGATGGGCATCTGTGTCTTCCGAGGCAATGATAATACCTTTAAGTTTAATATTTCCTGTAAATGGTATGTTAAATAGTAACTCTTCATCTGCATCACTTTCAACAAACTGTAAAGATAATTGGATGTTGACATTTTACTACAACCTCAGTATTCAGCATCAAATAGCACTTTTTAATTTAATAATGCTCCATTATGTTGTGGCTTGATGACTACACCATGAAATAACAACACTAAGTTCTTCATGGGTTATTTCTTAAATCACGGTCTGTGATTGGAACTGAATCAACTCTGAAGTTGAACCTGAGTTCATAGCAACAATAGCTTAGATAAGAAATACTGTGGGTATACGGAAAGTACCTCGTTACGATCCAGTCTGTTTTCCCATGGTTTAAATACTGTTTTTCCAGAACCATCAATGGTTTCATTAAGACACTGCAGGTTGTCCTTATCAATCTTAGCATATAAGTTGTATTGCAAACCCAGTTCTGCGGGATTACTATGATCGTGATCATGTTCTCCATGGCAATGACTGTGCGACATTTTGTAATACGTTTCTGAAGCAAAAAATAAACTTTTTCGAAGTTTTATTGTACGAAAACAACGTTTTTGTATATGATTCCTTACCTAATGAAATGAAAAATAAAACACTTTTTACATTTAAAATACAATGTTTGTTTTACCTTCTACTAAAATTGTCATTTGTCAATACTCAAGAGTCAGATGTCCCTAATCCCTATATGGTTACGACATATGTCACAACATTCTGATGGCACATTGTAATCTGTTTTAGGTTTAGTTTGTTAATTTCACGATTAGCATTTATTATTTAAACAACACTTCTCTTATATTTGCAAGGTTTTATTTTCACAATTAGCAGTCGTGCAGTTACTCCGTTATCCGCAATTGCTATTCTTTCAAAGACTACGTATTGAAATAATAAGGTTAACATTTCATAGCGTAACACGAGTTATTTTTATCCTAATTGTTGTAGTTGCGCCGATATATATATTTCATAAAAGTGATTTAAATAAATGTCAAATTATTCATTTTATTTATCTATTACATAAAAAATTTCAACAATAATTATTATGAAATGGTAGATCACAGGTAGGGTTGCCATCCATGAAAAAGTCTGCAGAGATTTGCGCGATCCGTGGCGCTATTCAGCAGTGCGGCGACCTGGCCGCGTACTGAAACTCCGCCCGCGCCGCTCTCAGCTCCGTTCAACTTACTACGGACGGCCAATAACGCCCGCTCTGCTAGTCCTCCTGATGTAGTCTCAGCGCGCGCCTCGTCTTAAAAAAGTAGGATATCCATGAAAATACATTACACATATTATTAATACGAATGTTATATTGCAAGTAAAGCTGAAAGGGAAAAGCTAGAGCGTTACTAAAACAAAAGTAATACTAAATATTCCACAAAAAATATACCTGTCAAAAGGCCTTACTATTAAATTAGAAGTTGCTTAATTCTTTATCTGTTTTTAGTATTCATTTAAACTTACTGATAATTTTAGAAGTGTTGGGCACAATCCAAAGATACAAAGGATCACATAAGAGAACTTCCAATATCGTCAGTAATGTCTCCTGGTTATCACGGAGAAGTTGGAGTGTTTTCTCACAGCATCTGAAATAATATATCATATTTTATCAGCGACATTTGCCATTTTAAGGGCGATTTTCTTGTGTCGATGGAAATTACATAGTGTACAGATTGTGGCAACACTGTCACAAATCACACTTGAGTTCACAAGATTCTAAACAATATTTCTCTACATATTTTATAAGTATAACATTATATATGGATTGAGAAAAAATATATTTATTACTTTCGAAATATTCCTTCGACGCCGCTACAACCAAACCCAGCAACAATATCTTGAGTTAAACGGAATGGTACTGTCTCTGGAGTGAGTAAAGTTTTGCCTTGGTCGAAGGCTATACCTATAAAAAAATATTTCATTATTAACTCCAACTGCTGCAATATGTTATTAAAAAAATATATATTAGGGAAATCTATTACGCTTGTGTGTAATTATGCTCTTTTTGTTTTGTATGTACAAAAAGTGTAAACTCTAAATCTAAACGACACTCAATGGGACTGTGAATTTTATGCCGTCATAGGGAGTGGTCGTTAAATACAAACCCACTTAAGCCAATTGATTTCGACGCTTTAGAGACTTTTTCGTTAAACCGAGTGACGTTATATGGAGTTTACATTGTCTTTATTTGTACAAGGGTTGAGTGTATTTAGTTTTTGCCTAGAAATTTGAGTTATTTATTAAATGCGAATTAGAGAAAAATATATTTATTTTTGTAAACGGGTAAAGTGAAGAATGTTATATCCCTATGCCATTATTTACTTACCAAAATCTATGTGAATTACCTCCGCGGTTGTCTTATCAATTAAAATATTCTGCACGTGTCGATCACCTAAACCCAAAATGTACCCGACCATAGACGATGATGCGACACTGAAATAAACATGTAAAAAATAGCATTTTTTAACATTCTAATAAAAACTGAAAAATATTCTATGATCGTATTAATTAAATTTATAGATATACAGGTGCTTAAAAAACAACACATGTACTATAGCAGGTTTAAGGTGTCTTATGAGTTTATTACCTTCGTGTATAGGCCAGCCTTCGTTCGTACCATGTAACGGGGTCCAAGTAACGTTCAGTAAAGAAATAGTGAAAAACGGGTTTGAATAATGACAAGATTTCGTTAAAAATCACCAACTTCTGTTTATTTGAGAGTTTTCTTTCTTGTGACTCTTTTATATTGCCTCTAGCTATAGTCGGTGAGATATCCTAGAAGAATATATATAAATGACTAGCTGCTGTCTGAATATATATAAATGACTTTCGTGAATTAGTAAAAGGAAGTACCTGTAAGATTTTTGGCCGATCAAGCTCGCTTTAAAAAAACAAAAAATACTTCCTAATATTACCGTGCTTAGTTAAAACAAATAATTTGTTTAATAAATTGTATCTATTCATATCAGACACTCACATTGTTAGATAACTGTACGTTGCCGGCCTTTTAAGAGTCCTATGAATCGCTGACAAGAACCTCTTAACAGACTTAGAAATGCTCAGTGCGATCACTCACCTGTGGGCGGTAGCGTACGTGCGCGTTCGTCAAGTACGTGCCGAGCGGCATCGTGCCCGCACACCATTCTAACACTCCGGAACGACGAGACAGTGCTACTACCTGAATTTAAAAGTTGTATTAAAAAAGACTTGGTTTACTCAAACTTAGTCAAAGCTTTTATGTACCGGCAAACGTTGTTTTGCCATATAAATTATTTCTCAGTAATTTCTAGTGTAGACAAAAAATAACTAGCGGGGTTACTTAATTAAACGACGATTGATCAGTTATCGAGTAAGGGTTGTATGTATTTTTTAATGCCACATTATAGAAAAAATAAAAACAAACAATTTCGTCAAAAAATTAAAAAAATATTTATGGATGAACAACACTTATAACTTAGGGGTATGCAAAATAGCTGTTGGCCGACTCTCATACCAACTGAATACGCGTATAAAATTTGGTACAAATCGGTCAAGCAAGCAAGGGACATTTTATATACAAGATTGTTTGCCAGTGGCGAAATTAAGATAACAATTTACAAGTGTCTATTAAGAAAAGTAGACACAAGCTGAGACAAATTTTGGGTATTATAATATGCAATACATCAATAGATATTTCGTAACTTACCACCAGTACTACGTGTCCCATACTTCATTACCTAGTTTTAGTGTCAACTGTTGTTAAAAATAAAATACTCATTTTCCTAATAACATCACGACAAAAATGAAGGCATCACTGACCGCGAGAGAAAACTAAGGAATGAAGTAACAGAATTAACGCGCGTTAATATTACGTATTTTATAAAATGATTTACCTTATAAGTACGTATGAGAAGTTTATTGTGATACGTGATTGGATTCTTTTCGAGGAGTGTATTGACTATTGTGAACACTTGTTGCATCACGGCATCTTGTCTCATGTCATCTTCGCCCTGAAATATGGGTCGGATTAAAAAGACAATTTTCAGTTTTGGTCCAAGAGGTCACACGATTTCATTAACTACGCAGGTTCAGTTCAAGACCTACTTTCAGTTGACACAATGTTAAAGTTGTTACATATGTATTACACAATATAACAGATTATAATTTATTATTAGTATATATGAAAGAAAATTTAATTTAGAACTCACAGCATTTCAGCAATGTGACAAGACACAAAGTGTTTTCGTCTGTGGAAAATTTTACACAGACAGTCATAAACGACCAAATTACCTTTATCAAGAGGATCCTCTTGTTTCCATCCGAGCTAAAGCAATTTACTTTTTTCGGATAATTTATACCGCCCACCATTTCGTAATAGTTGTCAAAACCGGAAAACGCTGCAATTATTAATACATTATATATTAAACTGTTTCTGAAGATTTTACAAAAATATATCTCGGAGAGTCTTATTGAACTAAGTGCCTCACTTGAGTTAAGGGATAATATTAAAGCAATCAATGGATATAAAATCACGCCATCCATTTCCAGACACACTTACTACTTATATTGGAGTAATCACAATTATGTCTGATAGCGATAGTATCCGTCGGTACAGGCACACTGTCCAAATTACTGAGGTGACAAATGGATTCCACCTTCGGCATCGGCAACCGTTTACCCAATTCCTTCAATGGTGATGCAAAGTATGCGAAGCTTATAATAGCTGAAAATTATTTGATTATCTGGATCAATTTTGACCTTTAGCTAGGCCCGGAAAAATATCTCCCGTCGGAAGGCTAATTAAGACTATATATATTTGTTCACGTCTCCGTTATTTAATAAATTGTTGTACATACCATCGTCTAATTTGTCCATTTGATCTATCAAAACCGACATTTTAGGATTGTTTGTCGCTAATTTCGATATTAATTCACCAGCGGCTATCACCCTTGGCTCTGGCGGGCTTCGGAATAATTGAGATTGATTCTTTCCATAGTTTTTGTCCTTGTCTGAATTCTTTAGATTGAAGAGGATGGGTAGCGTGTGATGCGGGTGCTCGTTCGCACAGCGCACTGCAAACGTAACGAAATAAACATTAACAAATATATTTTAAAACGAAGATTTTTTTACATGATTTGTATATTGTAATTTATGTGATATTGATGCCACTAAATTTAATTAATATTAAACTGTCAGTTCTCATGTTCATGAATACAAGATGAGTTGACCTCTCCGGAGCGCAAAGATCGATAATATATTAATACAACGGATTAGATGAAGTTAAAAATATAGAAATATAATAGCCTGTTGTTACAATACATCGTATGTGGTCCTTCGATCCGGATTTTTTAATAATATAATTTCAAAGATATAATAAAATCGCTTAAATCGACGAACTCTACGGATCCAATACTTTTTGACGGGTGGTTTTTAGTTTTTAACCAATCAACTTGATTAAGTAAAGAATATAAAAAAAAATGCTTACTTAAGATCTCTTTTAATTGAACAAAGGTTGTGTCATCGGATGAAAGGCGTGGTGCCATCTGAGGTAGTACAGTTATAAATTTCCAAGATGGCACGGCTTTAAAGGCGTCGCTCAAACCGCTCAAATTTGCCAAGTTATTCTCAAACCATAGTGATATAACACGGAATATCGACAGGTTATTGGCATCACTTTGTTTTAGTGACAATAAATAGTATCTGTGGATTTTATTATATTAATTTAAACATAAAGAAGAATACAATACACTCCATTGATGTTCCATTTTGTAATAAATACAAAAACTTTATTAAGCACAAATTTTTGAGCATGTATTATTATAGTGTCAAGAACTATTTCGATAAAAAAGCTCGGGCGTGAGTCGCCCTAAATGCTGTGATAGGCACATTTTGTGAAACAGTAATCGCGCATAAAAAATCTTCTCAGACAGGTTTATTGGAATCCTCGTAGCCTTAAAAAAACTTACTTAAGTGATCGGTGATACGATTATATATGGAAACGTAATATATATAAATATATATTATGTGTGTCTATAATGTGTGTGTGCATACCGCATAGCCAAATCCAAAAATGTTTCCTTCTCCGCTCTAGTGTTCGCGATCTCAGCTTCGTCCATTTGCCGGAACGCGTTGTTCGCTATCAACGCTTTCTTTTCGTCTCTATTAACAGATTATAAAGCCAAAGATCAAAATTATGAAAACACATGAATATTAATTATACGAGAATAAGTACAGGGTAGGAGTTAAAGTGACGATTGATTACTATGCTACTGCGTAAGTGTACATTTCACCATTGTCTATGGACAATGATAAGACTTCCTATGAGGCAGAGAGGAGTGCCTCGTATGAAAAAAATATCAGAATGACGTTCGATCATAATATTGAGTTAGTTTAGATTTGTTATGGATTATCATGAAGTTAATTTAAGAATTAACGTACGTATAATGCACATCCAATAAAGATCACTTTGTGTGGAGCCGCGTTATTTAATTTTCTGGCTTTCGAAATAAGTATTTGTTATTATTGTACAAAACCAGTAGAAATAGTAATTTGAAGCGCAAATTTTGACTCGAATTCTTAGCTCGCATAGTACCTGGAAAACGCTGTACAGAATTTAATGGAAAATACCTTGAGAGCGTTTGTTGCGATGATATCAGACTAGCAGCCGTTCCCTTCATACTCTCCATACATTTCACTTTATTGCCAAATATGGGGGAATTCATATACGACACCACCTAATTTACATAAATAATTCAGTATTAGCTTTCACATAAGTATTAATATGGCATCCGAAAAAATATTTTCCGTTTCAATTAATTTTAATGACTTTTTATTACCAACATTATTTTTGATTTTGTGTGCCGAGCGTTGTTTAACATATCTAAATGAAATAGACACATTTTTATCAAAAAATTAATAATTTAAACGCTACACGAACGTTAGCCTATTATTAAAAAAACATACAAGTTTATACTCAGCATCGGCGAACTGTGCGATATCATAATACACTTTGTTTCTCGTATCCAAATCATCGGCGTCCTTTAAAACTTCCAAACTCTTCTCCAAATACTGATTAATTATATCCCTCGCATTCTCCCGTTTACACTCGGCCATCCACAAACCGTATTGCCTGGAAATTATTAACATATAAGGCTTCAATTATAAATAGAAACATAAAAATATTTTGTATTTTCCTTTATTTTTTCCACATAGAATCGTATCAACGATCACTTGTGTACGTCGAGAAAGTTCATTTGTAGCTTAATTAATGTGGCGTTAAAAATTCTGTTTATAGAGCTAGATATATGAAATTAAAGTCCGTAAAAAGTCAGACCTAGGTCGGCGTAAACTCATGAACGTTTAGGCTAGTTTGTCTATGGTCACCTTTCGTTTACCTTTTTATAAAAAAAAAGAAATCGCGCATTGCACATGAACTTATGTGCTTGAATGAATATTATATTATGTACTTCTTAATAGTCACTCAATAAAAAGTTAAACATTACAAAAAATACTATCAACTGTCATGCTCAAATATGACAAATTGTGTATAGTTGACACAAAGTTATCAAATAAAAATCAAAAATATCTTTATTTACATATGTAACTATGGTACACTTATGAATAGTAAAAAAAATAAAATTTATAAAAAATGTTAACTGTACATTTACTGCCAGTTCCCAAATGAAGGGCGTAGAGCGGACGAGAAGAACTGGCAAGAATATATTAATAAACTAGCTTTCCGCCCGCGGCTTCGCCCACGTGTAATTTGGTTAAGTATATAGCGTTTTTTAATGATCTCGACAGGGCTTTCTTTCACGGGCTAAAATCTGGTTACAATTGGAATTATATATAGCCTGTGTTACTCAGGGATCATGTAGCTTTACAGGATCCGATGATTCAGGGAAATCGAGTGCAACTTTCAAATCCGTTTAGTAGTTTTGAAGTTATAACGTACTAGACAGACAGACAGACAAGAATTCCAAAAAATGTTTTTTTTGTTTCTATGACTCTTCTTTAATTGCCTCCTTTCAGTTTTTTGGAAAAATATTTAATGTACAGATTTTCGATTTTTACTGTCTTATTATTAGTATAGATTACCTCAACGAAATTGCAGTTAGCTTAGCGTTCTCCGTCTCTACAATATTATCGTGTAGTAAGGACAGAGCGATGTCCTTATGGCCTTTATCCCATGAGACTTTACTCTCCAATAGAGTAACCTCTTTTGACGGCTGGAACCTTTTCACCATCGCTACAATTCGCTGCGCCATTTGTACTCTCTGATTTGACAAGCCCAGTTCTACAAATCAATATTAAAAATATCTTTATGCATATAGGTTACTAAGGTACGCTTATGAATCGTCAAGAAATAACTTATAAAAATAAAATATACCCCATAAATATATCATAAACTGTAAAGTTTTGTCATTATTATTTTTAATGAACTTAAGTATACATAAGAGTCCCCGGAGAGAATTACAAAAACACTTTAACAAAACGACTTAACATTGCCCTCTGTAAACACTCTCAGAACTAATAAAAATCTTTAAGATTTTCACGTGTCTGATCAATAAAAAATGTTGAAGATGGCCATGACTTTTTTATAAATCTCGTAGGTCATCATGATGATGAGATTCCCCAGACAATTTTAAATCGATTATGACTAATATGTGACAATAATTAATCATATATTTGAAGCCTTATTGAGGCTTACGCGTTTCATTTAATAAGAACCACGACGACCATACATTGTAGTCCTCATACTAAAAACTTCCCACCTTTTTTTAATTTAAATTTACACTGTAATATCGTTAGTTAATGTTTTCTTACCGGCATATTGCAATTGTAAAGAATTTATCTTTTCCGAATATAAGCCGTTGTGCTCAGCCGCGTGTTGGAGTATCAGGCCACGTTGAGATATCAGACTCTCCAAATGCTCAAAATCCTTGTACGGCGGCAATTTGTCAATTCCCCACTTATCTAGCAACACTTTTACGGAATCATTGCCACACCGAACGGAGAAATAACACTCAATATCCCGAAATAGATGTAGACGCGCCATAATTTTGTAAACACACTGTGAATTTTCCATATTCAACCTTTGGCACAAACGTGATATCGCAAGTTTCGCTCCGTTCAGGGGCTGTTCGAGTTTTGTTGTGAAATCTTCACTCGGCTGGATATTCAGACAGTCTTTAAGGCACGCATATCGGAACTTTTTGGTTATAGAGTTTGTGTTAAATGTCAGTTTTGACTTTTGCTCCAATTCCCGCGTATCGACAAAATCGCTCCAATCGCCTGAAAACATTTAGATTGGGGAAAAAAAGCCTCGAACCCTTTTGTTCTAAAACAACAAGGCTGATCCTTGGTGATGATTTGAAATATTGTCCTACGAATGTTACAAATTATGGATACATTTTATTCTTAACACATGTACAGACTTTAATCATAGAACAAAGAACAACAACCGCATAGAAACGGATTTAAATAAAAGGTTATGATTTTTTTCTCCATTTGTGGAAGCCCATATGAGACTCACATGTGCTTTCAATAATTAGTACACTCATTACGGACCGTAAGCCTTATTAGTTAGTGGTAAGTGGTGTCTTACAAAACGGCCAGTGTTAAAAAAACGGATGTCATGGTGAAAATCGATATCCAAGGAATATATTATACATATAAACACATATGATTGGAGAGTTTAGTACTATATAATACTCTTTTTGTTAAAATAAATAAATTTAAAAAAAATCTCACCGAGAAGCGACAAACAGTCATATTTAATATCATTGAGTTGTTCACTTTCAGGGCACGATTTAATATACTGCAAAGCCAAATGGTGCATTCCAGCCTTATGAAGGGATTTAACGACGCCATATTGGAGTGTTTGGTCAACCGAGTTGGACAGTGCTATATCGTGCAAGAGCAAGGAATCCGTGAACTGCCCAATGTTTATTAAGTGCTTTCGTTTCTCATCTTCACTCGTCAAATGGGCTGTTCCGCAGCCCTCGACAGCGTCCGGTTCGCCGATTGATACGAAACACTGTAATTTATCAAGTATAATTATATCATAGTACAGCAAATTCATATTTAAACAGAGGTCTCAATAGATTTTCACATAATTAATTGATTCAATTTTGCATGTGTAATATTAGTTAATTTTAGAAATAATTGTATTTAGGTCATGATACTCCATTGGATTAGTAGCGACATCTAGGAGCTACTGTACGATGACGGCATCAACCCTGAATCGCGTTTACAAACTTACTTCCATGGCTATGTACCCAGTGGGACCGAGGGTCCAGGGCGGCCAGTTTTAACTGGTCGAGGATCCTCCCTAATCGGCGTAAGGAAATGCATACCTTCATACTTAAGAACCGGTTTTACAATAAATGTGTTAAGTGTCTTGAAACATCACTCACTCCTCTGAAAATACGCTGAAGATTTGAACCACCATCTAAGTTGGAAGTGGCGTCTGGCGAGGAGGGAGGCACACCACCATTTTGTGCCGCTGCCCACAATTCGCCATAGTATATAGCCACTAGGTTTAAGTCGGCCAAAGCACTGGCCCATGCCACCTTCTTATAGTCCAAGTTTAAATAGTTCAACGATAAGGATTTTCTGAAAACACGTTACGAATTCATAAATTACTATAAATACTACAATTTTGATTCATTCAGATCAAACATTCATGACCTAAGGTTTTTTGCTTTGGCAACGATGAAGAAACATTACTGCATGAAACAGTATTTTAGATAGTCCTATTCGAAAAAGCAGCACTTCTTAATGGTGTTGAGGTGTATGGGAATTGCGACCTTTAGTGATGCAGGCAGCAGTCCCAAGACGGAGCCATAAATAGCTATGAGAGAGTTAGTATAATTAGTTAGTAGAAAGCTAAAGAGTGTAAAACTGAGAAGAAACGTGCAGGAGGCACACCGAAATAACGAAATAAGTGTCTGAAAATAAACAGAAAAAACATACTTGATTCTATAATTTTTCGCCTGTAACCGGATAAAATCAATAAGTTCCAGTATGTACTGAATGATCATTCTGTGATTGTGATCAAGTTTACTTGACGCTCCCGTGCTGGTTCCATCCTCTGAATTTTCCAGTTTATCATCATACGTAAGTTTCCAAATGTACACAAAGAATTGATTTAACTGTTCACCAACTGTTTTTATGAGTTTTTCACATTTTGACCGCGCATCTGTATCGAACAGGAGACCCAAAATGGATGGCATTATTTTTGCTGATAACGGTGGCTGAAAATACAAATCAAATTCACATTTTCCATTATTTTTTGCTTAAATTTTATAACTTATTAAAAAATAAACTCTCTCAGAATATCCGTATCAAATTGATTTACTTAAAAATCTCTGGTCAAGTGTTAAACCAAGCTGCCTTGATGTTATATTAATATTATTATTTTACATAATTTTTCTTATTTAATGTCATTAACATGATTTTCATGATAGCTATCACCTCTTAAAAATAAATATTTTTTTCTTAATGATTTAGATACGAATAGCCAAATAACCTTCGAAGCACAAACAGAGCTGAGGACATCAGCACAATTATTCCCCGGCGCGATCAGCGACAAGAGACCCGTCGTTATCCTCCCTATCCAATGAAGGTGATCCTCGCTTGATCTCGGGATCCAGAAATCATTTGTTAACACATCAAAATTATCATCCATCTTATACTCAGCATATATATCGCAACTCTGAGGTGCGAGCGGCTGTAGTATTTCCTTGTTAATACCCACAATATCTGTAATTGGAAGTTCTCGTTTCAAATGTTAAATTAAATATAATCCCTTCGCTATATATATTTTTATGTTTAATATTTAAAATATATTTATTGTAATAAAACAAAAAAAAAGGTATTGGTATTTAACATAAACATTCATAAATACAGCGAAGAAATGCCGGCAGCATTGTGGGTACTCTGCCACAAGAACCAAACATTTTCGATTTGTTTTATTTCTATTTATATTGGTGACATAATAAGAAGATTTTTTAAAGTGCTTATTTCTTAAAATGTACACTAATAATTATTAAATAAACACAAAATATTCTTAATTTTAAGTCGTAGGCCTAAAACCTTTTTACGTGGAAACTATTTTAATTTCTTTTTGTCATTGGCCATTTATAATTTTCTTTTGTTTTAAATTTGTTCTAATGTCATGGAATTATCTCACGTACAATTCAATTAATGTAATAATTAAATATATATAAAAATTAATGGAGTCGGCTTAATTATATAACTTAATATTAACCTAACTAATATACTTAAAAAACTTAAAATAAAACAAAACACAAAACTAAAACAAATTTAAAAAGTTTGGTCCCTTTGCCAGAGTACCCACAATGCTGGCGGCATTATTAGTTAGGTTAATATCTAATAGTTCTTACCCAAAGCCAACTTTCCGTCGCGATATTTTAAAATCCCATTAATAACGACGGCGACTTTACTATTCACAGATGGATCCTTATCAAAGAGTTCAATAGACAGTGTTTCCAATACTTTGTATGTGAAATATTCCTTCGCTGATAAAGTTTCTATCTTCTTGGTATCGGTTGGTGGTACTGTGACCAGTGATTTTATATCATATGTGGCCATTTCAGCTAGGCAATTGCATGTTTCTATTATTATCTGTAACATTTATGTAAATCGGTCATATACTATCGGCGCAACTACAACAATTAGTATTAAAATAACTGGAATAATTAAGTTCAGGCATCATTTAATTGTCCTACAATAAGTTTACAAACATAAGTTGAATACTTTACGCTATGAAATGTCATCCTTATTATTTCAATACGTAGTCTATGAAAGAAAAACATGTGCGGACATGTTATTATTATAAAAGATGGATGCATTGTAACTGCACGACAGCCAATTGTGAAAATAAAACCTGGCAAATATCGTGAAGTCGGCAATGCAGACGCCACGCCTTACAAAAACCCTACGGAGAAACTTCTTTCGTTATATACAATAAGGATAACTCAAGAACGGGTTCGATTTTCGTATGATAACCATAATTATTCGTTATGTTTAGATTTTTACTAAATTACTTTACGTTCATTACTGAGATTTTTTTAAGTTAGCATTTGAGATACATAACACACAACGCTTATAAGAGCAAAGTACATCATTTATATAAGTAAATATTCCATCAATACTACAGCTGTTCTTAACACAATTTACCGTACCGAGTCAAACCCGCTATTTCCGCTATTTCGGGCCATCAATGTCGTATTTTATTTTAATAAAACTAACAAAATATAAATGCATTTATAGACTTTTGTAAATCGTATCTTACCTTATCCTCGTTTGATATCTTCAAAATATTACACAAAGCATTAATAATACAGTGTACCATACTATCAGAGCAATCCTCAGAAAAACCTTTCACATTAAAATCCTTACACAGATCATTTACATTATCCGAGTTTGTGTTTAGAAATTGTCGGAGGTTACGTAATATTTCATAGCTAAAACAATACAAAATAACTTTTAGGGAATAGACAAAATCACGTCTCACTTACATCGAACATATGACAATGTGAAATAATTATTTGATATTTCAACAAACAATACACATGATCAACAGTAAAAAATATTGTTGCATATATATAATTTAACGAGAAATCGAACGGAATACAGATAAAAGCCTCCTTTAAGGTTATCACTAAATATAATTTGTCTCAACCATACAAGTTTAAAACAATAGTATAATTAAATTTAAAAAAAAGTAACTCCACAGGCTTTCTTAACCCACCATATTTAAGTATAATCATTACAAATATAATCTGTGGTAAAAGGGAGTATATGACCACTATTGATAAATCATACAAGTATAAGTTTACATGTTAAGTTGGCTTGTAAGAAAGCTTTTGTAAAAGACCAGCTGTTCTTTACAAAACATATTAACAACACAGTCAATTGCAATTGCCAAAAAAACCCAAGGGATAACACAGTTGTGCTATGTAGTGCCAAGAACTGTAGAGCGTGTACCCCGACTGTTTCACACTGGTACCTGCAGAACTAACGCTGGGATACGCGCACCCCTTAGTTGCCTTACGGATATATAATTCGCATTTTATGGACATTGGCATATTTGTAAAAAAACAATTCAGAAGAAAAGCTGCTCAGATATTGCGTGAAAATGTGTAAAGCCTACGTTTATTGTTAATGTTATATATTGTTTAACTATAGGTACGCTGACCTAAGTCTTAAACTTTTTTTCGTTAATCTGTGAACAATGGTGTGGGTTATATGTTTGGCAATTGTTTTATGTTGCTACTTGTATTATTTTAACATATAACTGTTTATTGTTCCAAATAAATAAACAGGTGCGCAGCATACAAAATAGGAGAAAAAAAAAACAAAGAACACTATATACACATGCAAATTTACCTTGGATATACCAAACTTGTTGTGTATGATTGTAATATATTCCCAAATTCCGCTTCAGTTGTGCATTTGTGTTCACCGCTTGTATAAACAACAGAGTCCACCACATCCAGTCCTAATTCCGATTTGGCTTCATCAGCACTTAATATCGCTAAAACTTTTGCATTAACATTCCCCCGCAACTGTTCCAATTTGTTGGTCTCTTTCAACCTTTGCATAATTTGTTTTATGAGACGGACCATCGCTTTGCGGTGTGTATGCTCGTTCAATGAATTCGCGAGCGAGTTCAAAATAAAATTGAACAAAAGGGCATCGGACGCAAAACCGAGTTTCATGTTTTCTATGAAGCAGGCGTACGTGTGTAGTTGTAAAATTTTAAATTCCGTCACATTCTCGTTAATAAAGTTTCCCCACAGTTTGAAGAGAATGTTTAGAATGATCAAAGGTTGGTTTTCGGATAAATATTCAAGGACATCGCCATCGATCAGTTCCTGAAATGGAATATTTATAAGATAATTGGAAAATAACTTTTTTTTTAAATAATCATAATTTTGATGCATACGTTAGATGGAGTAATTACACTAGCCGCTTTGTACTTGGCGGTATAGTGACTGAGAGTTTATAGGCAGTTCTTTTTGTCTACGCCTTTGATTTGGCAACTGGCTTGAGTCTGTATTGAGTCAACATTTTTTTAAATTGACGATACATAAATATACCAAGTAACAGATACGCTTTTGATTAAAATATATATGTCTATATCTCACCCCAAAAAACCGCAAAACTCCTTTGAAAACCGCCTTAGAACACACAAATCTATTTTTCATACGAATCTCTTGTAGCTTCAAGTCCTCCATCGCGCTTTCATCACACACATGTGTCGCAGCCATCAATATCAGATCACCCAAATTATCAACGAAAAGATTACTCCATTTATCATTATCTAATATCTGTCGAGTCGATTGAAACATTCGATTTGAATTTTCAAATAACGATTTGAAATCGGATTGTTTGTCGCACTCCATTTTGTATTTCTCTATCACAATGTAGGGTAGGCATAATGTTATTATTGTAGAAAAACACATCTGGAATTAAATTTTATGTAAACAATCACTTAATTAAAACGAAAAACATGTTTTCTAAAGGTTGGAAGACGCGGAGAGCGTAGGAGAAGGCCAATCTTTTTCCTCCTATTTAGACAATGACTTTAATATTGGCAGCCATTTGGTGCCTGGCTGAGGAGTACGAGACCGACCCCAGTTCTTTTAGGTCCCGAGGTGAGTGTGAGTGGGAATTTTAATTACAAAAATGTCTTTGAAAAGTAGAGACACCAGCGTGGGTAGAGTCCCACAAATGATTTCTCATTTGAGATCAGGGAATGCGGAAATGCATTTATACCACGAAAGAAAATGTACACATAGAAAATTAGAAAACTAAAAATACCTCAATAACATCCACGACTGTCTTCTTAAATGTTGCGGCAACCAATTTCACGGTTTCACTCTTGTCTATATGACCGTTACAACCCCACAGAACTTCTGAGGCGACCAGCCATTTTACGTGTTTTTCCAAGAACGTATCCAATTTAAAACCCAGTATATGTAAAGGGAGGTTTTCGAATCTCTCGCCTTCAATGAACCAAGACTGTAGTATAGCGAGTATATTATTGTTCACATACTCAGCGACATTTCGCTGTGTAATATCATTCACTAGAAGATTCAACGCTTTTTTTGTGAGATTTTTATTTAATGATTTCTTCATTTGTGTGTGTATCACACGGAATACAATTTCATTGAGTAGCCAATGGCGTATTTTTGATACGGCACGAAAGCAATGGAATACAGTGAGCGTACGATTTGTACTTTCATCTTTCAATACTATTTCATTTTCAGTCGGTACCTGAAATACAATACAATAATCTTCATTTGCTTTAATTGATATTATAGATTAACAAAATCAAAAGAATTTAAGAAACATTACCTAATAAACAAGGGAAACTTAACAAAAACAGTAATCACAATAATAGGTTCCATATAATATTATTTTTTTTTTATAGAAGAGGGGGCAAACGAGCAGCAGGCCCACACATATAGGTGAAGTCGCCGCCAATAGACACTCACGCGGCTGGTAGATCGTGAGTGCGTTACCGGCCTTTAAAGGGAAATTAGGAAATGGAGGAATAGGGGAAGAGGACGGGGGAAGGGAAAGGATGGGCATCGGAAGATCTCACTTACCGAACGAAACGCGAGTACAAAATGAACAAAGTCCAATTGCATCACTTTACGCCGGTTTTCTGTGAGAGAGTGGTATTTCTCCGGCCGTGCCTGCCCATTCGGCTGAAACTCTAAGTAACAGCATGGCACTCCCACTCAAAATTCGAATTAGAGGTAATACAAGTATTTCTAGTATTTTCTTTTTTCTTGACCGAAAACCACATTAATAATTTATTTTTAGTGGCTGCACATGGCATTGACTTATTTTGCTAAATTCGTAAACTATACCGCCGTGACATTTTAATCACCCATTTAAACTTTAATATTAAACATCACAATCGCTATATCAACGTCTAAGTGTCGTAACGTTTGTTAAAAAGTTGAGAAAATAAATACTCACAGTAATAACAAAAATGTCCATAAGAGAATTCGTCATTTCCCTAACACCTACCACATCCAGATCTTCGTAAAGATATTTCAAAAGGTAGCAGCAATAAATCCGAAGATTGTGACAATTGCCTTTTATATGATTTGTCAGATTCATGTCGAACTCTAGTTCACATCTGTATCGCCTATTCATATTGATAACACGAGCCATACACTCGTAAATTATAGCCGCAAGGCGTGGCGGGTAATACATTTTATTACATCGTTCATAGTAACCCTTAACCATAATTATACAGTTCTTTCTCATCACAATATCGTTGTGATGCCATATTCTGTCTAATATCTTCAATAATAATTTAAGGAGACCAAAGCTCGCTGAACTATTTCTAAATAGAACCCTACACATATTTTTCATAAGTCCAAATATGGAGCCTGTAAAAGCAATTTATGAGTTTATAAAGCAAAATATACGTTTTTTTAGCGAATGGTGGTAGTTAAAACTTTACGAGTATCACATGTTAAAAGTATTGAATATTTTTATCGGATATAAAGGCATATTTTGTAAATGTTTCGCTGAGCAGGTTTTTGAGAAAAATAATATCGTAGTTCAACCTTCAGTTGTCTACGCACGAGTATAGCATGCTATCAGTGAAAGTTGTTTCTTTAATCATCGTTCTCTCAGTTAAAAGCTATACTCTTGGATATAATTTTGATAAAATGTCACAGAACAAAAAGAGTAGAAACTAGCTTGTTATTGGAAACGAGCCTACGGGGTGCCAAGAACGGTGACGTTGCCGGCCCTTAATTAAGAAATGAATACCGTACCTCGTTATGATAAAAAATGAGCTTGAATATTAAAAAAAAAAATAATTTTCATAAACTCACCAAGATATGTGTCGTTTTTAAAATTAATGACAATGTCTATGCATTTGAGAGCACAGTCTACATCTGAATGCACATCAAGTTTATATAAGTCTTCATCAAGAATGCATTTAACCAGCTCATCGGTATATATATGTGTATGACGGCAGTAAGCAGCCAAGAAGTAAACGCACTGGTATTTTAATCCCAAAGGACCAATCTCTATATCATCATCCTCATCCAGCTCGACTTCCCGCTTCAAAACTTCATTCACAGCATGAAAACAACTCTCATTAATACACGACCTGGCAACACCGTTGAAATCACCGAAATCATCTCGCAATAAATCTTGGAGAGATTTTATAAAATTAATTTTTCTTCTCACTTGTTCTTCCGAGCGTAGTGAGAGAGTTAAATGTACGAACAGCTTATTTAAAGATTTAACAACGGTTGCGTGTAACTCATTGTTAACTATTGATTCCTTTGAAATTATTTTTAATGTTTGCAACGATTCATACAGTTTTAGTGTTAGATGTATGTATTTCACACTTTGTATTAATGTTTCTGTACACGTCTCTGAAGACAACTCAGCCAATTTACTATGTAAATAATTTAAGACAACCGTACACATCTCCTTATTAAATTCCACCGCAGCCAAATCAATTGTATCGCTTACGATATGCACATTATGAATTTCATATTCGAAATTTGAAAATAAAACACTAGTTTCCATATCATTGAATAAAATATCGTGCATATTATAATTTTTCGGGGCAATAACGACCGTGCGCATCATATTTTCGTTACATATGAGGCGTAACAATACATTTGCCAAATGTTCAATATCAATATCGGCGATTGTCATTTGTTTTAACCATTCCAAGCATTGCATTCGATATTTGAAATAACAACAGTTGGAATAAAATTTTGAATATAGAATAGATAATGTTTCAAGGGCGTGGTCGGTGACAGGCATTCCCTTTTCAAAATACAACACTAGCAACGGTTGTACGTGAGAATATTTCAAAATGTCCAATGCGAGGAAAGACCTAATGATCATATGTAACGATTTATCTGCAGTTGTTGCATTTCTGTAAAGTGAAAATGAATGAATGAATTCGAAAAAAAGAAAACTTTTAAACTACACTTCAATTGTAGCACTTACCTAACACAACAATTCCATAGATCGTGAAACACATTGATATTATGTGGAACGTATTTCGGATGTGTTACATAATATTCAATAACAGAACAATACATTACGCCCAAATTGTCATAATCACTCTTGCCAACATTTGGTATAAGTACATCCGAGGTTTTTATTAGTGAAATATAATCATCCGATGTTAATGAATGCTTAAACTCTTTGAGGTAAAAGTGTACGATATCGACCCTGTAATAAGTTCGTTATAATTCAAAGCCAGCTATTCAAGATCTTTAAGTATAAGAGTCATCAAAATATTAACATATACGAAACACGTGAGTTTAACATAGTTTGCATATGAAATCTATTTGTTTTATGTTATGTTCGCAATAGAACTTTCATTACACAGTTTTAGTAATACGACCTCGTTTCATGTTTAGATAGACAAGGGATTTTATTAGTACAGTAATAAGCTTTAATCGATCGATAATATCAATAATTCCAGTTCGAAAATAGAATATATATGATAAGCCTGCATTTATAGTAGTCTCAATAATTACCAAGGAGGTCCATAATGTTGCAACTCCTTTAATATGTCATTAAAACATTTATTATTATTCCAATTTATCTTAGGTCTTTTGGCTATTGATTCACCGCCATCATTCAAATCGTTGCTCTCATTGAATATCTGAAAACAGACTTTTTAAGTTACCTTTATTACATCAAAAAAAAACATTTTTTAACTAAATGTTTTGTCTCTTTCTGTCAAATTGCGTATAGACACAGCTCAACTGTCTGTTAATTACCTTTAAAAATATTTGTATATATTTAATGACTTACTTGGTAATATGTAATGGCCGCTAAAAACGAAAAATTCTTAACGACATTCTGTTTAACAGACTTTTGTATGTGATTAATTTCAAGGCACACTATTTCTAACACACTATGCAAATGTTTATACCAGACGTTCCAATCGTGCGCTAAACTACCCTCCTCATTTTTTAACCTGCCGCTGGGGTGATGAAGTGTTATTGTCACACTTAACGCTTTGAATAATAAAGACTGAAAAGAATCAACATGTCAGATAAGAGGCAAGAAATGAAGAATGAAGAATCTTTATAATGAGACAAACCTTCTTCTGAACATCCATACTGTGCTCATAAAACTTAAATATTATGGGAAGTACATTTTCCGTGAACTCACATATCAAAAGACGGGATTCAGTGCACAACTGTAACATTCACATTAAAATATGTTTCATATAATTTGAACATACAAAATATACAGTTATAAAATATATTTTTTTATAAATAAGTTACGCCCCTGAATCGTAATAAATAAAAATATTTAAAAAAAAAACAATCACCATCTCCACAAGAAGTATGAAAATCTTCATTACAAATTCCTGCGACTTTTTGTCATCCATAATTCTTTTTATACATTTGTATATATCTCCCAATGAGTCTTTAAAGCATCCAACAAATTGAACATTGTTGCTTGCATTTTTAATAACCATCCATAATAATTTGAACTTTGTTATAATATCCATATTAGATGAATTATTTAAACAGAGATTAATACAGGCTTCGAGTAAATCTGTTATAAGTAATGGTTTTATAAGGAACAGTACAGTTATGTTTTAAATTTTATAACATGGCCCAACACAAAATAATTTTGCATGGCCAATTAATTGTATGCTCTAGTCACATTATTTTATTATTGTTTCCTGCCATTATTGATTTAAACTAAAACGGTAAAGGCATCTGGATAGTAGAAGTTGGTTCATAAAGAGGTAGACAGAAAACATTAAAAAAAAATTAAAATATACCAAATAGTCTAAGGTGGTTGAATCAATTACAGACTTACTCTCCCACATAGATGGAGTAATAAATCCTAGATAATATTCATTAGTGAAAACATGTTTATATAGAACACTATAATACACATCTCCAATAGCTTTCCTTAATCGTATATCATTAAAAATGTTTAAGCAAGCGTCCATAATAATATCATATTTTATATAAGCACCACCTGGAAACATTGAAATTTATGATTTTGGTCATAAATAAATAATATTATTAATATTATTGAGACACACTAGCAGCAGACGCCGATGCATGTGTTATTTAGGATATGAATAAATTGTCCAAATGTTTCTTAAAGAAATTTGGTGAAGGCTAATGGGATTTGGGAAAAGCATGACACTTTCAGGGAGTCCATAACATAACATATTATAAACTAAATACCATAATAGTATTTAGTTTGTGATTAATGCACACTAGGAGATAACTTTCTGGTTCAAAACATTAAATACTTCCATAGACAGTTGGTTTTTGACTTTATTACTTATAAAGAAGGAAGTTTGATGGGCAAACCTTTATAAGTCTTTAAGTGCTCCTAATCTTAATAATAATTGTTGTCTTTAGAATACTTATTACAGCTGAAGGTTGAAATGTCAAAAAACCAATAAAAACCAGGGTAAAACACAAATTTTTGGCTTCTAATGTAATTGTATATTTATTTTCAGATATATAACAATAACTTTCGATAGATTTAATTAAAATTATTAACCGTAATTACCTTTATTTGACCCTGCTACACATAAGTTAAGAAGAATAGTTGAAGATCCAACAACATTATTAAAATTCTTATTTGTTTCATATTTCTCAGTTTCCTAGAATAAAAGTTTATGTTTTAAATACTTGTATGATTGATAATTTTTTATTAATTCTGTATGTTACTCACTTTTAGTATATATTCATGAATATCATTAAAGACCTGGTTCCAAGAGTATCCCGTCTTCTTGCGAGTATTATCTGTAAGTAAACTTGGCACAGCGGATCTACTGAGCAGTTCCTTTAAATTTTCAGCGCTTCTCTTTCTTTCATTAACTCGTATCGAGGTGAGACCAGAACATATTTCACTCAATGATTGCTCCAAAGCCATGTTTATGGGCTATTATACACTGACAGTATCAAATCCCATTGGTACCCAATGATGTATCTATTGTAACAATTTAAATATAACGCCCAATTTAACGTAAAATTCAAATAAACTTAAATAAATCATGAAACCGGCGCTAATTCCGCCTAGACAAATTTTAGATCTACACCAAAAATATAATATTTTCTACACTATTTCAAGTTTTAAGGTAACCGGGCCTTAAGTGCCTTATGTTAACCGTAAATAATTAATACTGAAACAACTTTTAAAATGAAAAAAAATAAATCATAACAAACTTTACTTTGACCTTGCTTTATTTCACAGACTAGTCATAGTCACCAAATTTCATCTACAATTTATTATATTTTTCAATGAAATAATTAAATCTCAAATTCTTTTCAGTATTTATAATGTAAAGTGATAGTAACGTAAAGATGTGTTTACTTTACCTTTAAATGTAATAAGTAAAAAATAATTATTAGTATGGAAAAGATAGGCGGGCATAAAATATGACGTCTACAAAATGTCTTACGTCACATCCTGTGAAAAACAATTACCATTCGTTGTTACCATGACAACCCAATATAAACAAGCGCAAAAATAGTTTTTACTTGTTTGTAAGAATTTTGGCCTTATTTTATGTGGTTCCATGGCAGAATTGCACATTTTAGGACAATTGAATTGCTCGCTTTATTTTACAGAGAGTTATTCTTTATATTGCCGATATACGATTCAAGCGGGTAAGAAATCAAGATTATAAAAAGCATCATCGTATACGTGCACGGTCAATTTTCTAATTGCGGTATTATATTTACTTCTAGGTTCCAATTGGACACTACTTTCAGGTTCCACTGAAGGACAGACAGCCGCTGGTAAGCCCAATACTGATAAATCTGTTATTTGGGCCCATCCTCTAGATGTACATTTTGTAACTCGCGGCTTACAAGGTAAAAACACTTACAATTTATTACATTTAATGTCTTCGTATTTAATTATTAGTGGAATATTTTTTTAAATCGTTATCATTTTGTTTTGTGGTCGATTCTTACTGTTGTAATTATGTTAAAAATGAGCTGTCTTATAGAATATTAGATTCTTATTTTTTATGTTATAGGGTGGCCAAAGTTGGTTCTTCATGTAAATTGTTTAGATTCATTAGGAAGATCGTGGGTGGTTGGTTATGGCTGTACTAGTCTACCCACAGTACCAGGTTATCATAAGATAAAAGTTTCCTGCTGGCTGCCAGCTGCAACTACAATAACTGACACCTTAAGACAATATTTCTTAGGTGGATCTCATCAAATAACACAGAATGATATTATTAGTTTAGGAAATGATAGGTAATGATAACTCGTTTATTATTATTACATAATATTGTATTTGTATATAGATAAATATAAAAATAACATTTATGTGTTTACCTTGGTTTGGATGGGATTAACTTTCAAGAAATAAGTTTTCTCGTTATTAAAATTAAAATATATATATATATATATATATATATATATATAACGAGGAGAGTACTACAGGGCTACCGCAAGGAGCGGAACGCGGGCCTATCCTCGGAGTGCGATTTAATTTAACTTGGGGAGATCTTAAATCGGGGAGCCGCCTGGCCTTTCTTACTGGGGGCGCAGGGGGCTATCACGTGATGGCAATCTCATCGGACTTTCATCATAAAAGTTCTTAGAGATATAAAAATACTGAAAGCCCGAGCGCGCGCGCGCAAGTCGTTATTTGCGCCGATATATATATGACCTTTCACCTAAAGTATTGAACTATTGTCTTTCACATGATTATATGGCGTTTAGATCGGTTAGGTCTAGTATACGACAAATTGAAATTAAATTAATAAATAAATAAATTTTCAGATTTAAGCTAAATACACAATCAAAAGGCAGCGTAGAGCTGAACGTTTGTATTATTTTAAGGAATTTCACTCAATTTGGAGTTGAGTATAAATAATGCAACCTGTGACATACCTTGTTTTTACTTTAGTCTCCATTTTAATACAATTCTGCGTTATGGATTTTATTAACGATACAAACAGAAATGAAGTCGCAATGTCCGAACGTAATCTACAAGCAATGACGAGGATTGTAGATAAACCACAAGCTCTATATTATCGGACATTATCAAATACCTCGATAGATTTGTCTACAGAGACGTCAAGCACTATACTTGATTGGATTTATGATGACAATATTTCAACAACAGACAATTACTTCACGGAAACAGCTACCTCTGATTATGAGAATGTTACCGAAGTGACATTATTCAATAAAAATGTAACTAAACCGAAGTTATTACCAAAGAAGTCTGAAGGGAGATGTGAATGCAATATTTTGGTTTGTATATTTGAATATGACATGTAGGATTCTATTTTTATGGGATATTTTAATCTAAAGAGTTTAATGGAAAAACAATAGTCATATACAATGTAAACACCGTGTAACGTCATACGATTTAACGACAACACTCTAAAGCGTCGTCGTCGTGGCTTTGGTTGGTTTAGCTTGTCCATTCAATGAGTTTTATTCTCTCCATTTAACGACTAGTCTCTATAACGCCATAAAATGCAGTCCCTTCAGTGTCGTTATATAAAGTTTACACTATATATATATATATAGTAAAGTGTCCTCACTAGGAGGCAATTGCGATACTAACTAGCTAATATTATGATCGAGAAACCTGAGGGTTATCGATTTTTAGTATGTCTAACGCTTTATTTTTATTCCAGTATAAAACATGTGATATTAATTGTTGCTGTGATATCGATTGCACAGATAAAGAAATAATGTTATTCGCATCAAACTGTGAAAAGCAGTGTAACGATAATTTCATACATTCATGCAACACGTGTCGAATGAAACGAACGAATTTTTTAGAAAATTTATTTTGTATTTCTAAAACTAACTTACCCGACAAACGCTTAACAGACATACAGGTAAATATAGTTAAAACAAAATACATATTTATGTTTATGAATGGTATATTATATATTTCTATTACAGTTTGATGAGGCAGCAATTTATAGGTTCCCTAGGTGGCGTAGCGGTGACAAGCGAGATGATTCTAATAGTTTGAGAGTTTACAGACACAATGATCCTATATGGTTGATGAGTGAGACGAGGTTTTATGCCGGTTAGTGCTTTTGGAACTTTTAACTATATATATTTCATATGTCACGGTTATTTTGAACTATATTTTGAATTGCTAAAGCTAAACGCGTTTAAATCCAGTGTATCTGTTCTTTACATTTCAGATATTCCAATGGCATTCGCAAACAATTACTGTGGCGATAAAAGACCAATAAGATTTCTTAAGGATGAAGACATCGAGTGTATTGTGAAGTTGCAAGATCTTCATATGTTTCAGGCTTTGAAATATATGGATAGTAGTGTATTAAGTGTGGAGGAAGCAATCAATACCACGAAGGTACTGTTAAGTACAAAAGTTTGTATTGCTGTGTTGCTTTAAAACTTCATACATAGTGTAACATTTGAAAAAAAATGAGTATTTAACGCCATTAATATCTAGCCAAATTAACTAACACTAATAGAAGATTTATTAAAAAGTGGGGTACTTTTACAGAGTGAGACGTTTCATACGAATTGGACTTTGGTTATTTGCGATGACAACCAATGTCGAAGATACAACAAAACCCGAGACGAGCCGCATTGTACTGACAGTTATTGCAATAACATTGCCACAACTGTGCATTATATTTTTTATTATAATTCAAAAATCACAAAGGCTGTATTAAAATTATACATCCGAAAAGTATCAATGCAACTCCAGTTTATAATCCAACGCATTACAGTGAAATTCTATTTGAGCAACGATCCCATAGAGAGCGTCATCAAATTAAGCGGAAACCCGGGCTACAATTTGGGTCTACCAATTATAACATCCAGTGCCGACGGTAACCACACCCAGCATTTCTTCAACGAAACAAATGAAAAGCGAATGCTGACACATGCAGCGAACCGAAACGGAAAGTGCCTATTAACAAACATAACATACAATATAATACAATTTGGACAGAACAAAAGGTGCAAGTGTAGATTACACATACAAAAATCCAATTCAAAAAATGGCACAACCGCATGTAACTACATACAAAATCAAATATTACATTTAATGGGATTAAACTCGACGATATACATATCGCCGTACGGTAATCCGGAACAGGTGAGCGATGACCAATGGATTCGTGTGCAAATCGAAAGGGGCCGCGTTCATGGCGTGTTTAAAGGGGATTTAATATGTTACAATGTAATCGTGAGAGTCGGATATGTGTTTGTGTTTGAGGGTAGTCATAAAATTGTTCACGTGACCGTCGAAGGCACTGCACAAAACGTGACGTTCGACACAGAGGACGCATCGACAGTGGTCACTGTGGACGCGAGCTTTATAGAGCTCAGCAAGCCCGTACAGTTTGGCGCACCGCACCTGAGCATTAACCTGCCGAAGGGTTTCTTCGTACCTAACAGGGGAAACGTTTGTGAAACACAATTAATTGTATTATTCATCGCTTTGACAATAAAATAAACGTTCTTTTTTTGTATTAACTAATAATTTTTATTTAGCAATAATTTAAATACTCTCGTTATATCACTTTAACTTGTCCACCCGAGAGATTTACGGTCGCGCTGTTCGCCTGAAAGTTAAACACTGTTTACAAACAAGAATTATTATCATTTTATATACAAAATTAACACCGAAATAATACCAAAAAATACTTGCTTTTTGTACTATTACTACTAAATGAGTAATCCTTTTACTCCTATAAACATTTATTTCATTACTACATAACTTAATAATTATGAGTAAATTAAAAAAAAAGAACTGTGCAAGTGTTAGTTAAATTGGTTAAATAATTTTGAGGTATTTCTTTATGTCTTGCAATTTCCATTTCTACATAAATGCTCTTCGTTAAATAATTTTTATTTTTTTTATTTCTTAAACCTATACACGGCTTGTCACAAAAAGTTTACACAATAAAAATAAAGCCAAAACAAGGTTAAAACATAGAATCTAAGATCAGAATAAAATAATACAACAAAAAAAAAACGAACAGAAAAAAATAAATAAAAATGTATTATAAACACATTATACATATGTCTATATGATTTTTCTTTTTGTTTGGCATTATGAATAATCATTAACTGATGAGATACATATAACGTATTCGATATGGCAAAAATTACCTTTTGTTACTGGTAGTATGTGTGTAGAGGCACCTATGCAACATATGTGTACACCTTGCGGTCGTCGGGCGTACGAGCGAGGTACTCCCTTTCTATGAGACCTTCAATACGCTTCTTGATGACCACCGGTGAAGGAAGGAAGCGCGCACGCAGCTGCTCTGTTACTTCTGCTACTAGAAGTGTGTGCTGAAAAAGTGTAAATAAAAATAATTAGATTTTATCAAAACAAAAAAAAATGTTTCTTGCACTGAATCATCAATTAATAAAAATATCTGCTGATAGCCGTCCCTAGCGTTCATTAATTGATTTATAAATTATATATATATATATATATAGATTGTAAACTATGTGTAAACTTACCGCCATCTTCTTTCTGGCCTTCATGATACGAACGATAGCGGCTTCTATCTCATGTTTACGATCTTCATCCACTTTGTTACGAGTCTCACGACGTTCCGGTTCCGACTCGCCTTTGGCCGCTACCGTTTGTATTTTTACCCTGATTTGGGATATTTTTTAAAATTAAAATTTTGAAAATTTAATAACTTAGAATTGACTTTATCAAAGTCGCGAATTCGATATAAGAGGTGTCTGTGTGTGATAACCCCCCTTAGAAAAAAAAATCACGAGGCTACTGTGATACCTCACAGTGTGTCAGACACAGAAGCCTCATCGTCTATTTACCTTTTAATAAAACAATTAAGAAACCAGGTGATAGAGAAATCTCTAACTAGACTTTTTTGCTAATTACAAACTTTCTTCCACGTTTCCCCAAACTAACCTCGTAAATCAAAGAAATCTCAAATCTAGTATTAATCCCCGACTGGGAATATGGTCCCTTTTTTTTTATTTTTTTATTTCGCACTGACTCCTGCCATATTTGACTTTACGGAATTTGAAACGATTCTTTTGTTTATATAAAAAGCAATGTAAGTAAATATACCTATGTAATTTCGAAGTGAAGGCATCATTGACGTAGAACTGATGTGACGGCTCTATCTCCTTGGTTTTCGGATGTTTGATGAGCACTCGCTGTGTGGGTTTGCCCATCGCCAGGGATTGCAGCGCCCGAACCAAATCCTTCTCCGGGACATCTGTTTCGTTCAGGATTTCCTGCAATTTTTTTATTTACAGTTATATCACACTGGTTTTTCAAAGCGGCCATTTCCTTTTATCAGAAAATAACCTATCATGCGACATTCTATCGTGACCATACGTATTTAAAAGAGACTGTAAACAGCTGTGCATGCAATACAGATCCAGGAGACCACACAGAATTTATGTGTTGTGGTACTCTGTGGTACGTGACAATACTGAAAAATGTGAACCAACCTCATAGGTAAGCCGTTCCCTCTTGTTGAACAGCAGCAGCACGCACATTTGAAAGGTGGACACCTGGATGATGTGCCTGCGGGGGGCGGCGGGCGCGGTGTGCGGCGGGGACCGGGGAGGGGATGAGGGCAGGGCTCCGCGGAAGGTCGCGTGGAGGTCAGCGCTGCCCAGCTGAGGCTGGAGGGACAGTTGGCGACCCGAATGCTTTGCCAGGTAGAAGCTGAAAACGAGTTACAGTCCACTTTCACAAAAATTATTTTACATTTAAATAAATAACAAATATAGAAGCTGTTTTTGAATAAAAACGGAGCGAAACATGGACCAACCATTGTCTCAAAAGCAAGCAAGCTTATGAGAATAATTAGTGAAAAATAACCTTCTGAAAACTTCAAAAGCCATCCTAGGCGCGGCAGGTATGTTACATTTGGGCGTGGCACTCTGCGTCGGCCAGAAACCTGTAGTAAGCACACGCACTGACAGATCCACGCCGTGTAAATTGCTCTGAAATATATCTTAGCTATAGAACACATAGAAATATTGAAAAAACAATATCGCAAATATGTAATAAATTCGAGTTTATATAAGAGTAATATACAGTCCTATACTGAATATATTTAAGATTACTAAAGTAACCATAAAGTAGGTTAAAAATATTACCCCAGATGATATAACGTGTTCTTTGAATTCCTCCATTATGGTATTAGATACTGTCATGTCCTTGAACATTCCTTCCAGTTTCGATGTGAATTGACAACCGCATTCAGTCTGAAAAAGGAAAAAAAATATTTGTATAAAAGGATTTTGCACGCCAACGCTAGAGGGCGTTGAAACATAACTTATATAAATATTATATGCTAATAAAATATAATAATAAAGAACTAATATATGATGAACTAATAATGAACTACGCCAAGCTACAATCATGCTTAAAGTCTTGATAGGAATTCTGCAAAATTCTTTACCACGACGAATGGGGGGGTTTATTCTGTTAGAGAATTTTTAATTTGGGATACGTCTGCAACCATACAATGGAAATAACGGGGTTCCACGTCTGTGAGCAATCCATCTCTCTGGGAAATTTATACTGGTATAATATTTTTTTTCGATGAATTATATATAAAAAAACTAGCTGACCCTGCAAACGTTGTTGTGCTAAATATATTATTTCAATGTAATTTAGAAATTAGAATAAAAAATAGGGGTTGGTGATAATAAAGTAAAAATTTAGGGTTAAATTAGATAACACTCTTACAAGAGTGTTATCTAAATAGTTTATCTAGTTAGCTAATTTTGAGTTAGACCAAGAGGTCTAACTCAAAATTATGAATAAATATTCCCCCTATACTCATAAATGGTTGATCAAGGCCTATCGTCGGTTTAGGATGATGAAGGAGTTCTAAGGAGGATCACATTGAGGGGCTGATGACTCTTATAACAACATTTATAACGGTGCAATTATATTAAAAAATATATATATTTTGTAGTTAATTTACCTTTAATTTAGAGATCATATTCTTTTCGCTGTCATCTGAGACGGACTTGTTGAGCAAGAGCCTCTTGGCCAAGTGCTGTTTGTAGTATCGCTCAAACACATCCTTTTCTTGCAGGAAACGGAACAAAACCATTGTCTTATCCAATACAGCCTCGATTTCTTGCTCGCTCATCTGATATTCAATTTTTTGATTTACAATTATAATTATAAAATCTATAAAAAAACTTATACTACTATACTATATATATTCAACTACACAGTTTAATTTTTTTTTGCACCTTTCATTTCGTAGTCCCTAGTTTTTTCTTGTTTTTTTTACACATTTTTTTTGTATATACGGAAGTTAAAAAGTAATTAGTTTTTTTTCAAAACTCACCCCCTTTTCGCCCTTCTTAAGTTTGCCATCAATGAAGAGCGAGAGGAATTCCGGTGACTTGTTGTTAAGGTTTAAGAAGTACTCAAAATCAGACGCGATCATGTGCTTAAAGATTTTGTCGCTATTGAAGGATTTGTGCAGGAAATGGTCGAAACGGTCCTTTAGCTCTAGCAAATTCTGCAAATCAGTTAATATGTTACACTATAATTTAGTTTGTTTTACTATAAAGCGGTATAGCTATAGTTTTTCCTAATTTTATAGCCAAACCTATTCTTAACTCTATACCTTGAACTTTACCTCATTGTATAGCCAACTATAATAATTACTTCCCCTCTTTACCTGCACGTATGCAATAGCATTTGTATTATGATGTGTGTCCGTGACCAACGCGCGTCCTTGTTCCCTTAGATGGGACGACACTGCATCAGCGACTGTACGAAGACCTTCTTGAACACGTGATAGTAATTTGTACACACAAGCCAGCTCTACTGTACGTGTGTGCATTAGCATGTGAACCACTCCCGAGTTCTCCATCTAAAAACAAATTGTTTCAAGTCAGTGGTTTTGATTGATAGAGGATCCTTTCACATAATGATATAAGTATTTAAAACAACGGTAGGAAATTAATAAAATAACATTAAGGAAAATAACCAAGGTAGCATGCCACAATAAAAGTGGAAATGGGCATGAGGTGGAAGGTACAAAAAAGTGGGGCAAAAGTGGGAAAATAAAAAGAGGGGGATCAATTCAGAAGAAGATTGATTAAAGCTAAGAGAAGAATGGTACGCTGTAATCTAATGTATGTAATATTAAAAACACCAGAAATGAATGGCTTTATTAGTGTAATAAAGTGAGCCTTACCTCAACGATGGTCTTCATGTGCCGTTCAATGAGCTCGTGCTCCAGCACAGCCACAACGCGAGGCTCAGTGCTCTCATCCAGGTAATGCCTTGCACGCTCAGCTTCCTCGCTTATACGCGCTTCCACGCGGGCTATGTACACCGCTGCGCTGTTCTCCGCTAGGAACTTCTGAGATTCCATCTGAAGACATTATTAATTATTTTCTTAATTGTCACCTTTGTGTATAGCTTTGCTAAAAATGATATTGGTCTACAACACCATTGACATATGACAACTTGATGGATAAAAACAATTTGCACATAAGTGTCAAAATTATGAATTATATATATATATATATATGTATTAGTTATTACTTTTTTGATATCAATTATTTATTAATAACATTCTCTGGTAGTAACTTATAAGTTAGGAGCACAGTTAAAATTATCCTAGCTAGTTTTATATTTAATTAAAAAATTGTGTACAGACTTAGTTTACTAACTACTATAAACCTACTGGTTAGTTAATAAATTTAATGTGTTAAGGTGCATTTTCTTTTCTGTTCAACACTTCTATTTCACATTATAAATATGATGTAACACCTCAACTAGGGTTGTTGATTGATTGTGTGAGAGTTGACATTGGAATAAAAACCAACCCATCTTCAATATACATTTGAAAAATTCTTATATTTATATAAATCTTAGTAAATTGGTATCTGCTGGTTTTCATACTTTGTCTCAAAAATAAAATCCCTTCCCTGGCAAAATGACACCATCACTTGGAGATTATGGATTCAATTCCCGGATACAATATATCATTATTTCATCGTTATAGATCAATTTCGGGATTAAAATGAATCTTAACAATCACATCAAGACATTATGTTTAAAACACTACATTCTACAATCGTAATTACAATGAATCACATTTATTTTTATAACAAAAATCACACTTATGATAAATTATTTAATGATTACATAATGACAAATTAAAACACTCATAATGTGAAGCGATGACAAAAAAAATATTTACCCGATAAAACTCAGCAGACTGATGCAAGAATGGCTTCTCAAAGTCCTCTTCGTACACAGCCCGGGAGTTGATCCCCAGCACCATGAGCATCTGGCAGGCGTTGCGAATCGCCAATCTATCAACAACCTCGCCGCGTCTCTCGCGCGCGACCAACTCGAGGAGTGTTTGACGTAAATGATCTCGGATACAACCGTACCGGACCACCTGTCAAAAAAAAACTTATCCTAAGTAAGTTTTATAAACCTTATATAAGGCGACGTATGACGTTTATCATCCATTCAGGATTGTCAAGAGAAACCCGATACATTGACGTGGTCTGTCTTGATTTTAAAATACAAGTAAAATTAATAGAGCAACTGGCGGCCTTAAAATTTTCAGCGATCTCTCCCAGGCAACCATAATAAAAAGAGGCAAGGAAACTGATATTGTTTTAAAAGTGCGAAAACTAAAGTGAATATGCAAAACACAAAATAATATAAATACAAAACATATATAAACAGGTGATCTTAATAATATTTGATCACTGTAATATTTATAAAGTGGCATTTATATAGGAAGAGAACTCTATAGACATGCAGCGGATACACAGTACGAATTAGGAAAGGAGTGTTATGGAGTGAGATGTCAGGAGTACATCTTTCTATGGATCATATAGTGCAACTACGGGCACCCAAAAATTTGAAATAATATTTGAGATAGGAAGGAGATTTGGCATTAAAAATAATATAACATTATACAAATTTATAGCAAAAAAATGTAAATGTAGCTTATCATTTGTTATCACCAAAAATATGTGTCTTCTTATTATTTCAGCGGCCCAGCATTTCAGCTTGCATATTACATACTGACTAAGGCTGGCAAAAGTACAATGCATACAGTAAAACAAACACAGCTTTGTACTAACACCTTACCTGAAAAATTATTGAATAAACATACCTGATCTCTAAATATAATAAGTCCTAGGTTATAAACATTGTCCACATCATTCTGTTGAACATACACTCTGTCCATATACATGAGTATATCTCGAATCATGACCATGCTAGTCTGATGATCCGTCCATGCATTGTTGAGTGTTTGCAGAAATCCATTGTGCAGTGAATGAAGAACATCTTCGCGGACCTGGTGAATATTTTCTCATTAATGCAATTCTAGTAATGTTAGCAGTTACTAAAAAATATCCTTTAAAACATAAGGTTTATCATGTGTATTACTTTAATATTACATCAAGCATCTATGCAGGCATTTTTTTGTTTAGGATAAGTCCTAACCTAACCTCAACCCACGAGTTTAATTTGATTTATAAAGTATCTAGCTGAAAGCAATTTTGCCTATTGAAATAATTGTAATTGTAAAAAAAATAAAAAGCTGTACAAGGTGTATATTGCAGAATTGATTAACAGTAGTTAGACAGCAGCGTGGTGAGAGCAAAATATTTCTTGCTCTGTGGCTAGTACGTGAAAACAATCATATATTAGCACACTTGTGTATTGAGGAAGTTTTTGTGCAATTGAACATTCCCCTGTATGATAAAAGTCAAAATTGTGAGGAATTTGGTATGTCAGACAATAATTTAGGAGGTGATCATTGGTCTTATTGATAATTAAAAATCAAGCTCACTTTGTTTTCTAGATGATGTGTAACAACTTCCTTAAGTCCAGTATACAATCTCTCCCCATGTTTATGGAGTACCATAGTGTATGCATTTCTGTACAGTTCTTCAAACGATAGACCTGAATTATTTTTCTTCTGTATTTCCTGTATTGCATTTTTTAGTAAACTCCATATACTTTCCACATACTTTTCATCCATAGTCATCTGAAAGTATAAAACAGCTATGCATCATCCTGTTGACTACACTGTGGAGGATTTTTAGTTTAAATTTAGAGGTATCAAAAATTCAAGTCTAAGAATTTACGAAAAAATTGCAACTTCTGAAACAATATTGGTTTCATATAAATCTCCAAAGATTCTACTACGTATGAATTACAACAGTCTGTCAAGAGATATCATAGAAGTTATTGACAGGACATACCCATGTATCTGGATACATCTGATAATAAGGTTCAGAATAGTTCCATACTTGAAATTTTCTAGTCATTTTTAGTTTTATGATATCTATCATCACAAATACATCAATATTAAAGAAAAAATAAACACATAGTAAACAATTTTTAGAAATCTCTAATGTTGACTGATTTTTCTATGTTGTCAAACAAATTAATGACATTTTTTAAACTGAAATTTTGTCTCTATTCATGTGAACTTATGTTTCTTTTTTTGAAATCAGATGTCAAATAGAGAATAGAACAACACACAAAATAACACAATCTAAAGAGTTAAGTATATTTGTATGATCCTACTAAATTAGACAAGTTACCTTCTCTATTATAAATTGTTATATCTCTATATTACTATATTAATATGTATTACTAGATAAAATGGCAAAACCAAGCCATAAAATAACTAAAAAATAGGCCTTGGACATAATAAAAAAAAATGTGAAGGCGTATTAAAAATAGATGTTGGCTGATGAGTATCAGTAGACCTACTCAATATGCTCACAAAATTTCATAAGAATTGATCAAGTTTAATAGTAGGGCAGGAACGAACATTGTGACACAAGTATTTTTTATATCAGATTTTTATTCAATATATATTTTTCAGATTTGTTTCTTCAACTAAAGATTTTATTTTACATCATTATCATATAACATTTAACCGCATCATAAGTCATATACCCACATTAAAATAAAAGACCTAAATATATCCATTTCTTTTGCCTAAGCTGCCTAGCCTAATTATTTGTTATCTTCTAAACAATTAATAAAATATTTTATTATCATAAACAAGAAGGTTGTTCTGTAATGTGAATAATAATGACTTCTATGTCTAGTGTGTAATATTGGTATATAATATTATTATATTATGTACATTGGGTAAAATGGGCATGGGCTTTACTTACAGGAAAAGCTCTGATCCTCATCTTGCCAGGTTTGTCTTTCGGTAACGTACTTTTCATCATTGCGGCTGATTATATTCAAACTCACAACACAAAACTTTATATATTGGTTTTATTTGACTTCACAGTAATACTTCATTGTTGCCCTCCAATTCAAATCTAAAAAATTTAGCATTACATTAGAAAATCACCGCTTAGTTTTTGTTGGTAAAGCAAACGTCATCCGATAATGTACTTGGCGAATGCGAATAACGCTAATATTTACCCAAATAGGAAAACGGGTTTCAGTTATATTTTGTTCTAGAAACTTTGCTAAAATTCCTTAATAATAAACGATATCTAATTGCAAAACTCTTTAAAAATAAATTTTATGGAAAATGTTGCTAAAGTAAATAGATGTCAAGAGAAAAGGCAAAATAACAGGCTGGGAATGGAGACTTCTCTTTCACACTTGATATAGTCGCTAGTATTAGACAGTACTTGACGTGACGATTATTTGGTAATGAATGTATTATTTTTACGGTTAATACATATCACATATTTTACCTCATTTATTTATAGGTTCAACACTTAAAAATATCTAGAATCAAGTGTAAACAAGATACTTTTATAGTTTTTCAAAACCATCGAATCAAGTTTGGGAAAAGACTATGAAGTATGAACATGTTTGACACAGACAATTGACTCATGGTAAGTCAGTTTAGTACAACTTTTAGAGAACAATATACAGACCTTAGTATCAGTAGTATACCTGTGGACTTAAATTAAATTCTGTACACAGTCTATGGAAGTTTTAAAACTATGATGCTAACTTGTTATCAGGTCAAAAAAAACAGCTCTAGTCCGCGCGCACTGTTTTTAAACTACTGTTTGATCTTGTTTCTTAATGACATCTAACACATGAGTCATAATATTGTATTTATATAATTTCAATTACCACAATATATAAAAAGATTTTGTAAGAGTTAACGTGCGGACAAGACTTCTTTATTATTAAAAAAATAGATTAAGGTATTAATACCTGTTAAATTGTGCTGTCCTGAAGTTGTAATAAGCATTGTATTAGCTCAAATTGGAAACATATTTGCTGCCCGCCGAAAAGTGATATTTTTTTAATCCAGTGAAGTAATCTGAAGCCTTCGCTCCAACGTATAAAACAACGTCCGTTAAAACAACACCTACGTTAAACATTATTTTAATACATTTAATATTTTTTTACTGAAACCGTAAAGTAAAACATAACACTTATTTCGAGAGTTACAATTATTACAACTGTAATAATACAGTAAAATATCAGTCATACATCAACTCGGTGGCTAATAGAATTAACTAATATTTTGTCAAGAGCGCCATCAAGTTCAACCGTGTATTAATTAAATGATAATTATTCCAAGTAATGTATGAACTTTAGAAACACTTCAACATCCAGTTTATTGGTGTCGTTAATAACCTGAATTTATTTCGTCCCTTGCATTATTATGCCTAGTGTTGTGGCTTGTAATATTATACCTTAGTCTTTCCCACATCCATAACTTCCTGTGCTCAACATAGATAGTAGACTTCGTTAAACATAAACTACTTAATGTGGGTTTATTTAAAGTCATTTATTTTTTTATTTTTATTAATATTTTTTAATATATTTTTTAAAAAAATTTAAACATTTAATACTTAATATAATACAGAATAACTTAAACTTAAGTTTATTGTGTTAGCATAGATAAAAAACGTAGAAGAAATAGCGTTGCACAGGCAAACACGAAGATGGAGATCATAACACGTAAATTTTTTTCAGATCTTTGATCACGTTCGCTAACACGGAGCCGCTCAATAAGTCCACTCTAAAATAAAAGTTAATTTAAATTTATAGCCATCAAATTTGAAGATAATCCAGCATATACACATATAGACACAAAGAATCTCAGCCTTCCCCCTACACACCTCACATATATTATAAAAAATAGAACAAGTGCAATTATGTTGTTGATGTAGCCATGGGGTACTAAGTCAATTCTCTATGTTTATATTTTGTAAGTACCCAACCGCCATGACTGGCAACCCAGTTGCCAGGTTCTTCGTGTAAGAGATCTGCAATGGCAGCCGCTGGGGCTGCTATAAGCTCTAAAGCGGGTTCACTATTTGCTGCTTCAGCTGCTTCTCTTGCTAATGCACCACATATGCAATAAACAGCCGCAATCTGGAGAATAATGATATCTGATTAGCAGCAACATTTGAAAAATTGCAAACAAATATTTTTCATTATATATTTTGATAAATGAATGGAATCTCTTCATTAAACATAATAATTCCAGGAAAAGTTGTTAATTAAATTTTTAATATATCTTTATTAAACTGAACCTTTTTTCACTCTGTGGACTTAATTAAATGATAAAATGTACCTTCGACCACGTTATGTTTTCTCTAGTAATACGTCTTGCTAGAGCTAAAGCAAGTTCCGCAAGAGCCGTGTCTGATCGGAGCATGGTTGAAGGGGCCCTCGTCGCTTGTCTGGCCACGTGACGAAACGCGTCAGGCCTCTTCCTCTCTAACGCTGAACACAATGCTCTTAATGCCGCCAGTACTCCTGACTCCACATTGTTTATGGCCTCTTCTCCACACTCTGTTTCCAACATTTGTTGAAGGCGTTTTAATACTATTTGCTAAAAACAAATCGACATTACTTTTGGAAATTAAACTTAAGACTTGTCATAAAACATGTAGGTACACGTAGACTTCCTCTTAAGTTTTGTTATAAATTACAAATGGAGCTTTGTGTTTTTTATTTGTCTAAACTGACCTTCTTAGGACATGCTGACGATCTACGTATTTGCGTCTTAATGTACTGAATACATAAAGCTCTTCCTTGTCTGACAATTTGAGGTTTAACCTGTGTTGTCGGCATGGCTAGGCACCAGCCGATAGTGGCTGACAACCTTCGGGAGACCGCTGCAGCTGCCGTGCCTGATACCATTGTGCTAAATCTTCTCTTTGTGCGATCAATTGGTGACAGGGAACGAGTCGGTGATGATCGTAGGGCATCTGTAATATTAATATTTCAGGACTGTTAGTAAACAACAGATACAATTTCATTCTATCCTTTATAAAAAGATATCATCCGCTTTTCTCATGATTCAAAAACAGGTAGTCTAAGTTTTAAAATCGGAAAGACATATACTTACCAGACAACTTAAACCGTTCAGCGCCGGGAAGCACGGTAAGTGGTGTGCTGAGTTTTCGGCGCGCGCGCAGTGGCGGCACAAATTCGTCTTCTTCTCCATCGGGTGGAATGACATGTATTGCGATGTTGTTGTCCTTTTGAGTTCTCTGGCCATCCAATTGCCATTTTAAATCCGTTAGAGGTCCTATCTGTAAATCATAAATAAATTACTTAAGATTATAGATAGATATTTTTATATTATTCTCCAGCTTGATAGAAATATATTAATTCGATGAAATATATTATACATATGAAAAACCAGCAGAATGTAACGCGATAAGAAAATAATTAAAGCTCTTATTCGTCACTTATTCTCTCAGTATCAATTAATTTTATCGATTGGTTTTTGTTACCTTGAACGTCTTGAGGTTCAACTCCAAGGCAGTCATTCTAATAAAACTTTGTACCTATGAAGTATATGTTAAAGTACGAGGTAACACAATGTTCAATATTAAAATCGTCGAGTAGCCTTGTCGGAAAATTCTGTTTTCCTTTCGATATTACATACTCTATTCAACGGTATCAAGTTATTGCCTGCCCATTGCCAACGTGTGAGTTAAGTATAATTTATTAGATAGAAGTAAAGTGTAGTGTATTACTTATACATTTTTTAAAGCTTTTTAATCATGTATTTAATTGTATTCGTGTTTCATTGTTATTTGTTTATATGATATCGTTCTACCAATATTTATTTATTAATTCCTCCTTCAAGAATAGAGCGTATCTACTAATTCATGCATGAATTCACGAGCCCTTGGCCATGTGTCTATATTTGGCGTCTTCGCCATTAAAATAAATCCCCCCACTCCTATAAAAACATATTCTATGTGTAATGCTTTTTTATCATTACATCCTCTATAAATAATTACAAACCACAGACTATAGAGAATAAATATATATTATTATTGTTAGTTTACCTACATAACCAATTCATTGTCTGTCCGGTGTGACTATTGTAAGTCGTGATTTATCCTAAACTTTTTACCACCTTTGTCATGTTAAAATCGTTTAAGGCTAATAACCTGACTATTCTTTGAAAATTAATTATGTTTTTTGTTCAGGTCAAAGATTGTCGCTTGATGGATTTAAAAGTGCCTCGTTTATACCGACCAAACATTACTTTTTGGTCGGTATTAAACAATATGTTGCTCTTAAATAATTTAAAGACCATTTAATATTATTCTCCTTTATTATTATAGACGGACAAAATTAAATTTAGTGCAAATAAATATTTTTATTGCTATCGTTTTGTTATGGGAATTATTCGATTGTCATAAATATTTTTATTCACCGAAATGTCAAAGGATTGTTGAGTATTACCGTCAAAAATTGCGTAAAGAATGTATATTGATTTGTCCAAGATTACAAATAATAAGTGCGTAATATAAATAAACAATCTTAGCAATAGGAAAATGGGGATATTATTAAAGGTATGTTATATTCATGTTAAATAATCGCGTGCTATTACTCAAGTCACGGATTCCTTTTGTAAGAGATTACTGCTAATGAACAAGCATTTGTGGTATATTAGTATATTGTTATACACGAATCGTACGTCGTGTGCAATGATTTCTTTTGTAGTACAGGTCTTAATTTATAAACCAATAAAGTTATATAAACTCAATGATAATACAGAAACATTTTATATGAATTAATAAAAAATAGCTGTTTTCAAAAGGATCGGTCACAATCCAGTATTCGGAAATGGTGACGGAATGTTTCATTTAGTGTCAAAATCATCCTTTCCAACGAGATACAATTTTATAGAATAATCAGCGATTTTTTTTTAAATAATCTAATTTAGCTACAAAATGAATAATGTTGACCGAGTGCAAATCTCAAAAATAACATAACGTTCTAATCACGGATATGTAATAGGATTTTTATTTTGTTTATGCGCCATTAACACTTCCTTTGTGCACCATTAACTTATTCTATCGGGAACGCGAACGTCGCGACGTATTTGAGCGCCACCATAAATGTAATCTCAATCAATCAACCAAAATAATATCCCCCGTCAAGATTTCGTCGGCTTTGAATGTAATTAGTATATAGATATTATTGTTACGTTTTTTTATGCCTGTATGTCTCTTTTTTGGTCATTGTTTTCTAATTTATATATATATAGATATATAAAAAAAACTCTTCCGTTACTGAGTGACTGACAGACAACGCACAGCCGAAACTACTGGTCGTAAAAAGTCAGTAAATTCAACCCCTAAATGGGGCGAAAACATTTCTACGAAAAATCTTATTCCTTAGGGTTTTTAATTTGAAACTTGGCACAATCACGTACATAAGCAAGTAAATAAGTTTGACATTATATATTTTTTAAACCAACCCCCAATCGTTATTTCGGGGGTGCGATTGGGTGAGTGATTTATTAACGCACAGCCGAAAGCGCAGGAGTCTGAGATTATAAACAAAGGTGCTTTTAGTCACATATGTAAAGAAGAGATGTTTGGAATATCAATATCAATGCCAAGGAGGTGGGAAGGGGAGGTTAGAGGTAGAGTATATACCATGGCAGAGATAATACAACAATTTATCCAGGAATTTCCCACAAACAAGACAAGCCTATAGAGTGGTTTTGCGAACGAGCTATTTTGACTCCGAAAAATAGCTGCATTTGTTATTAACATACTTTTAAAGTCATTCGACGGAGAAGAAAAGATTTATGAATCTATAGACACACCATGCCATGCAGACGAAAAAAATTAATTAAAATAAAATAAAACTGAATAAATTAAATTAAATTAAAAACTCATCACAATAACACATCAATCGCCTTTTAATTAGTTATCCCCACAAACTATATCGTTATTTTTTACTACACAAAAGATAATATGTTTTGCAAAGCAAACCGTCAAACGTTTTTGCCGGTTCAGCTAGTTGTCTATTATATCGTGTATAATCTTTAGGAACGTATTTATAAAATAAAACAACCGAAAAATCAATGAAATACGTACATAATCACCTTTTTAAAAAAAATCCATGCAGAAAACATACAATCGTTTCAACAATTTACGCAAGTTCTAAATACAACTAAAGTGTAGGAACGAATCCGAAGTGCGTTTTGATGTTTTAAATTTTAAATGTCGATATAATTCAATCTGCTTGTTGGAAGGGAAATTTTATGCGCGTACTTTGCTTGGAACAATGGATTTTTAAGCCATTTTAACACAACTCAGTAAGCGTCCAAAGGAAACCCGGTAACGGGTGTGGTTGAAAACATCATTGTTTTCATTCATATTCTTTAAGGATTTATATTTCCTACCTTTATTTGTAACAACTTAATAATGTAAATAACGATAGTATACGGCTCCAAAAAGTAATTTTCAGTCAAAATTTGTAACTCAAACGAATTTTGAATTATGGTGATATTCAATTTATTCAACATAATGTGGAATAAATTGAATATCACCTACATCTTATTCTCTGTTGGAAAGTGGTACATGCACTATACTGAGGTCCAGTGACTACCTTCTTGCTTCGTTCTAATGTCATTCTCGGTTTTATTATTCAAAAGAAATGTAATGTGTGTTATTAAAAGTAATGGATGACAGCCGTAACTTAAGGTAAAGCAATGTCGGTAATGTTAATTCAGCGTTCAATGTTACTGATAAGTTTTACACTCTCGGAATACTAAACCAGGCACAAGGAAATTGAAAGAGAATGCTTGATATATGCATTTAGGTCAATCAATGTAAAGTGTCAATGCGTTTAGTGGCCATCGTAGAACGTTTTACCCTAAATTAACTTTCATTGAATGGATTCATTTCGGGCTTGAGAGAGAGAGAGTAAATCTGGAATGTGTGGTAATCAATATTCAAAGATTATGAAGGGCTGAGTTAAATTCATTGAATGCATGATAATTATTAAATAAGCTTAATCAACTTCCAGTAATTAAGTAGCTGGTAGTAGCTAAGATAATCATATAGCTAAGAGTCATCTAATCAATATTAGTTTCACATATATTTTATTAATATTTCTAAAACTCAAAGCAAAAGAACAGGACTAAACAATATAGACTATAATTTAGTAACAAACTATAGTATACTGTATGATGATGATGTCACTTGGCTTGTTATAAAAAATTGTCAATTATAAACTGTACATTAGTAGCCTCGTATGAAGGCTATGTTCATAATATTTATCAGCGATACGGATTTTTGTTATCATGCGATAACGCGTAAAAAGTCAAGCTAATAAACGAATAGCGATAGAATATATCCAACATTCTTATAACATTTTGATAATAGGATTCAGTCTCCTGCTGAGTAACAGAGTTCTACAATATTGGAAAACTGATGAATATCACATTATTGTGCGAATTACCAATATTATTGGAGCTTAATTAAAAATATTTGCTAACAAGCGAATTAATTTTAGACGTTAATTGAATTTTGATACCGTTAATATAGACGCTTAATAAGATATTTTCATATAAAATAATTTGAAAAGCTTCTTCCGTATGTTTTAACACCCGAATGAGTCTCTTTTGCTCAGAATTAAATATCTGCCGTTAGATTAGATATTTTTAGAATTACTGCTCCCTGTAGTACAATATTTAGTATAAGGTTTTCTAGAATTAATTTATATTTAACGAGAATTAATTAATGAAACAAAATACAATATGTAAATAGCTAACCATAGAGCAATCAGACCGTGTGTCTGGATTCTCTACACTCAAACTATATTCAATTGAATATCAGACAACACTTTTGACATATATAAAGAAAAATATTCGTGTATGTAATATTCTATTCAGACACGCGTTAGTGAGAAATTCCGAAGGGTAAAACCTATATACAGAAATAACGTTTATTTTTTACAAAAATAAATGAAATATCTCATCCAAGCGTTATAACTCCAGCTTACGTTATGAACGTAAGAGAAGTGTGAAATTAAATTTCTTTAATCGTTAAATTTTTGAAACAAAAATGTATTGATTTATGACTCAGGGAATGGGGATAGGAATGTTGAACTATCTTAATACCTTCGAACGACGTATTCTAAGGTAGTGATAGGATGTGTAGTCATTAGGCTGTCGCTGGTTTATCTTTAACGGCTGTGTCACCGTAGTAAAAACGTATACTTTTTATAGTTTACGATTGCGTTAATACTAGGTTCCGAATTAACTAGTTTGTACTTGTCCGCTTACTTATCAGTACTATAATTCATACAAAATATAGATCATCTTATCTCGCCTCACGTAGCTTCTGAGGTTTCGGATAATTAAGCCGGCAAGACCTTATGCAAATTAGACAACGGTTCATATCAAGAATTGATCTAAAATTAAGCTTTTACTAATTAATATAAGAACATCATTCAAAATAATCTCATCAGAGTCCACCTCACTCATACACCCCCACAATAACTCAAAAGAATGCTAATCAAAATAATTCACTTGGTCATATTGCTATTATTATTGATTTTATTCTTATATATATTGGCTTACTTTACTATTCTTTTTTAACACTATGTGTGCTTTGTTTTTATCTTATCAGTAACAAGTATTCTGTGTTATTGTGCTGTGTGTTAGTTTTTAGTTAACTTTAATCTTTTCTGCATATTTAGTCCGTATGTGATATTAATTACGATCTGTTCTCAGGCTGCCTTTTCGTACGGCATTTCCCAACCTTTTCTCTTGCTTTGTCTTGTATGTTTCCTCTCTTTTGTGTTTGTAACTTAATTTATAGTGCACGCCATCCGTGCCTATTAAAAGGGCCGTATTTTGGTTTTTTTTTGCATTCTTTGTATTTTATATTTAATATTGTAAAGTCTGACCTTGTCTGGCTAAAAATACAAATGTATAGCTAGTCCATGTCCATGTTCGTACTTCATTGTACATATTTTATTCTAATGAAAGGTTCCTTTGCTCATAACATTTATGAATATATTCTTGAGAAGAGCTTACAGAAGATGCATAAGCTTGGATTATTGTAACGTTATCTTTTGTTATCTAAGCAGTGTTATTAGCTGCTGAGATGATGTTGTTTTAACTTTGTATACAGTACTTTCCTTCTTTGTGCGCTATAACACCCGAATGTCATTATGTATTCATAATTACCTTTAAGGGAACTTGTTTTCTGTATTTAATATGTCTGATCTCTTCTTATTCAATTATAGATATTACATTAAACGGTTATGAAATGCAGCTGATGCAAGAAATTCAATCAGTATTCAGCGTGGCGTTATCGCTAACACTATGATATTAAAAAATCTTTATTAGTTTTTCATATATCATTATTAATATAATTCCTGGATCGTGGCAATATCACGGTGTTCACATAGGATAAGTATCATATATTCTAATAAATTAAAGCGATTTGAAAGTAAAGAATTATGAACAGGAAAAATAACCTAAGAACCTAATATGTAATTAAAATTTTGTTTTAGCCTGTTAATCAGATGAAACGCTTTTACAGAGAGCAGTGTAAAGCGATTATCATCACAATATGGTGTATGTTAACAAAAATGGCGTTTTGCGTTACGTAAATGAGCACTTGAACCTTATTCATGCATCATTGTCATGCAAGTTCTTTGTCACGTTTCTGAATAACCACTTATTTGGTGATGTTAATAGTGTGCTATATATATATATATATACTTAGTCTGGCCATAAATACTGTTACTATTCAAAAAAAGAAAATATTACGTTTGAATTTGGAATCTGTCATTTTTATATGATTGCTTGATGTGTTTTCTTATTTTCGCGCCATTATATTGTTAAATATTTTGTTATATTAAAATGGAGTGGGGTGATAAAGAGAACCGAATCGCTGTGATTGCCTTACATAAAGTAGGTATGGAGAAAAGTGCAATTTTTAAAACCCTCCACCCGCTTGGTATTAGTCAAATGTTTGTTTACCGGGCTATTGATAGGTACAATGATACCTCCTCTGTTTGTGACAGAAAAAGATCTGGCCGTCCACGTACCGTTCGTGTGAAAAAGGTGATTAAAGCAGTTAGGGAAAGAATTCGAAGAAATCCTGTCCGTAAGCAAAAGATTTTATCTCGGGAGATGAAGATAGCTCCTAGAACCATGTCGCGTATATTAAAAGATGACTTAGGACTTGCAGCCTATAAGAGACGTACTGGTCACTTCTTAACTGATAATTTAAAGAAGAATAGGGTGGTAAAATCCAAACAACTACTTAAGCGGTACGCAAAGGGAGGTCACAAAAAAATTTTGTTTACGGATGAGAAAATTTTTACAATTGAGCAGTATTTTAATAAACAAATTGACCGTATTTATGCTGGAAGCTCTAAAGAAGCTTCGCAATTAGTAAACAGAGTACAACGTGGGCATTATCCCACTTCAGTGATGGTTTGGTGGGGTGTTAGCTATGAAGGGGTGACTGAGCCATATTTTTGTGAAAAAGGTATTAAAACGTCGGCACAAGTTTATCAAAATACCATTCTTGAGACGGTAGTTAAGCCTTTAACTAACACCATGTTCAATAACAAAGAATGGTGCTTTCAACAAGACTCGGCACCGGGTCATAGAGCTCGATCCACCCAATCTTGGTTGAAAACTAACGTTCCGGACTTTATCAGCACTGAAAACTGGCCGTCGTCAAGTCCTGACCTAAATCCATTGGATTATGATTTATGGTCAGTTTTAGAGAGTAAGGCTTGCTCTAAACGCCATGATAATTTGGAGTCCCTAAAACGATCCATTCGGTTGGCAGTGAAGAATTTTCCTCTAGAAAGAGTTCGTGCTGCTATTGATAACTGGCCTCAACGTTTAAAAGACTGTATTGCAGCCAATGGAGACCACTTCGAATAAACATTGTATATTTTTAATAGTTATATATTGATGTATTAAACTAACTCACTATGAAAGGAATAAATGTTACGTATAAAAAAAAAATCGTGCTTTTCTTTATAACAATATTTATGGCAAGACTAAGTATATATATATACAACACATATATATACAACTATATGGGACATAATCGTTACATGATTGAGTTAATAACGAAACGTCTAGTGAAGACTGTCAGAGACCGAAAATAAAATACATTTAGAAAATTATCACAATCATAGAAACGTTTAAAGCTCATGAGAATTATAAGGAATACAGAATACTGATGATGTTAAACTTGGTGAAAATAAGAGGCGTGTCATTTAATTATAGTCTCACTTTTTTTATTAATGACATCAATCAGTGATAAAAGATAGATCTGAGACCTTGAGAGATAAAGATCTTACAACACAGAGAGGCTTTTAAGTGATACTGTGCGAGAATAGCACTATCTTTACGGCCCTGCTGCTAACCAAGCGGCCTTTAACTACTAACCTGTGGCAAAGTGGATAAAATCTAATTTTAGAAAAGAGCATTTTTGTATTTTTCTTCTGAACTCTCTCAACCTAATCACGACAGGATACGATATAGCGTACCAAAGAATGCAACCGGGATCCTCTGTTCGGCGGGAAAGGTTACTGTTGGTAGTGGTATAAATTCTTCTGAGTGCTATCAAAGACTTGTAAATTTATAAATTTTAATATGTTATTAAACATAGCTTACATAAATGGTTATATCATGGTTACAGCTGCTTGGAATTGGATTGTAAAAACGAGCAAAATTAAACGATCACCCATGAAAAGCAGTGGAGCCATGTTTTTATATCTAAAGTTTTATTTTAATTCGTTAATAATTAATTGAAATAAAGAATTCTTGACTTTGAACCATTGCGCCACCGCCACCGAGTCGTCAAACAAGTATATTTTGTAAAATATACATTATAAATAAGTAATCAGTATTTTTTTCTTCTTCTGTATTGTTCAAACGTTAATAGAACGTATTAACATAGCAAACATGATCGTGAATTTAAAAACTCCAACAAGAACGTTTGATAATTAAAACGAGACATTAAACATTGTTATAATTCTTTGTTGAGTTGATGTTAATGCCTGTGTTTCTTTGTTCTCAGTTTTATATAGTTCTTGTTTGTACAGGAGGCGGTCATAAAAACGATTAAGACTATAGCAAAATATATAAACAAATTACAAACTTTTTATAATTAATCATATTAATTATTATTATGGTATAAGTTATTAGGTGATAAAAAAGAATTAACAATAAACACTTGTTTTGTAAGAATCTGCTGTTATTTATTGGCTGATCCTTCACATTCTGGGCCTAATTCCTAATTCTAGGCCAGATTTTTGACAGGATTAGAAATGAATTGAATTAAGTTTAACTCTATTAATTTGACATATACTTATTTTTTTTTTTGCGAATGGCTTGCAAAACGTTTCTTTTTTATTATATGCATAGTGATACATTTTCATTATCACTATGCATATAATATTATACTACTTTCTTAAACATATTCACTTGTAAATATCCCTTACATGTTTACTAGTATATTATTGAAATCAACACGTTAACAACCAAGCTTAATGAACTTACGTCTCTATAATTACTATTTAATGTTTACTGTCATTGAGCTGAGATTGCATACAACATTACATACATTATCGTGATTGCAAATTATAACTACCATAGTTTCATCAAATTGACAAACATTGAATTCACCAGCCAAAGTATCGGCGTAGGAAATTTTATTATGGTGCGTTAATTGATTCTGTATTTAAAACTTCAAATTAAAAAAAATATTTTATATGGTTTCCGTTGTGATGGCCATGCCAGTCATTGGCAGATGTCGTAAACAAATTGGCATAATAAAATGGCTGTAGTCAAACGAACAAATTACGGTTGAGGACTTAGTTTAACCACCTCTAGGCTTTGGAACTAAACATAAAAGCAAATACGTGTTGTACGCAAAGGGAACGCCAGAATTAGTATCAATATATAGTAAATTGTATAAGTATATAGTGAAAAATCAATAGAATTAATTCTGTTTTATTAAAAGGACTCGTACTGAATGAAAAAACAATGCAATAAAGTGGAATTATATTATAGTGCCGTACTCTTTGTAAAGCATTTCTTTAAATATTGCTAACTATTATCATAAGTCGTCATAGTTGTGCAATGCGGGCCAGAATTTTAAGAATATTTTATGTTAATCGATTGGAGTTATTAAATTTATCGTGTTCCCAAACATAACTGAACTATCGTAAAGTTCATGCAGAGGCAAATATGATGCGTGGCACAAATTCGTCCTGATTATATGTAAAAATATTCAAAAGTTGAGAGTCGACACTCAAGATTTGATATGACAATGTAAGAAACGTGTTCAAACATTTAAGTGTTTCTCAAGTTGCGTAATTAAGGTTTGGCAAGAAGTAATTAGAGTTTAGAATATTTCACATTTGCAATTTGTGGCGAGATTAAAATCATATTTACATTTAACGCGTAGGTATAGTCTTTAACTATATTTTATTACTATTGTCCTATTATTATCGTATCGAGAATTAGAGTATCGTATCGAGATATTATTATAGTAATCGAATATTAATATAATCCCTGTTTAGTTTTAGTTAAGTCATTTCGTTTATTGGCTATATTTTTCGCACTACTTGCACTTTATCAGTTCCCTGGCTGTCTCCTTGATATGGTTGCCTGAAAGAGATCACTTAAAGACCGCCGTTGCTCTATTAATTTGTATGTAAAAATATAGCAAGAAAGTGTTAATAAAAAAACTATAGGCACTAAAACTTGACTTAATAATCTAAATTGTTCGCATTGTGATAAAATCACACATTTTTACTTATTTCATTTACTTCTAAATTTAAATTTTGTCATTATTTTGTTATTGTATTTACCTTATTAAATAACTTCAGAATTTAAAATATAATACAATGCATTGAATACATTCCCGCAATATTATGTAAAACATTTAATGAATTTTAATAATGCTTTTCATACCTTCTAAACATCATTAAAACAAAACATCTGTGAATTTGACGACGTATATGGCTATTAATTAGTTAAAAGCTTTTTCAAGATATTATGCTTGTCTGACGACGAAGTTTAAGCCGTTGAACATCGTTTACGATAAATTAATTGTCAAATCTTAATTGCGGTTGTATTGATGGTAAACGTACACCAATTACCACTTACATTGTTCCTAATTGCAGGTGTTAATTTATTGCTCTATGTTTTCCATTCGTGGGAATATACTATATAAATTGTGGTCGTTTTAGTTTAGCTGGCTCTGACTTTCAGCATTTGCTATGAGAGTGAAACCATTTGGAAGTAATTCGAATTGACCTTACGATTGTCAGGAATAAACCATTAAGCCTTTAGTATTACGTAGTAATACGTTAACAATATAGGATTATACTCTTTATTGATGTATGTCCTTTTCATTCGTATACGTATGAGGAAATTGACAATTGTACGAAGTCTAGTCTGTATGAAACCAAACTTTTATTTTTCGTAATTGTTTAATCTTCGCGCGTCTGTTCTTCTATGATTCAGTGGTATGGAGGTGCGAAAAACTCACGCGGTGAAATATTGCTTTGCGGTCTGGACATTTTAGTAAATAAAAGTGTTTTTATACCAATTTAAAGGGGAAGATTATTATATATTTAAAAAAGTTAAATTTTAGTAAAGTTAAATTGGGTAGATTATATATTGATGGTACTTTCTATTTTATTTCTTTAACCCATATAGCACAATAGCACAGATTACATATAAACTATTATAATACATATTAATGTATTTAATGATGAGTATGTTATGGTGTTGCTGTGGGAGTGAATGAGTGAGGTGGATTCTTTCTTGAGCCTTGAAGCATTCTCCTTTATGACTAAATATTTCCAAGGATATATAAAATTTATTAAAGGTAAGGGCTGTTCTGATATATATAGTGTTGTTGCTGATATTTTAAGCAATTTGTGTTGGAATAAGGTGCTACAAAATTATAATATATATATATATATATATATTGTTTAAAACAGTAAAGATGGGAAAAACTCTAAAGTCTTTACCATCTTTCATTTTGTTCTAGCGAGGAAATGCCGCCAGCATTATGGGTAGGTACTCACACAAGGACTAAACTTTTTGAATTTATTTTAGTGTTCTTATTTGATTTGTTTATTATCTTATACTTTAATTTTATAATTTGTATGTTGATTTAAATGTTGTAATTAATAAAAATAATCAGTACAGATTATGTATTGGTGTACCATTTAAATTATTATATAAAATTATAAAATCGTTACAATTAACAAGACCGTGTTTTTAAAAACGAGGTAACCTTATACTTAGTTAACTACATCCATCAGTGCGGAAGCTTTAAAGTTGTCGAACTTATTACTTTCAAGACTTTGAACTTTGCTCTGGGAGATTCCTAAGGTGAAAATGTTCCCCAAGCTCAAATTATAATAGGCAATTTATTACTCGTAATTTATATTTAAGAATACAATTAACTTAGTAAGTTAGTACTGTTTTCAATCACATTAATTTAAACACAGTATACGTAATAACATTTACTATGTTTGAAAAACATTCCTATATCACAATAGTTAATTTTGAAACAAACAAAAAAAAAATATATATATATTTGGCTTAAGTATTTTTTTTGGGAATAAAAAACAAATATTTGCATAACAAGCGAATATTACAAACATCAATTGTAAGAAACAACTTAAGGACAATGTACCTGCGCGTGAGTTACTGAGATCGGAATCAAATAATTTAGTGTGTTTCATTCACCCATTGTTATGGGCTTAAAAATCGTATTACATTAATAAATTACCTTGAACCAATGTATCCTCACAGAAGATGAACTGGCTCTAACAAAAAATTTAGTAATTCCTAACACATCTCGTACGTACGTACGAGCGACGCGCACGATACGCGGTTATCAACTAAACAGTAAACACATTAAAAATTCCCGCCAGTGAACTATGATTACTCTTATAGTGCTATCGCTTTTGAGTGACGAATTTTATGTTTTTCTACGTGCTCAATGTGTGGTTTAATCATACTCTAAAAATGTAATTGAATTATACTTTCAGACAGCCCTGAAATAGCGTCAATGCTTTCAGGCTTTGTGTCAAAACTTGTTATGAATATACCTTAAAGCCATTTGGTTATTTGACAGAAATTAACGAAGTGAGTGAAAATTGATTTTCTTTTCATTTAAAATGGTGCCTTTTCGACTGCTTTTTTGATAAAAGTTATATTAAGGAGTCCACAGAGCTGTTAACTAAGACTTTAAATGATTTGTATTGTTCTAGGTACTCTAGTTACCGAGAATGTTGTAAATAAATAAATTAGTACATCGTCGATATATAAGTAAATATGCAATAAAGAATTTACAATAACATAAATATCGTAATGAATGTTATAAAATTTGGTATTATTATTTGTTTATTTGTCTAGCTGATGTATTTTTTTCAATGTTTACATTTTAGTGATGTTTTATTTCGCAATTGTAATATTTATTAGAAGTCTGGTTGTATGAGATCGCGTGGTGCAGATATTTCTATTAAAATTGGTTCTTGATGATTCAAACCTAGGGCTATCTAGTCACTTGAAGGAGGCTGCTGAATAGGAGAGAGAGCGTTCCGTCACAAATCCACTAAGGGTATGGTAGACGCGGTGAGCATAGGTGATGGTAGGCAAGGTCCTTGTTTGTAGAAGACTATATATGAGCAGCAGCTTGGTGAGTGCGAGAGCGACTTATGCGGTCTTGTAGGTCTACCCGCGGTGGTTCTAATGGGTATTGCCCACCTCGTATCTGAAAAGCAGAGACACTAGCGTGAGTTGAGTCCGATAAACCCCTTCTCCTCTGGGACCAGAGAATACGTAAATGCATTTCCACCTCGGAAAAAAGGGCTATCGAGCCACTTAGTTGCGGAGGCCCTTTGAATGTATCTCAAATCGGCCGAGTGTAATGTAAATGGGATGGGATGGGATGGGATGGGATGGGATGGGATGGGATGGGATGGGATGGGATGGGATGGGATGGGATGGGATGGGATGGGATGGGATGGGATGGGATGGGATGGGATGGGATGGGATGGGATGGGATGGGATGGGATGGGATGGGATGGGATGGGATGGGATGGGATGGGATGGGATGGGATGGGATGGGATGGGATGGGATGGGATGGGATGGGATGGGATGGGATGGGATGGGATGGGATGGGATGGGAATTAATTTAAATTAAAAAACAAATAAAAAACCCCACTAACTATATCGTTATTTTTTGTACTACACAAGATATGTATGTCCTAGATATGAGAGAAGAATGGCAAAGCAACGTTTGCCGGTTCAGCTAGTAGCTTATAAAGTTCGAATTTGTCTTTTTACCAAAATTATATATTTTACACATACAATCAAGTGATCGGTTTGAATTTTTTATATTTTTGTTAACAAGACTGTTGAACTGATATTTTATTAAGACAACAATAAAACGTTTTGTATGCATTTCGTTGTAGCTTGCTAAAAAATGACAAATTTAAGTCTTAAGCTCTTAAATGCTACATCTTCAGGCCAAAAACGGTTTCTTGTAAGGTAACTAGTATATAAGATACAGACTCGGACTAGTTTAGAACCTAAATACAAATTATTATAGAGATACATTTATACCTTATGTTTGCTTTGCTTATGTTTGTGTTCTATTATTTCTTTTAGCACTAAATACTTTTTATTCAATTGTTTAATTAATTATTTTTGCATTTTTTTTGCTGTGCACTGAGAGCCAGCAATAGTAAATAGCCCACCGATGATTTTATGCTGTGGTAGGTGAGAGTTCAGACTTAATAAAATAATTTTCTATCCATACATTATAAATTTACTCCAAATTCGAGGTGTATGTTATATTAACACAAATGTGTACATAAGATAATTTTTTGTTATCTATGGCAAAAAATAAGGTTTATCTACTAATATTTGTCGACCATGTTGTTCTATCAAATCTAAATATTTACCTTAATTTTCAAAGTAGTTTTAAAACGACACGTGTAAATATGAAAAACATTAAATCAAAGTTGGCTAAACGTATTGACGCCAGAGGTTATTGTAATTCACTAAGGGTCAGTTCACACTGAGGACGAAGATGATACAGGAATGTAGGATACTTTACACCATACATTATTAGTTTATTGTATTCTGAAATCTTATTATTTAATAAATACAGTTTAATTTTTGGGGGCTTTATTAAAAATGTGCGTCGTGTTGTCTTGGTGTGACGACCCTATGACGACTTTACCATTTTGTATGACCTTAAAAACCTTTGTAACAAACACCAAATAATTTACGATTTCATATTTAAAGCGCTCCCAACAGGCGACACGATATTTTTCTTAAGTATAAAGTTGTAAAAGGGTACTTTACATAAATTTCCAGTCGTCGTTCCTACAACTTAATAGAAAAAAATTGCACATTTACTTATACCATCATAGTTACAGAACAGTAACTTCAAACTTATAGCTAACCTCTAGTACGAAAAGGTGATACAAAAAATATATTTAAAAAAATTGGCGTGAAGTAAGTATACAAAACACTCGATCCTATAGCTCGGAGACCTGGTGAAATAATATCTAACATGGCACACCCAACACATTTATGCTTTTGACAATATAATTTAACCTAATTATGTTAAAGTTAATTTAAATTTGTGTGAATTTGAATAAGAGCCTCTAGCTGTTACGCGAGGAACAAGATTTTCTTTTGTACTATATATACTTTGACTGACAGGCAAAAAATTTTGTTACCTTATTTGTTGTTATTTATGAAAATGCTAAACACTAAAAACCACGGTACTAATAGAAATAATTAAAACTGAAGAAAATATTTAGGGGAGTAGTGGTGCTAACCCTATCCGAGGTTGTATGAGGACATATACTGATAGGAACATGCCAACACAGTATAAGGTGAAATGTTGAATACAATATGTTACTCGAGTTCTAACTACACCACAATAATTTACTATTAATTAACAAGAAGATACGACGGTCAAAGTAATGTTCGATTCGCCATTTAGTAGAAACGCATGTTCGTGGTTTGATTACTCATAAAATAATTTTAGTTCTAGACTATGAATGGTCGTTCGGGTGAGATTTCATTACTATTGGAAAGTAATCAATGCCTAAACCCTATTTAAGCCCTTCTGAGTGGAATCAGGATTACATCAGGGTTGCAATAGGTTGAGCGAATATTTTTTTTGGCAATATTCTATAAAACTCTTGTTTGGATAATTTTACATTGACATTTGGTTAGGAAATTCGGATTAAAAAATCGGAGCTTACTTTAATAATATTACGGGACTTAAAAATACGGTAAGAAAACACAATAATTGATTTAAATTAATTAAATTTTAGGATAACATAAGCATTAGGGTTTATGTACATATCACAAACAGTCAAATGATTATATTAGGTACTGTGTGTAAATAATCACGTCGTGTTATAGGCCTACGTAATTTTTGCATAAGTCAATTTATTAAAAAATCTTCCGACTTTTGGTATGAGGCACGGTATGTAACTTTTACAGATTTTACCTATTGGGCAAACTTTGTGGAAGTAGCTTTCATTATAAAAGTTGTAGCCCGTGCTAAATCATTCGTGAAAATACAAATTTCATACGCCATAAATTTTACTTACAGATATTACTCACATAGTTAAATAACTCATACTGTCGAAGTAGGTGGACATTAACAAAGGAGTATTTTTGGTTGAAATTATGCCCTCGTCCAGTTAAATCACTGACTGGTCGGCCTAAAGGTCTCAGTGGCTAAAGTCGAGAACTAATATGTGCTTACTGCTTAGCTCCCGAGGGAACTCCCCTAGCGCAATACAGGTATCTATGACGTCATTATACTGATTGTAGCCATAGATCACAGAGGTCACGACAGACGGATTTATTGAAGGAGTTTTTTTACAAATTATGGTGAATGATATTTCACTGATAAAAATGTAATAATTTAGTTAAAACGTAGTTGTTCTATATAACCATGAAATATCAGCATACGTTACTTTACTAAAGTATAAACAAATAATGAATCTAATTTCAATAAATGTATCCATGCTAATACGTAATAGTTATATGACACCCAAAACATTTTGAATAAAAAAAAATACGATTGAATTGTATTTTATTCTTTTTAAATTAAAAAAATCAATTCACAATTATTGCATCCGAAGTGGACGTCAAATAATGACATTTACGACTTAGCACAGAAGATTGATATTACAGACCAGCAGGCGCAGACAAATGGATAAAATATTACGTACGTGAAACAGTCGACATCCGATAACGTTATACGTTGCAATATATAAAGTCAATGAAATATATTTGTCTATTGTCAAACGTATTGTCACATAATACCCCAACTGACGACTAAATGATATCTCATATTCATAAAATTTATATAATGACGATTCTTTTTTATTCTGTTATTATTTATTTTTTTAATAAGGCACACCAACAACACACATACAACAACCCGAACAAAATTACAAAAAAAAAACACACAAGACATGTATGTGCATAAATTATAGGGATGCACAGCATTACAGGTAGACAATGTTAAAAAACAACCAAACAATCATATATAAAAGCCAGAGTACTTAATTGATTACTGAATCCAGCACAAGATTGAATAAACCAAGAACCATAAATGTAAAAGTCAAAGAATGTACCTACAAAAAAACATTTCGCAATTATATTGCAAGTCTCAAAGACAACTAGAATGGCACAAGGCGTTACAAATTGGTTATTATTTTAGAAAAGAGGCCGACCAGAGAAATGTTAACGCCCATAGATTCTTCCTCCTTCCATGAACTCTTCTTCTTACTTTCATTTATGTAATGTAAGAGAGTGTATGATTCTCTCTAATACTTGAAAAAAGAACCCTAGGATTTCGTGGAATATTCATTGTTGGAGGTTAAAAACTACAAAGATTTTAGCCTTTGTTTTATATAACAAATTTAAATATTCCACTCAAACACTCTGTTTAATTTTTATATTTCTTTTTTAATAAAACTCAACTTTGGTCGACACAGATTACAAAGCTGAAAGAAGAACAAACTTTTATCGCACTTGCCCAGTAAAATTGGCTTACAACGGATATTGTTTTGGGATAAATGTGAGCCGTTGCAAAAGATTTAAGTGCCGCTTTCAATTTTTCAACCACATATTCTATAGATTTGACATACAATATTAATCCACAAAGCTGGCATATGGTAGATAATAGGTTTGGAGATTTTAGAATAGCGTGTTGCTATTCCCTGGCTGGTCGTATGTCAGTAAGATAAACGCCTATAGCGAAGTTTCCCGACGGGTTTATAGAGGTTTTAAAATACCTTATTATTTGTAATTTACAAACATATTCATAAATATGGGAAAGCACTACAATTTGATTGGTGCAAACAACTAATTGGAACTATTGTTAATAATATCAGCTAGACCTTTTCCCGATTCATATTTTTAGATGTCAGACGAGAATCACGCACAGCCCATCTGCATTCAGTCATTCAAAGGATGCGTTGCCGGCCCTTTAGGATTTTTTCAAGTTTTAAATATTAAGGATTTTGTATTATATGTACGTTTTGTATTATAAGAGGTTATACATTTAACATGGAGGGTTGTGGTCATTTTCCCCCACGAGGACCAGCCGGCTTGGGGATGTTGGTATGCTCTTGTTTCATTGTTGCCAGTTTCTTCGGTTGGTTTTGGTTTCCGTTTGCCGATTTTTAATTGTTATTTTTTTTCTGTATTAAGTACATTTGATAGAGAATTGGATCTACCCCGCATCATATCGAAAGCATTAGTCCTGTTTGCTTTTATTGAAGTTAAAACCTGTTGCTTTTTAGGTTGGTTGATGGCTGGCAAGGAATGATTGGCATCGGGTGAGGTAGAGAATTCTCTTTTTCGTTTATCTTGGTATTTTATGTTCTCTTTTATGATTAATTTATCATATTTTATATAAGCATGGTTACCTTTTTCCCTTTCTTCGGCTAGTTTTGCTTGTAGCATTTTTCGCTTTTCCAACACTTCCTTTGAGTAGTGTTCGCTGATCTTAATTTTGTTCAAGTTCTTTTTGTTTTTCATAATGTCGTTCTTTTTCCAATTGCTTATAAACGAACATAATACCGGCCTGGGCTTGTCAGTTTTTGTATTTAGAGTACCTAGGCGGTAGATGTTGTTGATTTCGTGGTTTTTTAAAAATAATATTCAGATCTTGTTTCAGATGTTCTTTGAACCATTGAAGCAATTCACAAGTAGATGTTTCTTTTTCTTCCAAGTCAAACACTCTGGCTCTAGAAAGACCAGAATGGAAGAGGTTGGAGGAGGCCTTTGCCCATTGGCAAACAGATCTCCAGATCATTAAGAAAAAGCAAATACTAGAATAAAAAATAAAATGTATTACTCTAAATTACTTAGAATATTGTTATAAGGTTAAGTTGATCTGAATTAAAAGGCTATTATTATTATATACATTTAACATAAAATAAAAATGTTGCCATCGAAAAAATGTTCACAAAAAATAAATGTACAACTGTTTGTTATGACCCTTAAAAAATCTATCCTAGTAAAATTGTTGACGGGGTAAAGTTGTAAAGTTGAATTCCAGCTCACATTTCCACAAAAACATCACTTCGTGCGCAGTGCAGCTTTCCATGGTTGCATTTAATCGGCTTTCCCTTACACGTTTGGCACTGGGAGATAAAAGATTGTTTTATCGTTTCATGTTTTCACTGACCTATAAATTCACTTGGAAATAAAACTTGGAAAATTGTTTGAATGATTTTCAAATTGTAGAAAATCGATATTTATAAAACAATGTTATTTTCATTTTATTGCTGGAGTTAAGATCTCTTGTCCAATACAATTGTCTGAAACTTTGTGTTTTAAAGTTTATAGTCGCGTTAGAGACTCACATATCCTGACATCCCTGCTTGCAAAATTAAGAAGAGTAGAAACTTATCTTTACTTTACTTCTGTGTGTAGTTCACCAACTTCTATCAATTTAAAAAAGCCAGCAATGCACCTCCGATCCCTGTCACGTCTATAGGTGTGCGTCCTATAAGTTTGCTCCCTCTTCTATAAGAAAATAACGAATAAATTTCATTTGCGTTCTCATACTTTTCCTTCTTGTTGTTTACATTTCTCTGTGAAACTCTCAGGTATGTCTTATCCAGTCTTAAGCCACATTCGTAATCGCATCTCTCAGTATGAATAATAATGGGAAAGGTCACTGGCAGAACGAAGAAGTCTTGGTTGCGTAATATTCGGAAATGGACCGGAGTAGCTAGCGCTGCTATTCCGCAGAATTAAGGATAGAAAGGCTGCCGGGAAGTCGAAGTTTAAAATTTGTAACAAAAAGGTTTCATAAGACGTATTTGATGTCCGCTATTTAATAAGCAAGTGTCACTCGAGCGACTGTTGAAATTAATGGCGTATATTGCAAAGATATGTGAAATTTATGATTATTTAACATTCGTGTATCTGCGATTTGAACTCATGATATCGGGATAGAAACGGCCTCATAGCAACTTAAAACCTCAAAATTTGTAACTCGAAAACCTGAGTTTGTGTTTGGTGTTATAAACATATACATATTTTACGTACCCACTCTAAATAATGTATTTTCAAAATACTATTATATGGCTACATTCAAATTCTAAATTAAAATACCTGTGTAATTGAAGTCTTTGTTCGTTTTTCAGCATCAGTTTAGATGTTTCTATTAGAAGAGCCTTTCTTCTTGCCGTAAATTTCGTTTTTCGACATTTTTATTAGAAACCGTAATTGAAATAACAATCCTTATAGATAAGGTTACAAAAATTTTAATTCGTTTGGACCAAATTCAGAAATGTAATAAATACGTTTTGACTTATAACACTCAAAATCTTATTTTGCATGCATCAAGATTTTGAGTCAAGTTTATTTTTTTTAGTTTTAGTTTATTCAGGGAAGTTTAGGTATCAAAGCTACGCAGTCGTCTGGCATGTGAGCCAAGGATTATTAATTAAGTTCTGACCTACATTGAATTATATAAACTATTATTTTTATAAATAAAGATAACGTATAAAATATATTTTAAACGACCATATTGAATAAAATGAATTAATTCGATGAATCGTTGTCTATTCTAATACTTATCGAGTTCAAACATTAACCTTTTTATCCTTTGAATAAAATGCTTCTAACATCTGAGTGTATTTGCTCATCAGCTTTTTGCGTTCCAACTTCAACTCGTTCAAAATTTTTTCCCTCATTGTTTTCATATATATTATAATCTAGTATGTAATGATATCAAAATAATAAAATTTAATTACGTGATCTAATTAAATTGTATTATTTTGATAGAATAAAATCAAAAATATGTTTATTCAATTAGTTAACTCTCTGTCACGAATTATTCGCCATGTTTATTTAAAAGTACAGTTGTAACCATTGCACCGTGCTTGCCAGGGCGGGAAATTAAAAAAGTTTTTTGTAAGCGTTTGCTTGTATGGCATGGCATTATAAAAAAAAAAAATATCAAGTAACTTCGTAGCTTATTACATCAAAAAAAAAACCACCAGCTGAAATAAATTGAATTCCATTTTCCATAATGTTTTATTGTTTGTGGTTAAATAAAGGGAACAAGGTTCTATATTAGAAAGCAAGTTGAACAGCTCGATTTAGACATTTAAAGTTGAGGTTTACAAACCCTTTTAAGAGAAGGCATCAATTAAACTTTCCTAAACATTAAATTATATCAAAGTGAGATAACAGTATATAATTTCGAATTTTCAAATTCTTAATTAAAGTGCGGGATAAGATTAAGAAAGCAATTTAATGTATTTTAATATATTTTAATTACAATCTTTGTTATCTTTGACCAATATTTGGTATGGTAAACAAAAAAAAAATTACAGTCAAAAACTAGAAAAACATCGGGGAAAACATTGCTATGGAGAAAATACATTCCACTTAAGAATACAAATAAGTTAGTTATTATTTTATATTATGTTAAATCATTTTTTTCAACTGTTTTTATTTTTGCATAAACTTTATGAAAAGTTACAATCTAGCCTCCTTAGAGGTATCCGAGAACATTGTCGCAGGGCTGTCAAGCTAATTATGACAGATGACTACCATGGCCAATCTGTCAAGAGTAAAACAATTAGGAATAAAGCAGGGTTGTTGACATATACATCTATTTCATTAAGCATTATAATTAATAAATATTCCTTAAATATATATTATACATATTAATTTATACAAAACAGTAACTTCAGGTGTCTAAGGTTGAATAAATGATATTAGTGAAAATAATTAAGCTGTGATAAAACGAATACATATTCACGTATTCTCATAAGTACAAACTTTAAACAATATTTAAAAAAAACCAACAAAAAATAATACAATATTATATCCCGTCCTTGTAATCACGTCACAAGATCTCAGCTATTAGGAAAACCGTCCATGCTTTGAAGGTTATAAACACCAAGGCTGAGTGAAGATTAACGACATAAACAGTATATTTAATATGTGGATAATATAATTATATGGCGGCCAAGATGGAAAGGAAGCGTAATTACTCTAGAGACTGTCTTTTCGTTTAAACCGACTTCTGATAGAAAATATTTAACTTACAGTTAAGAAAATTTCATTCTATTATTAAATATTTATTTTGTGATATTTTTTTGACAGGGTTAAGCTGTTCCCCTTTAATATAAGCGGTTGTTAGATTTAAGAATAATTTAAGTTTTAACTTTGTGTACATATATTTTGGCTTCGGCCGTAAAGTAAAATAAAAAAAAACAATTATATTTAGAAATATTTATTTATATACATATCTTATATGTTTTATTATTCCAGCGATACAAGTGCACAGGCGCTTATTGAGAGATGGTGATTTTCTCGCTGAACGTATAAGTAGCGCAATACAGCGAGGAAATGCCGCATTATAAGTCACAAGGGCCAAACTTTTAAAATTTATTTTATGTTACTTAATTTGTTCATGTAAGTTTTATATTGTAAATTATAAAACAAAAATTTAACTATTTTAATGAGTTAGCAGAAAATATATTTCTTTACAATGTTGGCTTTTATTTAGTTAAAAAAGGGTCGAATCGTCGTTAGCGTTCAAAAAGACCAAGACTGTTTATTTTAGAAACATATACTAGGCGCTAGAATACGCGTGCGGTATCGGGTTGAAATACAGAGAGGATTTTGCTTTAATTACGTACGCGGTACGATGATGTTTTTTTACGCCCGTTCACGTTTAATTCTAAAATGTATATAATGCCCGCACATATTGTTCTTTTTGCACAATGGGGTATCTAAAAGCTGACGTCGCATATTTCACTGTCAGAGGGCTCGTGAGTGTCGGCCATTTAAGAATTGGTCCCTTCTTTAAGGCTCCTAATTTGTATTGCATAATTTAGGGGAAATTTATCTACGTAATTAAAAACTGATATTTACTAATGAAATTAGATTTTTTTTTAAATAAAATACTTTTCATTTATGATTTTTTATAAACATTACAAACGAAAACTTATGCCACAACATATTATTTTAGAACGAATTTGAATATCTTGTACGAGTACATATATAGCCGAAGTCTTTTTAGTAATTAATCCTGAATTTTCTAACTAATATCGGAATAGACTATGTACTAATGTATAGATCCTCAGGGGTTGAATGGTAAATTGTTTTTTTGATTACATTAATTGTTTACAAAAATACATATGTTTTTGTATGACTATTCAATTCAATTATTTATGATGTTAACTTTCACCATAATTAATTTTAGTAATTGACAAAAGCCAGGAAATCATATTCATTTATACAATATAAATCATATTGATTTGAATTCGTATTTCCTATATTAAATCGACGACGAGTTGAAATAATTAATACTTAAATTATACACAATTTCCTAGCTGTAGGAAAGCTGCCTTTAGCCTAATATAAACATTTTGTTATAGTAATAATTTTTATTTATTAAGAATTTGGAATATTAGGTGGGTAAATTGGTCACAGTTAACACCGAGGTTTTCTTAAACAAGTAAAGGGCGGAAATTAAATTGAGGCGTCAAAAAGCCATTTGCTTTTATGATTGTAATAAAAGGACCCCTAATTAAAACGGATATGAATGACAATCGCGTTACATTTGAATATGGTGTGTAATAACTCATCAAATCACACGTAAATATATACAAACGCCTTCGCGTTTCCCGAAATAGTAATTGAAGTCAATTACGTATGTTTTGACTGAAACTGTATTAATAAAACTTGTTTGTTAACATATAACATTAAACATAAATTTCGTTCGTTCGTTTTTAAATTATGACAATTAAAACAATTTTTAAATAATAAAATGGACTGGTTGACATTGTTGTTCAGACTCATAATAAACATAGTACATTTGTGTGTATAATCTTTAAAGTGTAAATTAATCTGATCTTAATATTTTTTGTGTTATTTTTTTTATCAGTTTGTGTTATTTTTTTGTGGTGTTCTCAAACTAGAGTTATTTAATATAAAATTCATATATCTTTACAATATAATAAGACGCAGACGGCTCAGATAGTTGACAAACCTTACCTCCTGCATTCTATTTACGAAATACCTTTTATATCACAATATTGTATTGTATTTTAACTATTATTTTCTTTTGTGGGTTGCCAGAAAGAGATCGTTTATTAGTGATAAGGCCGCCCGTTGCTCTTATATGTATTGACATCATCTACTTCTGTTGTTTAAGTGCAATAAAGTGTAAATAAATAAAAATAAAAGGAATAAATATTAATAAAAACGAGCTACAAATGGGGCTGGGCTGCATTGTACAAATATTATTTAAGCAAAAAAATACAAAGATCCACTTGAGAATTCAATAAAGCTTTTGGTTTTTGTTAATATTAAAATCAAATAAAGCGCGAGATCATTTTCTTGAGCAGCACAAGAAGAGGTTTATCAACATATTTTGTTTCATATATTAGATTCATTTTGTTATAATAAAACATATATTACAGATACAAAACTCAATATTTTTTATTGGAATTACTAGATTCTAAACTGAGTAGACTTAAAATGTTAAGAGCATTATTAATTATTATACATTGTTCAATCGTGATAAAATGTGAAGCTATCAGCACCATCGAGGGGGCATAAGCCAAGTCATTTCATATAATAATAATAAAGCTATTCATTTAATTTTCATATAACTACTGAGCTACTCATTACATAAATAAGTTAATAAACAAGAACTATGATAAGGGTTGCCTTTTAGTATTTCTTATATTATACGTTTTATTAATGTAGACTTGTTGGGCGGCTACAAAAAACATTTTTTTTTCTTGCTATTCTTCGCTTTTATGAAAACCCCCTGAATTATATTATAACGACTTAAGCAAATATGAAGCTTAAGCTTAGAAATACTTCTCCTTGTTAATTTAAATAATGAAACATCATTGGGCATAGAATGATAATATATGCTATTTAGTTAGTGCTGACAGTACCATAGTGCCTCCATTCAAGTAATAGACTACTTGTTTTTTGAAGAACACGCTCTCTCTTATTTATCTTAAAAAAAAACAAAACAAGTAACAGTTAAATTGTGTTTATGTGTTTATACAGATGTGCGTGCGTGTAAATACATATACATTATTATAAATAACTTAAGAAAGCTTTCTTTATATTGGTAAAATTAATTACCTTATTAATACCTTTTGTGCACAATGTAAAAACGAAGTCACGGCAGGTTTATTATATTACTTATTAGAAACTAGCTTTCCACCCGCGGCGTCGCCCACGTGTAATTTGGTTAAGTATATAGCGTTTTTTAATGATCTAATGTGTTACTCAGGGATGATATAGCTTTACAGGATCCGATGATTCATGGAAATCGAGGACAACTTTCAAATTAACGTACAGGCAATTACTTTTCTGACAATTTTATATTCTGATAGTCATCTTCTTATGTGGATAAGCTGATGATGAAAGGTAAAACTCCTCCGCGGTTAAGAGTTGAAAGAAAATTCTGACGAAATTATGAGTACGAAAAACGTACTTGTGAGGCTATTACTTATATAGCTTGATCAAAAAATAAAAGGTAAACCTAATTAAAGCTAAGGATGTAGGTGGAAAAATGGATGCAGACCAACGATACACTTCTCTTCATCGTTTCCTTTTACTTGTTTGTGTGGAATGTGGATAGTAATTGGTATTAACTCAAAATAATATATACTAATATCAAGACAGTAATCATAGAATATAACGTAAATGAAAGTTTGAACTGCACGGAAGTTATTACACAATGGAGCATCTTAATACCGCGATCTAGGTTGATGACGAATTTTATCAACGCCATCTATCGAGCGCATTGTTCAACATTTCAACCGCGCCCGCGCGCACTGCTTTATTTGTTATTTTTGTTACCTCTCATAAGTTCTAATATTAAGATTAACTTATATTAGAACATATTTAACAATATATAATATATAACTAATCAATCAATATAAGTTTTTAAAAGTTTTGAAGCAGTGGTTGAAGTAAATTTTCAATGGACCATAACTTCTTTTTCCCTTAACCGATTATGACAACGCTCCTAATTATATGTAATCCAACTGTGAAAACCGCGTTAAAATCCGTTCAGTAGTTTTGAAGTTATAACGGACCAGACAGAATTCCAAAAAATGTTTTTTTGGTTTCTATGACTCTTCTTTAATTGCATTAAATATTTAATGTACAGACATTCGATTTTTACCGTCTCATTATAAGTAAAGATGTTCTATTTTACCGTGTAAATCTTACTTAATCATTGGAGTTTCAAATAAATCGGTTTAACTCAGAGACGCGTCTTAGAATGGATTTTGTAAACGAACAGTTTTAAGCATAATAACGAAAATATTTCACGAAAGCTCTGGAAGTCGCGTCACGGGGTTATTCGCTTAGATCCACGATTTATGAACCTGTACCGATGAATTAAAGGATTTTAGATTCCGAATTAACGTAGTGGTTTTACACCGAAATAGTATAAGACGATCATAATGAAATATATGTTGAGAATTATTATAAGATTAATTTGTCTCAAATTAGACTGAGATTTGGATTTATTACATTTTTTAAATAAGGTTTAGGTTAGGTATTAAAACATAAGTAAATTATTTAATTTGTAAATTTCTTAAAAATGCATATATTGATATTGTGTGGTTGTTACGCTTTAGCTCCTAAACAGGTGTATTAATTATAAACAATATTGGATAAATTCGAGATGGCGTTTTGTCAAAAACTTTATAAGTAAACTTTTGTATTGAGGCTATTTTTTGTATGAAAACTTTCAAACTTCATTGCTACAATGAATAAGGTAGTTCACGATTTTTTAAATATATTTATAACACGCAAACAAGGCCGCTCTACTCAAACTGTAATACTTCAACCGTGGTTTTGATAATTTATTTATTTATTATAAGGCACACCAACAACACACATACAAACATAACCCGAACAAAATTACAAAAAAGGTATACAATTAAAAAAAACAACTAAACAATCATATATAAAAAAAATATATATATATATATACTAAAATATATAAAATAGATATACTTCAGAAATAAATTGCACTCAATAAATTAAAATACTGCATTGAATCATTCAAGTTACGTTATCATAATACTCGTTTGTAAAAAAATGACTATTGTGTAGGTTACTATGATTAAAAATTTTCTTAATGTTATAAAACCACGGCTTCCTACGACATCCTTCGTCAGGGCAACAGCGCCCGTGTGTGAGCAGTACCCATGGGTCAATACGGGCCAGAATTAATTATAGTAACAGATATTATATAATTTTTATCTCTATATTTATGCATAGAACAACAATAAATACGAGCACCTTCCTTACAAAGCAGAGTTAGAGTAGCCATGACCATCCCTATCGGGAGCAGATGACATTATACGAAGAAGAGATATAAAGCGAGGCTTTTCAGTAGCCACAACTGCTGAAGAAATAACTCGATAAATTATGTTAATGATTTTCGCAAACAAAAAATTAAGATGTTCGTATGTACGAAAAAACATAGTTATATGTAGTTGAGCCAAAAAGTTGTGCTTATCATTATCCAAAAACCTTATTAGTCATTGTTGAAGCTTTGCATAAACCGATTAAGTTCGGCCAAAGCGTCCACAACTCGCTTCAATGAAAATCAGTTTATCAACTCACTAATAAAATCTGCCTCGTTCACTATAAGCCCATAGTCGTAATGTCCATTATCTGGTAATAAGGCAAATTAGATTATTTTAAAATTCTTTATTAAATTCTACTTAAATAAAATTCTAATACAAACTGGTAACGACTAGGTCGGCAATTGCATTCGACGAATAATGAATCCGAATGAATAAATGGTCTCACCCCGTAATATATGCGAACGAGCCGCCGTATTTTAGTGTAATATCTGCGCTTTAAGAAATACTTCCACTAATAATTGGAAGGCATTTGGCACAGTTACAAAAAGCAGCGTTGCATGTACTCAGTTGGTAAGTATTAAATTTAATCCACCTAATTTAATCGGAATAAACTCGATTATATCCGGCAAGTTTTAGATAGTTTTAACTATTCATTTATTCCGTACATATAAACTAGCTTAACAGTTTAACGAGGTTGTACGCGTGCTAATTAAGTTAATTTTTGCGAGAAGTTATCGTCTATTGGGTAATGGGTATCCCTTTTTTCCGCAATTAAGTAAAACAGTCTATTTCAGAAGCTTGGAGTAAACTGACCCACTGAGAGTGGTTTTTTTTTGTAATGGGATTTCTACACACAGACAAATCAATTGAAATTATGAGTTAAATAACTTTGCCAAGTATTACTATTATATATTATAATAATTATGCCCATTAACATTTCCAACAGCCTCTAAAAAGGGATAACACATTTTTCATGTAGTGATTGACTGAGAGTGATTGAAGCCCGTTGATCAGCTATTTCCTCGCATTTCGGGGCGACCGTTTTCCTGTTACCATACAATCATTATAGTTATTTGATTAGACGGTAAATGTTTAGACTGACGGACGATCAAAATTCCATAGGATTTTTCTAGAACAAAATAAACATACAGTCTTATACAATGGTATGTATGTTCAATGAACCAATGTTCCAATATGTATTTTCAATGAACCACCATAGTGAAATACCATTACACCTATTGCTAATATTTTGTATTAATAAACAAATTGAATTATCTGTTCGGATAATTCTCTCACACGCATCAATAATAAATAAATTCACGGTTTTTATATAAATCAAACCACAACGCAAAAAAATTGGTCCTTGTTCCAGAATACCCATAAAACTGGCGGCATTTCCTCGCTGTATCGCGATGCATATACGCTGAGCAAGAAAAGCACAAGCTCTCAAGATCACCGGTACTAACAACCATGCGCCTACTTAATTCCTTATATTAAGGATTTAACTGAATAAGGGTACTTTATATACGATACTAGCGTAATATTAACACGCTAGTCACCAACTTTTATATCACTATCATAAATTATTTAAATACTTGCGTAGACCTCTTTTGTGAATAAATTATATTTTACAGCATCCTTTATTTAGAGGACAAAGATCCATTTAATGTGTCGGCAATTGGCTCAGCATCGGGAGAGTTTAATTCTTGAGTAGCCGTACAATGCTTTGCTATTTGAATTGTGAGTAACATCATTTTGTATTAATTGTTTATTTTAAAAGAGCAGCTATCGAGTTTCTTGTCGGTTATTTTCGGTAAATGTCTGCCTCTGCACTAACCGGTGGTAGTGTGAAAATTGACGATTCAAAAGTGTCTTACTGAACTGAACTGTACTGAAGGTTGCATAGAAAAAATGTATTTCTTGTCGTAATACATGGCGTTATTAGTGGTTTTATTCAATGTTGTTGTTGAGTTTACACTAATAGGTTGGCTACTTGTACCAAAACCATTTTAAGACATTTAAAGAATGTTTTTAAGATAAAGATCCTTGGAATGTGTAAGCAATCAGCATCGAGACAATTAAATGCTTTTCTAATTTGACTTTACCTGGATAAAGATAAAATATCTTTATAAAGTTTAATTAAGTTTGGAAGGTAAGATACAAATGAAACATTACACGAACGATATTCTAACAGAATCAAATCTTATATTAATTAATAAATTGGTAATTTACCGAAACTATAAATCAAGGAAAGAGAAAACTTTTGAAGCGTCATTAGACGCTGAATGCTATAAGAATAGTATAGTTAGGGGTACTTAATTAGATTGGGCTCACAAAGTCGCTACGATTCAGTGGTTAGTGTTTTCATTGTTCGTTTGTCCTTTTGATTAATTATATTGCCATGTACCCAAATTGATAATTTATCTTGAACTAAAACAAGTTAAATAACAAGTTTTATTGTAAATAAGGTGTGATTCGAATACTAGAGAGAAGTGGAACAAGGGTTGTCTCAAACAGACGGATTACTGTTGTTACAGAGCGAGTTTAAACGAGAAGTGTTTCACAAAACGCGACATTACGTCAGTAATTTACCCATAATTTATATATTGTAAGAATCAAACTGTATTACACTTTAATTTGCCTATTTTATGTTGGACAATATTCCATTAGTAAATTTATTCCAATTAAATCCATTTTATAAAATTAAATACTAAATATTCTCATAAGGCGATCGGGATCACTCGATATTCTTTTCTTTTATTAACACAATTGATTTTTTTAAGTACAAAAATTTACGTAAAATTTCAGAAAGTAATAATGACATTAGCCATAAGTTAAGGTGCTATGTAATAAACAGGAGACCGCCTGGCACTTAGGCTTCGTTTAGGTGTTAACAGAACGATTTTTTAAAATATATTTATCACCGTAGACACTCCCGTGGGTCGGGGCTCGTGAGTGCGTTGCCGGTCTTATAAATTGGTACTCTCTTAGCAACAGCTGGTTCTATAACATGCAGTGAAGTGGCGGACCGACGGACATTTAGTTTTGGTATTCAAATTAGCGTTTTTTGTTTCTTTAAAACAATATATGTATCTGAAGAATATTTGTAATGTATTTTTTATTACAGTAACACACTTACTTTAAACATACTTTAAAAAAAATACAAATGAAGAAAATTCTTTACCGCAGCTCTGTGGATCCTGTACACAAGGCCCGAAACATTCTAGAATGCAACATGGCATCATAATCAAGAATGCAGTTTATATTGTTTAATTTATACATTATATAAAAGATTTATAAGAAAGAGTATTATTTAAAAGAGTTTTTTAATAAATATAAGTTCAAGCGTAGATTTCGAACCTAGTTACAAGAATACAAGTTTACCTCTCACTGCAGTCAAAAACGCACTGTTTTTATAGTATTATTATATACATATAAAATCTACCAAAGCGACGCAGGTGCGGTGTAATATTATTATTTTGTCAAGTTATGCTACTAATGTAAATTTTAATCTCGCTGTTATCGTTAATATATAATACAATAATAAATATATATAAAACAATATTTTTTATAGAGTTTCATATATTCCATGATTTTCATTTGGATCAGGGAGACACTTCGTTCAAAAACTTTCATACATCATATATTACAAACATCGTGGAGAATTTTTGTTCGTAAATAGAATGCTAATAAAATATGTATCAAAGCCTCTTTATTAAAAATTAGATTACATAAAAAAATAGAATATATTATTCAAAAATGTTATTAGACTTATTGGAAAGGAAGTCTTATGTATACCGTAATAATAAAATTATATTAAAAACCGTACCCGTATACCGTAATAATAAAATTATATTAAAAAATATTTTAGTTCGAGGATAGTGTCCACTAGTTCGCCGAAGGTGATCATAAAAAACAACGTATTAAAAAAACGATTTATTTAATCCAGAATAAGATAAACATTTAAACATTTATACAATAACAACTTACACTAAAATTAAATTATCCTTGTTTACGTATAAATAATTTATCTTAATATATTTACATGGATATTCTATGATTCTAATCACAAATTATACTCACATAGAAATACTGTGAGAAAGTATTATAAAAAATAGTCGTTGAGTTTAAAAAAAAACAAGAATTTCCTATTTTCCTTTAGGGGATTGTTAAATACTACATTTTGGTGGTATATACACTTCAATCGTATTTCTTTAAGTATGGGTTCGGGAAATCCTTAGCAAATGACCGTTTCAATCTAATGAAAATAGAGTGACTTATCGATGGGACTAATAAAATAACTGTTCAGTATAAAAAACAATCACAACATCCACTCTGTAAGCTCATGAGATCACAAGTTCAGTCACATCACATCACTCAATCGTATAAGTCCTTTCTTGATATTGTGGATATGGTGTAGAGCCCACTGCTGTCGGTCACCTCGTCGGTGCTCTCCGTTAATCAGGAAACTTCCGGTTGTCTATGGAAGAACCTCCGCCTATATAACCCTCATGACTCTCCGTTCGGTGCCACAGTCACTGTGCTACAGTTAGCCCGAGTCGATCGTGTTGAACTCCGTCGTAGCATCCCGCCCCCAACTCTATTCAATAAAATCACATTCTCACTTTTCTTCTTACCGTGAAAGTTACAGAATAGCAGCTCCCTCATGCCTTTGCGGAAATTTTTAGATAGGAACGCATATAACAATGGATTAATGCCAGAGTTGAAGTAGGTGATGAGGAATGTGAGTGGCGTGAGGAGGGCGCTAAAATCGCTGGTACCCTGGTAGCCGGTGGACCAATATTGCCACATCTTGCGGGCGTGGAAGGGCAGGTTGCAGATTGCAAATGTCAGCACAACCACTATAAGCATACGCACGACACCACGCCGGGCGCGTAGCACGTTCCGCGACAAATGACTGAGGTGATGGCAGCTTCGTGTCTCCTGCCGGCTGCGCTTTTTCGTTTTTACCGTTGCAGTTGGAGTAGCCTACACAAAAGCATTAGTTAGTTAGCTTAATTTTAAATAACATACCTATAGAAAGTTTCTGATTATAACATTCCCGTTATATAATACTAATAAAACCATCTTAGTTATTTTTTTGGACGGTATATTCTGACAGTCGTTTTAGATAATTGATAATATTGTCTCTGATAGTGATAGGACTTAGTGCCTGTGGGCTTGAACTAACTTAATTGTATTACAATATGGCCAAATCTCAATAACTCTCAAAAAATATGTACTAAAAGATCATTATTCGTTCTAGCAAATATATCAAAAACCAAGAATATTATTTTGTAAAAACACAAACTGATGACCGGACCAAATTCCGGTTTATTTAATCGTGTAAATTAATTTAATTTTATTATGAAAACAAACACACACTTCGGCTCTTGATACAGATGCACTGTTCTTGCATTTTTGTTAAAAAAATAAATGCAATATTCACGTATTTATATTAATATGTATACAGTATTCAAAAAAATATAAGTACAACTTAGTTTGATCAAAGAATAACAATGTCATTAAATACGATTATTATTCAAACGAAAAACAAATGGCGTTCAAAGGACACAATACAAAAAATTATCAAAGTTAAAGCTTATTTAATAAATTATACCTCTGTTATTTCTGTTTCTGTAAGCCCCATAAGCAGCTGCTTATGAGAAAATCAATAATCTGTTTATCACACCGAGGAGATTTTGGAGATTACAAAAGGAAAATATTAACGAGCTTTTAAAGAAACAATAATAAATATAAAAGTTTTTAACAATACTTATTGAATTATAATTTATCAAAAAAAATGATGTTACGTTAGTAATAAAGTCAAACGTCCAGTCAACGTTTGCATACACAATTGCACAAACACAAATGGAATAACAATTTCTGAAACAATTCGCGAAATTTGAAAAGGTTTTAAAATATTCATAACTATGAAATACGTTGTAAATGTTCACAATGCTTCATACAGTTTGCGATGTTACTTGATATGTGCGGTATGTGTTTAAATTATAATTGTTACTTCCGTATAATGTAAATTCATTATTGTATGTAAATAACATCACAGGGATTCCCTGGCTTGGGTTAGTGCCTAATATACCTTATATTTTGTTAGTTGGTTGTATTAATATATAATGTATAAGTGTATAGTGTAATATAATAATAATTGTATAAGTATATAATATAATAAAGGAATAATAATACTTATATAGAAAGACAATCTGAATATTAAGTTATATAATTATTTTAAACGTTGAAGATGAAGCTAGCTTTATTATTTACTTTATTTATTTTATTAAATCTGTCCCCAAACATCTTATGTGCTAAATATATTAACAAAACAAGAAACTTATATGATAATAAAACTATGTATACACACTAAACAATTATATGGGAACTTAGAACAATACAAATACGAAAACAAACAGGATTTAAAGGTTTATTTTTTTATAGTATTTAAAATGCCTCCACGAAAGGTAAGCAGGGAGTCGGCAATAACATCAGCCGAGTCGTCCACATTCACAATACTATTATAAAGTCGACATAAAATCTGTTTGCAGATTGATGGGCATAGACGAGACGTGGGCGTGGGAAAAGGATGATTTAGTCTAGTGCGTGTGCTACAGTGAATAGGAATTCTGTGTTGATGGAGTGGCTAACAATTTTATACAGATAAACTAAATCTATCTCGCCGCGAGTTTAATTAGTGGAAAGCGAATCTTTTAAGTGGAAGCGGACACATAGAATTTTTAAAAACCTCTGAATAGATTCAATTGCATCGATATGATTTTTGTAGAAAGGAGACCATACTACCGTCCGTATTCAAAAATACTACGAACCAACGTGTTGAATAAGATTACTGAAGTATCAGAATGTTTGAAGACGAATAAGGGTTTAAGTAAAATTAATATAAAACCCTTAATTAACTATTTCATTCGTAATTATATGTTATAAATTGGCATGAATTAACGCTTCTCATAAATTTTGTTAATTATGAATATTTATATAATTTACGCATAATGTACCGATTTGTCTGGTCTGACGCTGAAACGATGTTACTTTCAAGACGGTTTGTGACAGCTTGAAAGTTATGTTTATTATTAAAACGTAAGTAAGGTATTTACATAATTACGTTATACATAAGTCTTTGAATATATTCATAGTTCTTGTGTTTCTGGTGATTTCTGAACGGATAAGTAGGATCAGCCTTCTGTGCCACGCTGTTTTCTTTGGTTAAGGCAATGAATTTCCATTGTGTTTCTTTACCTTACAGCTGTTAAACTAACATAGTATATTCAAATATATCTTATTAGAATTGGCAGTTGTGAGACAATAACAATTTATTCAATCAAAATCTGACATAATTTGGCACACTTTATTTATTTAAAGCAATAAAATACCTTGGCTTCAGTGGTTCCTATAAACGTCCGCTGTGGCTCGTAACTTCCGGTCGGTGGCTTCTCCGGACGTGGGCACTGCGTTGCACAGCACTGTGCCTGTCCCATATGCCTTAGACCATTTGAACTTTGCCATAAACCCACCGCAATCCGAGTGTATAGAACCTTGGAGGAATAAATATTGATATAATAATGACATTAAGTAATCAACCAAAATCAAATGATTAATTATAAAACAAAAGTCAAATTATAATTGATGACGCCGTAATTAAATTTAGGACGGGTAAGTTATTAATTGAAAATACTTTGATTAAATTGTGAAATCGTCTGATCATATCATTAAGTGAAACCCCTACAAAATTAAGTTATTCTCACACATTATTTCTGTTTGTATATCGTCATTATCAATATAATTGCAATTTAATTAAAAACTGTTTTGTGCCTATTAAAAATACATGTTATTTGTTCATCGCAATTTTATGATCTGAGTGATACATAACCGCAATAAAATTAATTTTAGCAAAACCTATATATATATAGGTCTGTGTATAAATGTATCTATCTGTATATATGTATCTGTGTAAACAAAAATAAAAACATTTTTTATGTAATAGGTAAATATTAATCGTCAAAAGACAAAAAGTTATAAAAAAATGGACACTACATTTACTGCCAGTTCCCAAATCAAGGGCGTAGAGCAGACGAGAAGAACTGACAAGAAACCCTCCACCTCTTCTTTAAAACGACACTCATGTTCCACAGCACGGTTGTATAGATCTGCAACCATTTCACTATCCACCAGTAAAGCAAACCCCCAACGTTAATTCTAAATCGAAAATATTTATCATGCCATTTTTCAAATCTTCTTCTGATTTCAGAATACGAAAAATATAGATATTTCATACCTTCGTCATTTTATTACAATATAAAATTAATTAGTCAAATTTAGAAACTTTCGAGTTGGTAAAGTTTAATTCTAGCTAGCTACTGGCTGTAAATTTCATGGGACCATAAAGATACTTTCAAGTAATTTTAACAATTGGTTTATATTATGTAAATAAGGGATTTATATTAAATTATAACAAGTGCTTAAGTTTATAATAAAGTATGATTAGACATAATTATAAACATTGATGTCAAATGATGTCTCTACATAGTGAGCGGAGTCTGATTCAGGACGACGAGAAACTTTTTACAAGGGTTGCTACCTAAATGTCCGGAATAAAGGATTCCAATAATTGACTGCAATATATTTCACTTTTCTATACTGTGGATATATATTTAAATACTGACCGATATATTTTCCTCACGAGCCCCGTCATTTTGTTTTTTTTTGTGGAGGTGAAAATAAAAAGCGATTAGGACATTAAAATGCCATCTCACTGCAAAAACACATTTGTGAAAATACGTGTTTTGGTTTATTAAGATTTTCAACCTGGATTAACAGTATAACGCTAAATTTAAAAATAAGAATGTAGCTTGCCAAAATAAAAATAAATAACCTTTGTACTTGGGTATTGTTTAATATAATTCACTTTCAAACTGTTATAATCATAACAGTTGTTTATATCAAATACTTAAAAGCAATATCCAATGTCAAAGGATATAAGGATATATTTGAGGCTTACTACGTAGGCATCCGTAATACCCTCAAAAGGGTGATTTTACATTAGCTGAAAGCACTCGTAGCTTAAATCCATACTCCTCCCTCCTCGAGTAAACCAGTTACTTTTGTATATTTTATTTTTCGCTATTATTTATATAGAGAAACAATGAACAATTCCGTATCAAAAAATATAAATTATTCTTATAAAATCTATTCTAAATTAACGTGAAAGCTATCTAATTAAAATTTCCCAGTCAGAATTCAGATATGCAAAGCGCGAGAATGTGGTTGATATGTCTCCGCTCTCCAGGGATTGCAGTGCTTCATACTATAGATGAAAACGTACTGTTTGCTTACAGCAAATAACTATCAGATAGCAATGTTTACAGTATTGTTGATACGATAAACCTATATCGAATGTCCGATAAGTTATATTGGCAACATGGAACATTCTGAAGACTGGATTGTCATGACAATACATTACGGACTGGAGTCCGTAAGGCAAGCTTTGTATTGGAACCCTCAGGTGTGGCGCAAACAAAGCCGACTCAAGCAGACCTGACAATACAAAGAATCAAAACTGTAGAAACTTATTAAACTTAACTGAAGCTTAACATATTGAATTAGTAACTTAATTATACATGAAAATATACGCTGTCCTCGATTGTAAAAACAAGGATTTCCATTTACCTTCCAGACTGGTGTGAGATTAATGTCTAATCAAAATAATATTAGACGTTATAAAAAGTTAGATAATGGAAGACTCGTACCGTATTTATAAGTAAACGTTCACGATCGTTCAAATACTTGCGAACTACAGAAATATGTAAATCACGTACTTGCAAGGCGCTGGCGGAATGTTTATTGTGTACTAAATTAAAAAAAAAATAGAAAGTTGGGAAGTAATTATTTATACTTAAGTAAATATATAAAGTTGTATCTATTACAATTTTTGTTAACTTCACAAAGTAATTAAAGCGCTTAACAAGATCCTGTGAGCGATGTTATTAGCGGAATTAGCCAACTGATAAATGAAGATGCTTCTAAACTAGCTTAGCGCCAATTTTGTGAATGTTGACTAGTAGTTACATTAAATCCTATAAATAAATTAAAATACACAACATTCAAGATATCATTTTACCATAATGAATTTAATCCCGGAAGCTATCGCCAATTTTCCTTTTAAATATTTGATTGCTTCCGACGGAAACATTCCTTATACTTACATAAATATTATATAATTCTTAATAGGAAATTACGTAAATAAGGATATTCACGTACGATCCTTATTTATGTAACAACCGTATATAGGATTATTACATAATAAAATTGATATAATTTCTACTAGAAAAATATATAAAAGCGATTTAAACATGTTCAACCCATTCAGGAAAGAACCTGCCGACCGTTCCAACTGTATGTGATATTGTTGGATATGTATAATGTATGACTATGATAATATAATTGTACTTTCAAAAACGTAATTCATACAGTAATTTAACAAAAGCTAAATGCCACAAAATGTAGATCAGGTATGTACCAAAACCTGGTTCACCTTTCAAAAGAAATAAGAAGTCCGAGTTAATTAAAGTTGTTGAATAAATCTGAATTTTAATTATTATTTGACTCGGTTGGCTACAGGGTTACCAATCCAAACAGGTCACGCGTTCGATACCTGGTACGGTTATGAATTATGTGATGCGCATGTGGCCGTGGTCTGGGTGTGTATTTATTTATTGTATGTATTAATTTAATATACATAGTATAATATGTAAGTATTATATCATCAAAGTATAACCGCTATAAATCCGTGTATATATTGTTTCTTGACATTTATTAATGTAAGTTAAACTTTTTAAATAAAGATTATGACTTATTTTTAATAGTATGTACTAATTAATATATTCAAGGTTCAGCTAGGTTACTATAATTTATGGCTCAGACATCCGAATACGAGAAAGCAAAAGCTTTCTACTTATTCGTATCGTTGATATTCTCTATAGTCCGGTGTGACTGCGTGGGCTTTTGCTTCAACGACTTTGAAGTCGGTCTCAGCTCAGCTGATTGTTTATCTCCGCGGTAAATACAATAAATATACTAAAATATTACATACATGTGACAAATGAGAGGATAACATTAGCTTGTACATCTGTTTATAGTCAAAAGTGTATGTAATAGTTATAAGATTTTATAAAGCTTAATTGCAAAAGTACTTTGAACGTAATTTCATTTATTTCTGATTCTTTACAAAATTGGATTTGAAAGTGGCTGGCGTGTTTGATTCATTTCCTGGATGATTTATCTCATAGTCAAACATCTTGAGCCAAAATTGCAGACAATGCAAGGGAATTGGCAGATTTCCGAAGCAATTCAAACCTTAACACAAGATTACTTTTCAATTTTCACAAATATTTTCCAGTTTTATATATTCTATCTATCTATTCTAGAGCTGGCTAGCTATTCTAAAACAATTTCTACGTCAAAACTAGTAGTAGTTCGTCTACAAACGCAAATCTAAAGTAGTAGTTTCAATTAATTAGTTCTCATTAAAAACAAAATGATTTTTATAAATAATCGAAAATATAACAAACATCACATTTGTGAGGAAAAAACCAAATTACCCTGTGAGTGTACCGCGAAATAATATCAAATAAAATACTAGGAGCAAATTATACGAAATATTTGAAAAGTCCATACTTATAAGCTATGAAAAGCTGAAAGTGTCATTGAAGATACTTTCGTAAAGTTTGTGTAGTTTCAGAGGATAAAGCTAGCGGAATTACTTGGTAATAGACGACTTTCCTATAAAATACGATACTGAAACAAAATATGTAAGCAACCATTTTTTTCCAAGATAATTGAGTATGTATTCCTATTGTGTCTGATTAGCTCGTGTATGAAGCTTTTATTCCTGTTTTTGTTAGTAACAATCTGACATTTGATATAATCACATTCAGCATACGGGATGTTAAACAAAATCCTTTGATCTGTATAGATTACCTAATCTCTTTGTCGTAAAATATTAAACAAAGTATTTCAATATAATGTGCGGTCGATACCATATTAATTGATAGCGCACAATCAAGAATAAAATCGTTACCGTAAAATTAATGACAGAATAAATAGCCTACTTATTTAATTGTATGTAAAGAGAATTTGTATTGGGTCCCACATGAAATTGAACAATGATTTCCGTATCCTTTTGTAATGTTATTGTTAAGAATTTAAATTGACTGGAGTATGTACAAATCAATGGATGTTAATAGATTAGAGTTAGACGGGCAACGATACCACAAATAACCTATAGGTATATAAAATACAACTAGTAAATAAATTTAAAAAAAAAAGGTTGTTGACAAATAGGTCATTACATTATAATGATAGATTTTACTACTACTACTAAAATAAACATTTTTTTATCACTTAGTGGAGATAAACACGACCACAACACAAGAGATAGAGAAAAAATGTATGTGCCTAATTCTCGCCTTAGTAAAGTTCATAAATCGTAGGTATGAGCATACGTTTTTATAACAAAGTCCCAGCACTTATAACCAAATTGACTTCCGAGAAATTTAAAACGCGCGTAAGGGGTATTTTATTTGAAAAGGCATTCTATACCGTAAACGAATATTTAAAGGACAGAGATCCCTTTAATGTATCTGCAATTGGCTCAGCATCGGGACAGTTCAATTCTTGAGTAGCCTTACAATGCTTTGTCATTTTAATTGTCGTTAGCACAATTTTGTATTAATTGTTTATTTTAAAAGAGCAGCTATCGAGTTTCTTGCTGGTTCTTCTCGGTAGATGACTGCCTTCCGAACCGGTGGTAGTGTAAAGATTGACGATTCAAAATTGTCTTTATAAAGACCTACTTGAATAAAGATATTTTGAGTTTGAGTTTACTACAGTCTTAAGGCCCCACGTCGGAGCATAGGGCGATATGACCCTACTCCATTCTGCTCTGTCTGTGGCCTTTCGTCTAAGCTCACTCCAAGTCAGACCCATATGTTTGGCTTCCGCGATGATAGATCGCCGCCAGGTCTGCTTGGGTTGGCCTCGTTTGCGCTATCCAAGTCTGTTCATCTAGGTCCCGACACGATACTACCAAGATAGGTGAACCTTGTTACTCTCTCCAATACTTCATATTTTCAATTATTCCAATTACAGTGTGATATTTTGAGATGAAATATTAATAAAACAGATCCAGATGTTTCATAAAATAAATATCAAAAAGATCAAAAAGTGTAAATGATTATGTTTTCTTGTAAACAAATGATTTATTGTAAGTATATTAAAAATATATCGTGATTTTTCTTTTCGTGTATTGCGTGGGTGTGATTATAATTTTATTTGTTTAGTTAATAGGCTTGAATGGTAAAGATTACTTGTTGATTAAGGCCACTCAAAGTCTCCCTTATCAAGCTGTAACTATCGAGTTTCTTGCCTGCTCTTATCGGCCTACCGAACTGATGTTAGACATTGACAGTATAAAAGTGTCTTTATAAAGACCTACTTGAAGAATAAAGATATTTTGAGTGTGAATTTGAATTCTACTGAACGAAGAATGAATTATAATAAAGCTACATACTATTGTCACATTAAAAAAAAAAGCTCTGAGATTTAATTAACGAGACAAGACTTGTTTTTTTATGGAAGTAAACAGGTCCACAGCAAACAAATAATTGAGAAATCTTATCAATATTGGATATTAAAAGAAAATATGATTTAAAAAACCGATATCCGTTTCATGATCCTCTTTACAAGCAAATATACATTCTGTTCCCGTAACACGTTTTTAACACGTATACGTATTAAAAATTTATAAACACGTATTATTCGTAATAGGTATTAATATCATTAAAATATCTAGTCTGCACATTGCTACACGACAAAATGAACTGTAAATTAAAATATTAATCAGTGTTTCTAATGTAATATGCTAAACCTCTTACCAAGGATACACTTAATACATCACCAAAATTTACATATCCTTTCGATATTCTAAAAGCTTTGTGATCGTGATCGTGCACTAACTGTATTGCGCTCGCGTGGAAGAAACTTTCAGCTTTACCTGTTTGGCACTATGTTAAAACCTTTGCGTTGATCGCATTTAACTTAAAAAAGCGCTGCATACGAAAAACGTTGCTTAAAATAAGTGAATTTTCTTTAAAATATATAACAAGGAAGCTTTATTTATTTATATCATTTTTATAGCATAGAATCGTATTAAACTCAAACTCAAAATATCTTTATTCAAGTAGGTCTTTATAAAGACACTTTTGAATCGTCAATTTTTACACTACTACCAGTTCGGAAGGCAGTCATCTACCGAGAAGAACCTGCAAGAAACTCTATAGCGGCTCTTTTAAGAAAACAATTAATACAAAATTGTGCTACTGACAATTAAAATAACAAAGCATTGTAAGGCTACTCAAGAATTGAACTGTCCCGATGCTGAGCCAATTACCGACACATTAAAGGGATCTTTGTCCACTAAATATTCGTTTACGATTACGTATTACCGATCGTACAATAGTGTGCACACCATAAAGGTGAAGTCGCCGCCTATAGACACTCACGTGGCTGCGAGTTCGTGGCCGGCCTTTAAGAATGCGGTACGCTCTTTACTTGAAGGAGTTTAAGTTGTATTGGTTCCGAAATACCGTGGCGGGCAACGAGTTGCATAATGTGGAACGGCGGACATCTAGGTTATAGGGGTGTAAGTTGGTATTTTGCTAAGATGTAAGAAGATGAAATTCAGCTGAAGGTAGGATCAGAACAACTTCTCGGAACACTCCCCATTAGCAATGCGATATATATGCTGAGAGAAATTACTTTTAGTACGTTTTGATTAATGCGCGAACAAAAACAAACAAAAAACGTATAAATAATGTTATGGGGTCAATTAAGCTCGAAACAAAAACTTATTTTTCTTTTTAAATAATGTACGGACTCGACGTCGTTAAAATTTTATTATGAATATAGCTGCAATACAGTTACATAAATTTATTTATTACTGGTTGAACTTTAAGAAAGCTTTCGCTATTGATACAAACTCGTAACTTGTGCTTTTCGTATTTCAATGTTATTTACAACTTCAAATGGCTTTATTAAATATATTATTGCGACCAGATAGTGATGTTTTGAATGGAGGTTCTTGCAGCAAAGTTTTATTTTAAGAAGAGAGAACTCCAAAAAATATTTAGTATATGTAAAATACATGTTTGAATTGAACAGGTACATTATGTCGTAAATAAGGTGCCTATTATTAGCTTCTTTGCAAAATTGCAATTTTACAAAGTTTCCGGCACTGTTTAATAAAGTTTAGATTTCGTTGTCACGCTTTGGCACATTTTATAGGTAAAACGTGCACATTTAACTTGAAATACGGTAATTGTAATATAAAGTGGGTTTTATGTTTCTTTTTGTTTCTCCCATGCCCGAAGTCGAGCCTCTAATTGGCTGTGGTCTTAGAGTTATATTATGTATTCATAAAAATATATTTTAATAAAGGTCCTGCAGTAATTATCCACAAATTTTAATATTAGGCAGAAAAAGAAAATGTCCAAGTACAAAAGTCTTTCTTATATCTTTGATTTGGTTGTTATTGGAGTAGAGACTTTTGGCCCTTGGGGTACACGTGCACAGGCGCTTATTAAGGAATTAAGTAGGCGCCTGGTGCTTTTCTCGCTCAGCGTAGAAGCATCGCGCTACAGCGAAGAAATGCCGCCAGCATTATGGGTACTCTGTCAGTTTTGTGGTTTGTTTTGTTTAATATTAATTACTAATTCCACATATTTTAGTAAAATATTTACGCAAAATGTTATAAATTGAAGGTTAAGAAAATTCAAGATGAAATTTTCATCAAAAAAACTCTTTGAGACTATTACAATTTTACTTGGTAACTATTCAACTTGGTAAACCCACTCAGAATGAGACTTGTATTGTATATGTATTTTTTATATATCATTATCAAAATGCTTTGACACATTTTTTCGGAGGAGGTGTAGATAATTAATAGCAACATCGAATACGATAATAATAAAAATGATTCTATTAATATGTCAGTAATATCTTACTAAAAGGAATTTGGAATAAATATATTTTTATTCTATTGGCTTTATTCTGTTTTTATTCTATCACTTAAGAATTATGGTTGCATTTTTAGGCTTTCCATTTTATATTGCCTGTCATTAGAGCCGCCTCCTATAGTTATTAAAAAAAAACGGAATAGTGGTCCTTACCGTCATAACACAGAGCGGAGCCACGTAGAGTAGACCAAAGTTGACCATGTCAAATATCTCAGAATTGTACTTCATTCTATGTTGAATGCAAATGGTCTCTACTTCACCGTCACCCAGATCATTTTTAATCGTCTCTACCCATATAAACTTTGGTGCGCTGTACGCGGCACTCGTGATCCATACTCCGAGTATTACTAACTGAAAGACAAAAATATAGTAGTATTTTCAAATGCCATACATGACTTGTATAGTCTACGTTATACCATTAACTTAATACTCATATTATGACCCCACCTTATAGAAGATATTTGAATCATTATAATAACTGTTGGTGTTAATTTTACTAATGTGGCTTGAACTAATTCGCTAGTTAGTTTTCCTTTAATTTTCTAATTGATAAAATACAGTTACACAATTAGATCATCCTAAAAAGCATTGTTATTGTAGAGGATAGTATGCAGTTTTCTTTGAGAGCATTTCATTATATTCATGTGAAACCCAGCGTGGTCAGTCGACGCCGTGTGGTAAGCTAAGAAGGCTTGTTTCAGGCAAAATATTAGGCGGGTCACTTTATGAGAAGTGCCAATAGCTGCCCATGGACACCTGCAACGGCGGGAGGCTTCCAAGTAAGTGCCAGCCTTTGGGAATAACTGCGATGAATTTGGTTCCACAAAGGGGTGTCGAGAGACAGAAAAAACTGTTAAAAACGCTCTGTTGTGGAACGCAGACGTCAGGTGATACGGATGGAATAGGAAATAATAAGAAAACAAGACCTCAACCAAATGCCACTGGCAAATAATATCCGAAAAGAAAATGCTAGCTTAGATATAATTAGACGAAATACATAATCAACAACACATTAAGCTGTAATAACTTGGATATCGAGAATGACGGGAGCTTATACATTGTTACTAGAAATACGAAGGGACCAGTCTCTTAAGAAATATTCAATATATACATGTAAGATGTTTAGTTATCAAAGAAAAATTCCTTTCGCACGTTCAACGGTATTTTTCATTATGTTTTACATTTATTCCACTTCATTGAATTTATAATATTTTTTGATAATTGAAAAACACGTATATATACAATGGAATACTGAAATTATTTAAGTTAGAAATAATTAACAAAGATATTATGCGTTTGATTTATTTACGATGCGCTAAATAATACTTACCCTGAGCCTCCTGGATGTTAATATTTGTTTGCAAGTAATAGGATGTATTATTGCAAAATATCTCTCCGTACATATTACAACTAAGATGAAAATGGATGCCGTATAGCTCAGGGAATGTATAAATTGGTACATCTTGCACAAGAAATCTCCAAACACCCAACTGAAAACAAAAATAGGCAGTAATGTTAAGTGTGGACTAGTCGTAGATCTAAAATTGCATGAATTTAAATGGTAATTGCCCTGACCGTGATGCGTTCATTTCAATAAATTACCCTAATTCATTTCAATTTAATTCATTTTTTTTAAATTAAAAATATTCAGGATTCTTATTAGATTATCTAATTTGATAAAAAATTCTACAACAGAACATGCGCGCCGCACCCGCTAATTGGAAATGGTGTTTTCTAACAGAGTACCAATTACAAATACTGAATAGTTTTAGCCGGTATTTATTTATATCTTTCCTACTTTTAATCATAACTGTGAACACTTATTTACCAATAACTTACTTCTTATATGTAACGTTATAAGCGACAAACTCAGCTATAAATATTGTAAAAGACAATTTTTGCATAACAAAGTTTTTGAATTTATTAAAAGAGATTTTGGAGTTTATTGAAATTGCGTATACAATTAGGAAATTTCCCAAGAATTAATTATTAATTTTATGGCGCCTACCTACTACACATCAAGTTTATCCTTATTCCTAGTGTTATGACCCATCAGCATATTTATTAAATTTATCTAAACTTTTATATATGTGTAAATATTAAAGATTTTTGTAAATATATAAAATAAGAAATAGGATAACAGTAGTTGGTGACACTTAAAAAAAAAGTATTATATTAACACACACAGTGACGCACAGTGAGAATTGGTTGGAGTGGTAAGTTTACTAGTGCTATTACCCTATGAGTAGATTATGTAAATTGTATCGTATAAAGTATAGTGTTTTGTAGATACTACGTGAAAGTAAACTTGAAAGTTTCTAAGCTTGTAAGATATATTGTTATTAATTCCTCAAAGGTGTTGGCTTATATTTAAGACGCCGTGAAAAGCCAAAAGGCTATTTGATTCAAGGGTTGACGTTCCAACAGACAAATTTTATAATATAGAATGTAAATTTTCATTAAAATGGAAAAATGATTTTTAAGACATCTTTCCAATAAATTTTGGAATATGTTTTTTAATCGACAAATGAAAATGTACAAATAAAAATGGCAGTGCTATGTGTAGAAAGGATTTATCGTAACTATTTTCAAAGGGAAAGGAAAATGACCACGTTTGTCAGCGACCAAGCCTCTTAATGTAGACACGCATTTGATATTGATCATTTTGATTTTCCATTTTAATATACGAGTACATATATCATATCATACATGGTGTATGATAACTTACATATACTTCTTTATATAAAACATTGAACAAACTTAGAAAGTATCTGTTTCACTACAGTATTTTGTTATAATAGTAAAAGTAGGTTAACAAGCATATTACCAAAAGAGCGTTGCGCTAAAGAAATAAAAATCTTATGGCGTACAGCTGGAATAAACACTTCGTTCTATGAAGTATTTTTAAAATACTACTCACATAAACAGTATTTTTATAATTGAAAGTAGCAGACAATTTATAGGATCAGCGATATCCCAAGATGCCCAATAAACTATAGCAATACCTATGATAATAAATAAGGCATTAAGGCCGCCCGATGCACTAATAAGTACACATATTATCTACCTACTTCTACTATTTTAGTACAACAAAGTGTGAATAAAGAAATAAAATTGTTCTGCAGCTGTAATTTTAATAGCACCTAAAATATTTTTAAACAACGTAAATAGATTAACTATATATAACATAACTCTAATCTTTGACGAGGTAGATATATAGTTCTACCTGCGTAAAATGTAAACAATCATTTGAAAGAAATATGAACAAAGAAAGGACGGTAACAGTTGCCTGCTAATATAGTAATATGTTTTATTCAAAAACATATTAGAGGATTGAACATATCTTTGAGAGCAGACAAGTCGGTAAATACAAACATATGTTTTTGTTTTTTTTAAATTATTGTGTTGAAATTACATTATTATAACGATCATACATATACGAGTAGTCTCCTTGCGTTATGTGTAAAATTAATCTTAATTTCTAGGATTCAACTGTGGAAATATTTATGGCGTATCAAGTATAATATAATATTCTCTTATATTGCAATAATGAATGATACATGTTGATTAGACCTTATTAGCATTGAATATGATGAACGAAATTGTCCACAATGGGTCGGATAATCTCCGTTGATATCTGTTTGTTCTTTTATTTAACCAAAACACGCGTGAACTTTTACCATAGTCTATGTTAAATTACTTCCATATTAGATATTATTAAGACGAATGAAATTATTCGACTGAAAAGGTAGTTAAAAAGTTTCCACATTTAATGGTTCTAGTGATAAAGTTCCTTAACTAAAAGTAGGAGACCACGGTGTTAAATTTGTTTTTATTCGAGCGCGGAAACCTAGTTAATGTTAAAGATTGGATAATTTAACGAATAAATTGTCTTATAAACTTGCTTTGCTTTTTTACATGTAAGAAATAATTACATTTTCATCAAACTTTGTTATGTAAAAAAAAACAATTAAAACACTTTGCAATATTTGTAAATTTTTAATTTCAGCACATAGAGCAGAGGAGCAAAACTGGCAACCAATCTTTTATAGTAAAAAAATGCGAACACGAATTTAAATTTTAACGACGTAATAAAAAATACTTTTATTTAAACAATGTTTCTATTAACTAATAATTAATTCGTCTTAAGAGAAAATAACTAATTATTTTCCACTAGAATCATGTTTAGAAACGTGAAATTGGTTTGATACGTGGCCGTAAATCTTGCTCCAGATGGCTTGTTCCACCGGTCGATGGCCATTTTATGTCACAGATAAATAACACCGCGTGCGTATGCTTACTAAATTATCGACTGTTTTTTAACAAGATCTGCATTTTTGTGCTTTTACAAGAACACTCATGTAAACAACTGAGGCATGGAAAATCTTCAAATAATTTATTTTTGTATTATCATTAATTTTTGTAAGAGAGATATGATATAAATGTACATTATTTATATTAAACTAACTAATATAACCTTAAAAAAAAACTATATCAAATTTAAAAAAAATTAGGCCCTTGTATCAGAGTACCCGTAATGCTGGCGGCGTTTCCTCACTGTATCGCGATGCTTTTTTTTTTTTTATAGAAGAGGGGGCAAACGAGCAGGCGGCCCACCATAAAGGTGAAGCCGCCGTCCATAGACACTCACGCGGCTGGTAACTCGTGAGTGCGTTGCCGGCCTTTAAAGGAAAGGGGAGAGGGACGAGGGAAGGGGAAAAGGATGGGCACCGGAAGACCTCACTCACCGAACGAAACGCGAGTACAAAATGAACAAAGTCCAATTGTATCACTTTACGCCGGTTTTCTGTGAGGGAGTGGTATTTCTCCGGCCGTGCCTGCCCATTCGGCTGAAACTTTAGTAAGTAACAGCATGGCACTCCCACTCAAAAAAAATTATAATTGCACAATTAGATAATATTATATTTAAATTAGATAAGTTGAGAGAGGAAAGCACCAGCTCTTGCTCACCAGTACTGACTCCTAGGCGCCTTCTTAATTCCTTAATAAGCACCTGTGCACTTTTATATTATACTAGCTTTCCGCCCGCGGCTTCACCCACGTGTAATTTGGTTAAGTATATAGCGTTTTTTAATGATCTTGACAGGGCTTTCTTTCACAGGCTAAAATCTTGTTACAATTGGAATTATATATAGCCTGTGTTACTCAGGGATGATGTAGCTTTACAGGATCCGACTATTCAGGGAAATGGAGGGCAACTTTCAAATTAACTTACAGGCAATTACTTTTCTGACAATTGTATATTCTGATAGTCATCTTCTTATGTGGATGAACTGATGATGGAAGGTAAAACTCCTCAGCGCTTAAGAGTTAAAAGAAAATTCTTACGAAGTTATGAGTACGCAATACGTACTTGTGAGGTTATTACTTATTAGCTTGACCAAATAATAAAAGGTAAACCTCAGTAACGTTTAGGATGTAGGTGGAAAATTGGAAATATGGATGCGGACAAACGTCTCTTCCCTCGTTTCCTTAACTTGTTTATATGGGTAGTGTTTACTCTGAATAATCATAGGGTACAAAGTTTATGTAGGTTTGAACTGCATGGTAGTCATTACACATTGGAGCATTTTAATACCGCGATCTAGGTTGATGACGAATTTTATCAACGCCATCTATCGAGCACATTGTTCAACACTTCAACCGCGCCCGCGCGCACTGCTTTATTTGTTATTTTTGTTACCTCTCATAAGTTCTAATATTAAGATTAACTTATATTAGAACATATTTAACAATATATAATATATAACTAATCAATCAATATAAGTGTTTAAAAGTTTTGAAGCAGTGGTTGAAGTAAATTTTCAATTGACCATAACTTCTTTTTCCCTTAACCGATTTTGACGAAATAAAGTTTTGACAATGCTCCTAATTATATGTAATCCAACTGTGAACCACGTTCAAATCCGTTCAGTCGTTTTGAAGTTATTACGTACCAGACAGGCAGACAGACAGACAGACAAGAATTCCAAAAATTGTTTTTTTGTTTTCTATGACTCTTCTTTAATGGCCTTCTTTCAATTTTTTGGAAAAATATTTACTGTACAGACATTCGATTTTTACTGTCTTATTATTAGTATAGATAGTGTAATAAAAATTAATGATAATAATAATAATATTATATAGTGTAATAAAAATTAATGATAATAATAATTAAATAAATATAGATAGCTTATTTATTTAATATATTTTCATCTTTTCCATACCGTATCAGCGATCATTTGTTTACGTCAATAACTTTTCCAATGTTCCAAAATAAACCAGTCTGAGACGATACCCACAACAAACTCAGTTGGTTAATTATTTCTAGTTAAATCTAAACTAAGCTTAATCGAATAACGATTACGTTATGAATGAAATAACATTATAGTGTAAGACTAACATGAAGGTAACTTCTGTACACTTATAAATCGTTAAAAATTATTGACTCTAGAATTATAATTCACCTCGACCTGTATCATTGATCACTTGTCAAGGAAGTGTCTGAAACCCCCAATTCGGTAAGAGGTATCAATTCAGCACTCCGGGAATCAAATTTCATCTTAATGGTATGACTACGAGGGTTACATACAACATCTGAAAAACTATTTCCAAATTTTCTTTGTAGGTTCGCACTTCGTGCCCTTTTCCGGTTTCTAAATCAATATTCCATAAGATGGTGAAGCGAAAGAGATGTGTGCAGTGAGGCCCATTGACCTCTTTATTATTAAAATTTCCTTTTGTACTGTTTTTAGAACAAAATAAAGCTTTTTCTAAAATAAATCTTACTTTATACACAATTTACTCTGAACAATCACAAACTGATCAGATCGTTTATTTTGCAAACGAGCAGGTTAATAAAACGACCTGAGAAACTTTCACTTATACCGAAGGGTCGAAGGGCGTGGTCTTGTTTTACTTACAATTTGTAAGTAAGTTAGTTATTCAAGTATCCTAAGTTATTTGTATTGTTACCTTTATTAGTTATTTTAGTTAGTTATTAAACAAATGGAAGCTGAATGAACATATCAAGGGTATACAATTTTTATTGTAAATTAAAATTGTAAAATCACAATGAATTTTTTCTTTAAATTAAAACCACGGTTTTCAAATAACTTCAGCATTGCTTGACACTCAAACACAAACAGATGGCTATTGTGCCACGCGGTCAGCTTCAGGTCATTAATAAAACCAGCAAGAATAAATAATAACTGGGAAGTAGTGAAATGTATATGATACATGTTTTTATTATATATCAGGCGCAATACGAATCTTATTTATATGAATATATGTTATAAGCAATATGTATGAGCTTTAATTATGTAACAGGAGACAATGATATTTATATAACCGCTGTCATATCGTTGTGACTTTGTGTATGTATATCCATTTCCAAAACTACATAACTCTGAGATAATTGGCTGAAGATGTTTTAATACGATAAAAGATACTAGACTTAGTCTCTTGATGATTGCTTCCAAAATATTATTTATTTTTAAAAATTTTTTTAGAAATTAAACATATATACATAAATTAATGTAAAAAAGCAAATTTTGCAATTTTAGCAAAGGGTTGTTTTGACAAAATTAATAGTTGTACACGTTTCAAAGTACAACATCTGATCCAATGAATGTACGTTCTTTTTTTAGTTTTTTTTCCCAAATTTTACAACGAACACAATATTTTTGTATCAACTCTTTCATTACATCTGATTATAATAACCGATAAATTGGTTTATAACCGAGACAAATAATGATCTGCGAATGGAAAAAATCCAGTATAATAAACAAACTTGACCAAAATAGAATCACTTGGTAAACGTTTAAAAGAATAAAACTATCATAAAGGCCACGTGTTATGTCTATGAGTCAAGCAACGCTACTTATGTGCAGACTTCTTTTAAGAAACATCATTTTATGATGTTTCTTAAATAATGGAATACATCTAATGGAATCTTTAAAAATTATTTTGTAAGAAATATGTTCCACGTAGTGCTTAAAATGCAATAATAACACGAGTTTAAAGTTAAACTAAGATGCGCTGGGTAATGAATACTAGGGCTTAATCGACGGCTATAACGACATGGCGGTAACGACAATCCTTTTCATCTAGTATCAAAATGTAACATGTTGTAATATTTAATGCAGGAATTGAAAAATAACTCACCTGGGTATTAAATATATCGTCAAGTTTTGAAAGACACAAAACACACCCACGCACAGGTCTGCTACCGCTAAGTTTGCCAAGAAAAAGTTGGTGATAGATCTTAGCCTTCTTGAGAGTGTCACGACAAGTATGACGAGAAGGTTGCCTGAAACAAAACGTACAATAATTTTCGTCCATTTGTTTGTTATTTTAATAAATTCACATACACACTATATATATTTGAATTTTATAATTTTCATTTGAAATTTAGTATAACCAAAACTGTTGACTTCATCTGGGACGAATATAGTTAGCAATATTTTGTTTTTGTGCCTGTACTGGCCCATGGATACCTGCAACGCCAGGAGGCTTACAAGTGAGTTGCCGGCCTTTAAGGAAGAGGAACGCTCTTTTTTTGAAGTTCCCCAAGTCGTAGCAGATCGGGAATACCTGCGCTGGCAGTTGGTGGTGCGCGGCAGAAACTGCCTTAAAAAACGCACAGTAGTGGAGCGCCAGACGTCAAGGCGGTACGGATCGAATTCCGTATTCTGCCTTGACGTCCGGTGATGAAATTCCGCTGCAGGTATTAGTCCGAATAATTCATCAGAGCACTCCCCATGATAAATGCGGTAGAAGATGCAGAGGGAGCCTACATCTTTACGCAGAGCCAAAGGATCAAGCCGATCGGAAAGGATGGGATCGTCGACGATACGAACCGCTCTGCGTTGGATGCGATCAAATGGAAGGAGCTGGTATGGGAGTGCCCCCGCGCAGAGGTGGAACAGTACTCAATATGAGGCCGAAATTTGCGCTTTGCAAGAGTTGCAAGCAATGGCCTGATGTGAAATACTGACGCGCCCTGCTGAGAACACCAAACTTTTTAGAGGCTAACTTAGCCTTACCTTCAAAATGATTTCAGAACTGGTCATCGCTCGATATATTGACATAAAGAATTCCAATACTGGCTGAGTCTTTAAGAGGAGTGTTATCGAATAGTGGGGCTACGACAAAGGGATTCTTTTAGCGGTAAACGCGCAAACCTGGGTCTTCGAGGGGTTAAATTGGACTAAGTTAAGTCAACCCCAATCGGAGACTCCACGAAGTAAAGTCTCGACTTCAGACGCAAGTTTGTCCCGCAACCCGACATCAACCCGGGAAATATTTGCACGGCCGTGATATAGAGCATCTCCAGTACTGTCATCCGCATAACAATGAAGGCTGCTTAAGTGCAACATATCATTGATGTGCAAGAGGAACAGCGTAGGAGAGAGTACACAGCCTTGGGGACTCCAGCGTTTATGGATTTGAGGTCGGAACATGCACCGTCGACAGCGACCTTGATGCTCCAATCGGCCAAAAAACTGGAGATCCAATAGCATAACTTCACGGGAATCACATTTGCTGGAAGTTTTGAGAGAAGCGCCTTGTGCCATACCCGATCAAAGGCCTTTGCTATGTCCAGACTAACCGCCAGTGCTTCCCCTTTAGACTCAACAGACTCTGCCCATTTATGACTCCTTATTACTTCTGCCATTAAAATAATAATATAATAAATAATAAAAATAATAATTAATAAATAATATAATAAGTTCACTTAAGTAATTAATGAACAATGAATCAATATATTTTAGAGGATAGCAATAGATGCTATCCTATAACATATATATAGTATCATGTATCATGTTTAGTTATTAGTTACAAATCATGTGAGTTCGTGGTTAGGTGTATGTAATACAATTATATATATATTTATATATATATATCTATGTGTGTGTGTGTGTGTGTGTTGTTTGCTTCTTTAGTGTATATCTATTTTGTGTATTGTGTCGGATCTGACAGTAGCTGTGTTCCATACTTAAAAAAACAGCGTAATAAACGCACGATTATACGTGTAGTCTGCAAAATGTCTATGTTTTATAGACTAGTTGACCTATATTTTTAGGTCCATATATTTTTAAGATTGTTTAATAAACAATGAACAACACATATCCAACAATGTGCAAAAGCTAATAATTTCGTAAAATAACAAACCTTTGATAACACGGAATACGTAGCTTATGAAGAATTTAATTAAAGGAGCTAGTTTTAAAGCGTAAACCAAGTCTGAATGCATATGAAAATAAATTACAATGGAAATTTAAACTTTAAAACTTGAATTGTACTATTTTGTCTCTTGTCAGAGACATGACCACCGCTTGTAGCGTTTTAATATAATAAAATTGATCTGCTAAGTATTCGTCTAAGGAGTACAAAAATATCTAAACGAATAATCTTCACCAACATTACGAGTATTCCCCACGGTTCCCCTGTCGATAAAATAACAAGTCCGCAGGATTAAACTAATCTCAAAAATATATATTTTTTTTAATTTACATAAACAATAACCACACCTTGAAAATGTGTTGGGAAATTCTGTTAACATCGGTGACAAAAATGGGAAATTTAATAAAAACTATTATGACTTAGCAACTAATGAATATATGAAAAATCCTAATTACTTACCAAAGAAACAACAACAGAAAACGACGCTGTACAGCGTGATAAATATAGCTCTGACATCTGTTCTGTCAAATATAAATTCTTCATTTTGAACGTTAAATTCGCTTTCGTTGGCCGTTATGTTTTTAAGTGTTTCGAAGCCGTTCCCATTCTTTGTGTTATTGACGGTATCTGGATCGTGTACATTCTCAACAATATTGAGATTCATAGTAGCATTTATACTTCTATCGGTACATTGGACAGGTTAGCTTCTCCATCTGAAAGAAATTATTTGTTTTAAAACCTTATCACCCATATGGTAAATAGTTTTTATTTTATATGCAATAGATGGCGGTAATATGTATATCGACACATATCTGTAAAGGTTGTTGTTGTTATCCGGACCGTGCATGAAATTTTGTGTTTATAGAAACGTTTGAGTGAACCAAACATATTCACGTTAAACAAGTTTATTTCAATTTCAATAAATATAAAAATAATATTTAGACACAATAAGGTTAAGACTTGTTAAAAGTTACATCAAATTACAAGTGAAAAAAACTCAGAATAATATAACCCTATATTTTTCTTTTAATAAGGTAAATGGTAATAAAATTTCGTCTGATATATATTTTAGCTAAGTATTATGGAAAATATACATATATTTTGTAGCAACAACTTTTAATATTGTTGCGGCAACTGTAGATGCCATAAAAGATCAAGGTAAATTTATGGAACGCTAAATATCTACTGCCGACCAAACATACCACGTGAAAGGTACAAAGGAATGGTGCGTAAAGTTATTTCTTTTAAATTACGCCAACGCTCTGAGGCAACCGAAAAGTTTAATATCAAATAAGCATCAATTTTAAATATTGTTTCCTTTGAGACGAAATGCCACGAATTAATAAAATTCTTATTTGTTATCCAATATATTTTTTATACATTGCTGAAATAACCGAATAAATTATTTGCTCTACCTTATTCGAATATAACTAATGTCCACATTGTGAAAGTGGATTGATTTTGGGAAAGAAAAAAAATGGTCTGTTTTATTTTTTAACTAGTAACTTTTGCCCGCGAATTCGTCCACAAGGTTGTAATACACAAGGAATTTTGAAAATGGCTTTATAAATGGCAGAGTTCTAAAGAAATTTTCATCCCATTCAAACCTTTTTTCGCCAAACCCGAACGCGATAAAAATTAAAGTTTAGTTTATCTCCATACCAAGTTTAGTAGTTTTAGCGTGAAATCGTAATATACATTCAGAGTAGCATTCATAATATTAGTTTGGTTATATGCTAATCAAAAGAATTAGAAATTAAAAAAATTACACCTTGGGTTAGATTATACATGTTTTAGAAAACATCCCTATTTTTTTTTTGAAAATGAAACACAGCCTTTGTCACTTGGAAATAGTGTACCTTGCCAATCGTGAAATAATTTTTGAAATCGGCCTAGTAGTTTCGGAGCCTATTCATTTCAAATAAAAAATTAAATCTTTCCTCTTTATTATATTAATATAGGTTTATAGTAAATTACAGTCGAGAGTAGTAATCACTTGTAGCATTTAATTGTATCACGCATATAATAACTAAGATCACTCTTTTTTCTGAGCATCATTAAATCGGACTTATTTTACCGTAAAAATAAAATGAGGAAATATTTTTAACATACAAATAAGGTGTGTGCGTGATGTTCTTTAAATACAATTAGCTAGACGAGGTACTTCAGAATATCAGCAATGTGTAAGTAAAATGCTTTCAGTTGAAAACGATAAAATTAGAAAACGTTTTGTATTTCCATAAAAATGATCTTCTGATAATTTTTCTGAATAAAACCATTATACACCGTTCGACATAGGTACCTCTGAATTACGCACTCAGAATGGATTATTCGGACCTGTGGGTCTATTGATAATACAAAACTGAAGAGCGAACCTTCCGTGATCTTTTTGAACCCGATAATAATAATGACAATTTATATAGAATTTCCTGTAGGAATACGATCAACTAATTGAATAGAGAAACTTTGCAGTAATAATTTGTACAGCATATAAATTTATCGGCTTAGGCCGCATTACATGATGTAGGAACCAAAAGAAGTTATTTCGCAATAAAAAGGAATGATCAAAAAGATTTCTGCGAAACAATTCAAAAAGGATCAAGTCAATCAATCAAAGGATCAATTGTCTGATTGCAAAAACAAAAGAGGTATGAATATCCATGTCTTTTTGGATTTACGCTATCTATGTCAAGGGAAAACGGAACCAATGCGAATGTAAATATTATCACAAATTCATAGATTTTATGTTACTTGTACCCTGCTTGAAACGGCTCATACATAACATTATAAAGGGTTTATTGCTGGGATAAACATAATAGATTTACTTCGGTATTTTCATACAGATATCGGCCATTTTGGTGATTGAAGGTTTTTGAGACATTGTTAATCCAAAACAGAAATTCAGCAGGAATAAAAAAACTTAATACAAACAGGAGACGAAATATTTTCATATAAAAACTTATAACAACTGGGGTTATCCCTGTGCAATAGTTGTTTTGAAGATTGATACAATTTCAAATAACTAATTTTTAATAGATTCTGCTGTCATAATTAAACATCTACATGTGTTATTTACCATATTAGTTTATATAAAACGGGATGTAGGTAAATGAAATCAATTTACTTTTTTCTTAGTGCGCCTTGTCTAAGTCTCCTAAAATATCTATTGGATTCCGTGTACGTGAACAAAATATAAGAATGTTAGTTAAAATTAATCATTGTCAGACTTAGCCTCAACTTAGACAAATGAACATCACCCCGGACTTTCTACTGATTTTCAACTGACGTTGAGTACGTTTGTGTCCTATTGTTATCGTAACCATAGTTACCGTTACCATAGCGACGTCACGGTATGCTTAAAAATATATTTTCAATAGTTAATTTGCAATATATATAAATAATACTATTGAGAAATCTTAATTTTGAGTACACAATATTATTTAATACATAATGTTGTAAATAGTTTTTCAAACAATCATTTTATGGAGTAAAAGTTTAATTGTCGGAACTTCTACCTAATTTAATTAGTTAATTAAGGAGTTGTAAGATACGAAACTCTTTGAATATTGTTGTTCGCAAGAAGTTTTGGATTTGAGTTATCTTTTGACAAAAACATACTTACGTTACTTACAACAAACGTTTAATAGAATTCTAGGTAAACTTGTAATAAATACTTTAACGTTTGATAATTAATAAATGGAGTATAAACTATAAAACATCATCAACTCATCATATCATAAAATCGTATTATACTTGGATTGTTTTTAAAAGCGATTTGTTAGATTAAATCCTATATAATTTTTCATTTCTATTTAAGTAAAATTGTCACAAATAATTATTTGAATAACTTAAAAATAATTGCTTCGCAACCACTTCGCCAGTTTAAGTCCATCTGACACAATATATTTGATTAAATATTATTGCTATACGAATATAATACAAATTTTTATATTTAAATATTATATCTAAGAAAGAAGGATGTTATATAATTGTTAACATATAAATATTTTACCACATTAACTCCACAACCCACATTTTACTCATCAAACAAATGTATGGCGTATCGAGAATGCAACCCTCTACCGGCTTGGCATGATGGCCATTGCGCAAATTAAGTTCGTCAATAAAGTTAACTATTAGTAACAGCACATCGTCCATTAATTTGACCAATATGGATGACATCGGAATCTGCCGAACGATGTTTGATTGGTTATTAATTGTTATTTTATGCGCCAATTACGTTTGAAGCTACTATAATGTGTTTTATAATAATGTTATATTGGTACAACTATCTTTTACTCAGCTTTGTTTTACGTTTTGCTAGCCTTAGGAAAGGAATTTGGCTTATTGTTTTTCCGTCATAGGCTATCAGATTGTTGAACATCACACACATTAGCTCCTGACCTGCATTCAAAATCGTATTTGTAGTTATGTTAAGTTTATCAATAAGTACCATCCGTGTTGGCACCTAAATTTATGCAGATAGATGTAAGTATGTCAGGATGCCTTCTGTGTGATGCAAAAAGTCGTAAAATATATGTAATGGCATTTGGATGTTATTAACGAAATAAGCCTGAATGGTAACTTGGCAATCAGAGACCTTAAAAGTCTAACACTTTATTGCAAACGTTTAATATGTAATATCAAATATATATTATGGTTTATATTAAACATAGCTAGAAATAGAAATACTGTCGCAAAATGACAGTATTTCTCGATTTTCATTGCCTTTGATGGTTTTCGACTTTATTATCTAATATATTTTATTACAAATTTCGAAGTGTGTTATATATTATTGTTATAAAATAGCGGAAAGAAAGAAAGCTTTATGAAACGTCGAGTTATACAAATCCATATAAATATTATAAATGCGAAGGTATATATGTAACGCTTTCACGCTAAAACTGCTGAACCGATTTCGATGAAATTTGGTATGGAGTTAGTCTTTAAGTTAGGTCTAATAAGGGGATTGAAGGGGTTAATAAAATAGGGGGTGAAAGTTTGTATAAAAATTCCACCAGAGCTCTGCCATTTATAAACCGAGTTTCCAAATTCCTTTTGTATTTAAACCACGCGGATGAAGTCGCGGGCAAAAGCTTTTAGTATTGTATTGATATAAATACACAGACGCATCGTTAAAGTTATATATGGGTGATACTCGTGTAAAACAAAGATACAAGTTTAAATACAAAGAATTGGTATAAGCGTAGTCATCCCTAAATGAAGAAATCCGTATCTTTAATAACTTTCATACGCCTCAACAAATCTTTACGAGTTACCTCAAAAAATATGTCGTTCGGCCGCATCAAACAGTTATATACCCACATTTCTCATTGATTGATCCTATGTCCCCTCGATGGGGTAGAGGGCATCCACAGCTGTCCTCCATCATTCAAGACAGTAAAATTGTTGGTAAGTTTATTTTCGATCACCATTTAACGGTTTCACAAAATAGAATCTTAATTTTACGTGGTAATATGCAATTTTTTGGCTCTTTGGTTCATTAATATTACGTTGCCGTAGACGCTAATGGAGAGGAACACAATCTTATTTAATGTGGATAGAATGAGAATTACATGCAAGGTATACATACTATATGTAAAACGACATTTAAAAATGTATAAAGATATATATAACAAACATAAATTATAAAAAAATGCAATCACTTTGTTTTAGATACACGCAATTAACCCAAACAAGCTCGAGTATTGGTTTTTGGTTAACGTTAATTACAATTAACATCATAATATTTATCACTTGGAATGGATCATTAATCTTTCCCCATATTCCTAAGTGTATAATTTATCATACTCGCGAAAGTTGATTCCTAATATGTATCGGTACGTTGAAACTGTTGTTCGTTATACATTTATCTTTAGGTTGTCTTTAACTTTTCTTTTTAATTGCTTCATGAAAAAGAATTCAGATCTAACTGGAAATTTTTATACATATATAATGAATGGCAACATAAAATCAGAATATATATATTTATGTACCATTTTTTATTATTATGTCACATTAAAAAATACATACTATATTTTTTTATAACTAAATAATAAAACCTAACTAAAATAATTAACTTAAAATAAAAGAAAGTAGTCAGTACCGGTGATCCAAGATCTGGTGCTTTCCTTGCTCAGCGTGTAAGTATCGCCGTACAGCGAGGAAATGCCGCCAGCATTGTGGGTACTCTGCCAGAGGGACCAAAATTTAAATTTGTTTTAGTTTTGTGTTTTGTTTTAAGTAAGATAGTTACACTTATAACTCAAAAACGAATGGACTAAGTTAGATCTTGGCGTTTTAGAATTTTGTCAGTTTGTCAAAAATAAGATAATCAATATTAAAATATGATATTCATTAATAAAATAACAACATATCAGGCAGAACAGGTTACCTTTTATAAACAACTGACAGTTTTTACTTATGATGACAGCTCACGTTAATAACAAAACGAAATATGTCCTGTCACACATGCTTACTGAGCAAATCATGTGAAATCTATTAAGATAATGAACTGAATAATATTTATTCATTTTACAATCCAAAAACTGTATATCCATTAACTGTTAGGCATAATGAAATTCGCCGTGTAAAACTTACTGTATTTAACGATTCAGTAAATTTCATTTTATATAATTAATTTGTTTAGTAAATTCAAAGATTGTTTTTTAGTGTTACATCGCGTTCCAGCCTTTTCATAAATCAGGCAACAATGAGAAGTGAAGTGACAAAAACCGTGACCCAACCGTCACACAGTAACAAAAAGTATGACTAATTCATAAATAAATTATATATATCCTAATATGACGGAGATATTTTCACATTAAATGCTTAACGGTTTATCTACTTAAACGTTTATATACCCCGAATGTTAACCAACTACAAGCACCCTTAACTTTTATCATAATACTTTTATTATAATATGTATTTTCAAATAAGTAAAATCCCCAGTTCGTTTTAGAATTTCAAACTGTTTAATACAATATTGTTATTTATCGATAATCAAATACGAAATGGCTCTCGTAGGATTTAGGAAACCGATGCAATCGATCTAACACTACATGTTTAAACAGTGCTATTCAATTCCGTCCAATGTTCTGACCCACATTGTGCCAAAACAGAAATTCTATCAAACTACATACAAGGCAATCTCAAAACCTCAACCTCAAAACTCTTCAAACAAATCAATAATGATAACAATAAAACGTATTACTATTTAAATCCGTGAAAAAGTTAATGACTGATAAGATCACTGAAAATCTATGTGAGTCTAGACTGAGCCTCTATGGTCGTGAGTGAGGCCTAATTAACACCCCGGACTTCATAAAAGCTTCTTTCATTGAATATAATAAAGCAAAGGTTTTTTTAGTAGATATACATGGACGTATTCAATTAATTCTTACAAAAATAATAATTATTATCGATGATAAGAATTTTATTAATAAGCTAACAAAAGCGTTAAGTGTTAATATAAATTCCTGGAAAAGATAAACTTATGTTATTATCACAACACGTATAACGCCTCTGCATTTTAATTATAACTAGTATTTACTTTTGCTAACCGTATGTGAAGTGTGTGTGATATGTTTTAAAACTTATACACAAAGGAATATTTATAGAATTTAAATTAACTTTTCCTGTATATAAGAACAACAGGGAAGTGCTCATTTTCTGAAAGATTGATAAATGTGAAAATTTCCTAATTACGTGTGCGGTGAAATCCAATTTGAACATCGCTATTCCTTTGGCTAATATATATTCAAATTAATATATAAATAAACCTTATTGTATTATTGTAACACTACATTTTTTCTTACAATACAATTATATCGTGTTAGTTTAATATAATAACATAAATAAATAAAGTTTATACTAAATAGGCTGCAAACGTTCAGTCCAGTTATCAATAGCTGATATTAATTGTACGCATCAATAGCAAACATTTAGCTAATAACAAAGTATGTAAGTTTTAAAAATTGTATTTGCCTTCAACCTACTTTCAGTTACATTCGGTTCTCTTTATCACCTTACTGTATTTTAATATGCCAAAATATTTTTATATTGCCGCGTAAATAAGAAAACTACAGATTACAGATAAAATTACAGATTCCAAATTCAAAAGTAATTCTTGGTTTATTTTTTTTAATTTAACAGTATTTATAGCCAGCCTAATTATATTAGTTAGTTTTAGTATATTTATATACAGTCAGTACCAGGAACTATGCAGATATCTCACAAACAGCCTTTCATATCTTTGGAAGCGGTAAAATAAGCCAATCAACAGTCAAAATTCGAGGTCACTCCAAAACGCGGTAAACTTAAAACCAAACTCAAAATATTTTCGGCTAATTAGCGATTTAACAACTCGATTTGAATTTGTCATCTAAGTTTACTGAATGTCATTGTGTTACATACTTAATATCTGATTTGAATATTATATAAACAATCTTCATATATAAAACTTCACATTTTTATAACCTAAAGGGGGGAAAACGTATGAAAATTCTTTTTCAAAATGGTTGTACGGAGTTACAATGAACAGCGTGCTCCGATATCAAATTAAACACGAATATTTTACAGCATAAATAAAGAGCACTCTTGAAAATTCAAAGTAAACGGAAATGTAACTAAATCAGCGATGTATCTACATTGCTAGAACTAAACCGGTAATGAATTTCTGTCTGCGCCGTTATCGTTAAATGTAGCTGATAATATTACACTGTGCGTCCATGCTTACATACATTAAACGGGTTTTTTTTTTCTCTCTGTCTTCTGTATGAGACTTTATTACAAATTACAATATTGTCTGTTTTTCGGCAAATAAAAGCCTTATAAAATTTTAACAGGTCTCTTTTTATTTAATCTAAGCAAATTAATATATTTTTGACCCCACCACAAAGTTTTTCTCGGCTGGTGCTGACTACTTTTGAATCTAAATTTAATTTGTATTAATGCTGTATACTTTTTGTTATGTGTAAACCCTTTTCTTGTATATATTTATGTTCTTGGTTTGTGAATTGTATATGCTAGCATGTGCTTATGTTCAACGCATTTAATAAAAACAATATTGTTAAGCTCGTTAAAAATTTCAAAGGCAAATAACGCCACAGCCAATGTATATATTTTAACACTGAGCGTTCAACTGAATAAGTGTCTAAAGTAATCAAACGGTATCTTATTTCTTTTCTTATTCCGATATCCGTGAACGAAATATCAAATGCTTAAAAACCATATATAAATAAATTGGCAATTGTTTTTTACGCACCTAAATTGATTTAGGAAAACTCTGTTATCCCCGAGAATTGGTGAGGCCATTTTTATTCTTGATCTATTGAATCAATAGACGTTAGAACAAAATACCAGACGTTTGTTGTATTGTCGGAGGCGTCGGAAAAGGGCGAATTAAATAAAGCACAGCGTTGGAAAGTGAATAGAATTTATTCCAGTCTCTGAGACTTCTAATCGCGTTCAACAAACTTCGTAAAACCACAGGAAAGGTTTGTTCAACAACACGCAACCAGTCTACCTTATAGAACAATCTCTCTCGACGTTCTATATATTGCTATAAATTCAGTTGAAAATTCGTAATTAAATTCCTTTAAGCCTCAAAAATTGAGCTATCACATGGATTCTTTCAGAAGTATTGTTTTGCCGAATAAATATTGTAATGACTTTTCTTTCGGCTTTTTCAACATAATATACCTAAAAAGAATTGGAATAAGTTTTTTACGAGACGATAAGAGAAGATCCATGGTCTGAAGAGACCGCTTCGAGGTTAAATTGCAGCCTCCGGCAATAGACCTATTGTAGTCCACTATTACAAAATATATTCAAAATGGAGATGAAGAAAGGCGTTTCTCCCTCGGGCATCGAGTCAGTGGTGTTGCGGTAATACGAATCTAACCTATACATCCTATATAAGTAGGGATAGTCGCATGATTCCGCTAAGCGTAGCGGTTTTAAACTGCGCTTAGACAATAGAATTTGCTTTCAGGTTATCACTTAAAATCTAGAATAAGGGACATGCGTCTGACAGATAGGCCTTATCATCTGTTCGTTTATAAACAAACGAAATTTTTCTAAGAAACGGAAAACCGAGGGCTATTTATTTATTTAAGTACGGCCGACGTCAAAAAACACACACATAAAAATAAAACTTAAAATATTTTTAAATAATGTCCAAGCATCAATGACGTCCTTGCATGTATAAATTTTGTCTCAATTGACGTTTTCTTGCAGATACCTTCTGAATGTCCGTTTGTATTGCAGCTTACGATAACATCATGACTCCTCCACAAGGACGGCCTCGTTCTTCGTGGTTTTGTTTTCAGTCTATTTACGTTTTTTTTAAAGTAAACCTCCATGGTTCATTATGTATTGCCTTTGTTGTCCCACGAAAATTATTTTTCTTATACACGTGTCTGTTGAGTCCATACACTTTTAATGCCTTAATCTATTCTAATTTACTTGATTACCGTTTGTCAAGAGGGCTATACTATAATATACAAAATTTATGAGGAAAAGGAAGTGAGAAATATATTATGAGCTGTCATTTGTAGTAGAAGTTATAAACAATGTAATTAGTGAATCTTAATCATAGAGCGCTCAGTATTTAATTGAGCAAGTATTGGGTTACTTAATGTTTCACGTACAATTTGTCCGTCGGTTTCACCTATTTTCCTTTTCTAGGTTAAATTCAATAAAACCCGAAGAGTATCTCAATCCTATTTTCAAACTTTCCATATAACAATAGGGTCTTTACAATGGCTACAAAAACACAATGATGATAATGATGTGTTAAAAAAGTGTATACCTTTTTTATTTTATTATTTTTAGAGGCAAACAAGCAGGAGGCCCAACATAAAGGTGAATTAATTTGCGTATTTATTAATCGTATAATGTAATACTAACTCATATTTACTCGTCCTCCCAATAAAATTATCAAGTATTAATAAACCCGTGTTCTTAACATTTTTACTGTGTTAAGGTCTTTCGTTTTGTTATCTGTAATACTCTTTAAAGAAATTCATGTATAATACAACATATTCTATTTATTTATGTCAAATTATTTATGCCCGTTTTAATAAATACTGTTATTCGAAAAATAAAATCAAATTCATATCTACTTTCTAACACTTAACGAATAATTGAAAAAAAAAATATTCTAAAATTACATTAACTGCCAGTTTCCAAATCAAGAACGTAGAGCGGACAGGAAGAACTAGCAAGACACTCTACGCCACTCCTTAACATCACCAAGTATGCTCCACAGAACATGGAAAAATTATTTCAATCATTATACTGTGCTCGAACGAATGCATCAAAATGTTTCATTTTATTTTTTAAGGGAAAAACAAACAATTACACACTTACATTGAATATATAAGTAATACAAATAAATAATTCTAATATGTAGATAAACCCACAGCGTTTTCCACGTATTAAACATAATTAATTCTAAGAACTGCACGCGAGTTAGACATGATACAAGTTAAATATTAATACATATAAGTAATGTATAAATAAATACATGCAATTAAATGAAAATATATCACAATATAGAATACTAAAATACATATTATACAAACTGTAAGCCATTATGCTTTTCAATTACTTTATTTCTGAACTGGCCAGTTGACAATACGACAATATGTATATATATTAAAACAATTAAAACCTGTAATACCTCTAATTGTCACATTTCAACAACTCGCAAAAACACAGTACACCGAGATAAATTTAGATAATAAATGATTTGCAGTGCAACACAAATTCAACCCACCGTAGCAACCGTTCACAAACACTACGCGCGTCTTCTAATTAGTATAATATTATAACAAATTATTAGAAAATTTTCTTTTAAAAAATTTCTTCGCATTAAATAGTGAAGCAAGGTATTTTGGTTGAGCTTCTATAATTAAAATATGCGCACATCACATCCGGAGCAGTCTGTAATGTGTTTTATGATACGCCTACATATTTATAAAATTATTATTGGATCAATAAATTATCATGTCGATTTCTTATGAATTTATAATACTCAATTTGAAATTATGTAAGCAATTTGTTGGAGGTACTAATTACATTGTGTAAAGTATTTTTTATAGACGAAGAGGAAACGTGAGCCACGTGAGTGCCGTTTTATTTAAGGATCCTATGTTGTATTGGTTCGGAAATACCGTGGCGGGCAGCTGGTTCCATAACGTGGTGGTGCTTGGTAAGAAATGTCTCACGAAGTAGTGGAACGACGGGCATCGAGATGATACGGGTGGAACTTCTGCCTAGATGTCAATCAGCTGCAGGTATTAATCCGAACAACTCCTCAAAACCCTCCTATGATAAATGCTATAGAGGATGCTGAGAGAACCAACATTTCCACGCAGCGTCATCTTCAAGCGACGATTTGAACTGCTGATGGGGCTGTCGCCCAGAGGTAAGTACTATAATCCAAAACTCCATGTGGGGCTGAATTTGCGCTTTACACAGTAACAAGCGGTGGCCCGGAGTGAATTATCGTCTCACCCTGCTGAGCACACCAAGCTCTTTAGAGGCAAGTTTAGCCTTTCCTTCCGCGAAACTGAACATTGTCCGATATGTTGACGCTCAGTATCCCGATGCCGGCTGATATTTGAGTATATATATTAAGTTATCTTTCGTTTAATGTTAGTATACTCTGATGGTTGTATATCACGATTCAAAACCTCAAAATAAACATGCTCATTAGGTGTAAGAAAAACCATTCGAGGAGTCTGCAGGAAGTAGAAGTGTTATAATTGAAATTGTATAGAAATGTTTACATCACGCTCCATAATTACGGGAGTACAATGTTGAAATTCAGGCGTAGAAAAATTGAGCTGAGGAAAAAATTAATAAAGACTAAAGCACAGTAGCTATTAATATGATTTATATATATTAAAACGGAAATATTTTCCTATTTAAGTCGTGCACCCTTTCTGACGTCAGTGACACGGAATACATTGCCTAGTAAATACTAGCATTTGAATAAAGGTTCAGGAATATATTATAACATTTAGCAATTTAACCGTTCGTATAAAAATTATTTAGTGGCGTTAATATCGTTTCCGTGTTAACGAACGTAATTTATGAAATATGATGAGATACAAGTAAGTAGAGAGAAAGTTGTTTTAAGAAACTCTGAATTCAATCAATAAATATTTGGAATACCTATGAAGAGGTACCTCCACTGTTCATGTAAACATATCATCCACAAATAACAAAGATAAGTGTGAATAAATTCGTTAATTTTAAGAGTTTTTATCCTGTCATAACATTCAAAGCAATACTCTGTTCATTTTCGAAAATAAACCGGATCCATTACCAAAGTATGTGGCAAACGCGTGTACCATCCAACCTTTTAATAGTAGACAAATATAACTCAAATTGTTTAGACAATTAAATCAGAATTGTTTTCTTTCATGTGTAAAATATTGCGTCGCTTACACTTGTTTACGATAAACAGTATGTTAATTGTGAACCTTCGGAATAAAAATTAATCTTGTTTAATGGTGTTTAGTAGATACGCGTGGTTTGGAGCGGTTAGTGAATATGTATGATATAACAAATACCATAAATCTACTAAGTGTTATTCAGTTCATTCGTGACTCCCATTCGTATGTTTCTCCTCCCCCTTGTTTCAGCTAAAATAGATTGAATTGCAAGCTCTTATGGTGTAGTGGATGATAAAGTCAAGTAATTAAGAAGGAAAATACGTTTTTCTTTTGTTTTAATTGTGTGGCATTATACGACCGTGTACAAATAACAAGATCTATTTATCGTGCTTTTGTTTCCGACAATTATTATAACATAACACGTTGTTGTTTACACACACCTGTAAGCGGCAAATATTATTTTATTTATTAATTAAATTATCAAAATATAGTCGTGGAAACTAAAACTTCCTTGAGGGGTAAATACAATTTAAATTATATTGACAAGTGAATTTAATTTAAATTCAATACATAACGATGAAGTTAAGGGTTATACTTCGATCGTAGTTCAAATATTTCACCACCTCTGGTATTTTGTAACATTGAAGTGGCCGATAAAATTTATCGGCTCACGTCATGACCTGAATGACTATAATAGCATTCTTTGAGAACTTTGAAGTTACCTAAATGGTCTCAATTATGTAGATTAACCACAGATTCTTCTTTACATTGTAGTTCAGTTAGTGAAGAAAATCGTAACGAAACTAAATTATATATACTTACGCTGCAAACAATTGCCTTTTGCAAAGCTTTTAGGACTGCATAAAATCTTTTTCATAAGAGAAATAACAAACATTATCAGAATTCAGTTCAGTTGTACAAGCGTAAACTTTTCACTTGACGAGTTTTCGATTAAAAACTTGGGATGATGTCAGATGACAGATGTCTCTAATAGCTCGACGGTCGAACTATCGTGTCTGAAATTTTGCACATTGTTGGTATGATTAGAAGTATGTGATGTGAATAACTTAAATATGGGCAAGGACAATAAGTTACACAGATCTTACACCCCAACAGGGATATAAATAAACGTTTAGCAGGATTGGTAGATATTTCATAATATCTCGAAACTCGAAAGAGGTTTCTCGATTATTTTCGCGTTTACCAGTTAATGAAATATTTCAATATTTCGAAGTCCAGATCTTATTTATTTATTAACACCTACTTGCTATTTTTAAATACACACAAATAAAAACGTGTAGAGCGACGAGCGGCCTTAGCGCTTTCAGCGATTTCTTCCAGGCAACCGTAACAAGGAGAATTTAAAAGGAATCTAAACTCTATTAATGTTAAATTTGACATAAGCTCTTAAAAAGCTTTTAAAAAAGATATTGTTTAAACCACACGCACAGTAAATTGTTAATTCAATTGAAAACTGAGAATGAGATCCTAACTTTACAGTGTAGGTCTAGTCTAGTCTACTAAAGAAGCTTAAAGGAGATCAGTCGCCGCACCAAGTTTTTGAAATTAACATATTTAATTATTTTCGAAATTTCTTTTACACTAAAAATGTAAATCTATATTAAAATGAATTACGTTCTACCTCACAAACTATACCTAAACCTGCACAAAAATGCTCTAACTAAAAAAAATACATATTATCAGTTTGATAAAAGCTCCGGTCAAGAATGTTTTTGGAAAGTTCAAGGAGCTTTTTATCAACTCACACTCAATATCTGTGTCATTTTTCCAAATATTTATTCAAGAAAATTATAATAAAAAATCGTTATGCAAAGTGTTACTTTAATTGCTGGACAGTTTGCCCCGACGTCTCTTACTAGAAACCGACATAAAAGATAAAAATGGACATCTTTGTCATTTCATTAAAAAATAATTGGTACCAAACATACTAATACTTAATAGCACATTCTTTAATAAACACCTGTGAACGTGTATCCAAGTTCTCGTCTAAATTTCTAACATAAACAAAGTTGGAGGAAAAATTTCTTTACTTTTTTTTTTTTTTTTTTTTTATGTGAGAGGAGGCAAACGAGCAGGCGGGTCACTTTGAGTGATGTGCCAACCGCCGCCCATGGACACCTGCAACGCCAGGAGGCTTACAAGTGAGTTGCCGGCCTTTAAGGAAGAGGAACGCTCTTTTTTTGAAGGTCCCCAAGTCGTAGCGGATCGGGAATACCTGCGCTGGCAGTTGGTTCCACAAAGAGGTGGTGCGCGGCAGAAACTGCCTTAAAAAACGCACAGTCGTGGAACGCCAGACATCAAGGTGGTACGGATGGAATTTCGTATTCTGCCTTGATGTCCGGTGATGGAATTCCGCTGCAGGTATTAGCCCGAACAATTCATCAGAGCACTCCCCATGATAAATGCGGTAGAAGATGCAGAGGGAGCCTACATCTCTACGCAGAGCCAAAGGATCAAGCCGATTGGAAAGGATGGGGTCGTCGACGATACGAGCCGCTCTGCGTTGGATGCGATCAAATGGAAGGAGCTGGTATTGGGGCGCCCCCGCCCAGAGGTGGGAACAGTACTCCATATGAGGCCGAATTTGCGCTTTATAGAGTTGCAAGCGATGGCCTGATGTGAAATACTGACGCGCCCTGCTGAGAACACCAAGCTTTTTAGAGGCTAACTTAGCCTTACCTTCCAAATGATTGCAGAACTGGACATCGCTCGATATATCGACACCAAGAATTCCAATATTGGCTGAGGCTTTAAGAGGAGTGTTATCGAATAGTGGGGCCACGACAAAGGGATTCTTTTTAGCGGTAAACGCGCAAACCTGGGTCTTCGAGGGGTTAAATTGGACTAAGTTAAGTCGACCCCAATCCGAGACTCCACGCAGTAGAGTCTCGACTTCAGACACAAGTTTGTCCCGACACTGCTCGACATCAACCCGGGAAATATTTGCACGGCCGTGATATAGAGCATCTCCAGTACTGTCATCCGCATAACAATGAAGGCTGCTTAAGTGCAACATATCATTGATATGCAAGAGGAACAGCGTAGGAGAGAGCCTTGGGGAACTCCAGCGTTTATGGATTTGAGGTAGGAACATGCACCGTCGACAGCGACCTTGATGTTCCGATCGGCCAAAAAACTGGAGATCCAGTCGCATAACTTCACGGGAAGCCCATATGCTGGAAGTTTTGAGAGAAGCGCCTTGTGCCATACCCGATCAAAGGCCTTTGCTATGTCCAGACTAACCGCCAGTGCTTCCCCTTTAGACTCAACAGCTTCTGCCCATTTATGAGTTAGGAAAACTAGAAGATCACCAGCTGAGCGGCCACGGCGGAAACCGTATTGACGGTCACTAATCAGCTGGCACTCCTCTAGGTAACGAAGGAGCTGGCTGTTGATAATAGTCTCCATTATCTTAGAAAATAAAGGGGTAACAGCTATTGGGCGGTAGTTTTAGGAATCGGGTGAACCAAGGCGGTCTTCCAAGCGTTCGGGACAATGCCGAGTGAATAAGAGTGCCGGAAAAGACGCGTCAGGACCGGAGCCAACTCAGGAGCACAAGTGCGCAGCACTATTGGAGGAATACCATCCGGTCCACTCGACTTATGAAAATCCAGGGAAGTAAGGACTTTGCGTACAGCACGAAGCCGAAAAACAATTTCGGGCATCGAGGTATCACACCGCAATAACGTCGGTGGAGTATTCCCGTGGTCATCAATCGTCGAGTTGGACCCGAAAAGAGAGCCTAAAAGATCGGCTTTCTCTTTCGGGGTGTTGGCCATCAGGTTGTTCGCCCCGAGTAGTGGTGGAAGAGAAGGCTTACAGAAGTTTCCTTGAACAGCCTTGGCAAGAGACCAGAATGCACGTGTCCCAGAAGGGAGCCGAGCCAGCCTATCACCAATTCTGCTGATGTGAATAGACTTTGCCTTAGCAATGGCACTTTTGAGGGACCTAGAGGCCGAGTTGTATGCTTTTTTAAGAACGCTGGTATTTACATCACGTGATGCTGCCGCTTGAGCCCAGGTACGATAACATTCAAGCTTTCGGCGCGCCGCCATTTTGCAAGACTGTCTGAACCAAGGTTGGGACTTGCCACCGATGGGCACGTCAGAGAAAAGAATAAAAAGCTCCATTCCCTGCAGCACCACATCAGCGACAGAGTCGGCAGCAGCATTCGGATCATCCGACGAAAAACAAATCGGCCCCCACGGGTAGGAAGCAAAAAAGGAGCGCATTCCATCCCAGTCTGCTGACCTATAGTGCCAGACGCGACGACAACCTGCAAAACGAGGTCGAGTGAGTCGCGTTGTTCTTATAGTACTCCGAACAAGGCAGTGATCTGAAGATCCTAATGGGGAATCAACTGATACATGATACCCGTCCGGGTGAGAAGTCAGCAGCAGGTCCAACAGTGAAGGATTATGACCTTCGACATCTGGGATTCTCGTGATCTTTTACTTTGTATCTGGTACTTTGATCTTTTTATTTATTTATTTACACTTTATTGCATTTAAACACTAGGACCAAATGACGTTAATAGATGTTAGTACATATATATTAACAACGGGCGGCCTTATCGCTAATAAGCGATCTCTTCCAAACAACCCACGTTTTTATCTACCACCATTAGTTTTGAATTATTCTTACCCGGCCAGGGTAAACTATGTTATAGTATGCTTTCTTAATTTGTACCGCCTTTCATTTTAAGATCATAGATTTAATTCTTATTTGTTTTAAATACGTAATAGAAGTATATTTAGTAAAATAAAAAAATAATAACGATATTCATGTGTACTTACATTAAATATTATATCTCTATGTACGATGTATACAATGATAAATAGATAGATATATATATATATATATATTATATCTATTCATAAACTCTAAATTCGTCAAAATATGACGAAAACATTATCATTAATCGATTCTATCTAAGTTATGTTTCAACAAGTTAAATTAATTAAACACTTAATATTGAATACAGTCTCAATTTACACAGACCATAGAGAATGTATTTGTAATCTGTATTTAACAACTTGAAGGAATTGACAAATCCTCAAACATGAAACTAGTTTAATAATTACTAAAATAAAGGGTGCACAAGTTAGGTTACGTATAACAGTCTTTTTTTTTGACATGTCTCTATTGTCTGTTGGGCATGTGAACCAGTCACTACTTTCTGGCAGTGATCGGTGAATTAGAAAACTGTATCATTTTTATTATTTGACACTTCACCTGCTCGTTTGCCCTCTCTTCTATAAATAATATAACCTAAATATTATTATTATTACAATTGACAAAACTTATATTGAGTTTCGCACACGCTCTTCAAATAATGTGTTATTTTCCTCATTCTTACCCTCGTTCGCATTCACGTTCCTCTACTGTTTTATAAAAAACCAATTGAAATGCGAAGTCATGTGCTTAAGCCTTATTTCCGTTCTTATTTGTGTCTATTTCTCGTTCATGATTGTGTTCTGTTCTGTTGTCGCGTATGGATCTAAATATTTGTCTTATCTGTAAAATTTATATGATGTTTGTAGGGTTTTTATAGTAAGTATGCTATTAAGCTTACCGGTGGGCTGCCAGCGTAAGTGGTAACTTGTATCGGAAATATTTCAAAACCACCTATTTTGTTTGTTTTGTTAGTTAAATACATTCAAAGTTATTAATTAAGATCACACGAAGTGCCTATTTGTTAAGATCTTCGAATAGTTTTGCTCGTAACTATTTTATTTGTTGTGTGTTTAGTTTGAAACTGATTTTGCACAAACATGAATTTCAAATATTGTCCTTTATTGATATTAACACATTCCATCGCTGTAGTGGAGCCAACATTCCACTTGAGCGTATGCCTCAAAAATATTTCTTCATAAGCTTATAGTACAGATGCAAAGAGTACAATTCTTATCCAACGAGGATATCTTTGACCATATGTTTTAGATAATATGAGTAGTCTGTTATATTAGTCTCGGTCATGTACTTAATAGGACTATAGTCTATAGTCTTTTATTTATATATTCTGTACTTTTTATTTTATCACTTATTTTTTATATATATAACTATATTTATATAATATAACTTATTTGCCATCGACCCTAATTATTATGTTCGCCGTTCGTATTTAAAGTGGGAAAATCCTATTGCCAGTTATCAATTTTAACAATATAGAAAAGGACACTGTCAACATCCATTTATATGCATATTAGTCCTTACAAGTGCTACGCCAACACTTATGAAACACTATGTCGCAATTTATGCAAATATAATACACAATTCAATGTATTATATTATTTTATATAATTTCCATTAAGCATCATAACTATTAAATATTACTTTAAAATTATTAAAAATAAAATACTAATAACTTAATATAATTATAAGTATAACCCTTAACGTTGGCGGCATTTCGACACTGTAAGTGTTTAATAACTTATACTGTATTAGAATTTACCACAAAATAAGAAGTACGTATAACATTATTTAAATTGATGCAACGCGTAGTGCGAAAATATTAAAAATTATGATCCGTTTCGCGCGCTTTGTAAAAAGAGCGGTGAAAAGTCGACGGGATTTGGATGTCATAGCGCCCGCATATCTCCAGATCAAACACTTAGATACACATTCAAAAATGTATACACAATTGTACACTCAGACACACCTTCTCACTTATTTTTTAACTTCCAAATACACGCTTTTGGTAACTGTACCTACAACTTTTATTGTAATGGTGAATAATAAAGAAAGAAACATAAGTATACGATAATAGTTTAAAGACTACTACTATTGAAAATTACAAGAATCTCATAGAGATACGTCTTCTTTCTTGTTCTTTCCTGTGAGAAATGCATGCCTACTGCACAAGATTTCAAAAGAATTAAGAGTTATTATGAAATTATAGTATAATTAGGAATCATTGTAAATCTTTTGTCCTCGGAGTTGTACCTACACAGTCAACTCAGTCTTTTATTTACTTTGCAATCCGTTAAAATGAATTAAAATAATGTTAATGTGTGCTCAATACTGATTGTTTGTGTATGCAATTAGATACCTTGCTATTGTGGACACAATGATAACCTATACAATTTTTATTGAAATTTAAATCATTAATTAAATTTAATTAGCGCTTTGTTCTTGGAAACTCCTTTTAAATATATTTTCGGAAATCTAATATAAATCTAAGAAATTTATATAAGTATAAGAAGCACTAGTGAAACTTCATATTTTTTGTATAAAAATGCTTTTCTAACTTAAACATATAAAATTAAGTATAATTTTATTTTGTGTGTGAACTTATTTAATAATAATCACACAAAATTAACAAACCTAACGAAATATTAAATGTTAGTCAACACTTGATAAAGATTTTTTGTTTTCAATCTAACTATTTGTATGTGCGTGTTTTTATTCACATAAAACCGATAAATTTTCAATTATATAATTTCCATTATAATATAAAACTTGGGTAATTTTAAACGTAATGTTTGTATTTTATTATATTTTAGTAAAAAAATATATAATTTAACACAATACTTACAATAAAATGTCTTATAAATCCTTCTGAAATATTTGCAGAACTATTGAATCACTGATTTTTAAGCTAATGTTATCACGTCAAACTTTACATTTCAGGAGACAACTTCCCGCTTCTCATTGCTGAAACACGCACAGACAACTGCTACGGAGGTTAGTGGCATTCGCACTGGCGTTCAGCGCCTAACATAAAAGATGGCGACAATATAATGTACAACAATAAATATACGACAATATTATTTATAGTAAACACACTTAAAAACACTTTACTTTTAATCTTAGGATTTATTAGCTTGCAGCTTGCTTGTCTTTATTTTTATTCAGATATGTATAATCTAGTTTTATTTCGTTTAATTTTTGCATACAATTATTATTATCGTAAATAATATATAATATTATTTACGATATAGATACTACGCGTAAGTATGCTACGCGCGTATGGATTAGTCAAACAAACGCTACGAATCTTGTTGAAAATGTATGTAGCGGTGTTGTTAAACTATTAGCATATTACTTCACGACTTGGACAATAAAAGCAATGTTAAACAAAGGAAAAATTTGCATTTAAACATTATCTTCTCGCTTCCAATTACTTTTAATCCTGTGCCTGGTTTGTTTATAAATATTCATATTGAACTATACGGTAAAGATGTCATTAACCTAAGTTGTGAGTGTTCATATTATATTGAGATGATTGTCATCGAATCGTTTTCAAGATAATAGGTTTTAATATATATAGTCTTTATATAGTACAGTTTGATTTAATATAGTTCTTTGGCTTCGGCCGTAAATAAATAAATAAATTATCATTAGGAAAGTTCAACAAAAATCAACCTACCAAAAAATAAATATATTATAATTAGTTTAATTCTGATAGAGATCGAGAGAGTAGTGATCATAATAAACGCATAATATAATAGCTTTTTCGTTTATGTAAAGTATACTTGGAAAGGTTAAATTAAGACAAAATACCTCGACTCAACTCAATGTATTTTAAATAATTCATAACAACGCCGTAAACAGATTAGGTCTAGTCCATTTCCCTAATGCGAATTCTCAAACGAAACATAACCGAACCGATTATTTCTTTTAACTACCTTAGTAGAAAGTTAATAAGACAATTTGTAGAAATAGAACTTAAGAGTTATATTTCGTATAACGATTGATACATTTTATGAGCACCTTTAATGAGAGGGGGTTGAATATTAGAATTAATACATATATCTTATTCATACTTACTTTTTTATTTTATTAGAATTTTTTAAAATCTCACAAGCAAACGGATTCCGGAATTCTAAAATGCGCAAAATTGTTATGGGTAAAGTCTAATGTAAAATATATGAAATAAATGGAATGGTGGGATTATCGTGATGGCTTAGTAGATGTCACCAATGGATTGAAATATATCCCTATCGAAATATAAATTATTTCTGACTTGTAGAAGAAGGAGGTTAATAACTAATGGTGCTAGTCAAAAGTGTATTTAAACTAAATTACCGTAAATTTAAAATTTCGTCACGTAAAATAAAATATTTTTCTGTTCAATATATAATATAATATATAGTGACTGATTTATGAATAAATAATATTGTTAATATATATTTTTTTCTTTTTTATAATAAATATGAAAACTTCAATCCTATCATAATTAATCTGTATATAATATGGTCTGTGGCCCTTTGTTGACAGATGTGTGAACCTTGACAGAATGTTGTCATCCGTAATTTGCATTACTTTAATGTCTACTGTCTTCTGTCTAGTGTCTACCGATTGTTGGTTGATCGATCGTTTCTTAACTTCTAAACTGAATAGATTACAGTTATTTATTATCTATTTAGTTGTGAAAACCTTTAAATCAAATTACTTACGTTTTAAATTGAATTAAACCAAAATTGTATTAAGAGTTGTTTTGTATCGATAACATTCAAGAGAGAAATATAAACAAACATCCGTAATCAATGCCCTACGTATTAATAAGAGGAAATTTAGCTTCATATGGCCACAAAAATCCCTGGCGTGTTTTGGTATCTGGCCTAAAAGGTACCGATTTAAATCCTGTTATCTGATAATAGTGCATACGTCGTTGTTTGTCGTCACCTTTTTCGCCGCGCTGCCAACGCCTCACCAACCTTGAATTGACGTTTAGGAGCAATGTGCTAATTATTTGTTTTGAGATATGACAATTTAACAAAATTTAATACGTTGACCTGTGTTTTAGCCGAAGATATAGATCAGTTAAAACGATTTCCTTGTGGCGGATACAGCGACGATTCCACTATTGTTTATTTACAACATCCTTGCGTAATACTCAGTGCCTTAGAGGTAAGTGCTTTGTTTGTTTGTTTTATTATTTTTTTTAATTTTGCAAACTGTTCACATTGCAATTTTTAGGTATTAGGATACAAAGTAGTGGCTTCAAGTTCCACTGCTGTAAAGCAAGATTATAATGAGTATATGTGGACTATGAGAAAGGAATTCTCTGAGCCAGAACCATCTATAATTGTTGAGCAAGATAACATCACAAATTTTAGTAAAGAGGCTATGCACTTGCATCATTCTAATAAAGACGACGAAGTTTAAAATCAAATATGGATACTAAAGGCAGTCAAAATTTATCAGGCACTAATTTAACAAACATTCCTATGTCTGAAGATGGAGTAATATATATTGCTGTTAAAGGCTCTCTTCATGCAAATGATTGCTCTGTGTTTGGTTTAGGTATAGAAGAAATAAAGGCCTTGACAAAGAAATATCCAGGTTCTGGTACTGTAGTGAATGGTATTGCTATGAAAACCAATGTTCTAGAATTGATCAATTGTCTTAGTCAGCTCGGATATAAAGTAGTTTCAAGCACTGGTGAGGCTGACATCACCTGGACGCTCCAGAGAGATATATAATCTCTCTCTTTAGGATTTTTGACTACTTTTTAACACAACAAAATGGAGGGCAGCCACTGTAATCACAATTGTCATATAACTAGTGCTAACAAATCAGTTTGTCAAACTTTATCTGAAATGGATTGGGAAAGGGGGATTTGGAATGCAGGTGCGTTTAATTACACAAACTTGGTATTGTACCATTTGAAATTGTTAACGTTTTCTACTTATTTCAGCTTATTCTGGAGATAAAGATAGAATAATAGAATTGTTAAGAAAGAGTAAAAATATTACAGAAACTGTAAATACACCAGATAATGCTGGCTATACTGCATTGCACTATGCTGCTAGAAATGGTCATTTGGACATTTGTAAACTTCTCCTTAGTAATGGGGCTATTATAGATGTTCAAACAAAGTGTGGTAAAGCTACACCATTACATAAAGCTGCAGCTACTGGTATGTTTTACAAGTTTATTTTAAATATAATTCTAATGAGTGTAATTATTTTTGTATACTGCTGATAAACAAATTAATTGATATTAAATAAAATATTCTTAATATTAACCTAACTAATATAAGTAACTTAAAATAAAACTAAAACAAATTTAAAAAGTTTGCTGGCGGCATTTCCTCGCTGTATCGCGATGCTTATACGCTGAGCAAGTAAAGCACGTTATATATACTTATTTTTTCTTAAAACTTTAAGGTAAGCTGTCAACTGTACAATTTCTCATAGAGGCTGGAGCTAAAACTGATTTGATAGATGATGATGGAAAAAATATACTCCATAAAGCTGTGGAGTATAATCGAGTTGATTTAGTTAATATGCTACTTGAAAAACATCCAAATCTCCAAATTACAAAGGACAAAAAAGGCTTATTGCCCTTAGCATATAAGACATCCTCATAATTTAAGTCTTCTATACTCATACTAGTATAAGGTACAGTTTGATTACATTGATTTGTAACATGTTATTATGGCTTTTTCTCTGTCCACTCAAAAAAAAAATATTTTTATGAAATAAATAAAATTAAACAGATGCACTAACTGTTTAAATACAGGCTGAGTTTTTGGGACATTGTTTAATTTCTAACCTTTTTGGTTTAAATTGTACCTTACATTATATGATTTTAATTTTGTATTGTACTCACAATTTTATTTTGCACATTTTAACTTGAACTCATTTAATACACTTATGTTACAATTGAAGAAAAAACATTGTGTGTTACTCTTAAAAAATCACCCTCTTTGTAATTAGTGAAGTCTAAGATTGTTCCATTTACATATCAATTTTTAAATTATAGTCTTATATTGTAATTCCTTTTTTGTTGTATTTTATGTTTTGTCTTACTTATTGTAACTTATTATATAATACTTATAAAATTATAATTTAGTTTTAAACACACAGGTTAAGTTTAATTATTAGTCTATTAATTAAATATTTGTGGCAATTGATTTCTTTCTTACTTGATACATTTAAGAAAACTAGCGATAGTGGTGTTACAAAACTGTTCATAATGATTAAAAGCTATCACGTAAAAAAAATATGGGCTTTAACCTGTACACCAACTATTTTATATCCTGATAAGATGGCTGCGGTAGGTAGGGGGCTCAGGAATCCACCAGTCTAAGCGACCGTTTGATCTTTAAAAACCTTTAAATACGATATTAATTAAAATTAATATCGAACTATTAGAAAACAACTTTCCATACTGGTGGCGGTTTTTTAATTTAATAATAAAAATAAATATAGAATTATGTTCCCCGATTGATACAAAGGTATTTAATTTATAAAAAAAATGCGTAATATTTTAATTAATTGTGTAATAGGGAGATATTTTCAAAAACTGCTATAGTAAATGCATTTTGATTATTTAAGAAACCAGTACAGCACTATTTCTCGTTAAACACAGACAAGACTAAATATATGGTATTAGGATCGCCATCTGTAATCAAAAATCCATGCTTGGGACAATGTGTTGTTAGAGTGGGGACCAAGATAATTAACCGTGTTTCTGAAACAAGTAATTTAGGACTGGTTATGGACGAAGGACTGAGGTTTGAAAAACATATCAACAATGCCTTATCCAACTGCTTCTATCGCCTAAAAGTCTTGTATAAAATTCGAAATTATTTGTCGGAGGGGCTACGCGTGCGACTTTGTGAAGCGCTAAACTAAATTACGGAGACTCCGTGTTTGGGAACCGGCTGCTAAAACGTACGAGGCAGGCCATACAGCGTGTTCAAAATGCTTGTGCTAGATATTGCTGGGACATACCCCCAAGGGCTCACGTCTCACCTTATCTAAACAGTGTATTTTGAACATGGAAGGTCGACGGCAGGCCCACTTTGCTGTCTTACTTTTTGGGGTGGTGAGGCACAATTATCCACCCTATTTGTATAAGAAATTATTGTGGCTGGGTGATGGGAGCCAATATGCGACGAGGGCATATCGTAGGTTATTGGATGTGCCTAAACATCATACAACTGCCTTTAGGGGTAGTTTTCGATACAGCGCAACGAGGTGCTGGAACAATCTGCCGCCGCCCCTGCGGAACTGTGAAACTGTGCCAACCTTCCGACGGAGGTTGAAAAAGCTTTTGTTATCAAAACAGATTGATCCGTGTTTTTCGTTGGCGCCTAGCTAGGCACATCCAAATTCTCTTGTCCCGTTCTTATCTTGTTTAACCACATTAATCCCACTATTTTTATTATCTCCCTTCCTTTTATTATTTAATTATTGCTTTTTGTTCCATTTAAATTTTCCATTTAACTTTTTTTACACTTAAATTGTTAACACTTGGCGCTGTGCAGCGGTTTGCGACAACTGGAGGCTGCTGAAAATCAGTGGTGTGGAATGCTATATTCGACACAAATCCTGAGCAGCACCCCATTTGGCGCACGCCCGCGGCACTTGCAACAATGCAATGTGTTTATTTTTTAGTTAATTTTAAAAATACTATTGTACTTATAATTTATTGTGATGTTGTGTGTACCGTGTGTGTATGTCCAAATAAACGTATTTTCTTTCTTTCTTTCTATTTAATTAACAATTAGGTAAGGTCAGTAAAAGGGTTAATAAAAAATATTGTGTGAAAGTTAAATTAGAGCTGTTAACACAAATAACATACAATTTGTATTATTACTTCACGTAATTTAGGCAAAGGTATATAAGTATAATTATATGTAGTGCACGATGTAGGGGCAATAATATATTTATTATTTAAGTAAAATAGTTTGATGGGGTTGTCATACTAAAAAATAATATTGGTCTATATTTTTCCTCTCTGTCATATTATAAAATGTCAACCGTCAACGTCTATTTTGCCATTGGAAAATTGAAAGTTCCAAAAGATGCTTCTACAAACATCTCTGATGTTTATTTTTAGAAATTAGAAGACCGTGAGTGAAGCGGATATAATTAATTATTTAATGTACGCAAAAATCTTTCTTTGGCAAATATATTTCTATTGTGAAATATTTATTTTCTTAAAGTGACCGTAAATAGATAGCTATTATTCGTAAGTTTTTTCATTGGCCTTACCTTTACTTTAAAGCTCTCTTAAACGAACTAACTCTTAGCAGTTTATGTATAACATTCAAGCGTCACGGGTGTGGTGAATTTGCGGTTAATGTAAAATTAAATGAAATCCTAAGATCTCAGTTTCGAATAAGCATATACATTTTGGTGTGACGCATATGATATCACTAACACTATATAGGCGACTTCTTTCCCTTACCCTTGAATTAGGCACATAGCGAATATGTATAATAATGATTACAGGAAACATGAAACTATCTTATTTATCACAAAATGTCTGCTGAAAATTGCTTAGTTAAGGCAATCTATTCATTCAAAGGCAAGAATAATGATGAGTTATGCTTCAAAAAAGGGGACATTATCACTGTTACTCAAAAGGAAGAAGGTGGATGGTGGGAGGGAACTTTAGGTGAAACAACGGGATGGTTTCCAAGCAATTATGTTACAGAATGTAAAGGTGAGACATATGTTCTTAACTCCCCGTTAACCTTTAGTATTTCTTTTATTTCATCCTACCAGTGAAGTATTAGAAGTAAATAATAAATGAAAACATAATATGTCACTACAGTTGTACACTCTTCTTATTTATAATTTACTATTAAGATTGATGACGTTTTTAGTGGACCATTAAGATTGTATAAATAAATGGTAATATTATTGTAACTTTAATTAGATGCATCAGGATCAATAACTACATCGCCTATAAGAGCAGTCTCTGAAATCCAGGCCTTCCGTAATGTTGTGCTCAAGGACATTATTGATTCAGAAAAGGCCCATGTTGCAGAAATGCAAGGATTGGTTACAAATTTTTTACAACCCTTAGATAAAAGTGAAATGTGAGTACTAGACAAATAAAAAAAATTTAAAAGTCTTCTAATAATACAAATTTTATTGCAGAATACAATTGTTTTTAAAAAGTTTAAACAAAATACTATCAATTATCATTCTAAAGAGAGAACCCTATAGTCCATTTTAAATATTTTTTAGGCTAACAAGAGATGAATTTAAGCAGTTAACTGGCAACATTGTTGAAGTTCTACAAAATCATGAACAATTTTTAACACTCTTAGAAGACTGCGCCACAAAAACTGGACCTGACCAAAGGGTTGGAGGGCTATTTCTACAATGGGCACCTAAAATAAAATCAGTTCACCAGACATACTGTGCAGGCCATCCTAAGGCAGTTTGTGTCTTAGATAAATATAAGTAAGTTTAGTATTTAAGACTTTTTTACAGTTCAATAATAAAGATGCATTTAATATTATTACATTCATACTTTACACTTAATTTAAACTGAACTGAGAGTTCAATGTATTGACATAATACAAATTAATGAGGGGTATTACAGGGAAGACTTAAACTCTTGGATGGAAAATAATGGTGCAGTTTGCCCTGGTGTACTTGTCCTCACAGCTGGTCTTTCGAAGCCATTCCGACGTTTGGGAAAATACCCTGCCATGTTACAAGAGTTGGCACGGCATGTTCATGAGGCACACCCTGATCGAGGGGATACTCACAGAGCATCTGTTGTGTACAAGGATATAGCTGTGAGTTTCTATTATTATTTTTAGATCTAGGATTCCCTACATAAATATATTTTTTATTTTTTAATTTTAATGCTCCTTATTTGAACAAATTGGTAAACAAGAAAGAAAATACTATTAAATTTATACATTCTTAAAGTTTACTTATTATAATTGATTACAGAGTGGTTGTTCGGCCCTAAGGCGACAAAAGGAATTGGAACTGCAAGTAGTAACCGGTGAAGTCCGAGGGTGGCCTGGTGGTGAGCTAGCATCACTGGGGGATGTTTTACACATGGGAAGTGTTGCGGTTGGTCCAACTCACCAGGACAGATATTTGGTGCTCTTTCCCTCAGCACTACTCTTACTGTCAGTAAGCAAGAGAGTTTCCGCATTTGTATATGAGGTATATTTACTTGTATAACTAATCAAAAATAGTGTTTACTTAATAAAAAAATTGCCTGTTTCTGGATCATACTCGATTTATGTGCAGTGAGTAGGGATGTAGCACCTATACTTAGATAAGAATTACTTTTATTGATTTTAATAGTTCTGCCAAAAAGTTTTCCCATTATGATTTACATACACGGTATTCATAAATGGGTTGATATATAAGGCCTTTATTGAATTTACATAAATATTTTTAGGGATGTCTTCCATTGACTGGTATCACGGTGTGTAAGCTTGATGATACAGATTCAAGAAAAAATGCATTTGAAATTAGCGGACCAATGATAGATACTATAGTAGCTGTGTGCCAGACAAGAGCCGAGGCTGACAATTGGGTTAGCTTGTTGCAAAAACATTCAAATATCAACAGCCCCACACACGAAATAAACCAACCACACTCGTTGCCACACGTAAGTGAAACTTGCTTTTTTGATTCTAGGATATTAATTATAATTTACATTTTATTTGGTTTCACATATGATTGAATTTATTTTATAATTTCTTTAGCTGGCCCGCTCTCCCTCAGAAGGGGCGTTGTCCAGCATCAACAGTAGCCGTCGCAGTCTTTATCACGTGACCTTGCCACCACCCACATATCCCCCCGCCTCACCGTACTATTCACTCACAAAGTACTTCGCGAAACTCGTTAGAAAGAAAGTCATCACAAGGCAAATGTTGCGTAAACTTTTGCATGAACGAACTTGGGCGAAAGCTTTTGAAATGTCAGGGTTGCCCGTCAAAAGAAGGCACAAGAATCAAATTAAACTTATGATTGACACTGACGGTACAGTAGGTGCCGAAGGTGCGGCTTCTGATTCCGATGACAGTGACCACGAGACAGATAATACAGATTATACGAACTCTGATGCTGACGTAAATAGTTCATCGAAAATGTTCAGACAAAATGCTGTGGATAGTATTGGACCTCGGACGATATCGTCGTCTTGCTGCAGTTGGGATAGTAGTTTTGGGTATGTCAAGTATTTCGACTCGTCGAATGACATGCAATTCGATTTGCCACAGAGTATCAAAGGTGATTGTACCAAAGATATTTTTGACTCGAACAGAAATTTATACAGATGTGAAAACAATTTGCAAAGATCATCACGTAACAATATTTTAAATGTACCTCTTGGACATTCCTATAGTGCCGAGAACTCTAGTTTTGATGCAAGAGATATGGCATGTGAAGACCTTCTCAATATGGATCAAAATACACAATTCGATACTTTGGGTTCGGATGAAGATTTTTTACCAACTCGCCGAAGCTATCCCAATTGCAGTAGTAAAAATGATATACCAAAATTGTGGAAATCGAGTGAAGAGAATTACTGTCGACTTGATTATGATACTGTCATGTGTGATCTTTTAAAGGTGTTAGATCCTCCATCACCTAAATACAGTCGAGATAATCCAGTTGATTCAATTATAATCGATCCCCCGCCTATGTTCAGGAATGAGGAAGATAGTGTGAAAATTATTAACGTAACACTTAATGCCGATATTCCTTTTCGGAAACATTCGATCAATTCAGACAAAAAGCTTAGGAGGTCGATATCAAAGTCGATGGTGGAAACAGAAAAGAAAAGCAACGATGCACATCTGCAAAGAATGAGCTCACAGTCCGATAGTCAGAAAAATCGAAAGAAATGTGAATGTTGCAACCGTTCCTTATGTCCCAGCCCCAGGTCTTCAGACTCTGGCGTCGCGGGCAGTTGTAATTTAGCATCGCCTGAACTAAATATGCACGACTACACCAGCTCGGGGAATACTGGCAATGAATCGGATTGTCGAGACAAACAATCGGCGTCACAAAATTATTCCCAAAACACATTGGACAACCGAAAGATGTCCCTATCTGATATGGAGGCTGCAGCTTTTGAGGAGCAGTGCAGGTGTACTTCGCCGTTTGGCTCTACTGCCAGGACGTCTTGCGTTACCAGTGTCACATCTGAAAATAGCCTCGACGTAAAAGATATATCCAATACAATGGTGATGTCCACGTACGCTGCCAACCCGCCAATGTCATCAGCGATTATCAAACGGACGTCTATAAGACGAAACATAGAGCGTTATATTCCAGAAATAAAATTGAAACCGGAAGTTCCACCTCGTATTTATAGAAAACCAAGTACACATTTGGAGGTTCCTAAAAACGTTCGTCAACCGTTACCGTGCCAGTGGAGCACGTTGAATATAACAGAGCGCACTAAGCCCAGTTTGCATTACCATATGCGGATATATAGAGAAGGCCCGAATGAAATACGCGATCAGAGACCCTCACGTAGGGATCTATTCCGTAATCGCGATGCGTTCGCTAACGATACGGAAAGTAAAACAGAGCTCTCATCCAAAATGTCAAAGACGCGTTCACGAAGCGAGGACTTAAAAAAGAAACAGTTGTCGCAAACTGATTCAGGCTTCGTTGTGTACCGTTCGGATTTGTACGCCCATTGGTGGATGAAAGCGAAATTACCCATAACCGTGGTCACCGACTCAGGCAAGGATCATTTTGTTTGTAAAGTGATACTGTTTGTGTACCATCCGTTTGAAGATGTCATGAAATTTATAACCACTAGATTAATATCATTAGAGTTGCCCCAGTACTGCAGTGCTTTACTCGATCATCCTTGCCTGCGTTTATTTATCATACTAACTGGACAACTCATTGCAAAGTAGTATAATAAACTAACAACCAAATAGGCTATGCATGAATAGGCTTGATCACGTTTTTTTTGTGATTCTTCAAATGTTAATACGAGGTTTATATAAAAAAAACCCACTGTGCTTTACTTCAATATTATAATATTTTACACGTTTATCGTTTCCAGATGACCCTAAGCGACAGCAGTAGCGACCTCACCGGTCTAACAAATCACAAAAGATCACACTCATTCAACAATCATCAAAGTTACACGCAGCATACACAAACGCCGAAGACGAAGCAGAAGAACCAATCGGCCCGCTGGCTCCTCAACTCGTGCGATTCGCTGGACCAGTCACCGGCCAAATGTAAAGTGCCAATCGGAAAGAAATTCTCATCTGTGGACTTCATCGATTCGGGCGCTACTTATAGCAATAAAGGTATACTTTAACATGGTGTTAATATCCGGTTCCGGTTGAAGGTGTTTGGGTTTCTTGTTATTTTCGTCCGCTCAACGCCTTTGATTTGGAAATTAAATTTAATACTTGTCATCATCGTTTTTTATATTATTTGACGATTCATAAAATAAGTTATATGAATAAAGTAACTTTTATTTTAAAGAGTAATAGTGTGTTAAAGCCTATTTGGATTGGGAGTGCCATGCTGTTACTTTGTTCAGCCGAATGGGCAGGCACGGCCGGGGAAATACCACTCTCTCACAGAAAACCGGCGTAAAGTGATGTAATTGGACTTTGTTCATTTTGTACTAGCGTTTCGTTTGGTGAGTGAGATCTTCCGATGCCCATCCTTTCCCTTCCCCCGTACTTTTTCCCTATTCCTCCATTTCCTAATTTCCCTTTAAAGGCCGGCAACGCACTCACGAGCTACTAGCCGCGTGAGTGTCTATGGGCGGCGGCTTCACCTTTATGGTGGGCCGCCTGCTCGTTTGCCCCTTCTATAAAAAAAAAAATTGGTACATACAGCCTCTTCCCTGCCTTATTCTGAATAGCACCCATAACACTCTGCGTTTTTAGTATTCAAAATCAAAATAACCAAAAGCGCCAGATAATACCAGAATAAAGATAAAGTAACTTACTAGTATTTCACATTTTAATCTTTTTTGGGTCTAATATGAATGTTTAATTCGTATGTCCAGAGTTTTCCTCTTTGCTTATTGTTTTTTCTTTATTCCAAGTCGATGTTACAAAATGATATTTGAATAAAATCAAAGCAAAAAATATTAATTATATATATATATAGAAATATAAACTCTCAGTTCGCTCCCTCTACGCGTCGTACATTTTTAACGCATATTCTAGAGAAAAAAAGCATCGTTTATTGGTAGTGATAAAAAAATCTTTTTTTTTATACAGACAGTAATGTGATGCAAATGGGTAATCATAATTAGAAATATTATTGGTGTATCTATAAATAGACAGACGACAGTTCAAGGTGCTCGCCATATGTTTGAGCCGCGACCGAACGATAAACGATGGAGAGTAATAAACATTTTGCGTTTTATTGTGTCTGAGTGGTTTTATTTTTAACGAAAAACCATTACAAGTGATTTTATATTATTAGAAAAGTATATGTTATAAGATTACTATTGAAATAAATTTATGTAGCGTAATATTCTTTGCAACTATGCAGCCGTTCTTTCAATGAGTGACCTTGGGATGCCCAAGGCACGTTTGCCTCCCCCCCCCCACTTTATAACTAAGACTAAAATTCGCCATAATTATGATATTAAAACAGTCGACCCAAGTAGGACACAGAAATAAACAACGGAACAACTTCTAATATTAGATTGTTATGAAGTTACGTAGCGGTTTTAAAATCCTTTATGGGTGGGTTCTGAAGGAGAACGGTGATATGATTTAAGCTAACACTTACTTCGCTATATGATTTGTTGGCTTTACGGCATTAGCTGTACAAAAAACATCTCGGATACGTTAATCTCTGTTATGTTAGTTTTCGTAAAAGACACGTTGTGTATCGTCTCGCACAATATTTTTTTGGCCCCGTTGTAAAGTTAGCTGATAATATACAATTTTTTTTAATAGGTTGGAGTATAACATGCTTACGACCAGCGCCACCACTACGACCGCAGTCATTCTCAGTCGGTTCGGACGAGAATATCGGTCCCACGCACCCTTACGCACCACACCAAAGAAAGTCGAACTCCTACGAGGAAGATGCCCTTATCTTAAAGGTTATAGAGGCTTATTGCACCTCAGCACGCTGTAGAAATGCTGTTAGCTCCGGTAAGTCAATAAAACAACGACAGAAATGAAACTTTTTTTTCGACTATAACGTGTATGAAAATTCCAAGAACAATAAAAATTGACGAAAACCTTTCGATACATGATTGAATTATATTTAACACGGACGTTTTGTAATTTGATGATTCTTGTAGTTCCCGTCTAAATTTTCGTTGAACAGTAAGATTGTGGTCGTACAGCGTTTTCCATACAATATATAGAATTTGAGGTGCCTCCGTGTTTTGGTCGGGTTTTTGATACCATACATAGATTGATACCATTTGCAATTAGTTGGTTTTGTTTATGCTAAAATATTTACAACACATTTTTAATTAGAATTGTCATTTTTTGACAAGCAGGCTTAACAGTTTTGACAATCGTGAGATTTTTTTCATTTAACCGCTTTAATACAGTTGACGTATCAGGGAACTAATATTTTAAATTATTAATTATAAATATAATCTATGGCAAGAATTACGTTCCTACTACGTCACCTTTGAAATTATTCCTAACAATATTAACACATTATTATGTATTGTTCAAATAGTTAAAGTAGCTAAACATTTAGACAAATAATATATATTCCATTTACGTTTGAAAGTAAAATCAGTTGCTAAGATTTTTATAGTGCCTAGTGTCAACCACTGTTGATGTCTTAAGTATTTTCGCTTTTAAGGTTACAATATGAATCTCACAGAAACACTAGGTTATCGTTCTCACAAAGAAAAAGATTTAAGTTTCCAAAACTAAGAAATCTGGATTTTGCACTAAGCACTACGTAGAAGCTCGATTATCGTAATGGTTCTATTAATATTGATATATGAAATTGCATATTACTAACTGCTATAGGTAAAAGGTCCGGTACTAACCCAGCTTATTATTGCGCAGTACCCAATATACCTCTGGAGTTATTCGAGTCGACACGAAGGAGACATGCCAAGTCAAGAAACCGAATTATCAGTTGGTTATTAGAATAATGTCTGACAGAACCGCTTGCAATCCATATTTTCTGGGCTGATTGACACCTGTTCTATACTCAATAATATTTAATTCAAATATATAGCTACTTATATAGACGTAATGCATGAAAGCTTACTAATATAATCTATTTATTGATGGTCCTCACTATACTCGACGTAGATCTGGTAGATCTGTATATTTTAGTACAAAGTAGCTAGTCATTGTAGTTACGTGAAATGCAGTATTATTTTTTTATTCAGGTTAATTTTGACGAGTATTTACTTGTTGCGAGTCTTTTGAAGACGTTCTTGAGTCGTGGGAAATGGTTGTATTGGCAACGCAAGATACTAACTCACAATTTCTAGCGCCTTCCCTTTCACACTCTCGATGACTGACAAAGACAAAGGGGTAACGCTAAGCTTTTCTCGTGTCGGTGTACAACCTTTATATTTTGTTACATGCGGCTGCCTTTTGCACCTGCAGTGGAGTGCGGCCACTTTCCTCTCGGTAAAGTACAATATCACGCACACACTAACAAACCCCATTATAAAATGTCGGTCGGGAGGAGCGGGACGCCGGAATACACCAGCCGGAAGGGGACTAAGGTAAAGCGGAACAAGAGCTCGTCCGCGGCCGACGAGTACGGGGGGGATACAAGATGGCTGCTAGACAGGCGCTTGGAGATGAACAGGTCCAATCCAAATCTGTGGGAGTGTTCCGGGGAGTGGGATAGGTTGCGAGCGGCGCGTAGCGGTTCGCACCCGAGCCTCACGCGGCCCCACATAACGCCCGCGCGTCCGCTCTCCGCTCCGCGTTCCGCTCGTTCCTCAACCTGGTGTTGCGGCAACTTTGTCAAACAGCTCACTAAATCGCACCACTTTGACTGACAGTGATTTTCATGAAGTCTCGCTTTTACACAGCTAATCTCCCACGAGTGCGTGATCGCGAAGGCTTCTCATTTATTAACCGTCTTCATCTGGATGTGCATTTGTGCGATGTGTGCATGATTCCTATCAAGTGCCATTTATCGTAGCGTTATCTATGTGAACATAGATTTTTAACATGTAGTGCATGTTTATCATAGTTTATTATTAATATTTTATGGTGCATTGATATTGTTTAATGTTTACGGTATATTTCATATTTTATTGTTAAACCCCTATTGCATATGAAGTTCCAATGTTTGAAAGACTCGAGAGTATATTATATGCATGCGTTATTAAATGCAATTTTAACTAATTAGTATGAGATTTTATACTTAACAATGATATTATGCTTGGTGTTATTACACTTGAACTGTGCGAGGCAGTGCGAATATAAAATTTTATTGGTTAATATATTCATATGTAGTTTTCTATATTTCTACAACATTTTTTTTAATTTAAAAAGTAAATTACCTTTCATATACACTTTGTTACAATAAAGTAGCCACGATTTGACCTATATCCTAAATTTAAAAATACTTATATTAATAAATAAAAAGGGATAAATTAAGTACGATATTCGTGTATATGATAGCAACGAGAAAAATCAATATTAATAATTAATACAGTTTAATACGTGTACACACACATAAGGCCTTAACTAATATTGCTACGATTTTCCTTCTAAGGCAAGAGTTCGATTTTTCTTATAAACAAGAGTTTCCTGTTAAATTTTACCATTTAGTAAATTCCCATAATGTTTATGCGTCATAATTCTAGCCTGCGTCTTCTTAAACGCGACTCGCATGGAGGCTTAGAATTATTTACATTTAAAACGATTCAAAATAGTTTTATGACCTGGGGAATGGACTAAATTAAACGATTTGACTTTTTTTAATACGACGTTTAAATTCTCTTATTGAAAAATATACTTAATAGAATGTCTTTAGATTGACGATCGTATATCGGAAACGTATTGAAATCGTGTTAACCGGAAGTTTCAAGATCCCTTCATACCCAATTCAGGTATAACCAATATATGGTCTCTCAACTCGGCTAAGAGAGAGAATTTTAATAAAAGCGTAAAAAACCACGTATCAAATAATTTTTGCGGTATTGATATTTTTTATATACAATATTATTATACTTACAATCGATTTATATTAAACAATTCGTGGATCAGTTTATTAGGGTATAGGACGTGGATCAATATCAAAACAATTTTCATATCAACAGAGATTCTAATTGAACTCTTAACTAAACTCGTTTTTCGTCTCTCTCTATCAATTTGCTTTTACGCTGTGATGAAAAGAGATTGTAGCTAAAACAGTGTAGTGGTGCACAGCGATATACCTGAGTAAATGTACAGATTGTGTTATTAAAGGCGAAGGCTCTAGCCGGGTAATAGAATTGACAGCGCTAATAAAGAAGCTAAGTATTCAGTTTACGCTCGCTGCATAATAGCAGACTACCGCGACGTGCATACGTTTAATATTGAACAGGAGAGTGCGACGCAACTGCATCGCTACACTAAAGCTTAGATTCACGTAGCTTATAATTTATATTATGATACGCGATTATTGTTATAGAAGTCAACATTGTACATACAAATCCATACATGTGTTATGATAATGGTCTGAATAGATTGAGAGATATTTTAGGGTTAGGGTTCTTTGTTATAGCAGTCGTAAATGTTTTGATTTTCATAAGCATTCACCAGCTCTATAAGGCTCGTACGGAAGTTGGGTATGAAATACAACAGACGAATCGTGTGTTTGTCGACCAAAACAATAGTAACTTAACACTCCTCCAATCACTGCGGTTCATCTCGCGTCTTTTGTTGCGTTCCATTTTTAATTTCAAATGTATTATTCTTGATTATAGAATATTTTTTATAGCAGGTGTTAGCCAAGGGTCAATCGACAATGACAGGTGTAAGAGATTTCGTTTGTTTCATGTACAGTCTAAGCAGAATCAATATAAAACCACCGTCTATTGTTTTTATGAGTCACGCCTAGCGGTTTAATAAGTCATAATAAAACTAAACTTCTTGATAGTTGAATTCCATAATTTAAATTTGTATTCGCGTGTGATTGAAAAATAATTGTTTCCAAAACCTGTCAGTCATTCGGTAACTCGTTTATAAACGATATTTAGGTTCATGTTATCGACAGTTTAAAGTTCGTTCAAATTTTAACATTTATAATTTCACACCAACACATGCTTTATGAACTTAGAGCGTTTTTATTCAAACTGAATCATTAGGTACGTAAAAATTCGTATATATTTTGTACTTACAAAAATAATATCCTTTACTTAAGCCAACTAGAAAGTATATTTTACTTGTATTTTAATTACAAAGAAATCTTAAATTTCATATTACGAAGACTACACGTGATACATTTATTATTTTAGGTTATATGTTGGCTCTTAATTACCAAAGTAGCCTGTGAGATTAATGACATACTCTCATACATTACCGACTTAAAGAAAGGTGACTACAGTGAACAAATGCTGTATTATCTATTCTCTATTATGATACAGATTAATCAGATATTTCGTATACCCCATAAAGTCCGGATACCCCATACATCGATCGCTGCCATGAAATGGTCTTATCGATGTATGGAAAAAAAATCCACAATCATTGAAAAAAGGAGCGTTCCTTTTCGGCAACTCACTTGAACGCCTCCTGACGATGCTCGAGCGGCGGGCAACACATCACTCGAAGTGATCCGCCTGCTTGTTTTCCTCCTCTTAAAAAAAATATAAAAAAATCCATAACGCTTGGACAAATTTTGACGTAACATTATGTTATTGACAAATATATTTTATAGAATGTCGTTAGAGTGACAATAGTGTATTGGAAACATACTGAAATCGTGATAACCGGAAGTACCAAGATTCCTTCATACCTAATTCATGTATAATCGATACTATAATACAAGAACGATGGTGTAAAAATATTTATATTCTTGCATTGCCTTGTATAACGTAAACGAAATAAAAAATTGCCCAGTGTAACACAGTCTTAACACTGAATACGCATTATCTCACTTACCTTATTTCCTTACAAACTCCAATAGGCTTGGCACACTTTACGTAACTTTAATATTTCATCCTGTTTTAATTTGTTTTGCCTTTAGTTTTCCGAGAAATAGGCCGCTCTAAAATTCGTAGTTGAAGGCACGTGGCTGAAATTCGCCTTCCTATTGTTTTCATACTTGGCTGGCTTCGGATTCAACTCGAAATTTATTTTTTATTAACAGCTTAGAGGCAGGCAGAAGCTCTGAAAAGTTTAGTGTAGTTTTTCTTAGTAAGGACTTATTTTTAATTTACTTATTCAAACTGATACTAAGACAGTGGTAGACTTTAGCCAGGTCTCTAATGCTTTATTTAAACGTCTCATTAAAAAAAAGCAAACGTTTAGTTTACAGTTAATATACCGGTAAGTTTCCAACAGGACCGATTTAGCTAGTTTTTTAAAAGCTCCCGAAACATTGAAAGCTTCATAGGTCTGAATCATTTTTACTACAGTTTTATAATGCCAATAAGCTTATACATACGTAATGCAATCATATTAAACCTAAACATCACCTTTCAGTATTGATGTGGGTTATATATTTCCGTTATACGTGGTTTTTCATAGCCCTTCCCATGTATGTTTTAATGACGTCGTAACGGTATCATAAATCTACACAGAATAACAGCTGCGCATCGCGTCTTTGTGTTCATATTGAAATGGTTATTTATCGATTGCAAAATGTGATTTGTATGTCTACTAATAGCACGCAATTTCACGTAAGATATATTGATTGTGATTTTATTAACAACGTTCAATTATGTCGGTTCGATCAACGTGTTTATGTATTGTATAGCTTAGTCGAAAGTTACGTTGATCTATGAGCGAGAGCATTGCTGAGAATCACTCATGACTTGCTTGAGCAAACTTTGTTAGAAATGTGGTTTTAACTTGAAACAAGCGAAACGGACGGGATACACTCGAATTTGTTTTCGCTCGCCGATGTTTGCGCTTTGAAACCTCACGAAAATCACAAAGAACAATCGCGTTTTCAAAAATAAATAATAAAATTGTTGAAGGGAAATATTTCCAGCGCGTTTTTTTACATTAATTAGTGGTCATCAACGTGGAGCAACATCCCGGGACTACGCAATTTTTATTCGTTTTTCTTTTGACCCGTACGGATCGATGCCAAAATGAAATGTTACCTTTTAATCTCTCAGTTAAGCCTCAATTAGATTTTGCCTGCCTCGTACGGTTTCAGTCTGTCAACAATATTTATAACTATGTTTTATATGGTGTTAGACTAGAAAGTTACTGTTCTCTAGTCGTTAGTCGATAAATGTATTTATAATTTGAACAGTATTAATTTATATGCTTATAGGCTTCTCGCTTCAATAATGTATACACCTCTATGTGTTTTGTTACATATGTATAACGAATAGGTACCGTGTGTTTATATTTATTTTTATAACAATTTGTAGATTATGTATTTAATAAATTATATTCAGTATCTATATTTTTTTTTATTTACACGAGCATCAGATTAACATTCCGCTAATTGCGACACGATTGAATTAAGCACATTGCACGGGAACACGATTAAACTTGCTGTAATCTCGAGGTTGGTAACTTGTGGCAAATGACGTATGTTTCGGTAATATTTCGCGTCGGGTGTTAATATTGAAATTGTGGTTTCAGAGTGTGATGAAGAGTCGTCGTTGACGTTAGAGGCGTTGGTCCGCTCACCATCACTGCCCATTCACACCGCGCCCAATCACGCCACCAGTTTGTGGAGCATTGTCATGAGATTACAGAATGAAATAAAAACTTTGAGAATGGACGTGAAAAACTTACAGTTACAATTGAACGATGAAAAACAAGAAAGAACTCTCGCGGTTGCCGCATTGCAATCGAGAAATATATTAAAAGATGCTAAAGAAAGTAAATGCTGAGTGGATTTTCGTTTATACAAAATAAATGGTTATATTCTATATATCGTTTTTCATTGGAATTATTGTACTTGGTTAAAATGTGGTGTGGGTTTTCGTTCTGTAACATTAGTTCGGTTTCACTGAATGCAATCGCATACCTGCTATTTTCATTTTTGAACAATTTATAAAGTGGCAGTGGCCAATATATATAAGTGGAACTATTCTAACCACCGGTTCTGGCGGCTGGTTCAATTCAGTGGTTGCTTATTGAAGCGGACGGCCGTGAGCTATGTACTACGGTACCTGGGTAAAGGGTAAATGCAACGTGCCTGAAATAAAAATGCCTCTGATTTCCTTTTGGGTCAGTGCATGTTATCCAAGTATCTATTTATATAAACAAAGTTATACATAACACGCAAGGGTCAAAAATATAGTCAAAAGTCAAGATGAGGAAGCCAAACGTATCTTGTTTGGGCTGATTAATTGGATTCGTGACAGCAATTTATAGGCACTGTTGAAGTCGCCGCCCATGGACACTTTCTACGAAAGAAATGTAACGTTGACTAATTAAAGATGTTAAATAAAATTCTAACCCGTTTTCCGGGCGTGTAATTTAGAGTAAGTAGCCGGCCTCTTTGTGGAATTCAATTACTCGCTTTCAATATCTTGGTGGAGAATGTTATACGGAGATTCTTTTCTTTCACATCGATGAAAATTTGGAGCGATCCATGCAGCTGATAGTTGTGCGGCGAGCGAATATTGGCCACGTGCCGTTTGGTATTTTAAATTCGTTTTTCAATCTATGAACGCCAGTTTTCCAACTATTTTTGCGTCGTGGAAAGTATGCTTTGATTTTTCCCGTGTGTATTCCGAAAGTTTTATTAAGTTATAAACAAAGTGTGATTGATAGCTTTCGTTCCGCCACCTGGGTTGTTGTTATCACATAAAAAATTATAATTATAAAAACGCGAAAATAACATCATTTTCGTCATTATATAGACTTCTATGTAACGAGTTATTATATCTTCGTAACTGGAAATATCTATGGTGAATATGTACTCGGGCGTTTATTTTTTTATTTTAAACATTGTTAATAAAGTTCCTTTATTGAGTTTATGACAAAAAATAATCTATTTATTCTGTAAATTTGAATCTCACAAATGTATAAGAAAATAAGGGATCGTCCCTGAGGTAAGTTTACCTGAGCAGTAACTGTCTATTCGTATAGCTTTTTAGCTGTAGTCTAGCTTGCTTCTTTTTTCATATAGTTTAATAACACAAACTGAAATACGTATAATGTGATTTATTAATATTTAATAACATATAGAAGTATAATATAGTATATATGCATTTTATGTACATAAAACATGAGGTCCGTCAAGTCTATCATGAACACAATCTTTAACTTTGGTTCTTTATTTACGCTGGAAACTCCATCGGTCTCTCCAGCAGTGAACCTGGTTTCTTATTCTAGACACGTCTGCAGCGTAAGTGCGGCAACAGCCGCCTACGTACCGAGCACCCAGGTCCAACCACTCTGGTATGAACATTTCGACTGGCTCGCATTTATCCCTGTCTATCCATCTGTAAATTAATTAAACACGATTACAATACAAATCAAACAAACAAAATTAAGAGAATGATAAAATCAAAAGTTACTTTATTCATATAGGGAACTTTCTTACACATATGTATCGTCGTATAATAATAAAAAAATGACATTTACTGCCAGTTCCCAAATCAAGAGCGTTGAAGAAATGGCTGAAAGTCTCCGCCACTCTGTTAATTCGCCAAGTATTAAAAAGAGAGGATTAAAGAGTTGCATTACACCATGCGAATGAATCAATATCTCAATCCGCGATAATATAAAAAGACAACGTTGCAATATATTATACATTAGACCTATCAAAATTAGGGCATTTAAGTTTGGAAATGGAAAATATTTATAGATCGGTCAATACCTGTACCACAGAAGTAATACAGTACATACACATAATAGGTTAGCACAGACTACAATATAAAACTTATTTCGGTGTGAAAAACTTACCCGATCTGTGGATTGTACTTTTCGCCAGAGTTTGGGTAAACAATTAATGGTATTGGGTCCTGTTGGTCGTCGTTAATCCCTTTCAACAAGTTTGATATATAAGATGGGGCACAACAATTAACACCGATCGCAACCAGCTGCTCGGGGTTAACGCTCCAACATTTTTTTGCTACCTTTTGAAAACTTTCACCGTGGGCGATGCTCTGGTCGTCCTGAAAATAGCCTTTAAGTCACTCAAGTGGAATAATCGTTGACCTTTGACGCTATTGATTGACAGTATGCAATATATTGTACAATGATACACATTAATTAAGAGTTATACACGTAATATTGTCTTAGGAAATAAACGCGTTAATAGTTTCAAATACCTTCGACGAGACAAGTTTTACGAGCTGAGAAAATTTCAATTTGTGTCGGGTAAGTATCAGTCGACGGTGAGTACATAACAATTGATTAATGAACTGCCACAGCGAGAAAGATGTAACTTTATAACGTGTAAAACTTAATATCTGAGAAATTCGAAAGAACGAAGTATGAAGTAGTTTTTTATGAATAGGCCATGTCTATACATATGTATATATGTACAATGATTAGAATCAAGATCTATGTTCTTTCTAATTAAATTCAGAGCTTTATAATAGCCATATATAAAAAAAGTTAATAACATGAAGAAATATAATTAAATATAGCAACGTCATTTATATAAAACAATACTAATATATAACATGTTTCAATTTAAATTGAAAATGAACTCTTAATTTATTTAAATGCATTCACTAAATACCAGAGCACCAAATTCACGTAATGTTAATTAAAAACAATGTAAATATTCTGTATTACCTTACAACTAAATGAAAGCCATGCCTTCATCCCTGGAAATTCTCGTAACAATTCGCACAGCATTTCCGCCTCTTCCTGGCACGGAATGGTCTCCAACGCCAGAAGTTCAACACCAGCCTCCACCAGGGCACGTATACGTGGTAAGTGCCATTCACGCATTGTCTGTAAGAGTATATTAATATGGCTTTTATAAATATCACACAAATGAAAATAAGCTGGTCATAAAAATATATCTATTGGAAATAAAAGGCGTTGGCGCCTGAACGTGGTAACGTCGGGCTAATTACATAATTAAAATAAAGGCTCTTTAAACTCTGCAATTCTTTTATGTCCAATAGTTCGAGTATTTTTAGAACAAAGGAAGAATGGAACTATGAGAATCTTATGTTAAGGTTAAGGCTGATAAGAACCATCAGCGTCTCTGGGATTGTGTATGTTGGCAGATTTAGGTAAGTATTCATAAAGGCCGGCTGGCAATAATAGTGGTGCTCGGCATATCTCAATCAGGGTATGCACCCTTATTGACCTTAAACCTTAAACGAGCGAGAGTCGTGAAATTATTATCTTATCGATTTTCTTAGACAGCAAACATGATGTTGCGACTGATAAACGTACTTTTCATGGATTTTGTCATAACTTCATCATAGTAAAGACTTATTCTTATATAAGCCTCCATTGAAACACAAGTACTCTTTAAGAAGCGAACGCAGAAAATTATTCTATTAACATAACAACAACGTGCTGTGTACGTAAAATGGCGCCGGAACGAGATCCTTGTAGTTGAAGGATAACTGGATGGATTATCTTGTATAAATGTTGCGAATATTAATGAAGTTTCAAAAGGATTTTCGCCCGCCGTAAAAGCGGATTATAGATTTTTCGCACTCAGATTAATTCCATACGAATTTAAATAGTAACGAACAATAAGTGTTAACAGAAAACTATAGGTAACTACATGAACATTAAGCGAAGCTTTAAATATCAAAAAAAAACATTCATCATCAACTTTGGTTTTTTTTGAATAAAGAATGGTTAAAACAAACATAACTAAAATTACTCTAACTTTAGAGTTATATTTAAAAAGTTTTTTTTTTAATTAAACAATATATTTTGGTGTATACAACACAATCATTTTTGTTATTATCAGGTTAAGATTGAAGTTAAAACATAAAGGTAAAAAAAATACACAACTTAATTTTATCAGAATAATTCATTTGTGCACAACCGGATTTATACGACCTTCAGAGAGAGCTTTTCCATATAACCTGTTAAAAATCGTCAATTTTTCAGGCTTTTTTGTTCAAGGCAATATTCATATATTTTTTTAAACAATCATAATAATATATACGGGCGGCCTTAATCAGCGATCTCTTTCAGACTAAAAAAACACAGACAAATTCAGACATTTAGAGTTAATGTTCAGACAATGCGAAATTATCTAAAATTAATTACAACTGAACAATTACATCACAAAGAGAAAACTATATACATAAGTTAACAGTGTTTGTAGGATTAAAGATTGAACGAAATAAGTGGTTTCATGTTTGCCTGATTCAATTTGTTCTTGTCTGTTCCATTAATTAACTGTCCACCCCAGTCAAATAGCACGAAAAAAAGGAGGAATGGAAAGAGAGTTTTTCATATTGCCGATGTAAATTTTAATTTCCCGGCAACTTTATGACCCTCTTTACGATTTAGCCAACGCTTTCAACTTTTACTTCGCCGTTAGTATTCATGGTACGTACGAATAATATAAATTAAGGGGTTTTATTAACTTCCGTTGGAAATGGGCAGATATTTTTGTTTTCAGATACAACATGCCTCTGATTTAGAGTCCGTCTCTTTTCCTTTGATTGTTTTATTAGACAACCAAACTGGTTTATACCCCGTTACTGGTACGTCCCAGAGATACCCCAGCAGCGTTTAACGAGAGATAACTATGTGTTTATTCTTTATGGATTAGACATATTTAAAGTGTGTAAACAGTGAACATAAACTTAATAATGCAAGGACAGAAGAATCACAACATTCAATTATTAAGTCTCAATGCGGCTTAAAAGCGATATCTTCAAGACAATCCATGCCAAGAGCGAAAGGGCCATAGAAGAGCAAAGGGATAAGAAAGAAATGGAAAAAAGCAGAGTGAACAAAAATCTTAACACACATATAATATATAAACTAAATAGTGTACGTGTACGTGAACTATGCACCACGACTATAACAGATTTAGTGTCTTCGACAGTTTGAATTTCATAGAATATAGAGAGGAAGCTAGACGGAATGCAATAAAGAACCGTATTCCACAGCTTATAGTTGATATTCTAAAGGATTTTGCCGAAAAAAAAACAGTGCTAAGGGAGAGAACTAATAAAATAAAACCGTATGGGTTTGACATTTCTATTCACATCCTACTTACTCTTTTGACATTTCTTTTGTGTAATACTACTAAGCCCTCGAACAGGCTGCATTAGTTAGGATCATTGTCTCTATTATCCATACAACGATATATTTTGCAAAAATAAATGCTTATTCAAAAATTATCTACCAAACTTGTTTAATTTATAATGTACATTGACCAGTGACTGATTATTTTATGTCAATACAATTGTTTACGAGTGATATGTTAATGTGTCCGCAAACATTGATAAAAATAATTGAGTTCTTAGCATTTTAGTTAGTTAAACCTTCTACATAATCGCACACTCTTTCCAGAGTGGTTGTAGTGGGTTTACCGATTAAGAACCTAAAATGTAAAGTCACTATGTATGTCGTTAAATATTTGTTAACCGGAATCATCCAATCCCGTTTTGTAATTTATAATTAATGAGGAATATATATAAACGTCTCGCAAACTATATGCTAGTATAACTTCAATAAAAAAGTCTAATTTGTGAACTTTTTCAGTGAAAAAATTAAACATGGATGGATACAGGTGATTTTTGTTAGTTATATGTTATTTAAACAATTGACTCCCTGTAGAATACTTCATTACAAAAAATTACATCGCGTAAACTAAGTCTAGACTTTAAAGCACTTTTAGTGTAATTTTTGAGAAATTACTTTTATGAAAAGACTAATTAAACAAATACCTCAAAGACTACGTCAATTTGCATTCAGTCTAATGTCCACTTTTATATTTAATTGCGTGACATTTCGCATAAAAAAACATAATAATAACCTAATTTTAATCACAAACTAAATTACGAAGAGATTAAGCATTAAGAGGAACAGCGGATTCGCAATTCTAATGAAAGAAATAAAGCAAAACCTGAATATTCTTAAAACAAATTTACTATAGAGACGTGTACATACAGAGTCCATCAGTTTTGACTGCGAATAGTCGCGATCTGTATCTGCATTGCAGACATTTATATAAAACCCTCAGTGTATTAATTTTTATGTAACAGGAGGCAAACGAGCAAGCGGGTCACTTTGAGTGAACTGCCGCCCACGGGCATATTAGTGGCTATTATTATTCGTACCTCTACAGACGTGGTGTCCGCGTAACTGCCATCGTATTCAGACCCGTCATGAAGGTGTGCACCATACGGTCCTATGGAACCCACCACTATAGGCGAGTGATCTGAAAGAATTTTATTATCTACAAAAAATGCTCGGATTTTACTTAACTTTTATTGCTACATCTTTGTACAAAAAAAAAAAAAATTACAAATAGACACATTTTTAACAGGACAATAATATTTTTGAATAGTGTAAAGAGTTTTGTATTTACACGATCTCTGGTAGTATAAGATCAAAATTGTTTTGGCTGTACGTAATATAATAATTTGACGCGTCGGCCTAACTTACGTTAATAAATCTGGGGGAAGCTAATCAGAATGTATAACTATGATATGAAAATCAGATAACAGACAAGAGAAAGTAAACATTTTGACATTTGCTTTGAAAGATATAAATTACTATAACTAGCCTATTAATTAATACCAAAGAGCACTCTCCTAAAAGATATAAGATCTCTATGGTATTTAGGATATATTTTCCTCCTTCCGCTTCGAAATATAATCCCGCATCAAAACGCGAAAGATGTTTATATTTCCAGTACTTTAAGTATTATTCTCATTCCAATGAATGTCGTTCAATATGTAACTCACTTAACGCTGTATGTAATAAATCGGTCTATTAATTTCATACAAAATATTTTCAACTACCCTCAACATTTATAAATTATGAGTAAAGTTGACGGTTACTCGCAATTCGCACTTCCCACCGCAGTATCATAACAAATACTGTAACCCTTGCAAAGTGTAATTAATGCGAGCCTGCAACCTCCCGCAGGGCTACCGACCCACGCTTTGTTCACTAAATGTTAACATTCTTGAAATTTTCATGAGAAGATTTATTAATTCTTTTTTGTATAATGAATTAACAGGGTATTGTAATTAAAATGCTTAGGCTCTGAAACACTTATAAAAATTCATATTCACCTGTCTGTATATATTGTTCATACTCTTCCAAATATATACTACGTGCCTTTTTCGCCAATTCCACAGAACGTTTTATGAGATCATATGCTTCCTCTGGTGTGACTCCAAGATGTTCCACGAAGCCGTCCACCGACGCTTGGTATGTGTTCGTTATTATCAAGTGGGCCCCAGCTGCAATTATAATATGCTAAATCAATTATGCAATGCAATGAGTTATGGCTGCGATTAAGAGCATCTATGTTATAACTAAATTAGCTTTATATAATGGTGATGTTAAAGCACCTCTGTTTTACGGTAAGACAAATTAACATCAAAACGGACACGTAAGAACTATGCGTAATGTATTATTTTGTTAATTTTGTAATTTTTGATATAGTTTTTAAATATACTGTACTCTGTATACGTTATAGTTAGTTATAAGGATATCTTTATTTTTTATAGAAGAAGGGGTAAACGAGCAGGAGGCAGACCGTAAAGCACATAAACCCTCACGTCACTGGGAGCTCAATGCGTTGCCGGCCTTTTATGAAGTGGTACGCTCTTTTCTTGAAGGACCCAAAGTATTGGTTTGGAAATACGTGGTGGTGCGTGGTAAGATATGTCGCACGAAACGCTAAACGTATGAACGACGAACATCGAGGTGATAGGGGAAAACTAGCATCTGTTCTAGAAACAGTTTAGGGGAAAATATAATTAAAGACTTACATAGCTGTAATTAAGTATTATCTTATGAAACGTACAAATTATCTAAAAACGAATTGTCAAATGGATGTTGCTTAAACGATTTAGTGTACAAAATAAATAATTTTATATTCATAAAAAACTTTAAACCGTATTATGTAATACATTGAACCGTCTGAAATTTAACAAGCATTAACTTGATATGAGTTCATATCGAAACTAATACAATAATTTCTTGATAATTTGCAGTTGGACTGTTTACTGAGAACAGGGTGCGACTTAGAAGTTAAAACAATTAATGTTATTAAAACTTAGTAAGTAATACGATCCCGGGGGCGTTCTGAGAAATTCTTTAAGTAAAACAAGCATCAAGTTTTTTCATCACTTTGAAGTTACATTTTTTTAAACATTACAAAATGAAACAAATTTCTCTGTATGCGAAGTTTGTTCACTGTAAACCGAATGAGACCACCAGGTATAATTACGTTTCGCCACTTTATTAATCATCACGTAACAAACTAGTCTTTGTTATTGTGTTAATTTAGTGGATTTTCAACGCAATTGGACGATCAGAACCCAGGTACCAATGTATAAATGTAGAATAACATCATCAAGAAATTTACGTAGATATCCTCTTATATTTATTTTCCGTGTCACAATGTTAGTTACCGTACACCTCCGAAACGGCTTGACCGATTTTTACCAAATTTTATTTGCTTATTCAGTATTAGATTCGGCGAACATCTATTTTTAATACCTCTAAGTGATAAGGTTTGTCCACGCTATTTTTATTTTATTTTTATAATGTGGCATTAAAATTCATACAGCCCTAAATTTTAATCATATTATCAACCCCTATTTTTTATTGCCATTTAAGTAATTTAATTATTTTTCATCCTGCTCGATTACTGAACAATCTTCATTTAAATAGTTATATAAATAATTGGGATGGCAGCTCAGCTACTATAAATATATAGATACGGAACAAGATATTCTAAGTGTAATATACAAAATATAGATACCAAAGTTTACGTTAGCGCATAAGAAACTGTTGCGAAGGAATTAATTATCTAATAAATAGATGTTCCAATGGAAACGTATTAAAGAGACAAAGTGATTAATGGCGCCTGCCTTGTTACAGAGCTCAAACAGTATTTTAGAACAGACGCGTATTACAAATATTGTCTTTTACATCATCGTTTATCCATTACCATGTATGTATGTTTATGTTTAAAATAATTTTTTTAATAATCGAATTCAAAATACACTAATAACTATAATTCTTGAGTAGCCTTACAATGTTATTTGAATTGCGAGTAACATAATTTTGTATTAAATGTTTATTTTCAAAGAGCAGCTATCGAGTTTCTTGACGGTTCTTCTCGGTAGAACTTCCGAACTGATAGTGATAGTGTAAAAATTGATTGTCAAAAGTGTCTTTATAAAGACGTACTTGAATAAAGATATTTTGAGTTTGAGTTTATACATGTCTATATATCTATATATGCCTAACGATATGATTAACGATAATAATTACCTTACATGCTATATATATGTGATATCCTAGTTACATAGGGGAAAAGCAAGTCTCCTGGGAGTTATTTGTAGACACTTTTCAGTTTTCTTTATGAATAGAAACGGTACGTTTTGTGGTGAAAGGCTTTCAGAGGACGATGACATGCGGCGGGGTCATAAGTTATACCGACGCGGGGATTACATGCAACTTACGATTTCTTACATAGTTAATAATGTAACTTATGCTAATGAAAACATGGTATTTTATATACTATTGTATGAAATATAATACTGTCCACATTTTTTTCATTCTTTTCGATATTAAGCTTCGTTTTAAATAAAGTATGTGTTAATAAAAGTTTCTTTCAAATAATCCCTTTAAATAACATCTTCAGTGATAATATATTATCTTCATTGTAGATTTATCCGTTCCGTCATTGTACGCAATTCACTGTTTAGTTTTTGTATTTTTCATTGTCAGGTTTGATTTTAGCGTAATATTTTTGTGTAAACTAACGGTTACAATCACCTCTCGAGTTTAATGTTTTCATCTAATCCAATTCCCGTCAAAATAGGCCAAAGGTTTCAGACCCGTTAATCACACTAATTACGTATTTCTTCTAAGGGATAAGGCCATCAATTAAATCCTTGCTAAATATAGAAAATTTAAATTTTTATTCAACTGGTCGTTAGCGCCCTTTACTTTCTTTATTGTCTCTCGTACACATTTGCTTCTTGAAATGCGATGTCAGATGTTTTTTAGTACAAATATTTTCGACACTGTATCTAAATTTTTTTAAATTAAGCTAACTATCGCTTAACTTTTATGCAAATCACAATACTAACAATGCAAACATAATTTACATCAAATCCCACCAGATAAAATTATTTACACACATACAAAGATAGACCAAAATAATACTGCACAAAAACAGACAAGTCATCTAAGTGCATAAATAACAGTATTACTGAGACAAACAACAAAAAATATACATTTACATACATCTCTAGATTAATGTTAACACCTAAGACTATCTGTCATACACTCGATTGCGTGGAAATTCATTTCGTATATCTGTAAGAAGGGAACGCAATTACATCGTTGTGTCGGGCTTATTGAATGTAGGTGTGTCAATTACCTACCCGAGCTTCAACATATTAAAGCTAGAAAGTGACATATTTTATCGTAGAAAGGGAACGCGTCTACACCATTCCCTATTTCCTTTAAGCGACGATTAATTTAATACTGTACCAAATTGTCTTTGTGTTGAGTTAAACGCTATGTTGGACGAGTTGGAGGTGAATAGGCCTGTATTGAAGTATCTACTTTAATACAGGGATCGCTTCATACGTGGATCGCTATGAAAAATTTCATTTATTTATTTATTCACACTTTGTGGCACTGAAACAGTAGAAGTAGATAATGATAATAGTATATATAAGAGCAACGGGCGGCCTTATCGCTAATAATCGATCTCTTCCAGACAGGTTGACTGTTGCGTAATTTCGTATCATATTTTTTTTAAGACCGGCATTTTGTAATTTGAAAAGACACACTAGATGTTCGAATAGAATAAGATGAAATGGGATATTTTAAATTAGCAATTTAAATTATTACAGATCACATGCCAGTAAACCGTATAAATTCGTTATTAATACAACGGTATTACTTACATACCGAATGACTGGACTAAGCTCCATATTAATAATATTAATTCCATCGCATTTCTGACAATTGGTTGTATGTTATCATTTGGAGTATAATTAGTAATTACTAGGGTATTGAACTTAATTACTATTTCATTAATATATATTTTTAAATGGTTAAGAATGTATTTTATAAAATAACATATATTTTATTTTGGTGTGTCTTTATTGCAAACTAGATGATATGTGAGCATAGGTAGTATACCAACCGTAATATTGGTGTTATCTGTTTTACACCATTGGAAAAATGCCGTACGCAATGTTTTTATTTTATAGAAGAGGGGGCAAACGAGCAGGAGGTGCGCCATAAAGGTGAAGTCGCCGCTCATAGACACTCACGCGGCTGGGAGCTCGAGAGTCCGTTGCCGGCATTTAAAGGAAATGGAGGGGAAGTGGACGGGGGACGGGAAAGGATGGGCACCGGAAGATCTCACTCACCGAACGAAACGCGAGTACAAAATGAACAAAGTCCAATTGTATCACTTTACGCCGGTTTTCTGTGAGAGAGTGGATGTCTGGTAAACCTGGATTTAATGCTCACCGAAACACTTCTAAATACAAAGAATGTTTGTATTTGTATTGTTGTTTTTGTTTCTATATTGATACTCCACTACTTTAGTCTTCAGTTTACAAATGTTGCTTGTATTACAATTTATATATCAACTGCATTCTTAAGAACTTTAAACTAGTTCTTAATTAATTGAGTTTAATAAAAAAATGTTTGAACGTTAGTCAAGCTCTAGCGAGCAGAACTTCTTTAATTATTTTGTTCTTGTGAAAATGCCTGAAAATTAACTTGATGTTGTATTTTCTTTTTTTAAATATTTAACTAGTAAATGAATCTTGCTGGTTACAACAGTGCCACTTTACTGTAAAGGCACTGTTATTTATTTATTTTACACTTTATTGCACTTAAACACTAGAAGCAAATGACGTTAACAGATGTTAGTACATATAAGAGCAACGGGCGGCCTTATCGCTAATAATCGATCTCTTCCAGACAACCCACTGTTGTAACGGGTTTCAGATACATACGTTTATATTGATATCATGTTGGGTTATAAAAAAGGTATAATATATTTATGATCGCCTTTTCGAACGTAGCATAGAAGACCTTCGATCCCAGTGAATTCACGTTTGAGTCCGTTAAAATTAAGATGCTAACTGCATAAAATGCAATCTAAGAACGTTGGAAATACGTTAGTTAATGCATTAATATATTAAAAACACAGATCTAATCCGTCCAGGGTTTACGAACTTTAATTGATAGTCTATAGATTTTTTTTCTTTTCCATTGTACACAAATATAAGAGTATTTTTTTCATTGCTAATATAACTTGGTAAATGTTCCTTATTATTTTACGCTCCCTAGCATCGATATCTACGTGTATTGGAGAATCAATGAAGGTACATTCTAGATGCTACTTAAACTCACCGCGAAGAAAATCAAGATGGGCATTGACAACTTCATTAGGATGCGTGTGAAGGAATCGGGCACTCCACAAAGGGTCACCATCAATGACATGCCCAACGTGACAAGAGAGCTGAGTCGAGAAACCGCCATCAAGGACCACTATCTGAGGTGGCTCCGCGCCATCTACCACCGGCGGCGACATTTTTCTGTAATTTAACATATTGTTAATATTATAAATACAATATAATTATAATTATTTATTTATTAAATAAGGCACACCAACAACACACATACAAACACAACCCAAACAAAATTACAAAAAAACACACAAGACATGTATGTGCATAAATTAGAGGAATGCACAGCATTACAGGTATACAATGCATACAATGACAATTTAAAAAAAACAACTAAAAAATGATATATAAAACAAAAACTAAAGAAAACTCTACACACAGAAATAAAACAATAAATGAACGTTCTTAAATTGGAGTCTATTGGCGAAACAAGGTCCGCAACAATTTGCGTCTGAAGACATGGAGACTATCACTAAATGGATCAGCGTCGCATGTCCTCAGAGCACATGCAAAATTATAGTTTTGTTTTGTGTCTTGTTTTATTTGAAGTAATATTTACATAAGGTTTAATATTAATAATGTTTATGTTAATTTGTTAAGGATTGTGAAAATTAAACTAATTTCATTTCATTGGAAATGTACATATTTTCACTCTATATATTTATTATTTAAATTAACATAAAATAATAATGTAATAGTTAAAGGTATTTCAAACGCACATGTCATATGAAATTTCATATATTTTCACTGATAATTTTTTCGATACATTTTGACATTTGTCCAGCTCATCGTGTTATCTATTCAACATTGCAATATAATATTTGGGCTTATATTCTATTTAAATACTTGCTTTTCGCAATAAGGGAAAACTATGGATCCCGCATATTGAGGTAATCAATGTTAAATACAATTTTATACTCTCTACAAGTATGACAATAAGAATGGTGAATCTTATTCGTTACAAGGAGAAGGGGTTCAGGAGTGAATGGTGTCAGGTCAGAATGTTGAGTGAATCTTGAGTTCAGGACACAAGTGGCCGTGGAGTGCGGCAGAATATTGTATGCAGGCACGCTGCCTAATTCATACAACATACTTTTGTGTTATTGTACTTAATAAACAGGCTTTAATACGATTTTAATAGGTTTTAAATTTACAATATTCCAATTGGTACTATGAACCCTTGCAATACTGTTGCCAGGGTTTATACTCGTAGTATAATGCAAATAATTATGTAAATCGTTTGTCACAGTTATGTAAATATAAATAATTAGTTCTGTTAGTATTTATAGCACTTAATATAATATTTTGAATTATGAACTTATTGAAAATATATAGTTTCATATAATATATAATCTGACGAAAATATTGATATTTTTTTGTCACCCCTCAAGATTTCATCTTCTTTCGTCTGGTGCTGGTTACTTTTGATTCGAATTTGTAATACTTTGTACTTTTTTATGTGTTTAACCTTTTCTTGATGTATTATTATACAATTATAATTAATTCGTTGCTATACATGATGATAATTAATTCATTGTTATACATGAATATGTAATTTTGTGTACTTTTATGTGAATTTTATATGTATAATGTTTAGGAACACAGCTAACATATTTAAAAATGTAATAATTAATTAATTAACTTTTTGTATAAATATCTTTATATTCTTTATAAAATTTATATAAATCTATCGGGTAGGATGGATGGTCCTTATTTGTGATGAACGCTAACGCTATCTATGAAAACTGTCTGTACAGTTTTCACTGTGTTAAAACTTTAAAAACTTCTAACGTCTTAAATGAGATGTTTTTACATAAAAAAAACGTGCCGGTTACAAAAATGAGTCCATCGTGCTACGGATTTATTTAAGAGTCCCACGAGAGGTATAACATTTTCGCGAGAAGGGTAGGATTTCCAACGTCGCAATAGCGCGATGTTAGGGTTGAATTTTCAAAGAATAGATAACTCGGCGTCTAAGAATAACTGAATAATATATTAATTGGTGTTAAAAACATAAGGTTACTCTTTGCTAAAATATATTTTTTCGCATAAAAAGCGGAATTGACGCATGAAACGATTCGATATTCATAGTTTGGTATGTAAAGGCTAATTACCAAAACTCAAAAAAGTCGCTATAAGATATTAGAGTATTTGTAATGTGAGTTGCCTGGAAGAAATCGATTATTAGCGATAATGCCGCCCGTTGCTCGTGTTTGTATGTAGGTATGTAACTTCTAATTTTTTTTTCGCTTTTCTTCCCGTGGCTTTTTGTTGTTTCTGTACTTGTGACTGTATATATAACATATTTTATCTGTGTAACATGTTTTAGGATGCCTCTGTATTTTTGTCATATATCTTTTTCTGTTATTGTATTTTTGTGATGTGTCTGTTTTGTTTCCGTAAAATAAATAAATAAAAAATCTATTAACATTATCTATATCATCTGCTTTAGTGAAACAACGTGTGAATGTATAAATAAATCATTTGTATGGCAATACTAATCGATATAAAAAAAATTAAATAGTATTTGTATTTGATCTCTCTCTCTCTCTCTCTCTCTCTGACTACGACTCTAATCGAACGACCTCTATTATGATACAAGATAATAATAAATACAACATACGCTTTTTGTTTTGGACTTTAGTAAGTTATTGAACATATCAAATGGTATTAAGGATTTATGGTGGCACAATATGGTGCAAGGTCATAATGTAGTCATAAAAATAATATAATTTTCTTTTTTATACCCAGATAGCGAGGACAAACGTAGGTTGTAACAGTCCACTCATTAGATGCCTGTCATCGATGAACTGTGCTCTGAGGACATGCAACGCTGATCCATTTAGTGATAGTCTCCATGTCTTCAGACGCAAATTGTTGCGGACCTTGTTTCGCCAATAGACTCCAATTTAAGAACGTTCATTTATTGTTTTATTTCTGTGTGTAGAGTTTTCTTTAGTTTTTGTTTTATATATCATTGTTAAGTTGTTTTTTTTAAATTGTTCATTGTATGCATTGTATACCTGTCTTGTGTGTTTTTTTGTAATTTTGTTAGGGTTGTGTTTGTATGTGTGTTGTTGGTGTGCCTTATTAAATAAATAATTATTTATAGAAAAGTGTATCACTTAGAAACGTTATTATGTTTAAGCATCGCCATGAATGTTACAATAAATTTGATATCCTAAACATGAGTTAGTATCAAATTGCTGATTTGAATTCCTTATTTTCCTACCAGCAACATAAAAATAATAATGCATTCCAGAAAAGCTTTGTATATACGATATTGAACGTATATGAATGAACATGACTTAATCCATCAGCATTAGGATTATAATACAGTGTAAACTCCATGTAACGTCAGTCGATTTAGCAACGTACTCTCTAATTCTTAGGTTGGTTTAGCTAATATTCCATACAATGATTTTTATTCTTTCCATTTCACAACCACTCTATAAGGCCATAAAATGCACAGTTAGAGACGTTATATAGAGATTATACTGTATTTTAAATTAAATACGTTACAGTGAGATAAACAGAAAATGCAATATTACATAACCCGTATAGCAGACATAGATCCTAGAGTGAAAAATGTTTTATATGTTCAAACCATATCATTCAAAAACGTAAACCAGAGACAATATAAACACTATAAAAAAATATTGCGTTACAAATTGACAGGAAATGATGAACAACCAACCAGCGCCCTACAAATGTCCAATCCATTAACAGGCTGCGTTTACATAGACTTATCTTTTACATACTTAACTGGGAACACGACAGGCTTTTGTTTTTACATTGGCCACATATATCTTTTGGCCACATCAAAACACTACTGTGCTATAAATAAAAAATACATATACGTATTTGATAATAGGCTGAACTTCAAGAGCGCGAATTAGTGACTGACCTGTTTTTAGCTATAGATATATTAAATTATGTATATTTTGTTAGCCTATTTATAAGATGTGTGTTACCTGACAATAAAGTATCGAAAACTTTAACCCACTTTTAAAAAAAAAGAATTCTGCAAAAATGTAGCACTCATTCTGTATGAAACAAGTTTTGATTCAGCTGCCAAAGGTTGTTCAGTACTCCGTTACATTCGTTAATTAGTCACATGAAATGAATACAGCTTTCTTCTGTATAATGCGATCAGTATCATTAGGCCTCGTAGGCGGAAGACGAAGGGAGCATCACAAAGGCTCCTATTAATTATAATGTACGAGTTGGGTCATAAAATTTCATGCAAAGTTGTTGACAATTGTAGAGTATTGAAGAATGGTTCATTTATACGAAATGCTTTGGAAATAATGAAAACGAGATTGGTAAATTTACCCTTATTTACAGTTATCTTTTAGTAAATACATAAGAAAAACGTTTTGTTTTGCTGCCAAAACTTTCTATCAAGACAGGCCGCTGTTGGAAGATCCAATGGGTTTTTTTAATATACTCTGTAATATGACTTTTCACATCGCTCTATAATATGTTTTATTCTTGTATTTTAGCTAGTTTCAGATTATCGAAAATATTATGAATTTTGCTATAAAACTCACAACTCTTGTGAAAGACAAATTACATATCAAATCTTTTATTTTAATAGAATTTAACCTTTCAAGATACGCTTGGAAACGTTGAGTTTAGCAACGATATTATTATTATTCGAATTGCAAAATCATTATTTAATGACTCCATTTTATAATAACCGCGTATGATCGCCCTAACTAATCGGTTCCTTAGGTGGTGACCACCAGAATGTGACATTTTTATGACAGGGTTAGGAATAATAGTGGACGAATATAAGAGGTTGTTAGATTTAAGTGTAATTTAAGAAGTTTTTTTTTGTATGTGGTTTTTGGCTTCGGCCGTAAATAAATAAATAAGGATATGACGTTCAAGACACTTCTCAATACCTAAATTCCCATAGCATGTTGATACCAGAGCCATAAAGAAACTTAAGTGTTTCAAAATTCTTTTCATCGTAAAATTCCAGACTGACAAAAATGTTAAAGACGTCGTAATTGAACATAAATCAGTGTGCAAAAAAGTTGGGAGGCTTAATTCTGAAATGGTGGAGTCTTAGCCCCAAGAAATATTGCTTTCGGTGACAACAATATTTTAAAGTGTCTCATCATCCACCTGAGCACCGACGTGCTGAAGAGCTACATGTGAAATAAATTCTGTATAGTGAATATATCACTTGTTCCAACAGTTATATATATAACTGTTGGAAGATATATTTATATATATATATATATACAGATATATATATATATATATATATATATATACAGATATATATATATATATATTATAAATCAATGTTATGTTGTGGAACTTTAATTTATTAGATTATTTATTCAAATTGTTATGAATGCTATTTGTATGCAAAACATAAATTTATTTTATTTTAATCTGTCCCCAAACATCTTATGTGCTAAATACATTTAAAAACCATAAACTTATAAGATAAAAAACCAAGGTATACACACAAAACAATTATATGGAAACTTAGTTTAATAATTTGTACGAGGAGAAAATAAACTAAAGAAAGCGTAGTAAAAAACGGGATGTCTATACTTATTTCTATTAGACATTTTTAACTGACAATAAACTATGTTAGTTTTGTGTTAAAGCATAGATCATTGAGTATACCAAACAGGTTAAAATTTAAATATAACATGTGTGAGAATCAAGGTCAAACAATAATGTTCGACCGGCAACGCGCGATCCGGCACATAACAAAAATTAAAAATGTTGTTTAATAATCGAAAGTCACTTCTATATGCTCGATAAATACCTAAGTAAATCATAAATACTCACGAAAGTTGAGTGGAATATGTCCAAATTTCTCACGGCACGCGATGGTCACATGTAAACGGTCGCGCGTTACAAAAAAAAATACACTGTCACTGGCAACTGCCAAGTGCCCACTGAGATTAAACGTTACTCGACCCAATGTTATCGTTACCCCATACAATACAATTTAGTACAACGTAATAAACACGAGCTGAATATCAATTTTTTAACCTATGTGCTAGTTGAAACTATTTGCGGTTTATCAAGAAATCAAAAATAATTTTATTTACATACACTTTAACTTTAAATTTTTAAAGCTACGTTTACTGCCAGTGCCCAAATCAAGGGCGTATAGCGTTTGAGAAGAACTGGCAAGAAACTCTCCGCCACTCCTTTAAATCGCAAAGCTTGTTTCACTATAATCGGTGGGCATTCGATTCTTAATTTTTACGAATAAAATTGTTTCATCGGAGATTTAACTAGTTTTAACAAAACGTTTCTTGCTTTTAAATAAAATGAAAACCTATAAATAGCGGGGAGCAATGTACTCTACGTTTACAATGAAATTGTCGAAGAATAAATGCTTGTGATATGAAATATTTCTTAAACTTAAAATAGCTTTTCACACATGGCATCGATGTAGAAACCAACAGAATAATAAGAGAGATGAAACTCTTATTCACACTTAAAACATCTTTTCAACTAGTTGTTTATAAAAACACTTTTGAATAGTATTTTTTACAATATTCTTGTATCTTTTTTTATTGTAAAGTATTTAATACTTTGATATATGAGTATTTTTATACTTTTTATAATTAAATGTTAATACACATGTACTTAATAGTATATCACCAAACAAATATATCTTTTATCTGTGAAACACGTTTTAGCATGCCTCTGTAATTTTGTCTTTTTTTTGTTGTATTTTTATGATGTGTTTTTTTCCATAAAAAAATAAATACAATGAATAAGAAGGAGTAAGAAGACACGTCAAAAACATCGAGCTTAGAGTGAGAATAGACTAGACAGAGGAATACGATAGTATTCCAAACAAATGAAATGAGGTTGGGAATTCCAAAGCTTACACCAGACAGTAAAAGACTTACTTACAAAGTTTCTTCTTCGGGCGGTAAGATGCGGTGTGCATTACTGTAAGGACCTTAATTAAAACACTCATAGTTAATGTATGTCTTATCAATATATAAATAACACATAAATTATCGTAATTATCTGTTTATATTGAAATTATTATTCACATTTCTTTATCCATTACTGATATATGTACATAATTACTTTATTCATATGTTTTCCCAATAATAATAAATACTAACACCAACAAGATATAAGAATAATCGAAATAACAAAAGGCAAAAAACTAAAAAATCTCTTCCATCCAACCGGATAAATGGGAATCTAGATTGTTTTCCTTTATTTATTTATTCAATACACAAAAACAGTAGAAGCAAACAATTTTAATCGATTTTAATACATATAAGAGCAACGGGCTTATCTATAACAAGCGATCTCTTCCAGGCAACCCAACCATTGCTGTAAATAAAATAATCAGTCTTAAAACAATAATATTGAGAAGTTAGTTCCTAATGAAATATATAATATTGTTATATATTCTAATTTTCCATACATGCATTATTATTTTATGTGTTGCCCGACATGTGTCTCAGGTGTACTAAACATAAGTTCTGTTGTCAACCAATTGTAATACTAAAATTGCGGCCATCGGATAATAAATGTTGGCACTATCGGTCATTTACCTTTGCTATCAAAAAATCCACATTTAACGTGGTTAGTGTTAGAAGATTTGAATGTTAAGTCGTTATATTAACGTTTTGGCACGCTCTCAACGATTCGGTCCCAGTTTTATAGCTTACCAGCTCCGCGTCTTATTATAATTCGAAAACGTATGAAGGCATCACTTATCATTTTAACATAAATCTATCTAAAAAAGGATTATTTAATTTTGTTTTTAACGTAAACACAAATTAATTTGAATTTTTTCTTGATATTATTTAGTAAAACAAAAACAAAAACATCTCAAACTTAATAAGCATTTTTATTTTAATAGCACTATATATTGTTTTATTGATAGGCTTAAATCTGAATTACCCTTTCATTTAATTAAATAATAAAAAATAACATTAAAACTGATCGCTTAAGGAGCGTGCCCTCCAGTAGTACTGCTTTAATGGAAACACTAGATTTGTTACAAACCGTGTTATTTTTTAAAGAACAAAGATCATACTTTGAGTATATTGCTAACCGCCCATGGGCACTTGCAACGCCAGTAGGCTTTCCATGTTGTTATTTCCCGTTCATACACTATTTGAAAACTAAACCATTTTAATATGGAAGTAATATTCTAATACGTATTGTATTCCGAGTCAGAAATCACAATGCTGTCTCATGCAAGTCAATTACGTCTATCCACCGCTTGGTTAGATCTATCTCACCAGAACTCTAACAATGAGTTAAGGTCTAACAACAAAACAATGTTATCCTAGTTTTGTAACTTAATTGGGGCAATTAATATAAGCCACGCGTGTAATTTGAACCTCGCCTTTAGGATGAACGCTGGCGAACATTTTGCCTGTTTACAAAATCGAGGCTTTCATAGCACGGTGTATAGAAAAAAAGAACCGTTTTTATCTATATCGTTTGAATTTTTGACATTCGATTTACACAACCTATAAGGCTTCAGAAGGCATCTCGAAAAAAAAATTTTATATCGTTCATTTCTTGAAATAGGATAGATTTTATTATTATTATTATTAATATCTTACCAAAATTATTGCTTACCACAAAACTGTATAGTATACCTTATGCTTAAATAGATAGATATGTGGATATTTGAATTCAAATAGTGTTTAACTTTCCAAATAGTCTTCAAAGCTTTGCTGTATGTTTTTTCCCGTTTAACGGAAAAAATATGAGCATTTAAACTGTGTTAAAATATTTTTTTTATATTATTGATGTGAATCAGACTCGTTTATTCAAATTATAAATGTAATTGATGCATTTTATTACAATAAATCCTCAATCCATTTCAAATTTAATTCACTTTCAATACTGCATCCGTAACGATATAAAAAACGACCTTTTTGATCGCATATGCATCCTGTTATCAATAAAAAAACATATTTAATTTATATAACCAGTATGTAATGTTAATTTTATTACACTGGGAGAGTGAAATATAAATATTAAGAAACTCTGCGTAGATATCACAATCTGTACGTAAGGCTTCATTCTATACGTTGAAGGATATTGGAGCTAGGACTCGGCGCACCAAGGACAACGCCTCCGTATTGTTGAATAATAAAAAAAAATATATTTAACATACAAAAACAGTCTTAAGGCTGGGGTCTACTTAGTAGGTGCACATGGTACCCGTGGCAGGAGACCCCGCTCTACAATATAAACATATATAATCAATTTAATTTTAGCAAACTTAAATATAATAAACATATTTTTTACAAACAAAACAATGGTGTGTGCGAAAGTCCATATGTGTGATGTCATGTCATGAGAAGATGCTACCACAAAAAGTAGGATATAGATTTAAAATATTCTTTGACAGCAGTCGGTATGAATGTTTTGTTTTTTTTATGTACTTCGGATGATGTGCCAACCGCCGCCCATGGACACCTGCAACGCCAGGAGGGTTACAAGTGAGTTGCCTTCCTTTAAGGAAGAGGAACGCTCTTCAAAACGAATGTTCGATTTTCCATTTGAAATATAAATCTTATGTCGACAGTGGGAGAGCACTTTCAATGCATCATATGTTAAAATTATTCCTTACTTGATAATGGTTAGCTAATAATTATTATCCGAAAAAAGTCATCCGCTTGTATGTACGGGAAAGATATCATATTACCAAGCTTTTTAAGAAAGCTTTTCTGTAAAAAGGTGTCGTAATAAATTCGTAAAACGTAATAAAGCTAGACAAACTGTATTCAATCAAGTATTATCGCTTGAATTAAATAACATTCAGATAACATTGGTTATGACGGCACGGGTTATATGAACTCTAGATAAGTATCATTTAATAATGTAACACTTGGCAACATATTAAATAATCCTACACTGTTTTATGTGGCTATCACATAATTTTATCGTTTATCGTTCACTACTTTTTCCTTTTTATCTGTGAAATCTTAATTTATATTCTGTATTTTTGTGTTATATATCCTGTAAAGAGCTTGTTACATTCCCTTAAATAAATGAATAAAAAGTTTTATTTATCAAGCGTTTTCAAGTTTGTGTTCAAGCGTTCACATGTTTTATTTAAAAAGAAACTCTAATATTAATTTATGCGAGTATCGTCATGTATCGATAATATATGACCGTCGTTCTTGATTACGACAGTGATGGAATAAGACAAGAAACTGGAAGAGAGACGCTCCCTGCCAGTTTCTTCAAATTAATGATAATAATAATTTCCACTTCTTAAACCAACACAGATTCCAATAAGCCGCATACGACTTTTAAGGCCTTTTTAAATACTGTTAGGTACTATATATATTTTATTTTTACAGGCTGCAACAATAGTTTACTATTGTAGGATTAAAACTGTTTTACATATTAGTACATTACAGAAGGTTGTATAATATAAAAAGTTTTGCAGCAATTGTCACTCGTTAAAAGATATGTAAAAAATTAAGTACTATATAGAAAGATTCTCAGTTATCACGATCCCTACAACCTGCTCGTTTGCCTCCTGTTACGTAAATAAAGCATATATTCACTATATAAGATAACCATGAAAAATACTATCCCGACTTAGGTTTGTTACTATCTGTCACTGTTTTTAGAATCCTTTAATTCTATCATGAACAGAGATATAATTATATATCTGTCCTAATCTGATAAAAGAGTCTACTGTTATGATTAACAAACAGACAGACAGACTGATTAGATAAACACTAAAAACTCTCTAAATCACAAAGTAAAAAGCTTTAATAAATGGTTTTCAATATATGAATGGTACGGAGCGCACATTAGTATGTACATTCTTTTTATACAAAATCAGTATTGTTTTAATCTTAGCACAGAAAGTTTGAGAAGTCATAACGCGAGTCTAGGGACTTTTCAAAACTTCAACAGAACTGGAATATTGTAGTTATAATGGCGTCGCTAAAGACATTTGAGTTCTTCATACAAACTACTATATATAAATTGTAATAAATTATAATTCATAAAGATCGAATCAATTCAGTTTTAATTTAAATTTAAGCGTGTTTGATTTATTTTAACGAATTTTATTTAACTCATAAATATATGTATCCAAAAAGATACATACGCTACAACATTCAGCATACATGGCTCAATCTCTGACGCACACAAATCCCAGAAATGTAGACAATTAGTTTTAACACGAAAATTTAGTTTATATAAGATAACACATTTTTTTACAATAAAATGGAATTATTTCTTAGTTGTCGTGTCTTCAATCGATTAATTTTGTATTAACCAATACAAATACAAGATACTTTATTTCAAAAACAATAAAGCGGACGCTGGAACACACACAAGGATATTTCTTATATTGTTCAGTCTCTTCCAATGTACATTATAGGTTTATTATTATAATTTTTTGTTTATGCATCACGATTTGTATTTATACAAGAATCTTTTTTAGTTTATCGTGTTAATAATGCCCGGAATTTATCTACAATCTAAATTAAATAAAATTTATTTCAGACGAATTTTGACAACAATAATACATTGAATTTAGAAAATTCTTATCATTTGGTACAAATGACCAATGATATGAAAGTGAACTTAACACAATGCGATATGTCGATATTTATAGAGTATTGTACGTATGTTTTCATGTTGTAATCGCGTGATATTATTGCGTCATTGATATCGTGTTTATTTAATAATTCAATATTGGTCCTGTATATTGGGTAATTAACTAAAGTAAAAGAAATACATCGATTTTCATATTTATTGACCTGTTTGACTATATTATTTGAAAGGTCAATTACTTTAACTCTGAATCGAACAATAATGTATACATAGATATTTATTAATTTATTTTAGAATCACCTATTAAGTACACATTTTTTATATGAAACTCAAAATTGGCTTATACAACATCTATTTGTGCATTGAGTATATTTTTATAATAAACATAAATGAGACTAAAGAGAAATAAAAAAGATCTAACTACTGAGTAACTATTTTAAACAATCTCTAGTCTAGTAAATATGACTATAATTACAATGTTGAGATACGTGTGTATTATAAATACCTAAAACACACACTTTTATTTCATTTAATCATCCCAATTTTTTTTGTTTAATTTTATAAGGTCCTATATGATGTCCCCCGCCCATAGACTGCTCGCCCTTAGAGAGGACCCAGAAGAAAATCAGTAGTCTTATATTCTGGTGGTCGTTTTTACAATCAATTCAAAAAAAGCATTTCCAAGCAGTAGTATTCGTGATATAATTCCTTGTATCACGAATACTACTGCATAAAGAATATAAAACAGATTTCCTTGGTTTTTTTCCAGTACGCTACGTGATAACACATTAATTATAGACAACTGATAATTCTGTTTTGATTTCTTTTTTTATTCCAACATACATATTAAGTGCCTACTAGTACTTTATAAATATTATACTAATCGATTTATCTAAAGCATGTGTTTAGTTAAGTTTTTTAATTTCCTTTTCGTGTTTCGTATAGTTTTTGCACATGATAATTTTCCTTGCCATTTCTCCTTATTATGGTTGTCTGGAAGAGATCACTGAAAGCGATTACGCCACCAGTAGCTCTCCTAATTTAAACTTTACTTGTGTGTGTATTTTAAAATATACTAAATTTAATAAGTATACAAAATTTAACTTTAATTTTTGTTAGGCATCGACCCAATCGCGTATAAGCACCCACGAAATCCAATTTCTTTGTTTAAACAACGGAATTGAATATCGAGAAACCTATGTAACAATTTTGTGAATCGAATAATAAAGATACTATTGAATAATACAGACATTCTACTGCTATTATTGAGAGTTATGTTATCCCTGAGCGGCGAAGGCTGCATTACACGTTCGCAGATTTTACACGTCCGGTCGAAGCGTACATTACCGGTCATTACCATGTATACTCTTAATAAGGTAAAAAAAAATATGCAAGAAATTAGTTTAGAAATCAAAAATACTAAACCGATACGTGAATGTTTGGATGAAATTTTCGAATATTCAATACAAACATTATATACAATTTGAATTAACATATTTTTCATATGGCTTTGGAAGCACATTCATCATAAACACATAGAGCATCATTCCTAACTAATTCTGGTGGCGTATGCACCGTGCTCAACTGCCGAAAATCAGTTCTGGGTTTAATTACCAGTGCTCAACATTTGTGCGATATGCATATTTGATGGATGAGGAATGGCTGTTTTATATATACATATATATAGATGTGTTAGCAATAACACAAGATATACCTTAAACAAAATTTTATGTTAGTAACAATAAGTTACTATGGCAACTTCCACAATTTCATCAAATATTCATCCCAAGTAAAACCTACTTTACCTACCACCTGCCTACTAATCGTCACTTCAAAAACATCGACAATTTTCTAAAATATATATCAAAAAGTAATCGGGGATTATTATTTTACCAAATATGTGTAAAATCACATAACACCGGACTCAATGCCAATAACCTTGGAGGAATCTAAATAACTATTTTGATATCAGCTTTTTGAAAAAGATACATTTTCAAGCATTTGACGGTAACCAGTAAGACAACAAACCAGTAAGACAGTAAGACATTCCTTTGTAATACAAGTAGCCGTTTGACAACAAAACTTTGGTGCTCCATTTGTGACAGTTAACACTGAAAAAGCTCAGTATTAATATTTTTTTAAATGAACAATTTTTTTCTTGCGATATTGCTTTTCGGATATATTAAAACTATTGTTATAAATGCACAGTATTTGGAGTGTTTGAATTTTGAAAGTCATGAATTCATTTGACAGGAAGTGTTGTTCAAATCAACGTCTGACACTCTATGGACCTTGAAGACGTCTTTACAAAGTAACTTAACTCTCTACCGGAAAATCTCATACAAAAGTATCGTTTAATAAATTTTGTTGACAAATAAATGATTTCTTTGTTAATACTCACAACTTGAGCTAACATATATCCAAGACATGCGGGTTCAGTTTTGTTTACCTTCACCATAATAGTAAGACTTAACGGATCTAGAAAATAACGTTCGTTTTGAACAGGGTTATTTAAAGCTACTTATGTTAAGTTAGTGATTCACACTAGGACATGTTCGTACAAATACCGCCTTTTAATAAATTAAATCTGTATTCCCACAAATGGAATATAGTTTTGTAGTAATGTAATGATAAAATAACATAAGTCTAGATATGTGGCGCGAGGTGACATGATATAGAGGCTGCAGTCCGCAAGCCTCCGGTGAGGATTACACCCGATCCATTCTCCCGGTTTGGTTATAAATAAAACTCTCCTAGGAATCTTATATTCACTTTCAATTCTCTCACAGAAGCCAAACCGTGTAGAATATTATTTTCAATCTTCACGTTCTTTGTTCTATACTCGATAGACACTGACCACTACTCGACCTTAGTAACAAATAACACTACTGTTAGGTATATTCTACTGTCTATATAATAAGGAATATAATGTTCTTATACATTTAAATACCACTTTATAAACTGGTATATTTTATTACTATAATAAAGTACATAAACTTTCGTTCTATATTACTTATATTATGAATGTTTCATTCCATTTGATTCTGTTTGTAAATAAGCACTGAAAATATGCTGTCAAAGATTAAATTAATTCAACCTTCGTACGTTTTTGTACAACTAGCCACCGCCCACAGCGTTGTTTGCTAAGCCTTCATATATTTTCTCCGGATAAAAATAGATTTTTTCCGTTCCAAGTAAGATTTAATAAAATGAGCTTAATAGTTTGGTATCCTTGGCAAACAAACTCATTTAAGTCTCTAGTAGATTTTTAGAAACAACTAAATTAATATGACATTTAATGTTTTTTTTACCACAGACCCAAGGCTATTAACTGCAACATTTTAGAATATATCAAATTGTGTTTATACTGTGGTTAACAGATTAATGAATTAGACTGATTTCTATTAATATGGTAAGCTTTTAATGTGGAACACAAATGTCAGATGGAATGTTAATATTTCTAACCTTAACTAATAATAAATGACCTTCATTTGTAAATGTCACCTGGAACCTGTACATTTTCATTCAATTTAGTAATGGTTCGTCTGTTTTATTGATTCTTTGTAATACACCTTATAAGCCAGTGTTGGTAAACAACATTTTAGTATGATGTTTTCGCGCATCGCGTTTGTCTTGTTTGTGATTTTTGAGTGTGTTTTGGCCAAAAGTCTTCACAATAGCACCACTTGTGAGCAATTCGAACGTGATGCCTCTTTTGATCCCCATGAAGTGGTCGATTCTAAATGGAAAATATTTTATTTTTGGTCTGACAACACTGAACGTAATCCTATTGTTTTTTCTTTATTGACTAAGAAGGTGAATAGCGCACTATACTTTCCGCACACGTCTGAGACATTTTTATTAATAAAAAAATATGTCTTCGTAGTATCCATCTTATATGCAATAATTCATGTGATTAATCAGTTGGAATATGTAAACATAGCAAGCATTTATGTATTCTCATATTTTTTATTTGAAAATATCGATAAAAATGTTAAGGCCTTATCACGATCCCATCATAAGTTGCTCGAATTCTTCTTTTTCATTATTAAAATACACAAGTATAGACAATTATGAAAGTATAACTATAAGGCCTGTTTTTTAAGTAGCTGACATGTTTAAGTGCGGATAAATATTTAAAGCTAATAGCAATTAACAAAGACAGCAATATCAACCAGAATAAATATTGTTTTAGAGTTTGGGAAAGTTTCGTGAAGTGGTGGAAGCCATTGAGCCGGGCCTGTCAGTAGAGTGGCACAAGGCGTCGTTTCTAATGGCACCTCGGCCCGGGGTTGAAGTGCTGTTATTGTACGCGGGGACTTCGGGGGCATTCCGGGGACTCGTTAAAATGGAACAACGGTGGAAAGGTGTGTGGATTTGTTTATTGTTTGTTACACATTTTTCAAAGTAATACTTGTCTATTATGAACCAGACCACAGAAGAATACCATTTGAAGTGTTTTTTTATCAGTTTTTGATTATATTATGTCAGTATAACATTAAAACAATAGCAGTTAAAACATATATTTGCAATTTACTAAAAAGTATACAATTGATTTTGAGATATTTTCACGAATAGTTTCGCCTGCCTTAGTTATTGTTACTTGGGATATCCCTTTACATCTCGGTTACACGCTACCAGCCGGCGGATAATCTAAAATAAATGAAGATTGCGTAACAAAGGCTTTTGTTTCATAAGTTTTCCTTCGATCAATTCTCATGAACACTCATCAACGAAGAACAGTGCAATAAAGGTAGCGAAGCACTCGGCGCCGCCATTTCCGCCATTTCCACGACTTCACTCATAAAATAAACTGAAGCTTTTTAAATCGCTTTTTTTTTTCCTCTTGATGTCTGCTAATGAACATAACAGGGGTCGGTTGGTCATTTGCAGAGTACCATTAAGTGTGATAAGAATTTGGCAACATAACCTTAATTACAATTTATAAGTAATTATTTGTATCGACAGTGTTATGCCTTGTTGTTTAGAGAGCGTTTATCAATCTTGAAGCCTGTTTAAATAAGTTTGAAGCCCGGGTGTGGACAATTACCGGCTCACTGCTACGGGAAAATGCCTTATCTTAGGCCTTAAATTTAATTACTTTAGCTAGAAATTAGTTACACAGAGATATATTCAAAATGTTTATATCTAATTAACAAGTTAGATAAGTCTTGATTAATTTAATAAGAGTGATATGAACTACTATTTTATTACGGAACGGTTCTACATCTTGATTGATAGAGCGAATATATAAATCTTTTAACAAATTCACTAAAAATAAATGAATGATAATTCAATGTGATAGTTTCAACTCATACCAAGGGATGTTCATTGTTTCATTTCAGATGTTGTGTAATCTATTAAAGGATTAAATGCATAAATATTTATTTCAGATATACACGAGGTAAAATTATTTTGGCGGCTATTTATCAGTTTGTTACCGTTATAATAGCTGAAAATGTTGCGTACATTTAATAAAATTAATTAATATCAAAATTTTATATAGACAAAATTCTTGCTTAAAAACACCTTACTAGTTGGCTTACGAAATTCTCAAACTTATTATTGATCGACACAACAAAAAACAAATAAAAATAACAATCTCATTTTTACAATAGAAATACACAAAAAAATATAAGAGGCAAAGATTCAAATGTACATAAAAATGTACCAATATTTCCCTTACCAGTCTTCCCTAATGAACAAAATTTTTCCAAAGAGCTTTCCCTGATATCAAGCTTTGATTGTGACAGTTACTTTTTATTACAGTGCGTCCAAATCCCGAGCCTTTAATAAAATTCGCGGATCTTCGGCTGAAAATTAAGGGGCGATACATTGGAATGATGTGCTGTGAAGATTTAACCGCCTTCGCAATGGCACGTGTTAGTGAAATGCCGGAAACCGAAGACGATTGTGTTGCGGCCGCTGCCTCTTTGGATCTACAAGGGCCGGGAGGAAGATCATATCTATATTTACAAAATATGCGATCTGAACTTTAAATATCTGCCTTTAGGCCTCTGGCAAATTAGGTTTTATTAAAATCGATCATCGAATCGAATTTAATGCCATTTGAAAAATTATAGTACTCGTATACAGCCTTTTAAAATTACGAATAAATTGACATAAACCTTTTATAAAATATAATTGTGTAGTTAAGTTAGTTAAAAGAGGTATCAGACGAACTCTATTTGAATAAAACTATAAAGGATTTACCGTAAATTTGCTAGTGCTATATATATAGATATTGACTAGAATCAGTTTATTACTTTTAAAACAATCCCACTCAATATATGCATGCATTCTCTCATATATTGAGAGAATGAATATATGAGAGAATTCATATATTCATTCATATATTCATGAATACATATATGAATATTCATATATATATATGCCTGAATAATATATGATAAGAATAATGAATAATATATAAAATTATGTCTAGAATTTTATCATTAAGGTTTTTCATACGCTTAGTTTCACATATCTCCAAAAACAAGTAGTTTCTTATATAAATGGAGGCACTATCCTAATATTGTCAAAACGAACTAAGCAATAAATATATATTATTTTTTAAAGACTGCTTTACAAATGTTATCACATAATAAGCTCTAGAGCGGTAGCACACGTTGTGGTTAACCTCATGGTGGTTGCGACAAATTTATGCACCGCAGGGATAGATTTTGGGCACTATTCAGATGTAGTATCTTTGAACTAACGTGGCTTCCCACTGTGGCATTTACCGTATCTGTAAGCCCACAATCAACCTTGACATTTGACGGACGATAGCTCTTTGAAATAGTAATCTGTGAAATCAGCATTATAAAGGTTTTAGTTTTGCATCTTACATGATGTACGTTTAGTTAATAGTTTTAATGATGCAGATTTTAAATTATAATATTTTTTTGCAAACGAGCAGCAGGAAGGTGACGTCGTCGCCCTGAGACACTCACGTGGCTGGGAGCTTGTGGAAGCGTTGTCGTCCTTTTGTGAAATAGCCCTTTTCCTAAAGGACCCTAGGTTATATTGGTTTGTAAATACCGTGGTTGGGGCTGGTTCCATATCGTGGTAAGAAATGTCTTAAGATACGCTCAGAACGACGGACATCGAGGCAACGATAAACCATAACACAGTACAAGTCTAGAAACCTTGGGTGTTGACTATGGATTCCTACGTATTTTATTATTTGGAAAAAAATTAAGAAACTAGTAACTTTATTTTAATAACAAAAAGGAAATAACGTTACTGGCACCATAAAGTTGCCTGCAAAAGCCGACGAAAATTTAACGACTTATATACACCACGTACGAGACATTGAAACCACTTAAGTAGTTATGAAATGATGATACCTTTATAAAAATAATGAAGAATTTTCAACCAATTAATGTATACAAACATATTACTATTTTAACTATCCTTTTACAAGTTATGTTTCATTTCGCGTTCAAAAAGGTGTACTAAAAATACATCAACCAAACCGAGTTTCTTGCCTGCTTCTTCTCAGCTTGGTCGCGTACGAACAGGCGTAGAATCAGTTATATTTAAGACGTTTCAAAACTGTCCTAAGTACCTTAATAAATAAAGATATTTTGACTTGGTATAAATATTTTTTTCTTATCCCACTATCTAGTCATAATTCAGGAATTCAGTAAAGACGAAATTCTAACTTAAAAAATATAAACCATCAACGTCAGTTTGTTACTAAAAGTTTTCTTTAAAACACGCCTGTATCGAATTGCTTGAATAATACCGAGCCACATTGTTCAGGCAGACTTCTGTTATTGCAGCTAGACTACGTCATAAGGTATGTATAAAACTTAATACCAAATTATCAATTACCGCTTAAATGCAACCCGATATGTATCCTAATTAAATCTCTACATCATACAACGTTGCCTTTTTGCTCTCGGGTAAACATACCGACAACTCTAAAATAATTATCAACTTTGTATGTATGTAAAACATTCAAATGATGTTTTAGGATTATAAAAGTATTATCAGAGGATAACATTGTGAACTCATTAATGAGTCGTTAAAAAATTCCAATTGTTTATAAAAATTAATTGGTCAAAATAGGGTAAAAATATTTAATGTAAACTAAAATATACAAGAATAAAAATAATAATATGAAGTGTTTCAAGTGGAGAACGAGAATTACAAGCAGACTATTAGATTTTTGTTTGTTTAATTAATGAATATATATATATATATATATTTAATATATATAACTTAAAAAGTTTGGTCCATACGACAGAGTAGCCATAATGCTAGCGACATTTCCTTGCTGTATCACTATGCTTATACGCTGAGCGAGAAAAGCACCAGCTATTGGATCACCGGTACTAGATTTCAGGAGAAAACTCGGTAAAATTGTAAATATAATTAAATTGCTTGCAATGCCTACAATAATTCGATAGTCAAAATAAATGTTTTATTATTAGTTTAATTAGGCTTCGTGAATATAACAATCAATTATCAGCAAAGTAGGGTAGTGCCAATGCTAATAAATCTTTCTGAACCTAATTGACCGTTATAAATTGTTGTTCTTACTAATATCGATAAATGTTTTATTGTTATAGTGAAAACTATACATTTTAGTTTATTAACTTTATACAAATGTTAATAAAATATCATTTTTATTTAATGTTAACCTGAATATATGAATTTGAAGTTTGTTAATGAACGAATATTGTTGATCAAAAAATCCCAATATCCTATGTCATAGTTTAAATTATACCTGTCTCAACTAAGAATAATCATTCAGTAGCCATGTACTACCTCAGTTAATCCATATCAATCCTCAGTTATATCCATAGATATTTAAATTAAACATTATTTATGATTTTAGTAAATAGGGGTCAACCTTTAGCCAACACTGTTATATTTCATGTACTACCTCAGTTAATCCATATCAATCCTCAGTTATATCCATGGATATTTAAATTAAACATTATTTATGATTTTAGTAAATAGGGGTCATACGGTGTAGCCGATTTCTCACAATATATAAGCGAGTTATGTTTGAGCTTAGCGATTCCGATGCCGAACACCGGGGTTCTAAAGCACGATGCAACCACTTGGATGAATTGTTACAAAGGTTAAGCATAATGTTTAGTATAAAGCCGGAGAAAGGCTTTGACTACGACAGTGTGGGAAGCCCTAGTGTACTTATATATACTAATATAACTCTAACCGTAGAACCGTACAAAAATTTGTTTTTCCCCTTTCGAGATTAAACCCAACGCAATTTGTTCGTCGCTATATAATTAATTAAATAAATACATACGTATGAAAATTAAATAACATTTTTTTTACATATTACACCTCGACTGTATGACTGATGTCCACTATTAAATTATTTATATCAACGCAAAAACATACTATGCTTAGCAAGTTAACTTTATTTTTTATTACGTATTAGGACTTTTATGAATACGGCTTAAGACGGTATTTCCTGTATCAATGCAAGGAAACTAGCATTTATAAAACAGGCTCGGCCTAGTTTAGTTGCTAATATGCAAAAAAATATATAAACCCATTCACATCTAAGATAAGCATAAGGCTGTGTTGTATAATTTCTAGTTGCGATAAATATATATTTTTTTATTAATTTGAATAATGTATCTATCCGGGCTTTAAACACAGGACCGAGTATAAGATTTGCACACCCAACGACTAAGCTTATATCTCTCATGACAGCTTAAAAGCACGGCAACAATTGCATTTTAAACCATGACTAAGGATAAAGAGAGCTAGCCAAGATCTTTTGTATATCCACTCAAGCGAATCAATTTATTTTTCGCTAAAGCTAGACGTCAACAAATAAGGTTATTTTCTAGAGAGATAAAGAAAAGCTTGAAAAAACCAGCTGTTTTGTAAACAGATTATTCAGTTTGATATTTATTATCAAGTTTGGTTATAATTTATTTGGTTGGAATATATATGATTATGCACTTGCTCAGGGCAAGATATAATAGGCTTTAGCGTCACGATCGTATGTAATTAATAAAATTGAATTACTTTGGCGTACGGTCACTTCAAGAAGCCCTGGGCTTTTGAGCTTCTAGGTCGTTGGTTCAAAGTAGCCAGCGAAACTTTAACTTAACACTCGTTAACTATTTAGAGAAAAAGCTAAGTAAATACGTACGATTAATAAAAAATATACGCAATCAAATAAATAGAAAGTACTTCAATATAAACTCGTTCACGAGCTTGCTTAATAGACGTGATATAACGAATTTACTTTAAGTGGGAATAAGTGTCTGTGAAGAAATTCTGTATGAACTAATCCTTATGTAGTACGAGAAATAATATCACAAAATATATCATACTTCTATTCATTCGATGTTAAGTTCTATATTATTCTATATTTCTTTAATTTTCATTTTAGGGCAAATAATTAAATAAACATATTTGTAAGCAAAAGAATTTGCTACAAACTAATTTACATTTTTTTTGTAAGACGCATAGTTTCTGAGATATTACGTAAAGAAGGTTTCACTCCCTTTTTCCAAGATGGCGACTTGGGGCAAGAGTGGCGACCCCAAAAACTTGAAGTTAAGCTTCTATTGACCCCAAAAGAGTAAATTTGCTACCTCTAATAAATACTACTGATTCGGTCCTTAAATTGTAATATTTAAATGCACTAATTAATAATATAAAGCATATATTTTGCCTTTGATAGTATTCGATTACTATATTACAGCAATGCATATCCTATCCGGTTCACACAGTGTGAAGAGGGAACAATAATTTGGAAAAACTTATCGCGGAAGGCAAAAGATCAAGCGATCACCGGTGGACCGATTGTGAAAGTCGTCTTTCTCAAAATTCTACACCACAGTGAGAGAGGCGGAACAGAAACCAGTAGCATCATTTATATGATTATTTTACGTCATTATTGATGTGACCCTGCTGACCACATTGCTCAGACATTATATAGTCAACGCAAGAGAGAGAGAGTAATCGATTCTGTGATCTTGTATATTTTTTCTTAGTATAACACTTTCTGGTCGATGCGATAACCTCACGACGTTATACAGAAAAATGAAAGTACAAAAGAGTGTCTTACATTAAGTATATAAACAAAATATACTTGAACTACACCAAAAAATCAACAAAACGTTAATTTTCGGGACAAGGTTAGTTAATTTTATGAAATTCCAAGACGTAATAAAAGCTTATACGAATTTGTGGCTTAACAAGAATTGATATAAGCATTTATAATTAAAATTTGCCGGATATTGTACCGCCTTAGTGCATAATAATGCCAACCTCCATCGCTCATTCGCTCACCGGGAGGCCTCTTTGAAGCTTTGTGTTTATTAAACTTGCTTATAGGCAGACCAATCGATCAATATGAGTTATGTACGAACACAATCTCTTACTATTGAATAATAATTATGCAACGGTTATTTTATTGCATGAAGAACTAAAACGGCTTTAGTTGAAAATACAAAACTGTTTTCATGAAAATTTGTGCTTGTTTGATTGTTATAATAACATGTTATTACAGGTTTCAGAAAATCTAAAATGAATTAATATTGTTATTAGTTCAGATCTTAGCGGTTTTTATTCATTAATGTGTTCATTCTATTGGGTTTGAGTTAAATAAAAAAAAGCAATAAAATTGTATTAAATTTCATCCACACGTCAATACCTTACAACATTATTAGGTCCAGACCAATCAAAATGGCATCCCATAAATAAGAAGTTTGTAATTTAAAGAAATGTCTGGCTCCAACATAATTACAGACACGTTCATTTCTTAAAACTAGACATGTACGAAATTTATTACAATTTATACATCGATTATAAATATCGCTTTAATGATATCACTGTAATGATAACGTCATATGTATTAATGTATAAAATATCTATTTTCTAACGTGTTTGAAAGAAAGAAAGAAAATATGTTCATTTGGACACACACACACGGCACACACAACATCACAATAAATTATAAGTACAAAATTAAAATTAACTAAAAATAAACACATGTTTCTATATTCTTCTTATTTTCTCGATTTAGATATATTTTCATGGCCCTCCGCTGCGTACAGGTGTGATTGAGAATCTCAACTAAAATCAGTCTTATCGGATATTTTTGTGTAACTAGTCTTATTGTGTTTGTATCAACGTATGTAACTTTTAATATATATTTTAATTCTGTTTGCTTTTCTTCTTTTTTCTTCCCGTTGCTTCTGTTATTTTGTACTTGTGACTATATATCTGTGAAACATATGTAGGACGGCTCCTTATTATTGTTAAATACCTTTTTTCTTTAATTGTGTCCGTTTTGTTTCAGTGAAATAAATACACTAAGAAGTCTATAAATAGATAATATCATACGCGCAAAAAGTAAATAACAAGAAAAGCCTAGGCTTAACCCCCTTACACTAGTGTCATTCCAGTAAGGCTCTCCGCCGACTTGTTTCACCGGAAAATAATAACACGGAATCAAATAGTGGAGTCCTCATCACGTCTCTCCGTTTCGAAGGAATTCCTATTAGCACTTGGCTCTGTGAAGGAGCTATAAAAAGTTCTCAACTAAATGAATGTTTTCACCCTCCAAAACACAACGTTTTACTTACAATGTTTGAAAGGAACATAAAACACAACGCTCCTAGCTTTATTGTTATCACCATGTTCAATTTCACATTGAAAAATATTAATTAAATTTTCCAACGTTTTAAAACGTTTAAGTTTAAACACACTTATATATTCGGTATGTTAAGATGATAATCTAATCGTCCTTTATAGTCATATAGGAGTATTTTTCGATGTATATTATATTCGGAGTGTCTATTAATTTTATTGTTTCATGTCGTATATATATTTGGCTACTTTCTGGTGAAGATTTCTTCACTTCACACTTAATACTATGCTATACAATAGAAAATTTTACGTTAGCCAAAAGATACGGTTTAGGCGTGTATGTGAAACCAAATGCATTCCGTGTGAGAAACATGTCTAATTATCTTTTTGTCTATATCTTTCTGTTATAATAACTTATCGTAGGTTCTACTGAATTGGAAAATAATTAGTCAGCGTGTGAGATTACTGATCCATAATGTATGGTTTCTACGTGTATTTGAATTGGGAAATTAATTACTACTTAATTAATATAGATATATACTTAGTCTTGCCATAAATATTGTTATAAAGAAAAGCACGATTTTTTTTTTATACGTAACATTTATTCCTTTCATAGTGAGTTAGTTTAATACATCAATATATAACTATTAAAAATATACAATGTTTATTCGAAGTGGTCTCCATTGGCTGCAATACAGTCTTTTAAACGTTGAGGCCAGTTATCAATAGCAGCACGAACTCTTTCTAGAGGAAAATTCTTCACTGCCAACCGAATGGATCGTTTTAGGGACTCCAAATTATCATGGCGTGTAGAGCAAGCCTTACTCTCTAAAACTGACCATAAATCATAATCCAATGGATTTAGGTCAGGACTTGACGACGGCCAGTTTTCAGTGCTGATAAAGTCCGGAACGTTAGTTTTCAACCAAGATTGGGTGGATCGAGCTCTATGACCCGGTGCCGAGTCTTGTTGAAAGCACCATTCTTTGTTATTGAACATGGTGTTAGTTAAAGGCTTAACTACCGTCTCAAGAATGGTATTTTGATAAACTTGTGCCGACGTTTTAATACCTTTTTCACAAAAATATGGCTCAGTCACCCCTTCATAGCTAACACCCCACCAAACCATCACTGAAGTGGGATAATGCCCACGTTGTACTCTGTTTACTAATTGCGAAGCTTCTTTAGAGCTTCCAGCATAAATACGGTCATTTTGTTTATTAAAATACTGCTCAATTGTAAAAATTTTCTCATCCGTAAACAAAATTTTTTTGTGACCTCCCTTTGCGTACCGCTTAAGTAGTTGTTTGGATTTTACCACCCTATTCTTCTTTAAATTATCAGTTAAGAAGTGACCAGTACGTCTCTTATAGGCTGCAAGTCCTAAGTCATCTTTTAATATACGCGACATGGTTCTAGGAGCTATCTTCATCTCCCGAGATAAAATCTTTTGCTTACGGACAGGATTTCTTCGAATTCTTTCCCTAACTGCTTTAATCACCTTTTTCACACGAACGGTACGTGGACGGCCAGATCTTTTTCTGTCACAAACAGAGGAGGTATCATTGTACCTATCAATAGCCCGGTAAACAAACATTTGACTAATACCAAGCGGGTGGAGGGTTTTAAAAATTGCACTTTTCTCCATACCTACTTTATGTAAGGCAATCACAGCGATTCGGTTCTCTTTATCACCCCACTCCATTTTAATATAACAAAATATTTTATTTAATATAACAGTATTTATGGCCAGACTAAGTATATACTTAGTCTGGCCATAAATACTGTTACTATTCAAAAAAAGAAAATATTACGTTTGAATTTGGAATCTGTCATTTTTATATGATTGCTTGATGTGTTTTCTTATTTTCGCGCCATTATATTGTTAAATATTTTGTTATATTAAAATGGAGTGGGGTGATAAAGAGAACCGAATCGCTGTGATTGCCTTACATAAAGTAGGTATGGAGAAAAGTGCAATTTTTAAAACCCTCCACCCGCTTGGTATTAGTCAAATGTTTGTTTACCGGGCTATTGATAGGTACAATGATACCTCCTCTGTTTGTGACAGAAAAAGATCTGGCCGTCCACGTACCGTTCGTGTGAAAAAGGTGATTAAAGCAGTTAGGGAAAGAATTCGAAGAAATCCTGTCCGTAAGCAAAAGATTTTATCTCGGGAGATGAAGATAGCTCCTAGAACCATGTCGCGTATATTAAAAGATGACTTAGGACTTGCAGCCTATAAGAGACGTACTGGTCACTTCTTAACTGATAATTTAAAGAAGAATAGGGTGGTAAAATCCAAACAACTACTTAAGCGGTACGCAAAGGGAGGTCACAAAAAAATTTTGTTTACGGATGAGAAAATTTTTACAATTGAGCAGTATTTTAATAAACAAAATGACCGTATTTATGCTGGAAGCTCTAAAGAAGCTTCGCAATTAGTAAACAACGTGGGCATTATCCCACTTCAGTGATGGTTTGGTGGGGTGTTAGCTATGAAGGGGTGACTGAGCCATATTTTTGTGAAAAAGGTATTAAAACGTCGGCACAAGTTTATCAAAATACCATTCTTGAGACGGTAGTTAAGCCTTTAACTAACACCATGTTCAATAACAAAGAATGGTGCTTTCAACAAGACTCGGCACCGGGTCATAGAGCTCGATCCACCCAATCTTGGTTGAAAACTAACGTTCCGGACTTTATCAGCACTGAAAACTGGCCGTCGTCAAGTCCTGACCTAAATCCATTGGATTATGATTAATGGTCAGTTTTAGAGAGTAAGGCTTGCTCTAAACGCCATGATAATTTGGAGTCCCTAAAACGATCCATTCGGTTGGCAGTGAAGAATTTTCCTCTAGAAAGAGTTCGTGCTGCTATTGATAACTGGCCTCAACGTTTAAAAGACTGTATTGCAGCCAATGGAGACCACTTCGAATAAACATTGTATATTTTTAATAGTTATATATTGATGTATTAAACTAACTCACTATGAAAGGAATAAATGTTACGTATAAAAAAAAAATCGTGCTTTTCTTTATAACAATATTTATGGCAAGACTATGTATAGTAAATGTAATTAAGGTATTAATGGTTCCTTAGTTACAAATTAAACTATACAGACGTCATTGTTACATTATAAAATACGTCTGCAACACAATCTAATGCTGCGACTAATAAACTGGTCACGTTTACCTAATTTATTGTTATAGGGAAAAGGAATAAAAACAAAACCCCATTTTTGTTACAAGCTTTGTTTAAATATAGCAAGACTAAACGAACAACAAAGTTAAAATATAATGTTATAGTTTTAGAGTTTGGATTTACAGATTTATTTTACAGACACACAGAGTTCGAAGTAAAAAATCTAATTAAGCAATTCACTCCTGATCTTAAAGATGAGTTGTCTCTCGCACTCGCCGTGATTAATGAGCGCGATGGAAACTTTTCCGATTATTCACCACAGACAAATTCCTCTAAAGTAGCTCATGTAAAAGATTTTGTGTTGCGTTTGTTTTCTAAAGTCCTAAGATCTTTGACATTATTTTAAATTGTGTCAACACAGCTGCCGGCGGCGAGCCACGGGAGCGGTGAAGGTACGGATGCGGGCGGCCGCGGCAGTCGGCGTTAGCCGCCCGACCGCCCTCCGGTCGCACAGCCTCCGTATCTCGTATAGATCCTCCGCGTGGGACCAGTCTGACCTACGAGCTCTACGAGATCGCTCGCCCGTAGCGGTATCGCGTAGCACAACTCGTTAGTACAATTACACCGCGTAACTCCTTCGTAGCGATCACCTATTTAAAACATGTTAACCCTTGTGTTCTTACCAGACTGATGTTTCGATAGAAATACACCTGTGGAACCAACAAGTTTTGTATTAATGTGTCTATTATTGTTCTATGTAAGTATATGTTTATTACGTGTAACAATATTATTTTTTGTAACTGCCTAGTAACATTACAAGATACAATTTTTTAGGATTTAATTTAATTGAATAGAAATTTGCCAAAAAATGTCCCTTTTGTCTTTATTATATATATTATAATTTTATTAAAAATAAATGTGCTTGAGTTAGTTGAATGTAAACGCTGAAACGACTTAACCGATTTTAAAACTCGTTCCGTGTGAGGTCTATTATTCTTAATTTTCATAAACAAGCCGTTGTTTGGTTGTCATTTAGTTTTCCTTTTCCGTTGCCACGGGATAATGCACATCCACCGCATAAAGCATATGCACTTAACTGTAAAGTAATGAACTTTCATACGAAGTAATGAAATGAACAAGATCTAACTCTCTTGAAAAAAGAAAAATATTCACTTTAAATCATCAAATGCCATTGCTATATTTTGTCAGTTAACATTAGTTATATTCTAACTTGTACATTTAGAATATGCTCGTATATAACCTTAACAAAAATACTATTCTACAATACCAGATTAATTTAGATTGGCTTATTTCATTCAGAATGAATATACGAGTCGTCCCCCGTTCACCCACGTTAATTAAGACCGTGGACACTTTAAACGTTTAACCGTTAAGTAATTATTGATTTCATTTCAACATTTTTCATTGTTGCTACACTCGTGTGACTAGAACGTTACATATCATAATCCCTTTCTTCATCGATAAATTGAGAATAAAAATAAAAATATTTTTTCAATTCAAAGTAGCCCTTGAGGTAAGCGCGTCTAAGAAAAGAAACCTCAAAATGGGTAACTTTTATATCATATGTTGAACATACATATTTATAACAATACCAAAAAAAAATTTTTTTATACTTATTAATTTAACATAACTAATTAATTTATGAAAACTTATAAATTTTCTTTAAATTGGGAAATTGTATTTTATATAGTCCTGGAATGATTCTCTGAAAATCGGCGGGCCCAGGAGATAAAGTGACGCTTTGTTATTTTAAAATTTGGGGCTAATTTAATTAATTATTTTACAGAAATTGATATAAAAATTATTCATATCTAACTTAACTTACTACGTGAATTAAACAAAAAATGCACGCATCCTAAATATTTTTCATAAGGCTTACGAGGGACCCGCACAATACACTAAGTAACATTGAAAGATGTGTACTTCGAATTCTACGAGTGAGCATTTTTCTTAGTCTTTTACAAATGGTCGCTGGTTTTGTTACGCCAAAACACTTTGTAAGGCTTATGCCTTATCTCAATGTTAATTTGATACAAACAACGGCCATTAAATACGTGATAATTTTGCAACCAACCAATAATCCAACCGCGTTTATCGGAAAATAACAATTGAATATACAATTAAAAACATTATTATCCTAAAGTATTTAATTGTTTCGCTTGATTACACAAAAGAAAAAAGTGATTTTTCTTGTGTTTATCGCTACCCGAGTAAGCCGTGATAATGAATGTTAAAACGGGCATTCTTCTTAAAAACTGTAATTCGAAAGCAGTATATAATTCACTTAAAATTGTGTCCACTGTTTTAAATTTATATGCATAACATAAAGAGATGTTAAAAAATATCCATACCAACCTTATAAGCTCACAGTGAGCTTATAAGAATAGCGTTGCTCACCTAAACAATGGGATTCCTATTTCATAAAACGCACGTTGTATATTTTATTATAATTAAACTAAGATTAAGAGGCCTAGTTAATCGATGTTTTTGTTTACAGGGTGTTTGGTCATAATATAAATGATGATACAAATTGATGATTTCAAACGACCTTCACCGTCACCGTCGCGCTGCTCTGTTCGCAGCGACAGCCGAGTGCTGCGGCAGCCGAGGGTTATACAGGTCAACCGAGATGTCGCTACCATGATGGATGATCAAGCCAACTGTATATCCCGAAACGAAACAGAACCAATAATGATATCAGACTTCGAACCTGAGCATACCCCGCATTCATCAAACTTCCGATCGAGGACATTCAGTGACGGCTTCATAAGAAATACTAGCCTCGAACTATTACTTGGTGTCGATTGCGAAGCTTGCCTCGCGCTGGCCACACAGAGACAATGTTATAATAAACACATATCAGAGCATGACTTCGAGTTAGCTTGTAATTGTAATATGCAACAAAATAATTATATGAATTGCCATCGTGATGTCACGAAACAACGGGGCCATACTCTCAGTATTTACGACATGGAAAGAATTAAAAGAGACGCTGGGCGGAATAACTTAATCAATGGAACGCATTGCAGCTTAGACAGGAAACAGATTAAAAGCAAAAATGTTTCCAACTACATTTCGAAACAGTTTATATCGTACGACCAAACAAGTACCCTCGTGCAGAAAATAAAAAAGAAACTATCAACTTTGAAAAGAATCGGGGGAGATGCGATGTTGAAAAACCCTCAAAACGCGGTACAGTTGGCCGAGATAAATACCGGATCCGCCAACTCGCTGAGGAAACTGTCGATGTTATCGCTCGTCGATAAGAACCAGAGGAGGACGAACAGTCACAGTTGTGTATATTCGTCGACAAGTTTGCATTCTAAAACAGATGTTAAAGAAAACATTAATACGTATGCGAACTTTTCGAACGTCGATCATTGTTTTGATCGATTACGAGATTGTAATAACGATTTGTGTAATTCGCTGAAAAGCACACGGACGTTGAATAGAAATGATAATAACGTAACGACAAATTCGTCATCAATAAAATTTTCTACTCTCGACAATAGAAGTAGATGTAGAGGAATTAGGAGGCAAATGTCATATAATGATTTTGCATCGGACAGGTTCCCAGATAGAGTGTCAGAAGCGTGGTCGCCGGAGGACCATATGGGAGGTACTCGAAATAAGATAATATCAGAAAATGGACAACCGTTCATGGAAACCGATAGAAATATAGGGAATGGCCATAGATCTGTTCATGCACAGTGTACGTGTGATGCGAGATCTCAGAAAGGTCCGCCTATTTTCTTAGACATACATGTAAGTTGGAATATTTATATTATTATTATATTATATTATTTTCCTTTTCCCGTCCCATGCATGCATTCAATTTTAGAACTTATGAAATAATATCTACAAAGGCCTTGACTAGCAAGGGTTATATATTTTTGGTACTTAAATATTATTGTGAACTAAGTTGATAGGTGTTTCGAGCATAAACAAAAAGCCAAGTTGAAATTTGTGAAGTACTCTTAAAATGATAGAAAATGTGTCAAACGTTTATTTTTTAGAAAAAAATATATTTTATTCTCAGTACTACAGATTGAAGTGCATTAGTGAATTGTTTTTTTTTATATATATTATTATATGTTGTCAGGTTCGAAAAATACAAAGAAGAAGTGAAACTTAAAACTCGAGTTTAATCTAAAAGCGCTTTAAGTTCTAAACTTATCTTAAGTTTCTACAACAAAATCCAATCTTTCGCTCCGCGATAAAATTTGCAAGTAAAAGAAATTGTACCTGCGTAATTTTAGGTGTTGGGCGGACGAATTGTCTCCGCGAGTTTTGATCGAATTTTACTTCACTCTCAACAGGCATTTCTATTGGCTAAGAATTTATTAAAACCGTATTTAAATTAGTTTCAACTTTTAAGGGTAAGAAGAAGGCGGTTAATGCGCCTGATGTTACGTCTCGTGGGCAGGACATCTCATGCAGTGCCTGTAAATCAACACAATGGCTGCCGACCACAACCGCTTCGACAACTAGTCATAGTTCTACAGCTACGGGAAACTCATCACGTAAGTCTATTCAGAGATAAACGTAGCCATACATACGACGTTATTGAAGGTTAATAGAACCATCGCATCTCAAAGGGCGGTGAACCCATTCTCTTACAATGATCATTACAGTCTATTAGGTTTATGAGCGCTCTTATTGATGTCCTATATAATTTGGCCTTAAACCGTACCAAATGATCCTTAACTATAGTTTAAAAAAACCCTTATGTCATTTTAAACAAATATAATTATGGAAATACCCTTTAGAAATCCCAAGTTTATAAACACTTTTGAAAAATACTTTATTTTACGTATGAAATTTTTGATTGTACTTCCTTATATCCTTTTTATAACAGTACCTTATTCCTAATACAACGGAGTAAATATAAAAATCTAAGACCTACAATAATACTTTTACAATATTAAAAAAAAATCTAAAGGTTTGTCAGGGTGGCAACGTCGCTGGTGCTGCGTAGCAATACTGGTGCTAGTAGCCGGCACAGCGTGCGTAGCTGGGCCATTAGCGCTACGCGCACCGCCCGGTGCACCGCTACACGAGCGTCTACGGCTCGCGAAACAACTGCTACACGACACACCACTTATCGACGGACACAACGACCTGCCGTGGAACATCAGAAAATTCTTACATAACAGAATTAAAGATTTTAGGTCAGTTAACTGATATATTATATAAATATAACAACAAATTAATTAAGATCAGTAGGGCGATTCTTTTCATTTAATGACTTACCACTTGCAAAGGCGTTACGATAGGCTTACGCGGTAATTTCATTCGCAAAGTACTATCAAATTGCAATGATTTGATTTACTGTAGCCTGGGTGTAGTGCGTATTTATTTAAAAATAAATATAGCTGTATCTTTATAGATAATTGATCTATATAGATGTTAAACTATATAGTTTAAGAGTTCTGATAGCACCCAAAATAAATATAATATAAGCGAACAATATATATGTGTATGAGTATATAAAGGTTAAATATAAATAAAGGTCACATGCAATTTTATACAAACTTGTAATTTATTGCTTCAAATTGTGGTCGCTAATCAATGATAATTAAATGATATCTGATTAATTATCTGTTAATTGTAACCACAGTATTGTATTATATTAATGATTGTTTTCAAAGGTTTGACGAAGACCTGCGAACAATATCGCCGTGGGCGACGAGCTCGTGGAGTCACACTGATTTGCCTCGATTGAAGCAAGGTCGAGTGGCTGCCCAAGTTAGTACAAGTCTCTATTTATAGTTAGAAAACACCACTTAACTCATTTCTTACTGGTTACTACTAAACTGTTTTATTACTTATTACCACAAACATATACCTTACTAGTTTTAGCCTGTATCTTACTAACTTTTTTTAAAGCCTTATTTGGTGGAAATTAAAGTAAACAAGGCCTGTGAAATGCTAAATTATTGATGTTATAATAATAAACCTTAATGATTAGCCCGAAAAGCTTTAATATCCAGCCTCTTAAATAACACAAATTATTTAAATATACAGATTGTGTTTGGAGTTAAATAAATTTAAAGTTATATTTAAAAAGAGCGTTTATGATGAGCAAATAAAGAGCATCAATTATTAGAGTTTTTATTTGTGGTTTCAGGTTTGTATCAGTTAACGGTGCTAAGATTTTGTTTTAAATGTATTCACTTTTTTGGCTGTTCTTAATAATATGTGTAATTCGTATTAGAATCAACGGTAGGAATACGTATAAATACGAATTACTCCATGACATGAAAATAACGGATTTTAAATTAATAAAATACTAACATTCAAATGTCAATATCACGATTCAGTTTGTAGATAGACTGCATAAGTGCATAGAAATAACTTTCAACATATTCCGTAGTTAAATCACGTTTCTTATTACATGTCTGCATACGATCCGCATGTCACATTCTGTTATCATGTCGTTGACGTGACGTTTAATCACTTACATTTCAAAAAACTCGACCCAGAATATAAGACGATCATTAAGCACTATTTTGTCTAAGAGAACTTTAAATGTTGTAATTTATCTTCGTAGTTAGCTGCTTCTATGTCATATTCGGGCTTAACTATTCTCTGTAGTGGGAGGACAATGAAAAATTATGATGAATGTCACTAATCCCAACGGAATTTTCGGTTTTTGCACATTTTACGATTAACTATTTAGTTCAGCTTCAAACGCCTATGTTCTTCAGTCGGTATCGATATATACTCTGTTTAGATATGACTTTCAATGCTGTTAAAATAGTTTGTGATCAATTTATTTACCAAAAATCATAGTCAAAATGGGTTAGGATTAGGAATGATTTAAGATTTGAATTTTTTTGTATGTGTTTTTTGACTTCGGTCGTAAATTAAATAAACAATAGCAATTAAAATTCCGTAGGACTAATGATTAAGGGGTTATAGATCTACACGTAAACAATAAAATCAAACCAATTTACTAAATAATACATATAATATTTAGCAAATATTCAACATTAAATTATTTTTGCCTTCTTCAAATCTGTTGGCCAATGCCGGCAAAAGCCTCCAGCAATATGCTGCGATGTATATTTTAGATTTTAGATCCTTATGATTGTTGTATTCGTTACTAATTTTCTTATTATTTACTTTTTTCTAGGGTTTTTATAGGGTTACTCGGAGTCATTAAACATTTAATGAGTTGTAAAAGGTCTTTATTTCCGTATACAATCGAAAGCTAATCAAAGAATATTATAGTCTGAGGTCTGAGTAACATAGTCATTTAGATTAATATAAACGACTCTGTGTATGGTTTTATCTTACGTAAGAGGAAATCGTTTTGGTAGGAACAGAATGAAAGTCCATTATCAGGGCAGGGCTCTTATCGATTACCTCTTAGTTGACTGATAATTCCGTGCACTGCCAAAAGAGGTTATATATTTTATAAATCTTTTTGAAATATTTTAATAAAACACGTTCGCATTTTAAATATAGTTCTGGGCGGCGTACGTGCCGTGTGATTCTCAGCACAAGGACGCGGTACAGCTCACCTTCGAACAAATCGACTTGATACAGCGGCTGACGGACAAGTACCATCCAGAACTTACCTTCTGTACCTCCTCTGACGGTAAGATTTGTTTTATTTAACTACTTAAACTAAGCGGTAACTAAATGCTGAGTTCAATGAGCGCAATCCCTTAAAGTCACTCGTAAATTATTCAGAGAATAACAATTTAGTACATATAATTATTCGGTTTATAAAATATTTAAAAATTAAATAAAAATACGTTACGTTTGTTTAAAGTAATTAATCAATTAAATTATTATAAGTTTCATTCCATGTTAATTTTATCGAAGCCCGGATTAATTCAAGTTTGTTTTAAAAACCTGATATACCTTATACATAAACTTATACATTCCAAATATTGGTACATGCGCTTATTAAATAATAAATTTAATTTGATTATTTAAGATAGAAACTTATTAGTTTTAGTTAGTTATTAAGTCATATTGAATTTACATTTGTATGAAGGATAAAAAAAATACATAACGATGATATTATTTTTTGATTAAAGTTTTAAAGTACTGCAAATATATGAGCAAGTGAAGACCATTTTATCATATTCCAAACATATCAGTTTTAAATTTTACATTCAAAACCATATAATATATTTATCAGGTTTAACGTTTGTCATTAAAAAATCATTGTTCAGACGACAATCGAAAATCAGTGTTCGCTGACTGTTGAGATCAAACAATAATTTCATCTAAAATTAGTAATTGCATAAGAAAATAGAAAAGGCAATATTGGAAACATTTTAAAAGGCTCTCTGGCCAGACCGCTCGAACATCAAAACATTGTGCGGTTATCGCTCTCAGCGATACACAAATAACCAAACAAATTAGCTGCCAGAAACCTTCTACTTACTTAATGGTGCTCGTAATAGATATTCACTCGTTATTCATTCCGTTTCCGTTTCTTAGAACATTGAATGACTGTAATATTAATGGCCCTTTGCTGTACAAATGTTTAAAATACATTAACAATACATAAATTTAATTAGTTATGTGTGCGATCAATATTCTTTATTGATCTGAACATGAATTACGAAGACGTTACAAAACCTTTTATGATCTATGGATTATTGAAACTATAAGGACTATTCTGTTGGTTTTTAGAGGTAAAATAGAAGGCTTTAAAGATTACTATTATGGAAGTATGTTATTATAATACTTAACGGTAAACAATTTATTCTAAGTTTGCCTTTTGTCTCTTAAAAATTGAAATTTAACAATAAAATAAACAATACATGATTAAGAAGACAACATTGAAGGCTTTATCGTCGAAGTTCTCAAAGTTTCTTCGTAAATTGAATGGTTTTAACGGTTCTCAATACCATTGTAATAAGTTTTGCGGAACTGGTTTCCATAAAAGACTGAAAACTTCTATTTTCAAAATCCATATACATTATACAAAAAAATGTAAAACAAAGACGAATACAGACATTTTCTCTGCCCAAAAGTCCCGCAGGTGTGTTGGCATACTTAAGGGAATGCTATGGGAAAGCAATAGTGTTATGAAAATAAGGATAAAAGAAACGGTTTGGAAAAAGGGTGGTCTTTGGGAATCACAAAAGCTGCGGCGTGTCTTTTTAGGCATTCCGCATACTTTTCCCCCTAGTTAAAAAAAAACTGTTATTACACTACAGGAAACGCTAATCACTCTATTAAAAATTCAAATATAGAACGTTGGTTAACGTTAAATGATAATACGTATACAAACGTATATAAATCGGTATTAATGATGCAAAGCATAATAGCAATTTGAATGTATTATCTACTACAATGAAACCAATTAACATTATATAAAACCCATTGTTTCTACTGATCGTGAACGTATACGTACTCAATAAATCAATATGAACAGGTATATGTGACTTGCATATATTGCAAATATCGCGTTTGTGTTGGTTAAATAAAAAATAACAGCTAGAGCCCGTATGCATAACATTACTGTGTGTCGAGTGTAGGCTTTATGGTTTTTTCATTCGTTTTGCCGAGCATTTAGTATGAATGTTTTGGTCAGTTTCTATCGTCCGTAAAAAAGAACTGTGTTGGAATGTAGTACTTTCGTCATTAATGCATTGCGATCGAATGACTTTCCATTATCATTGAAAACGAATAAATTAATCAAAAACAACTCAGCTTTTAATACCATTTTTTTTGTTACATATCCTTTTTAGTATTTAAGTCACTTAATATAGAAACACTTGGAAAAAGGGGGACCCAAAGAAATTATTTAGAGTCTACATACGATTCTTATCTAGCGTACTTCTAAAAGGCCGGCAACGTACACACGAACTGTGTCTATAGGCTGTAGGCTTCGACTTCACCTATGGTGTGCCTCCTGCGCGTTAGCCCCCTCTTCTATAAATAAATAAGTAGAAGATTGATTGTAACATTTTATTTCAGATATTTTAGCAGCGCACGTAAATCACCGCGTCTGTTCTCTAGTGGGAGTCGAAGGCGGTCACGCTATCGGTGGGTCGCTTGGGGTATTAAGGACACTGTATCAAGTGGGGGTCCGATATTTGACCCTTACGTCCTCTTGTGATACCCCATGGGCCGAGTGTGCCTCAACAGATCGTCCCGAGTCCCTCAAAGGAGGCCTTTCACCTTTTGGAAAGGTACAGTCAATCATAATTAAAATCAAGTCAAGTAAATGGTAATTAAATATGCAAATATTTTAGTTCTTAAAGTAGGTACAATATTATATTACACGAGATAATTAAATAGCTAATATAGCTACATAAAGAAATGTGGAGAAGTTAAGTTGCCTACATAACGCTAATATCGTTTAAAGGGAGAAACGCCCCTTAATGTCTGATAAGATACTAACGGACATCAAGGCTCTAGACATACTGAAGAGTAACCTATAGGATATCAACAAAGCTTACATTAGTACGCAGGAAGTGGAACAAGAGTATGTAGGTAATACCAGTCGTGCTCTAGCGTTTTGCTTTGAAAGTGCTCCAGCTTTCAAGCGACGCTATTTTCTTTGATTTGTTTTTTGTGCTTTTCGCAATACTTTCTTTTGTTGTAAGCACTCAGTGCGCGTAACGCAGAACTTAAACATTAAACATCAACTGTATTGTTTACGAAATATTAACAAAATGGGGTTACGGAAAACAAGGTCGATTGCTTTGAAATCCCACTACTTATTTCGTGGAAATTTTTAGCACATAATTTCTGTGTTCTACAAAAACCGGGACCAAACTCAAACAATATTATTCCTAAACGGTTTAATTCGGTGCGAACTTTCACAAAAAGTCTGACATCCAAATTAGAGCATATTATTATAAACTTTCGGCTGTTACCAACCAATTTTTTTCTTATAGTTAATTTATTCTCGTTTTCTTTTTAACAGGTTGTGATCAAGGAGATGAATAGACTGGGAATGCTGGTGGATTTATCTCACGTATCGGAACGTACTATGCGCGATGCCCTGACAGTGTCCAGAGCGCCTGTGTTATTTTCACACTCGTCGGCACGATCGCTCTGTAATGTGACTAGAAATGTACCAGACTCTGTACTGCGAATACTGGCCGCAAACAAAGGTCTCATTATGGTGAATTTTTATAGCTCCTTTCTCACTTGCGGAACGTCGTCCACAGTACAGGATGCTATAGGTACTTACGGCTTTTTGTTTTTATTGTTTACCGTCCACTGCGCTATAACGAAAAACTTTTTGCAGCACATATAAATCACATACGGGATGTCGCTGGCGTGGATTACGTGGGACTGGGTGCTGGATATGACGGCATTAATTAGTAAGCATACATTTGTAAACAATTTATTATGGAAATTAACTGTCGGCTTAAAGTTTGCTTTTTATTGCTCTTTACAAACAATTACATAAAACGAATTGCTTTTATATATTATTTATATAACTTTAAAGCTAAATGATGTATAGAAATAATGTTTAACTTAAAAACGTATAATTATTTCACCACCATATTAACGCAGACCTGATACCTGATAAGTTATATTTTATCGTGGTAAAAAGGACTACGAAATCTCACATGTAGTTTCGCTAGCATTAAGCACCATACTACACGACTACAACTGTTATTATAAAATTATTCCAACAGCACTCCCCAAGGGTTGGAAGACGTATCATCATACCCACTTTTATTTGCTGAGCTGATGGAAGCCGGATGGAATATGGAGGATCTCAAGAAACTGGCTGGTCTAAATCTTCTACGCGTACTAACTGCAGCAGAGCGAGTGTCTAAAGACCTCGCTTCTGCCCACGTAGTCCCTTACGAGGACGTAGCACCTCGCACACTTGATTCTCTCAACTGTTCAAGCCAGGATCTTTAATAACTTTGATAATTGTATTTGAAATCTATTACGACCTGGTTCATTAATACCTAGATTTTTTATAGAATTCAAAGAAATAACTAAACAATCTCGAAATGGTTACCATCTCTCACCTGCCACGATTAATTCAATTTTAATGGGTGATAGTTGATATTCGTAAACCAAAGACAACAAACAGTCTTATTACACTTTTTACTCTCTTAACGCCATAGTATAAACACAATTTATCAGATAACTCAGAAACTTTAAATTGTAATGTCACGAATTGGATTTAAAAACAGAACGTAAAATTTGTCTTTGAAATTTGTAATGAACGCTCTTTGCTGGATTAGTTAAATCTCTTTTGGGTGCGTATCGTAAAATTGCCCAATATTTGTACCGTATTAAAGTTATTTAGCAAATTTGATAGCGGTCTCGCTAAAAAGGTCTCTTGTGGATCGCAGTACTGAAAGTGTCAAATGCGTTAAGACTTTTCGTAAATATAATTGTTGTATTAAGTGTAGAGAATAGATTAATGAATCCCAAGCTTTAATATTGTAATGTATGAAATCCATAGCTTTATCCCGTTTTTGAAAATACAGAATGTATTATGTCAAATTATTGTAGAGTTTGATCGTAGAATGGCGTAGTATTTAAAAACTTTATAGTACTCGATCATCATATTTTATATTTACATTTATTGATTTAACTGTATGAAACATATGTTTATTTTAATTTTGTTTATGGAGAAAAAGATTTTTAACAATCACTTAGCATTAAATAGATAAACGATGTATCAGTAATATTAGATAACCTACACTTTTTATAATGTTATCAATGACCAATAATAGCCATAGCTTGTGATTATTGACTTTTACCTACGATGTTTAAATAGTAAGTATTAACTAATATTATTATCAATTTTACTATAACTGGTACACAGTAAGTCACACATATTCAATCTTGAAACAAACAAGCTATGTTGGTATTTTATTTATATTCAATTAAGTGAAAATAATATACTTACATGTTTTTTTTTTAAGTTTTAATCAAATATATTATTGATTGTTGATTCTTTGAAAATATTTAAACAAATAGAATATTAATTCCTTAAAAAAAATAAAGTTTTTATGTTCGAGTACCTACTAGGTCTAAGATTTCCCAAGGTGCTGAAGCTATATAGATCAAACATCATTTATGTTAATTAAGATATTATTTAAAGATCAATATATACATTCAAAATGCGATAGGTTAGTAATAAATATAAAAGAAGTAAATTTAATATGATTTTTACCTGTTGCATACGATATCAGAAACTTAGTTAATATCACAATGTTGTTCAAATAATGTCGTGGTAATAAATAGTGGTGCAACACTTCTTTGTTATGACCATCAAATGTTCGTCACTTTTACGTATTTTTTTTTTTGATGCCACAAAAATAAAAAAGAGTACTAGGGATTGAGAATGCTTACCGAAAGATGCATCGAACTAATTGGATACGTCCGTGACGTGTCATGTCAAATGTGTACGCGTATGGGACCTAGCGGACCAATTACAATCGCATGGACAACTTAACCCATTCTTTTTCTATTCATTCTAAACTTCCTGTATTGTTTAAAAGTGAGAGTAACGCACATATCTCGTTTAGAATAGTAATGTGTTAATTACGGGTAAATGTACTTAAACATCTTTATTTTAAATGATAAACGCATTCCTAGATGTCAAAAAATTGTTACAGAAGTTGTGTTTAAAAGATAATTGCTTTTTCGAAAATTACAATAATAAATAATTATAACCTACAAAGAGATCTTTTTATTTCCTTCACGTTGTGGAATAATAAAAAAGACAACTTTTTGTTTTATAAAAAAAAGTGAATATAAAGGTAACCGAGTATGATTTTTAACACTTATTTCTAAAACTCTTGAAAATAACTTTAGCTATCATACTTGGCAGAAGATTGTAATATTATACGCAAATATCATTATTAATTTAGGTTATTTATAACTTGAAACTCATTTCATTGAAGAAAAAAATGGACATTAGTTTTCCAATTTTACTGAAAATATATAATAAGCCATGCTTTATACTCTCTGGAGTATACCGTACTACAGAATACAAACTTGTCAGTTGTCACTTGATCTTGATTTAGTTGTCATGTTTTGGTTGTTTAGAGTTTAGTTTTTTTTTAAAGAAATCTGAACATTAGTTAGTTACTGATATTTCAGAAATATCCTGGAATTGTTAACTGTGTAGATGGGTAGATGTTTATTCTTTGACTCTTAATTAAAGACATTATATTTTTTACTCCGCTGTGAACCGATAATAACAATCATGGGGGAGAAATCGACCCCGCTTTTAGCTGTACTGCAGCTATTGAAAAAATATAATCTAAAGGTAACTTAATAATCTTAAAAGTTAAGTGTATGTAATGTTTAAATAACTCAATTATTGTAACATTTAAGGGAACTGAAGAAATTTTACGAAAAGAAGCAAACTTGGGAGATACCGAATTCCAAAACTTAGATTTACCTGAAGTTGAGATAGCAAGCATCCTCTCAGTACACCACACTGAGAGTGATCCTTTTACATATGAATATGCATATGACAGTCTTAAAAAGTTTGTTGAAAACTCTCTTGATATTTGCAAGGTTTGTATGAAATTTTATAACATTTATTTCAATCTTTTTATAATTTTGAAGAAATGAGTGTGATGAGTTAAAACTGTTTACTCCTAAAATTCACTTATTCCAGTTAAAATATTATTTAAAGTAGTCTTTGTATTTACTTTATTCATAGTGTGATAAATTATGTATTCGCTTGATTTTTTTCAGTACGAGTTGTCAACTCTCTTGTACCCTGTATTTGTCCACATGTACATATCCTTAATACTTTATGACCACCACGAGCATGCTGCAAAATTTTTGGAAAGATTTGGTCCAGAACAAGAAGACTATTACAAAGAGGATCTACAACAACTATCTATTGTTAAAGCTAAAGAGCAAATCAAAGGAAATGAATTAGCTGAGATATACAGGTGAATATTTTAAGGTATAGTTTCTATATAAATAAAAGATCTTTAAAAAAATAATCAGTATAACAGAGCATATAAATTCATAGCATATATATTGGTTAAAATAGTTTTATTTGTTTTTATAACATTTATTATGTAAAAAGTTGGTCTATAATTGTATTTTTTACTTCACACAGCACAAACAAATTTGACGTTCAGTTGTCTAGAGATGCATCTTCACAATTGAAGAGATTTCTTCATGAGCAAAAGAGTTCACCAGTTATCATTAATATAATCAACAACCACATTCAGATTGACATACACGATGGTCCAGGTAGAACACAAGCACAAGTGAAAGCAACCGCTGGTGGAATTCTTGGGGAAGCCTCAAGAAATGGTATAGTTAGTTTTTCTTAGATATGAATATTAGAGCTACCAAAATAATTAACAATATTTAATACCACCATATAAGCAATAAATAAATCTATTAAATAAAAATGAAAAAGCTTACCTATTGAAGAAGTTAAAGTGTACTTATTACCTATATTATAGTACAATAATTTATTACCTATTAATATTATTTTTGATCTTGCTATCATGCAAGAAGTTGCAATTTACCTGTGGTTTAATTTTTCTTGTAGAAAATCGTGCAAAGGTTTACTATGGCCTACTAAAGGAGCCTTACATTGAAGTGCTTGCCACCCCTCCTGAAGATGAGGAAGAAGTGGAAGAAACACCAGATAAGCCCAAAAAGAAAAAAGCTAAAAAGGATAATGTATTTATGAAGAAACCAAAAGTAGATCCCAATGCTCCACCCACAGACAGAATACCATTGCCTGAATTGTAAGTTTGGACGGACTAAATGCAGTCCTTTATGGTGTATGTAGCTCTAGTAATCACACATAAATTTAAATGATTCATGAAACATACATATAATGTATAAATAAAATAAAAATATCAAACAGCCTCTTCATAATGATTTTATATAAGATTTGTGAAATTTAACTGCTTTCCATACATACAATATAATAAAAGTCTTAGTAGCTTTGAAAGCATATGTAAATCATATGTATGTATTGAAATAATGTTGCAGGAAAGAAACAGATAAAATAGAAAAAGGCAAAGCACTCAGGGAGGCATCTAAGCGAGTGCAATTGGGTCCGGAAACACTTCCCTCCATTTGCTTCTACACATTACTGAATAGTGGACACACCGCATTGTGTGCAGACATTTGTGACGACTCATCATTGCTTGCTGTTGGTTTTAATACCTCCAATATTAAGGTGGGACAATAAGTCTGACACAATGTAAAATACATAAAATCGTTTTTTAGAGATATCTAAATGAATTTAAATTATAATAAATTATAATACTACTTTAATATACATAAAACTGATAAATCACAAGTTAAAACTGAATGCCAATGAAATTATTAAAATTAACTGTAAATAATACAGTTTGTTTTAAAAAAAGTGTTTATTTTATGCCAATGACAGGTATGGACTCTGACATCAGTCAGGCTTCGGGGGATGAAATCTGTGGACAAATTGCAGGATATAGACAAGGAAGCAGGTAAATTTAACAAATTCTTTATTCTATGATATCATATTGTTTTATATTGTAATTTACATAGTAATACATAAATATAGATATATCAGTGATTGTAATGCATAATAATATTTAAGTAGTTGATATAGAAGGTTTGTTAAATAAATCATTAAACTTCTCACCTAGAAGATTTTTCTTCTCTTTTGTGCTCTTTATAAACCCTTAATAAATATGTTTATTTTTCTGTTTTTCAGGTGATGTCTTGGTTAGGATGATGGAAGAGAAAGACAGAGATACATGTCGCACTCTATTCGGTCACTGTGGGCCGGTCTATAAAGTTGCTTTTGATCCTTTCAAGACATTACTGCTGTCTTGTTCCGAGGATTCTACAAGTAAATATATCTACAGCAAATTTTACATAACAATTTTATTTACAAACTATTAATTATTATCAAAAAAGTTTTGTAACAAATGTTAATTCATTATATTTTCTATACTGATACCACCATGACAACATTCTTGTTCATCGATTGTTTTTTATTGTAATTTATATATTGCGATTTATTGTTATTAAAGATATTTATGTTTTTTGAAATGATCGGAAAATAATATTATTTAATATCAGTTCGTCTATGGTCGCTGCAATGCTGGACCTGTGTGGTTGTATACCGTGGTCACGTCTGGCCGGTATGGGACGTCCGATGGTCACCTCACGGACATTATTTTGCGTCCGCCTCACACGATCGCACGGCTCGTCTCTGGGCCACTGATCATCATCAGCCGTTGCGGATCTTTGCTGGACATCTTTCGGATGTTGATGTGAGTTATTTATTCATTTAAATAATATGTTTTTTGAGATACAGATATAATTTGAGTCTAGAATTTATTAATGAATAAAAATGTTTTACATTAATAGGAGTAAAACGTTCATTTAGAATAATAATAATGTTATAAGGGCATCTAATATTGATGAAGGCATCACGAAAATAACACACGAAAAATCGGCTATAATATAATTAGTAATTAATAATAGGCTATATATAAATTACTAGCTGATCCCAAAAAACTTCGTTTTCTCGGTAGTACCTAAATACAAATATGAAGCCCCCATGAATGGGATTGTAATGGTGATTTTTTGTGTGTCAGTGTTTGCAATTCCACCCAAACTCAAACTACGTGGCGACGGGATCCAGCGATCGCACTGTACGCGTCTGGGACTGTCTCACGGGGACACAACTACGTCTCATGACGGGTCACAAGGTAATGTCACAATACAATTTTTAGTTTTTTGAAACAATATTCGTTTTATTACATTATTCTGTTTTTTTAATTGTATATTATTCCCGTTAATATGTAATACATTGAATATCATCATAGTTTTAAAGTCTTGGAACGTCAAGTTATGTGACTATATTCTTCTTTTGGACTTAAATTCTATCCGGGTCAAGTTATGTCAAAATTTATTAGGTTTTTTTTTCAGCGTTCCATATTAACACTGTCATTTTCTGTGTGCGGACGTTGGCTTGCGTCGGGTGGTGGTAATGGTGAAGTGGTTGTTTGGGATTTATCTTCTGGTGCTCCAGCTGCTCATCTTCCTTTGCACCATACAGCACCGGTCACTGCCCTGGCCTTTAGTAGGGACGGAGCCTTACTGGCCTCAGGTATTAATATCTATTGTATTACGTACATACATAAACATGAATGTTGACTCTCAAACATTCAGAAAGAATACTAAATTGATTGAAGATGTTTTAAGGGGTTGGTCTCATTAAAGCAATTAAAAATAAGTCAATTTTATTAGATAATAAAATATCATTACGAAATGATTCAATTTCTTTATTTCTAATGTTTTGTTTTAATTCTTTATTCCAGTTTTGTGACTATTGTTCAAATAATTTTCAGGATCATTGGATTGTACAATAAAATTATGGGACTTTGCACTAATCACAGATGAAAGTGCGAATGATGAAAACATTGCCAGTTGTTTACCGCCAAAGGAAGAAAAGTTTTTGCTAAGATCATTTGCAACTAAAAACTCTCCTTTGAAGAATTTGCACTTCACAAGACGCAACCTTTTGTTAGCAGTGGGCTCATATGAAGGAAGTGCATAAATCAGAAAAATTGTCTATTTCATATAAATAAGTGTAATCAAAAAGGTGTATAAGGCAGTTTATTATATGTTCATAAAATTTGCATTAAATATGAGCGTTCAGATGTTATAAACTGTATCATTAAATTTAATATAGATTCATTTGCTCGAGCAATTTGTGCTTTCATAGCTTGTTTAAAATCTTCCTTAACTCCCTTATCAGCTCCTCTTGTCCCTATTCTTCTCTGTCCTAGATGTTGAGAATTAGGAAGAATATCTAACACAATGTTTTTTCCTTGTTCATTCCAAATATAACTAAATTCTTCTAAAATATCTATATGAATGATATAGGCTGAGAATAGTTGGTAGTGAAAGACACCCTTTTGCCTGATCACATCCAAAATATGTAAAAATACTGATTCTTCTTGAGGCCATCCAAGTTGCATGAGAACTAACATGTGACCATATGTAAGATCAGCAGTATTGCCTGTGTTAAGCAATATTCTAATTAATATGGAACAAAAGTAATGAACTATAGCAACTTTTGTGAGTGGCAAGAAATGTAAATGTCTATGTTTACCACCGACAATCAAATCTGTTTCTAAAACACCATCCATAGAAGGCAATTGAGGAAGAGTAGCCAGTATACTTTCAACGCAGCTTGTATAATTCTTTTGAAAGTAATATATTGAGACTCGTACAATGTTTGATTTTAAATTTGTGATATTAGATATCGGCATTGCTTCTTCATATAGGCCTCTGTACAGAGCTAATTCATCTGTAAATCCTTCCAACCAGGGCTTTGTTTGCAATTGAGCTGTAAGTTTCATAAATTCTCTTGAAATAATATCATTACTGTGTAATAGCTCCCAACAATTTGCAGCTGTTTGAAACTGATAGGCAGAAACACCAGTCACCTCAATATCGCCCTTCCTTCTCTTTGAAGGTGGCAATTCAGGATCAACCAAAGATTCAACAAGAATATGGTTTCCTTTTAAAGACTTGTATTCATACAATGACCTAAGAAAAAATGATAACCCACAGTATAATAATTGCCTGCAGTCCTCTGTACTTCGTAATGTTAGGAGTTTTTGTAAATAAGTTTCCCTATTCAAAGTATTGTTGTAATTTACCATGTATGGGTCCCAGGATAACTGCTTTCCTAATAGATCTAAAACACTAAAGAGTCGCTGCCATGGATCTGTGATATCATGCTCATTATCCTCATAAATATAAGTGTTATAGAAATCCATTGCTTTTACTACAAGTCGCTGCAGTAGCCTTGGTGATTCTAAAGAGCTTAAGAGTGGTAAAGTCTCTACAACTAGTAATCTAGCATATTTATTATCAGAGAAAAATTTGTCAGCATTAATTAATGTTTTCACTAGGCTGTCCACTCCAAGTTGGGGAAACTTTTTTAATAGTAGGACTAATAAACGACAATGCTCCATTGTGTCATCACTATTTTCAACACTTGTTTTCAGGATGGTTAATTGAATATCTGGGGATATTTTATCAAACATTTGACTTGAGAAACATGGTTCATTGGACTTTAAAGCATTTGCGATTAAGGATATTTCTGGTAGCAAATCTGTGAGATTTTGACCTGATGCCATTAATGAACTGAAACATTCTGCAGCTTCCTGTACATTACCAGATTGTTTTTCCATTAAATATGCTTCAAATTGAATCTTAAAATTAGTGGGAAACAATGTTTTGGCTGTTAACATCCATGCCTTAGCGGAGTAAATATTATGCTTTTGTGCTTCTTTTGCTTTCGATATTATATAATCTTCGTCACATTCATTGATATTTGTATCTATAGCTGGCATATTTACTAAGGTTAAATTTAAAATTTATTAAAGCAATCCTTCGTTTATTTATTATAAGATTAATACAGATTGATAAACAACGTAAGTGACATGACTATTGAGTATTGACATTTGACTAATCACTTAATTCGAAGCTAAGTGACATTCAACTTATTTTTCTACAGGATAGTTAAAAACATAAAAAATATTCTTAGAAATCAGAAACGAGAGATTTAAATTATCAATAATCAAACTAGCAGTCATGAAAATATAACCGACGCGTCCGAAGCTAGCTCAAAAAGTGTTCCCCTCCAGAAAAAGGGTGACCATCACGACGACCAGCTGCGCCTCTGAATTAATATCTAACAATATCGTATTGAAAAAGCGCAGAAAATAAACTAATAAAAACGCCCTTCACATCCAAACCAATATCTTCTTAAAGATTGTTATATAATATAGTTGGTATATAATAAGTCCATGTCCTTGCATTTTCTGTCAGTGTATTCGTTTTATATAGCACGTAAAACTAAGCCAGCTATGGAACATTGTCCAGGAGTATTTAGATACTCCTGGAAAAAGTTAAATCTCATCTAATCCCATCTAGCCTTTTTTAATATTATGCAAAACATGCTTTCTAAAAAAGCTGTAGCCATGTGTCACATTGGATAAAGATTGTTTTAATTGTTAATAAAGTAGTAAACATATAAATGATCAAACACAAAAAAATCAAGTTGATGATAAAATTAAATAACCTAATCCACTAAAACTGCTTCTCGGGCACTGGCATATAACAATCTTATAGTATCACAGTACCCTGCTCCACGTCTTGATCCTGTCACTATTACGTAAGCATCTCCGGCGCGCAAAATTCTTTTCGCTTTACAGTAATCAAGGGCAGCACGAATACGAGAATCTACCTCTAGTGACCAAGTATTTTTGACGGTTTCATAGTAATGCACAGCACGAACACCTCTCCAAAAACGTAGTTGTCTTGCTGTATGACACGCTCTTGTTACTGCTACTATTGGACAAGCGGGCTTAGCATGGGAAAGTATTTTTGCTGTGCGTCCAGAATTTGTGAGACAGATTATAACAACTGCTCTAGCACGCATAGCAAGCTCTACAGCGGTAACACCAACTGCTTTTGTGGGCTCTGCAAGAGAACTCTGCATAAGTTCCGTTAGACCATAAACTTTTGGTCTCCAATTAATCCTTTCTGCATGTCTACATACAACAGCTGCAGCAGCCACACAATTCTCGGCCATTTTTACTGCATCGTAGCTGGGCACCAACTTTTTCAAAGGCGAATCGTAGTGCAGATCAAGAGATAAAACGTCAGCACCATCCAGAACGATGTTGGCGATATCGTTTACACAGAGTGTAGGAATTTGCTCATTTAAAACTGCATTAAATATGCAGGGCTTTCCAATAGAATTACATTTGGCCAAAATAGATTTTTGGGCAATAAATATTTTTTCTACTGGTAAATCAGTGCTTAAAACACATCTATCAACGTATAATCCGTCAGACACAACTAATAAACTTTCTATATTATCTAATCCAAGAACAGTTTCAATACACGCGAAAACGAGAATATGTTTTCCCTTTTCAGCTAAAATATCTTTGACTATCCGAATATCTTGCGATGTCTGAGTATTAGTTACTAAAATGCCATCAATATCAGAAGCTATAGCAAACGCTATTTGCTCTTCCATGTGTTCGAATGGTTGTTCTAAAGATTCACCGTAAGACATAGATTCAATACTTTTATTTATTTTTTGAGTATTTACCTCGTGTGGTACTTTTGAAATATGAACTGCCATTTTTGCTCCAATTGTGCCACCAGCTACAATTGTACATTCGATAGAATCATCACCAATTTTCTCAACTACTAATTTTACCTTGCCTGATGTTATACAATCTATAAATATTACGTCACTGATTTGTAATTCGGTTAAATGGTCATATCCAACAAATAAACAATCAACAGTTCCGCATTCCCGCCAACAAGTATCGATGGTCAATCTTATCATATTGTTCTGCTTTAGTTCAATGGTTGTATTCGCCCCACCTTTCAGTTGTCCAGTGATTATGTCTGGACCTTTCACATCTACCAAGAGCGCTAAGGGGTAAACGTATTCTAATTCAGCACTATAATTGTATACAGCTTGTCTAATACTTTGTAGCAGTTGTGTACAAGCGACCGGTTCTAAATCGCGAATATTCAACCGAGCAACAGTCATTCCAGCAGCAATGAGTCTTTGTATAGTAGCAGGGTCTTTATTATTTATACCTATTTCACAAAGAATACCCGTTTGTAATTCTTCACATGGGTTCTCGTGTATATTTAATGTGCTATAATGTTTCATTAAAGATGGTTCAATAGAACGTTCTTTGTCTTTAGATGAAAGTAAAGCTTCCAATGGTATATGCCACGGCAAAGACATATTGATGGGTAATCAATTAAGTAAATATTTATTTAAAAATATCTTCAAAAAATACTATACTTCGTTTGTTTTAATTGACATTAAAAAACCATAGGTATCATTAATTGTGTAATATTGCCATTTATATGTAACAGGAATATAAAGCCCATAAACAGGCTTTTTTTAAACATATTTTAAAATAACCATATAATTCTTACTGTTGAATTAAACTTAGATTTCTCTTGGTTTTATTCAACAACAAATAAGATATCATTATATAAGTACATAACTTTCGTAAGGATTATTTTGTTAACCAAGAAATTACTTTACAAAAGAAACCTGGTTGTAAAATATATATATATACACTTGTAATGTGTGTGTGGTATGTGACACTTCTTGTCACATTTCTTGATTGTCATGTATTATAATGTGTCGTATAATTTTGTCGATTAAAACCATTATTATCATACGGTTTTATCTTATTTAACAATTTAATCGACAAAATTAATAAAAATGGAGAAATTTTTACGCCCGGAAAGGTTTGACGTTGACCCAAACAGTAATTCTTCCGCAAAGGAATGGGAGCATTGGAAACGGACGTTTGAAAATTTTATCCTGTCATGCGGAGACGAAGAGACCAAAGACGGATTTAAACTAATCCTATTAACAAATCATCTCTCCGCTTCAGTTTATTCATTCATTAGTGAGTGTACGAGCTATGACACTGCAATGAAGACACTTACCAACATATATGTAAAACAAAAAAATATAATATACGCTAGACATGTGCTAGCTACAAGAAAACAGCTAAGCGAAGAAAATATTAATTGTTATATGCGCGAACTAAGAGAATTAGCTAAAGAATGTCAATTTCTAAAAGTGGATGCCGAAACGAACAAGTCCGATAGTATTAGGGACGCGTTTATTGCTGGTATTAAATCGGATAAAATTCGCCAAAGATTACTTGAGAACCTCACTCTAACAGTTGATGAAGCGTACAATAAGGCGATATTGATGGAACAGGCTGAAACTAGCTCTAAGAGTTATTCTTCAATAAGCACTGTCCAAACGTCTCAAGATTACCAGAAATCACTGTCTGCTGCATCATATAAAAGAAAGTGTTACTTCTGTGGAGGATCTGTACATTCGAAAAAGAACTGTCCCGCGTTTAATGCCATCTGCCAGAATTGCAATAAAAAGGGACACTATGCAAATGTATGCCGAGCACCCAAACCTAACGCTGCCGTAATAACATGTGTAGAAAATGATGTCAATGAACTTGCATCTTGCATACTTGCAGCTTCTCCGGTCTCATTAAGAAAAGCTACAGTAACGGCTTTTATAAAAGGTATACGTGGTCAAGCATTGATCGATACTGGGAGTTCGATTAGCTTCATAGACGAAGATTTCTTCAAATTATGTGGTTTAAGGAAAAAGTTCTGTACACAAACTATAACAATGGCCTCAACTTCTTTTTCGTCTCAAGTAGAGGGGCAAACTTATACTACAGCAAAAATTGGTAATTTTAATTATCCAGGGATCAATTTACTTATAGTGAAGAATTTGTGTGCTGATCTTATTATAGGCCACGACATATTAGGTCAACACTCCTCTCTAGAGCTTACACTGGGAGGTTTGAAGGACCCAATTAAAATCTGCAGTGTTGACGCGGCCTCCGTACCAGCTGTTTCTCTATTTGCTAATGTTACTCCTGCATGTAAACCCATTGCTATCAAATCACGTAAATACAGTGAAGAAGATAAAAAGTTTATAGAAGCAGAAATAAACAAACTTTTAAAAAATGGCATAATTGAAGAGAGTACCTCTCCATGGAGGGCTCAAGTAATAATCAGCAAGACGGAAAATCATAAAAAACGCCTTGTAATTGATTATTCTAGAACTGTTAACAGATATACACAGCTCGACGCTTATCCTTTACCAAATATCGAAGAAATGGTCGCAACAATTTCTAAATATAGTATATTTAGTACCATAGATTTACAAAGTGCTTATCACCAAGTCTCAATATTACCTAAGGAACGTCACTTTACCGCTTTTGAAGCTTTAGGTAATTTATATCAATTTACACGAATACCATTTGGTGTCACCAACGGAGTTGCTAGTTTTCAAAGAACAATCGATTGGGTAATTCGACAAGAAAAATTGCAGGGAACTTACGCGTATTTAGACGATATAACAGTATGTGGCAATAATAAAGAGGAACACGATGGTAATTTGCAAAAGTTTATGATAGCCGCTGAAAAATATGGTCTTACTTTAAGTCGAGAAAAAAGTAAATTCTCACAGTCTTCTATTAATATATTAGGATATACCATAAGAGACCACGTAATAAAACCTGACGGTGAACGCCTACGACCACTTTTGAATTTACCTCCTCCGTCAGACTTGTCATCATTGAAAAGGATAATTGGAATGTTTGCGTATTACAGTAAATGGATACCAAATTTCTCGGAAAGAATCTATGCTCTCGCCCATACGCAAGAATTTCCGCTTAAAAAGGAATTGGTCGAAGCTTTTGAAGGACTCAAAACCAATATTGCTAGAGCGACGATTCACGCAATCGATCATAATTCACCATTCACTGTGGAGACAGATGCGTCAAATCATTCAATCGCAGCTACTTTGTCACAATCGGGACGACCCGTTGCATTTTTTTCAAGGATGCTTAATAATAGTGAACTAAACCACTCTGCAATCGAGAAAGAAGCTTATGCTATTGTAGAGTCACTAAGGAAATGGCGTCATTTTCTCATTGGCAAACCGTTTCGTCTGATTACTGACCAGCGATCTGTATCATTTATGTTTGACAATAAAGTAACAGGTAAAATTAAAAATGAAAAAATACAGCGCTGGCGATTAGAACTGGCGCCATACAAATATGACATCATATATCGTCCAGGAAATAGGAACGATGTCGCTGATGCTTTTTCGAGAATTTCTGCTACTATTTCAGTAAGGTTAGATAAATTGAAAAATTTACATGAAGGATTATGTCATCCCGGAATATTACGAATGCACCATTGGATTAAATCAAAAAACCTGCCATATTCTCTAGAAGAAATTAAAACTATGAATAACTCTTGTCGAATATGTTCAGAAGTAAAACCAAGATTCTATAGGCCGGATAATGATACTACTTTAATAAAAGCTACGTCACCCATGGATAGACTAAGCATTGATTTTAAAGGTCCCGTGCCCTCAAATACTAATAATAAATACGTATTGACGGTTATAGACGAATATTCACGATTTCCATTTGCATTTCCATGCGCCGATCTATCATCTGCGACAGTCATAAAACACTTAAACGAAATATTCATGGTATTCGGGTTTCCTTCCTACATTCATTCGGATCGCGGAACTGCTTTTATGTCAGCTGAAATTAAGCAGTTTTTGAATTCATGTGGAATATCATCTAGCAGAACCACTCCCTATAATCCAAGAGGGAATGGCCAAGTCGAGAGATTAAATGGTACTCTATGGAAAACAGTACAGCTAGCACTACGTTCTCGTCAAAAACCCATAGAAGATTGGGAACTAGTACTTCCTCAAGCGTTACATTCTATTAGATCGTTGTTATGCACAGCTACTAACTGTACGCCACACGAGCGGATGTTTACTCACACCAGGAGATCCTCTAATGGAGTATCCATACCTACATGGCTAACTGAGTCAAATCGTGTTCTTATGCGGAAATTTAATAGAGCAAATAAATATGAACCAGAAGTCGATGAAGTAACTTTATTACATGTCAATCCGGATTACTCTTATGTCCGCCTGCCTAATGGAAAGGAATCAACCGTTTCAAATCGACATTTAGCACCGTTAGGGCAGGATGGGCATATAGTTCTTGATGCTGATGGAATGTTAAATCAAAGCACAGAATATAACCGTGAAGATTTAAATGATTCTCATCAAATGTTTGACACTGAAGAGGTAACGGATACTGAAGGAGATGTGACACATTTAGATGATGTTCGAATAGATGAATCAAGTCTAAATCTGGAGGCTGAAACACGTAGACCACAAAGGGAGCATCGATTGCCGAATCGCCTCCGAGATTGTGTCTTAGACTAAAACTTTTTAGCATGGAAGAATGTGGTATGTGACACTTCTTGTCACATTTCTTGATTGTCATGTATTATAATGTGTCGTATAATTTTGTCGATTAAAACCATTATTATCATACGGTTTTATCTTATTTAACAGTGTGTCTAGTTGAAATGTATTGGACGAAAACGACGTATTTATTATTTAAAATGATTTTTATTTATGGTTACAAATGCACTTAACCAAGCAAGAGCAAATAGCATTGTCACTATCTGACAGATTCGTTCAACGTTTGCCCTATCGATAAGTTACTGCATCAAGCGGTAGCAGCATGATATTAAAAAACATAATTTTAAACCATAGAGTTTATAGTTTTAAAGCAAAAGCTTCAAAACTATAAACATTTTAAAACTTTACTAAAGAAAGCATGGAATCTGTGGTATAATTTTTAATCTATACCTGTGAGTTGCGACTACTGACTACAATCTACATACTTTTAAAAATTAAAAAAGTGAGTGTGAAAGAGCGAAGTGGCCTGACTGCGTGTCACGTTTATTCTTTTGAAGAATAATAAACGCGTTTGTATAATTTCCTATTGGTTTTCATTGTGGATTTATAATAGAATCAACTGTGGAAAAGTGGTGTCTTAATAAATCGAAGTGTGTGATAAAATTGTTTATGTGTTGATTTGCCAAGTTTTTAAAACAACTATTTCTTGTACTTGCCGTTTGTACTGTGCGACCGTGAAGGTTGAGAATGTTACGTCATTTAAAACTGTAGTGTTTGATATGAACTTATGTATTTCTTAACTATGTAGCAGTGCTTTTCTTCTTACTCGTCATTGATTTTGTGAAAAAGCAGAGTAAGTGGTTACTATTTTATTTGAGTCAAAAATCTTCTAGACCGGCTGCAACAAGATGCCGCCATGTTATTTAGTTTTACCACTGTCAGCCACTGATCGCAGTTTGTCCTGAAAGTTTTGATTAGGCGATTGTAAAGTCCGTTGGAAACAAAAAGTTTCATGCACGAATAAATAGATCATAGAAATTAGTTGTATCGCATTGAAGATTATGTGTCAAAACAAACCAATACATTTTTGCAGTCCATTTGTTTACTGCTTGATATTGACTGTCAATGTTATGACGTCATTGTTCTACTTGAACAATAATAAAATAGATTCTTTTAGCATTAAAATTAATGTTTAAAGGGGTTAGGCTTTTCTTATTTACAGTTATCAATTATATGTAATCTAGAGAACACTTTAATTATTATTTAGTTCACAATAATACAGAATCAAACAAGAGTTTAGGACTTCTTTTAACCTAAAGGTAATATTCTTATAAAATTAATTATTTCCTCTGTAGGTCTTTTGTTTTAAACTAAATACGATTTATTATATTATTCCTCAATATCCCCAACATCTTTTAATAAAATTGATCATAATAGTAGAGTTTAAAGGTGAATGTCTTTTACTTTACTTATATCACATTTTCTCTGTATCCCTCAGTGATTGTAGTTTTATTATTTTACTTTGTACATTTGAGCCTTAAATAACATATATATTAAACTATTTTATGCTAGTCCTGTCTTCTATAATGACCTTATGGTCAGGGTTTATAATACTTCATTTTATGCCTGGCTGGCATTCTGTGCTTACTTATTCAATACCTAACATATTACTGAATAATTTTTCTGTGGACTTGATTTACACATTGACAAATCATTTGCAACTGCCAATAGAAAATTTTTTATGCATACAGGTTTGACCAAGAGCAATAAATAGAGTCTGGAGGACATTTCAAAGGGGGAGTTATCATTGCAACTAAAATGGTTTTGAATATATGTATATTTCGATCTTTTGTTATATTTGGTATTCATACATTTATTATTATTTGTAAATCATTTAGAGTATAGTATAGTTGTTAATTTATGGTCTTATGTTCTTCTATTTTTTACTGGAGTCCCAAAATTAACAAGTATATTGTCTATGTATATATTTATCTTTTAAAATTCTTGTTATAGTTATATTATAAGGTATTGAATTCTAAATCTTAAGCCAACCAGAAGCCCATAATTATAATATTTTAAATTCATTTAACTGTTTTAACAAGTATTATTTTTAAAAAGCTGTCATTGTTATTATTTGGATAGGGATAAATACATTATTTAAATCCTTAACTTAGTAATTTTATGACTATATAATAAAATAACAGTCATCACTTATGACTAAAATTGATGATTTTGTTCTTTTAATAAAGTAAAGTATTATGAAGAACAAATCAATACTACACATAATATATTATATTGTTTATTTTTGGTATAAGTTTTTTCAGTATATACTTACATACAACTGAAACATTAGGTTAGATTTTCAATTTAACAAGACTAGCATGCAGTTAAATTAGTATAAACTTTATCAACAAATTAAATCTTTGTTACAGAAAGTTTTGCATTAAAGACACCCAATTAGACGGCAAACCACGGATCTTCAAGATAAGGCGCTGAATGGCGCCACGCACGTCAATGAAATATTTATGCAAGTCCTGGGTAACGAAAATGCTAGGTAAGTAAAATAGGATACAACTGTATACTTACTAAATACATAATTATCTATAATTAAATCAATGATAGTGAGGTACTATCATTGGTTTAATGTAATTTACATCTTCCACTCCTGCTCGCAAGTCTTGGTTCAACTCAGTTTTTGTTCAGTCCATCAGACTTCTATTATATTTTCTTTATTACTTTAAGCCCCGCTCGCTTAAATAATGTACAAATTTATGGCTTCTTTACCTAATGATACTTTCTAAGGATATAGGTATATTCAAGGAGTTCCCTATGTTTCATTGTCTATTTGTTCGACCCATTGCTTCTTTGCCATTTTGGGCTATTCCACTGTGTAACTCTTTTTCACCACCTCTTTGTGTAACGCGCTACGTGGCCTCTTTGTACGAACATTTTAGATTATCTGTTTGTTGCTTAATTTCGTGGTACATACATATTAGAAAATTTAGGAAAATCCATCTTATTCCCTGTCTTACTTAATTCGCTCATATTTATTATTAATTTGCATATAATAATTCCATTTTTTTTGTCTATTAAAGATTTGAATTAATTTTCAAGACAAACAGTCTTTCTATTTATTGACGTATCTGATAAATGATGGAGTGTAAAATATTAATTTATCAAGTCTTCATTGCAAATATACATTACAGTATTAAAACCCAAATTAGGTGAGCAAGTGGCGTTTTCACCATGGTAATATAGCTCCTTCTACAGCATCGGATACTCTTAACTCAATTCATTGATTGCAAGTAGATGGTATTCTATTGATATTAAGGTATTCATTTTATCTGTTCAATACACACTTTTAAGAGATTTTTCACTAAATCCGTGTATGCAATCTGTCCGTTCTCGGTAATTAAAGATCGCAATTGCACGGTACATCATAATTGCGGTACAATTGACTGCTAGAACACTATAAAGTTTTTACGGTGTTATTTAAAAAAGTATGCCTTCTAAAGTCTTTTTGGGGTGTGCACAGAATAGAAGCTTTCAGACAGGAATATTTTTCCAGAGATTACCATTTTTTTTTATTCGCTCGTAGTAATTTTATAGCCTCCTAATACACATTCAGTATGTGTATTAAATAAATAAATATGGTACTACGTATTACAAAATTAGCAAAAACAAACTATATATATATTTTTTGTTTTTTTTTTATTCCTGATATTCGAAATTACTAGCACCTTAATAAACCCAAGCGTGCTAGCAATTCAAAAATGTGGATAGGCAGACCTTTTTGAAAAACCTGCAAACGATCGATATATTTTTAATTAGAGCTGTTGCATTGATTTTGTATTTGTTATATAAAGATTCAATGTTGTGTGCTAAACAAACATTGTTTCTGATAATAATAAATAACTATATATTACAAGAAATGAATGCATAAATAGAAATATATAGAATACAAATCATAAGAAAACATTATTCAAAGCTGGATAAAGTAATCATAATCATAATGAATGATATTTATCAAATCTGTAAGTTTGTTGATATGGAAACGTACAAGGAGATTGAAATTAGTACATGAAAATTAGGGGTATTCTTCAAGTGTACATTATGTAGTTGGGTTGTGACGGCGGCGCCGCGACGGCAGCGCGCTGGGCGGTTTCCATGGCGACGGGGCTGATCGCCGGCGAGCGGAGGAGCCGCCGTTTGCGATCAATCCCGCGCCAAGGAAACCCGCACCCTCCACACGCGCACACTTCTCGCGCATTTTACTGAACAATATGACGCTGTATCATATCTTTACTAGATAGAGATTTTATTAAATAATTATAAAGTTGCACACCTCAATTGATTTGAAACAATCTGTGACAGCTTGTGTAATCTTGTAGCGAGTAAAATACGCGAAGCGTCATTGTTGATGGAGTTTTTCAAATTTCATAATTGCTGATACGCATAAATGGCCTTTAAAAATTGTTGAGTATTGCACTTAAATGTCCTATCAAATGTCTTGAGATTTCTAATTGTGTGATAGGTTTTCTAGGATTTGCGTAACACGTCACAAACACAATATTATTATAAAAATTAATACAACATTTCAAAGGTACAATTTTTGATCGAGTCCTCCAAAGGTTTTAATGGATACATTAATTGTTTAAAATCTATTTAGAACAAGAAACCTGTGTACAAGATTGTTTTGTCTTAGATGAAACGTGTCGAGCTTAAGGTTCGTTTGAAGTTTATTGATATGATTTCAGGGTGGAGGGCAATGACATTTAGAAAGGTTGTAAGCCGAGGATGTGGGGGGGGGGGGGTTGGGTGAACTGAATGACTACTATCTCTAACACATTAACTATGCCCAATATACATAAAACCATATCGGTAATGAGTGGGGTTTAAGGGAATGAAATATGACCTTGACCCCAGAGCAATAGGCCTAACCTGCCTCAAAAGACTTAGGTGAAAACTCGCCGGTCGATAGTTATACGCAGCCTCCGCGCAGGCGCTCTCTCGCCCGTCCATCGATCCGCCCGCCCACGTGACGCAACGCATTTGCGAGGATTCCTTTCACTGCTCAAAACTCTTACTTGCATTCTACGTATTGTAATAAAATTTAATGAAAGCTTCACCTACAATATGAGTACACCAACTTATGTAACGAAATTCTGACAATATGGTATAAAAAAGTCTATATCTACGTTGATCTCACAAAGCCTTTACATAAATAATACGATTAATTACTACGCATTTTAATATGCTATTTATTAGGAATTAACCATGAAAATATTTGTTTCTTATTTTGTTTCATAACTCATTTAAACGTTCTAAAAAAATAATATCAGAGATAATTTTCTACCTTGCCCTGTGGTTTGTTTCACATGTGTGAGAGGATAAAAACTAAGAACATACTACAACATTTTGCGTCCTGGCTAGACTTTATATAATAATTATTCTTAAATTTGGTTGAATTACAAGACTCTTAAACCAAGTTTCGCAATCATTGTAGACCAGACGGTCTTTGTAACACAACGCGTCTTTATAAAAGAAATTAAAAACTGTCTCAATGAAACTTTGACCATCCAACGCTTGTCATAAATTCAAGAAAAAATAATCATACGAAAATATATTACTTGTCACTGCTGAAAAAAATGAAGTATGTACAGTCAACAGATATAACGACATTGAAGGGACCGTTGCCGACGTTATATCCGATAGTCGTTATAAGCAATACAGTCATAGACACAAGTAGTTATATCATCATAGTTATCTATCTAGTATTCTAGTAGTAGTAGTAGCATAAGTCTCAATTTTATTATTTTGTCTCAAGTTCCCATTTAATTGTCTTATGTGTAAACCTAGTTTTATGATCTCATAAATTTATTGTTTTAAATGTATATGACTTTATACGATTAGCACATAAGATGTCCGGGGACAGATATAATAAAAAAAAGTATAGATCATGTATGAAAACGGATTAGAAAAGAAATTTAAAAAAGAATACCAAATGTACTTAGCTCCTTACGTGGTATAAAAATGTGTTCACGAGTTTTTAAGTAATCGCTCATTTCGGTCTGTCTTTTTTAGCCCAGTCTCAAATATTTTTAGCATTTTACGTTTCATACGCCTCAAGGTATCAGTATCAAACTGTTCGTTAAAGGAAACACTTTTTTTTTGCAAAACTGTTGCAGCGTTAAGAGCTTCGGAAATAGTTGTTGACTTTTGCTGAGACAAGGAGCGGGGTTGGTCGTTATAGCCGATGAATATCGATAAAGTTTCGCCGTTATAAGCGATATGTCGCTGTATCCGTTGTTGTTATAAGCGGTTTGTTAACTGAATAGTTTACTTGGAATTCGGACGTGACCATAATCTCGCTGTTATAATCGATAGGTCGTTGTAAACGATGTCGTTATAAACGGTTTCGACTGTAATTTTAATACATTGCATACAATTTGATATAAAATAAGGTGATGTTTAGTTGTGCAACTCGTCAACAACCATTGTAACATTGACGGCTCTATTACGGTGAATTGTTACGTAACATTTTCCTGTTTAAGGATTTAGTAGTCAAGTTATACTTGACCAAATAAAAATATTTTCATTCATGATCAAACATTGTTAGATTTGGGAGAATTGAAACAATTGCAGATACTAGAACGGTGATCGCTAAGCGTACCCTATATGGATAAGTGGGGCCTCTTAGAATGAATATTACGCAATTTTGTTAAGTCATTACTTGACTCATTCCTCATAAAATTGCTTGAAACTCTCAAGGGGATCTACCTTATCAACTCGGTGTGGCTGTGATGATATTATAACTATGTTACAAGAATAATTACTGGTAATGAAAGCAATATTAACTTTCATTATCTGTCGGATTACGCGAAGAAACTCAATCGTGATCGTTCTCAAGGATTGAAAGTAAACAAGTAAACGTTATAATTTACGTAAGCATTTTATTAAATGTATTTAGCTATCAATAGGGATCATATCAGTAGGGATTTACTACACATTAAGAGAGCTATGCTATCTTATAAAGATCTGATTCGTTGGTTCTTTCACGAGTTCTTTCACGAGTTTGGTGTTCCCTGCGGCTTTCACCTCGTGTTGTTCTATTCGCCCTTTAATTTCTCAATAAATAGACTTTTCAACCCAATTTATTTTTTATTTCAATTCGAACTATGTAGTTATAAAAAAAACAAATCAACGAACAGCGTTATAGATATTAATTTCATCCGAGTCAAGTATGATCATGTCTCGGTTTGAAATCCCAGATGAGGCTGAAAATTAAAATAAGCCGCGGCGATTCATTCTGCGATCATATTCTGTAAAACATCACTGGTCTCATATTTTTTTAATTAAAATAATTATTTATTAATATTTAACATAGTTTGACGAGTATGTGGTCAATTATAGTGGAATTTATTTAAAAAAACTTGCCTCTCAATTACTCGCGTGTGCAAAAGCAAGCCGGCGTGCAGCTTTAAAGATACTTAGTCTTCGATAAAATACTATGTAAGACTGAGTCGTGGATTTTTCAACAGATGTTAATTGAGATTTTTGTAGTACCTATTGATATTTAGATAACAAAACAGTAGCTCAACAAGTATGACACATAATATCTGCCACCTTGGTCGTGATACTTATATCCTTAAGCCCTTATTTGCAATTGCTTCAGTGAGATGACCTACTTGTCTATCTAAAACTTATTCCGTATAATATAATGAGCAATACGTTTCGCGGTAAATAACGAAACTTTGGATTTTCCAATTAAATGATTTGTCGTCGTGTGTTTTGTAATTTATTGATGACGTGGAACATTTTCATGTATTGTGTCAATAGAAATTAACCATTTACATATCTGCTTCACTCGCCTACAAAATTGTGTTCACAATATGATTACTAAATATTCTTAGAGGTTCAATAAAGCCATTTTGTTACCATGCAGCACGTAATAATGAGAAATGTTTAAAATTCGAACCGTACAGCCAATGATTAGTGTGTTTGTGTTGCGATGCGTACGGGCATAAACAATGAGTTGTTGCAATAGGTGTTAGAACGGGTAGAGGGAAGCGATGAGCAGTGAACAGCGTTGGCGGCGGCGAAGCGGAATTAGAATGAAGTGCGGTGCGCGGCCGTGTGCGTCGTCATTGCCGTGACCCACTGACACACATCGACGGGGCCGCGACGCCGCCCGCCGCCCGCCGCCTGCACCGATATCTGCACATGACGCGCGCCTGCCTTCCTCTACAATGAGACTTCTTCACTTGTATTCATATTTTGCTTCACCTTCTTTAGTCCAATGCGTGAATAGTGCAGCTCCATTCGCAAAAAAAAAAACAGTTTAGAAATGTATTTAAACTTTGGATAACTGAATTTTTTTTATAGTTGAAATATAATTAAGCCCGGCACATTTGTAATTAAATGTTATTGCCTATTCATAATTATTCGCACAATTAAGCCTAAATCGGGCAATATCACTAAAATGAGTTATGCAATCGGTGACCTTGTTATCTAAATTGTGCACTTGACACGAATACTGTTCCATTTCACTTTCATGTCTATACAGTGTAATACACAGCTATCGCGAAGTTATCTTCGTGTCCGCTTGCCCACGATAAATGTGTTTATCTGGATTGCTCATTTACGTTCATCATGCTCAATGTAATTCACTTTCTATACTTGTAAAAAAATATAGATTGACGACAGCCATTTGTTTAAACAAGTACAAACTGATCATGTTTTTATAGAATTGGTATTGTTAAAGTATTGAATTTATATAGTAAAGCCAAATGCAATGAGCTTAGGTTGATGAATCCGAGCTAATCCATATCATTCCTAATACAGCCATGTAAATCTTGTTTGATGTCAACCGTCAACCTTCTGGGTTCTACCTCGCTATACTTGCTAAGTCGGATCGGTGAGTGAGATGGCGGATCGCGCCGCCGCCGCCGTGCGAAATGTACGACAAGGATGTATGTATATGCGTGTCTCGTCTTTCAGTTGACTTTCATCGTCGTTTTGTGGCGAACGTTTCGCGCGACCGCCGTCGATAGCAAATTGCATTATTTTATTAGCTGCGTAATTAAGTTTGTGCTGATTTTTCGTTGGTAAACATTTGGAGGTTTTAACGTTAGTAAGATATGTAACAGGCGTTAATCGATGTTATTTATTAACAAATAAGTTGTTAACTGGAAAAAATTAAGCGTCGCGACGTTCGTGGCGCAATGCAGTGTGTGTTTGGGTACGAATTGAAATTGTGTATAGAGTTGATATTCGTTGACTTGGCTGACAGTGGAGGCAGTGTCCAATTTATGTGTGGCTGGTAGCAATGTTGCCTATGCTCCAGACGGAAACCCTTCTCTTCAACAACGTGAGTCACTCTGACGGTGCCCCGCCGGCAGCCACCCTGCCGCCTTCAATGACACCAGATTCAGAGGTTGAAGAGCTAGTTGATATATTCTTCGACATTGATGTTGCTGTCAACACGTTCTCAAGGTTGGTCTTGGTCAAGAGAGTGGGTTCGGTCATTTAATGTGGAATTCCTTAAAATGATATATCTACTCAAATAAGGAAATCTTCATACTATGTGTACTATGAATCGTTTATGTACATATCTAGGAGATGTTAACAATGCAATATTTTGCAGATATGCGTAATCAGCTAATTCAACTTAAGTATGTTAAGAAAGAGTTAAGATCAATAACTTTTAATACGTGGGTAGTTAATACGTTGTGCTATAGAAATGAGATATTAAAACGATGTTATCATATATTTACCTACGCATTAAGATCATTTGCAGCAATGTAATGTAATTGCTTTTTATTGTAGAAAATGTATTCAATAATTCAATTTATTCAATATAATAATTAAACATTAATAACAAAATCTGAAGGCAAACATTAAGTACATTTATCTTGAATGATTTGTACTGTTTTTCATTTTGGTATTGAAATTTGTTTGAGTGAATGTTACATAACATATATCTTTATATTTAGATATACATATATCTTTACAATCTCTTTATACAATTAAACATATCCAAGAATAACGTATCTTATATTATAAAAACAGCAGCCCTGATTATATATGTAGAAAAACATGGTATACGCTTGATTACTTTCAATTCTCGTCAACTGTATTGAATTCTTTATTGTTTTTTTTTGAAATATAATGCACATACATTTACGATCGATATTTAACTTCCGTGTTTTAAAGTTAAATTGTATTGTATTAGATCTCTCATAATATTGGCAATAGAAAAACCTCTGGGTAAGAATAACCTCCTTTTTCTCACCATGAAAACGGGCGTTTTTAATGTATCATTTATCTATCATCTAAGACATTTCTCTTCTTATATTTGATTCTTGCCTTCAAATCCGAGAAATGCTCTTCATGTGTCGTTCGCGTCTCGTTTACAGTTATTCTTTGTCGGCCGTTCAGTCTCCAACTGAAAACTTTCGAGTTATATACAACTACATACTACTAAAAATGTTGCTTAGAAACACGTGGCCGGCGAATTTTCAGTTAAAACTTAATAACGATTGCTCATAAGTGAAATTGATACGCTGTAAATACTCTTTTTTTTATTATTAAATGAAATATTATTTTATTCTAGTATATATTTTGATTTGAATGTAGAAATTTACTTAATGCCCCTAAATGTTGGCTGGCATGTTTCATTGTCTATTGTAACATTGTGGTAAACCATCCCCAAGGCATATACTACATAATGTATGTTTGTGTTGCGTTTATGATTTAATATGATAATGGGGGGGGGGGTTTGAAAAAGGGTTGATCGCATGCCCGATGCCGTCATGTTGCGGGCGAGGTCCATGACGACGGGCATGTTGAGTAACAATTGAAAAAGCGAAATCTTCGATCGCGTAACACCTTCAATACTTATAAACTTTCACTGATTCGGTGTCAGTTTTAATTTTAAATAAGCTGCGTTGACTAGGCTGTGCTGTCGCGTTTTCTTTTTGTGTTGAAGTTACGTTAATAAGTAGGTTCTGTCTGTGAATGCGTTGAACACCGCGTGGTGAGTTGGACGCCCTTTAAGTACAGTTTTTCGTATTTTGTTGGAGCACCTATTTCTGGTCACGCTTGTGGCACGTTGTTATTCCAAACATTATTATTTCAAGGTTGCGCGTCCGTCGCGGTGAGGTTGCGTTGTGGGGCTCCTCGGCGGCAACCGCTCTATCTCTGTCCCTTTTTCGCATCAATCATTCACTGGTCGAAACATCGATTGGAATTAAGATATAAACTAGTTTGAATTTTTAACAACGTTCGTGTAACAATTAATATATTAAAAAATTTGCGATTATTTGTTTTTGTACATGAATTATGTTTAAAACACGACCTGAACGTTTTCGCATACGTACTGCGTTATGATTATGACTCATACAATATTGTACACAATACAAGTTATACGAAGGTTTAATTGATGCTTAGGTATGTGCCGTTTAAGGGACCATTTCCTATATACATACTCAATGTAATATAATAACATGTTTTATATGTAAATTTCTTAATATCCGCCTGAATTCTCTACTTAGGATCAGCTATCAATGCCTTTTTAACCGCGAAATGATTTGTTTATTTTGTGGCAACGGCAGATATTGATAATTTATTATAATTCAAGTTGTGCGCCGCGATATCATTCACTTAGGTACTTTAATCGTTCAAGGTCAATAGATTTGGGGCAAGCGTTTGAATCATACAAAAATGTGTGAGTTTAATGCGTTCATTGAATACGGGTTCTTGTTACTGCATTGAAGGTGTGAGGTTCATTCCATTGAATCATGAAACATCATCTGAACTAGACACTAGAGGTCGCTTTAATAATAGATGATTTGTTTGCTGTCTGTGTAGAGTCGAATCCTGTGACCTCCAAGCGGGAGACACATGGAGGGGCGTGCAGGGCAAGATGAGCGTGACAGCGCCGGGCAAGAAGATCAGAAAAAAGTCTGGCAATCAGCCCCAATCTCAAATGTACGTATCTTGACGATTGGAAGCAAAGATTCCACGAGATCACTTTCGACTTTCGGTTAATATTATTATTGATATACGGCTTGGAATTGAAGAAATTCAATTAATATTGGCAACTCTCGTCGTCTTCACTTATAAGTAATGATCTGCGACACGCTTAGATCAATTTTCACTTTTAATTTCATTCTTACATGTGTTTGATTTGCATCGTGTTTTATCGTTGATAGTTTTTCTTACCGTCGCGTATAAAAGATATACCTTAAAATATAAATAAAAACAACAAATCTCAAGTACATTTTTTAAAACAAATTACACAATGATTTCATAGTATGACATTGTTACGATGTTACTAATGAATTCTACAAGAAAAAGCATTTTGACGAACTTTGGAAACGCTGGATTCAATTATTACCATTATAAAATACCTGGGAATACATTGTATGATTGTTATTTGTACTCATAAAATATATAATCAAGAAAAAAATTAACCATCTTTTCTGTGTAACTTACATTGTTTCGAGAAGTGCATCATATATATTTTATCAATCCATTACCTTGTACGTTTTCGTTAACCTTTGGTGTTTTATCTTTGCTTTTGTATCAATTAATTTATTAATATTGATTTCTCGAAGTGCCTCTTAGCGTATATGCTGTTTTATTTATGATTTATAATCCTTAAATCAACGAAGAAATGTATTCAGTAGATCACACTGCCTTTAATGGGATGTGCTGAAAGTAGTTATGTCTATTGAAATATGTTACAAATATATATTAAAAGATAGCTTGAAGCAAACTGCAAAAAATATTTAACTTACTTGACCGAACATCTAAACATTTAACAACCTGTAGGCTTGATTTTTACCTCCCTAAGTTGTAAACAGAATGAAACATTTTAATGGCTCTAGTTTTCTATTATCAGTCAATATCATTCATTTCTATAAACGTCTCTTTCAGAAATAAGTGCTTCAACGAGAAGCGTCGCCGTGAGCTGGAGAACGAAGTTATAAACCAGCTTGAAGAGCTGTTGCACACGTGCCTGGCGGAGGTGCGGCAGCCAGACAAGAACGGCATCGTTCGCGAGGCCACCCGCCAGATTTCTGAGGTGCTGAGTCGTCGTCAGGCGTGCCCTACTGATTGTCCATTGCGATCGACGCCAGCGCGATCGCCACTACAGGCTGGCGAGGTCAGCTCCACGCAGCAGCAGCCAGCGCATCACTACACCGAGATTAGTACCCTAATAGAGGTAAAACTTATTTTCTTGTAATCAATATAGTAGTGCCGTTCAATATTTATGATGTTTAAGATTATGGTTTAGACTGAGGCTACACCTCTGTGTAATTAAATGTAAATTAATCTAGACTGAAATGAAGGCTGTCATAAAGTGTTCTGATTACTAGATCAGAAGTTAGCCCCACTTGTTTGCCATTTCTGTTATTGTGTATGAAATGTTGTGAATACGAAATTCTTATCTTTTGGTGCATTACTCGTGAATTATGTTATAGAATTGATTTAATACGATAATGTACAAATTTGTCAACATGAACGCATCGATTTTCCATTCAATTTGCATAGAGCCCTATTCGCAAATTGCACTTGCGTTTAGGTCCCAAAGGTCCACAAAAATAGCTTAACATTATGGCCTTCACGCCTGAATGCGTGAAATGATTCTCTTGCCGACGCAATTTTGTTAAAACGATGGGAAGAAAATTTATTCAGCTTTTTGAGATTTGTGTGTGTTTAAAAGATAACTTTTCCTGTTCAAATATACGTAGCATACTGATTGTCGTATAATATGCACTTGTGAATATGACAAGCATTTAGAGGGGAAACATAATTAATTTTGTTCTATTAATCAATCAAAGTGACTGTGTAAACAGATAATATTGCTTAGATATGACTCAATGATTCTTCCATGATGAAATGCTAATGGCTATCAACACTTTTAGTACTTTCAAATGTCTTTTTTATATGTTTGAAGTGATGCTATGATTTATTTGCTTGTGAAAGGCACAATTTGGAAAAATGTAAAGTATTTGTAGCTCATTTTAAAGTCTGCTTTTATTGTCTAGATCACGACGATTTAATTAATATAACATATTTTTAGGATGTCTTACAATAAAAATTGATATATGTTTAGAAATATACATAGTTTCTTCTTGAATTTTCAGGCGGTGAAGCACTACACAAGTGTGCTGGGGTTGATTTTAATGGAAATTAACTGTAAAGGGGAGATTGAATGTGTGACTGAAAATATAAAAGAATTGATACTCGTGGAACGCACAGAGCTGTACAAGAAATCAATATTCTCTTTATTACACGCCGAAGATCACGCCAAACTGAGACCGCTGCTGAGGAACATTCAGACTTTCACTTGGGGACCAACGGATCCTGAAAAGTATCAAAATATACAGGCACGGTTCCTGGTCAAGGACTCCACTGCGACTGATGGTAACAGGTAATAACACAGTGGCCTTTGAATTCATAAAATAGAAGAGATGACTGTTATTTCTTTCATGTTTTTACATTCCTATGTTGAATCAGTTTAAAATTGATATTTTGATTGTTTTGTAATATAGGAAATGTCACCTATTGGTATTTTGACATTTCCTTACTTACTTACTTACAAGACCTGTTTTTAAATTTGTGTAAGTTTTGTAATGTATGCAGGTTAATACTCGAACTGCAACCATATACTGTTGTAATATGCGTTATCAGTGTGAGTAGGTATTTTGTAAGCAATAAATGTAATCTGTCGTGACAATGAATTGATAAAATTCATATTGAAATAGTATATATCGGGATATTTAATAGCCGTTTGTTCATAAATCTAAATTAATATATATATCTGTTGAAATTTTTAACAGAATAAAAATTATTAGGTGTCATCTGTGAATAATTTTAAATATTAAATGAAACGTTTAACCTAACATGGTGTTACAATCAAACATAAAAGTAAGTGGTTAAACAGAAGAGTTTATGGTCCACCATGGTGATGCTTCTGTGTGATGGTCTCAGGTTGGCGGAGTGCGTGATCCACGCGGCGGCGGTGCGCGCGTCGCCGGCGGAGGAGGCCGGCTCCGTCATGTGCGTCATCCGGCGCTGCGACCCCGCCGCCCCCGCGCCGCCCCGCCCCGCCATCGTCTTCAGACTCGATTGCGCCTTCACCGTTCTCTGTAAGTTTGGATCCTTGGTTCAACTTACCCCTCCCCCCACTTCCATCTGCACGCGTGACACGATGGTTTATGTTCCAGCTTGTGATCTCTCCTTGGTCGAGAACTGCATCAGCTCTTCCCTCTCTCTCGTGGGCACTCGCTATTTGGAATTAGTCGAGAGCGGGGACCGCGCCCGCGTGTCGGCGCACTTGCAGGAAGTGGTGTGCCGCAGCGGCGGGCTGCTGGTCAGCGAGCCCTACGCGCTGCGTCTGGGCACCGACGGCCCACGCTTCAGAGTAAGCGCCCAGTCGCGCCTGTTCCCCACGGCCGGTGAGCCCGACTTCATCATGTCCACCAACACCGTCGTCGGCGACGAGGACAATTTATTGGATGTCGCGAGACCTCCCCTCGGCGGGCCACTCATGACGTCCGTCATCAACGGTGATCCCTCTGCACCCCCGCGGTACCGCTCGCCGGTCGAGCCAAATCCAGGGTCTGAGCAGCAGTTCTCGATGAACGACTTTGACCTGGACCCGTGGGGTCCGACATTTGCGATGAGCGATGTTTCCGGTGAGAACGCCAAAGAGCGCAAGGATCACGCTGAGGACACCGGGGCCCCACTTACGCCCCGCGCCCCTTCTACCCCGGGGGAGGGACCGCCGACGCCTCGCACGCCCCCCACCCCTCTGACACCTCATCCGGCACCTCTACCGGAAAAGCCGAATAGATTGCGGACGTTGCTCAGCTCAAAGAAGACCAACGACCCCATCTTGAAGGACCTGTTGAACCAGAAGGACGAGGAGGGTGGCGGTGGGGACTCGTCGGGACCTCACACACCCCATACGCCTCTAACACCGCACACGCCGCATACACCCGCCTCGGCACTGTCGCCGCTGCATTCAGCGCAGCCCCAGCCGCGCCATCCACAGCAGCATCATGGCCATCAGCCACCCTCCTCACACTCCGCCCAGCATCCGACACACCACAATAATCAGATGTTAAAGGTATGTGTGTGTTCTGTTTGAAAAGATTCTATTGATTATTTCCTAAGAGCAAAACAAATTGTCAAGACTTGACTGGCAAATTAAGATGCATTAAATTCCTCAGCTATTGAACGACAAGTCAGATGACGACGGCGAAGATCGGAATCGCAGCTCAAGCGCACTCTTATCACAGCTGTTAGCTGGTGGCCCTGGGGGCGGAAGCAGTAGCAGTGGGGGCAATGGGGGTCGACATGAAAATGAATTGTACTTGGAACGCATTGCGGGCATTAAACGCAAGTTTGATGAATCAAAAGCAACCGGTACTAACCCGAAGAGGGCCACTCCCGAACACCAACAGGTATCTAAAACATATATTAGTTTATCTTTAGATTTACTATGTGCGACTTGTAAATGTAGAGTACAGTAATACATTGAGCAGTTTGCATGTTACTTAGGTATAGGAACAAACTATCTCACCCTGTCTTGGGAACTAATTGTTATGAAACACATTTTAGTAGTCGTAATGTTTAAATCCAGAGAACTGAAGCGATCGCTACGCAGGTCACATCGTCGGCAGCGGGCAGCAGCACGAGCAGTAGCGTCGGGAGCCCCGCGAGCAGCGGCAAGAGTGAGCTCTGCCTGAAGAACCAGATATTGGTGTCGCTGCTCGCTCGGCAACAGACAACACCCCCTACTCCCCTGCCCCTTCACCCCGTCAGGGCCTTCCCCCCGCGGCCTCGCCCCCCGCACCCCGCCCACGCGCCTAGGCAGCATCCGCACACGCTCTCTAATATGCTGCTGGCTGCCAAGTGAGTTCCATTTTTAAATTTGTATTGTCTAAACGAGTTCTATTTTCGAATGTGGATAAAATTATTGGATTAAAACGTCTCGTACATTATATACTCGATAGTACATTGTCTATGGCTTGACTTAATAAGTTTACATTGATTGATTCAGTCGCAAGACTGCATACAATTATTTCTATAGACTACCTCCACCTGTATCGTAGCTACGTTCATAATGCCAACATTAAGAGAGATATATGAGACATTTAATAACTGATGATTAAAACTAAAAAGGACCATAACACACAGTACAATACATGTCTTTCTATAACAAGAGCATAATATTTTCAGTAGCCGCGGTGGGAACATGAATGGCGGTGTGGGTAGCCCAGGGGGCGAGACTGGGGGTCCTCAGAGCCACCTGCAGTTGGTTCTTCAAGGGGCCCGTGGGGCATACCCGCCGCCCCCTTCGCACCCTTCCCCGCTGCATTACGCCGCACCCGCCCCGCATCATGGATATAATGCGCCGTAAGTATTTATATGAGGTATAGAAAATATGAATATTGATTTATCCGTGATATTAAATGTAGAGAGTAAAATCGTTAAATGGAGAGAGGAAATATCTGAATGGGATACAAGCTAAACCAGCCAAAGCCAATTGATTTCGACGCTTTACAGACTTTCTCGTTAAATCGAGTGACGTGAAATTGTATATATCTGTTATCAGCTGTACAACCTAAAAGGAAAATAATTGAATGGCGCTCCATATTTTATCATGTTGTTTGTTGCCTGGAAGAGCTTATTAGCTGTAAGGCCGCCCGTTGCTATCACATGTACTAACATTTTCTCACAATTTGTGCAAATAAGTGAAAATAATTTTCCTATATTTAGCTACTAGCTAGTACCTAATTAATTAACATGATTTCAATAATTTTATTCAAAATATTGATATAAAAACCATCGAGGTACAAGTGCTACTAACAAATTAAATAACCAAATCTGTTAAAACGGTCATAAGAAATTGTATCGTACTTTGTAATGGCCGAGGTCGCGACCTTGTTAAGAAATTTGTTACAAGCTACTAAACTAACGTTGTGTTACTTTATAAATTGTAAAAACAAATTTAAAAAAAAACAATTACAAGTTCCAACAAGCAACCTTTGCAAAAGGTTTATGAATATCAGAAATTTATTCAAAACAATTTTTCGTGATTTGTTAGAAGACTAAAATGCGCATTCCTCGTTTCCCCCCTTAAACGCGTTCCAATTATTGTAAAAGTGGCAGATCTTAGGTATTTTTCCACCGAGGTTAAACATACTATATGTATACATAACACAAAAGTAGGGCTTCGCCTCTGCTAAATATGAGGACATGATGGGCAATATAAGATTTGGCCACAGGTGTTCTATAGGCCTTCGCTAGTTGCCCAAAAAAGAAATTAAGCCCTTCGGGACTGAATGTTGACCCTGAGTCGTTTAAGTCTAGCCTCTAAGTGCTTAGCTAAAAGACAATAGATCCATTCCATGGAAATCAATGTACTGTAACAGTATACTTCTGTCTTTTTCTATCAAGTTGTGTCAACGCTGCGATAGAAGAGATGAGTGTTGTAATAATACGTTTGAGACATTCAATGAATATTGTATTTTGGTGTCAATATAATTTCAATTTGCTTCCAACGATTAAACAGAAAAAAATACACAGCGTTATAGCACCAAGGCCGAATTACTGAATTAACGTTCGCTATTTTAATTTGTGTATTAATTAATTCTATTGTGATAGCAGCACGCACATCTATTTAAATTTATTTCTATGCGATGCTAATCGGGTGCTCGTTGCGTTGCCGGGCGCGGCGAGATTCGTATCTGTGGGAATAAATATATATTTTTATGTATGTGGGCCTTTTATTGTTTTTGAAAAGATGATTTAAAATAATTAAAACGGTGGTCCTCCTTGGTAGGCGCGCATAAAAAAAGGAAGCTCGAAAAATGTTTAACTCTTTCCTTAAGGGCAAAAGCGCTGATTAAATACTAGATGTATATGGGAGGCGTGTTGTCTTTTTTGACTCGCACGCATCTATGTTATGTTATAAAAAAAACTTTATTTTCTTTAGTCTTCTTGAGTATATTGAATCAATAGTAGCAAGAAATATATGTTAATTGAAAAGCACACAAACATTTAAGTTTATATAAAAGAGGTGAACTTGTACTTATAACTCATTATTCCCTGACAAAAGCACGTGTTGTCTACGACTTGTTAATCTTCTATGTTAACCACTGTTTAATAATTGGACAATACTTAATGGGGTATTTGTGAGTTTAAAAGTAGTTATTTGTCACTTAGTGGCTGTAAAAAAAACACAATTATTAAGAGTTTAGTTTTTTTTATTATTAGTTTCTTTACCGCTACGACTTGCGGACCTTCAAAAATAGAGCGTTCCTCTTTCTCAAATGCCGGCAACTCAGTCGTTACCCTCCAGGTGTTGCAGGTGTCCATGGGTGGCGTTTAGCACATCATTCGAAGTGACCCAACCGCCTGCTCGTTTACCTCCTCTTACATAAAAATAAATACATATACATATAGTATCTTCCACGCCTATTTTTGTAATAATTAACTTGTTCTCTTTTTTTTAATTCATATTTTTCTGTTGCTGATAAATATGATTATTAAAATTATTAACATTTCATTTGACGCCGTAAAATCCAGTGCTTACTCTTTTACTATATTTGATTATTATTTTTCTATATTTGATTCGAAATGTTTTAACTGAGTAGAACAAACCGTACATACAATATGCATATCGAAATGTGTGATAAGCCAAGGTTACATACAATAATTTACATATTTAACTGGTCATAATATGCCCTCGATTTATGATGGCAGGTGTACGCGATAAGGGGAATTAACTATTATTATTAATTTAACAAAAACAATCAATACAAAGAAGTGTTATTAAATACCAGTTCACGAAACAAAGGTTTATAAAAACATAATTATTAAATTTAAGCACATTGTTCTTCTCATAAGTTAAGATTTGATCTGAAATTGGCTATGGCATTGTGTTGTGGGTTTCTATAGTCTATGGAAATGTTGATTTATGGAGAGCACACTTTGATCTTATAAAATCATTTGTAAATGTATGTAAAAAACATACATTAACTTATGAGCAAAATCATTTAATCGCATTTTTAACAAGTTCAGTTTCGACTAATGTGCTTACATATCCTCACTTTAGTGTATTAATTAAAAATGTTCCGTTTATAGGGGCGGCAGTACGCGTGTACAAGGCGGAGGGAATAATGGCAATGAAATCGAGGTGCACAGCGATAAAACGCTCTCCGAGATTCTCGACGAGTTGATCGAGAATAATGAACGGAATAGTGCACCTGACCACACCCTCATGGATCTTGACGCGCGAGCGTCACACGACTATCAGGTGAGGCGTGATAAAAGTCAGTTCTTGTGTGGCATATATTTATATGTATAAGTTATATCATTTGGTTATATCATACAGGGTGTGAACGAAAAGAAGGCGGCGATCAACGCGATAACACAGAGTCTGATGCAGTGCGAATCTGTCAGCAAAAGCCCCGTGCCCTCGAGCGGGGCTCCATCCAATGCGCCCCCCGTTTACCCGTCGCAGAGCCCGTCGGGGCCCGGAGCGGCGTTGTATGGCGCGGCACGTGCCAGGGCGTTCGTCGAACAGCACAGAGCGCGGCTGCTTCACATGCAAGAGTCGCAGCAGATGCTCGTCTCACCAGAGGTACGTAACGTCAGTCTGTATTTAGTAGAAGCAAATATTTATAGAAAAAATATGTAGTTAATAATTGCCTATATATATCATTTACAGGCCGCCGAACAACCCCAGCAGGATCTGGGATCAACCATCAACGCACTAGTCTCTGCAACTCCGCCTAATGTCACTTTGCTGCCCAGAGCTGACTTCCACCACTTATATCATCCAACCAGTGAGTACTTTACACCGATTTTCTTTTGTTTATCTAAGAGGCACGGAAGACAATTACTCTTGTTTGTTTTAGGTCAAATGGGTTCAAGTTATGGTACAAATAAAATTGTGACGTCACAGCAAAGTCCCATGTTGAGCAGACAACTACATGTAAGTGTGACCGTATTGTTGGCTTGTTAATCGGATCTATTCAGGTTGGAAAGTTTAATCACGTGACCATTTATTTGCTATCTGTGTACGGTGTTTAGTAATTTTTTCAGTGTTTTTCTAAGTTTCGTATTTTAGTCACATTTACAAATTACAGTGCTGGTTTTGTATTGCCACTTATTGTAGACGAAGGAGTTCAGGTATATTCATATTTTGGTAAACTCTATGTCAATGAAGGCATATAATTATGAAATGAATGTCTCGTTGCAGGGAGGCGGCGGCGCGTACGGGCCGAGCGTATCGGGCGTCTCGACTGCGCTGCACACGCCCCTAACACCACTCACCCCGCAGCCGTATCATCGAGCACCTCGACCGCATCACGGTAACAACCAAACACACGACACATGACAACACCGACCGGTCTGGCTCGTGCTCTGCCCGGTTGAACGTCGAAGGCGATTGTCTTTTGTTTCTTTTTTCAGGCGGAAACAAAAGATGATCGTTTGACATTCTAACGTTCGCAACTCGCAGACGATTTCTTTTTTGAATAACGCATCGGAAAGCGCTTTCATGTGTCATCTGTCATTTCTTGTGACGTTCGTTAAACGTTCTCAATACATACACACACCAGTGACTTGTACTAGCCTATTTAAATGTCAATATTGAATGGGCTTGTTCAAAAAGTTATAATTTTAGAATAACCCGCAATGACGCGGTTGCTCTTAGCAGGCTTTATTCGATTCGTATACAGATTGGCTATCTGTGTATGGTTTTATATTAACTCGTTTAGTTCTCTAGGTATATGTTAAAAACGTGTGTATTTAATTTCTATAAATTAAATTTTGGGTTTAATATATTAGCCAATTATTTTCCGAAATCAGTCTGATCCAAGATTTTCTCATTGCGCTTACGCATACTAATGTTTTTTTAATATATTAATAGATATAGGTAACTACCGAAAGCATGAGCGCGTAATTCTAATTCTTCAGCATGCGTAGAACCGACGCGCCTAGCGTCGATCGTTCCGACGTAACGAGTTAACTAATTGCATGACTATTGGCTTTTTTTCCAAAATATTTAGTACGGCGGGTAGAGGTAGAGAAGTTAGTCTCGAATTCCCAGGCTCCACATGTAGCTAAAAGTCGCGCTTAAATCGCAGGCGACGGGCGGTCTCGCATGTAGGTAGGTTAGCGGTTTGTTCCGTTTGTAATGGGCGTGTGTGGCAGTGGGCGGCTACTATGACGACGGCGACTACTGCGGGGACTACGGCCGAAGGGGGCCCCCCGCGCCGCCCCTCGCGCCCCACCCCTCGCCCCACGATCATCTGCCTTGTAAGTAGCCCGGCTCATCGCCCATTGTGGTACTTCATCCATTTCATCCTCACCTACTAGGGCGGCCGCGCTGCGAGACTCATTCTAATGCACTGACGTTGGGGTTCTACGTGCCAGAAATAGGGGCCGCTCGTAAATTACGTCACTATGAAGTACTCCTCAGCCACAGATCAAATTTATGAAATGTGAGACAAGAGGAATCTCTTGTCAATTTCCTTATAAGGTGTGACGTAATTCATGAATTGCTCTTAGCTAGATGTTTATAGAAGTTTTTTGATGTTTCTTTTCGCTGTATAATTTTGATTTCACCATAATAATATCGCAGAGCGACCGCTACTATGCATTTGCCGCAAGGCCACATCGTACCACCGACAGTTCATATAATAATATGCATTCTTCAGATGAAAGTCACTTACGTATATTCTGCACTAGGTAACTCACAATATATCAATTTTTTAAAACTATTTTATCATATGCTATAACATTTAAGCTAACAATAACTAACATACCAGTTTCTATAAACAATATACTAATTGGTGAATAGAAATTTGGTTCAAGGTAAGGCTGTATATAAATTAGAGTTTCGAATGATATTTTGCATGTTTTGCTCGTACTATCGCTATTTAACATTTTCTATACTATAAGTACATAAAATATGCATCGCAATACAAGCTGGTAACGTCTGGATCAGTCTGTCACATGTCTGTTTGATTGTGATTACACGGGGTGTATTGAATACAGATATGGCGGGCGGGGCAGGTGTGGGGCCAGCGGGGGGCGGGACGTCGGAGTACGTACGCAACGAACTGCGCGCAGTCGTTGGCGCGCGCTCGGCCAGACCGGATATGCACGCGCCGGAGCTCGATCCGCTCCTCGCCTTTGATATGCCCGCGCCCGGTTAGTATAAAACAAACCTCTCGCTCCTAAGTTATTTAATATGGTTGACTGCTAATGTGATTCAAGGAAATTGAAATATATGTTTATAATACATACAGTTTTATATTTTGAATAAGAGGATCCTTGTTCGTAAAATTTAATCTGCTCCGTATCTGATGAATTGACGAGAGGGTACTTTAATAGGCAGAATGAGTAGATTTTATGAATAAAGAGAATTTTATGATCCATACAAAGGTACAAAACCTTGTTAACTGCAATTCACCAAGTTTCTTTCTGATTAATCTAAAAATTTATATTTCAATTTTCTCTCTTCTAGCTAGAGTCTGTTACTATATAAAAACAATTAACTTTGTACATACACATACTAATATTTTCAGTCCATTTTACCTGTATTACATTTCTTATCACTGTAATTTCAAAATCCCAATTTTTGGCCAGTTTTATGCCGTAGTAATAATTTCAGAGGCCAGGCAAAAATCAAGTTTTATGATGTTATGTACGCATCGGAATTATTGTATTAGATATTACGTTTCTTTTTCTACTTCTGTATTATACTGTCGAGTTCAGCTTTAATTAATATCCAGAAATTATAAATCGAAACCGTGTTTTTTTTTTTAAATCCTTCTATATTTTGTAGCTATAGCGTTGTGTCCGATACAAGTGACATCGCGAGTGTACATTCTATTCACGACGAGACAAAACTAATATTCATAATAATATTCGCGTCTCATAATCACTAACATTCGCACCGTGCCATAGTCATGTTTCCTTTAACGAGCTATTACTTACAAAGTTAGTTTGTTTTGCGGCAAAATGAGATATGACCGTAGCTCATAGCTGTAAAGGGTCGGTTAGAAATGTAGCGTGTGGTACGTAGGTGGCGGAGGTTCGGGCGGGCGCGGCGCGGCCAACGCGTGGAAGGCGCCTCAGAGCACTCCGGTAAGCCTGGGATGTAACCAGCGAACATCATTTAATCACCCAGACACTATTATCTTTAGGTTTTTTTATATTCATTTTACGTAGAATACATGAGCGTATTGCGTATTGAGTCTGCTCTGCTGCGTGTGTTGTCGAACAGTTTTGATTTGAATAGGCCGATAAAGAAATGTGCCAACGTCCAAACCAAGTTGTTACGAATGTCTATGTGCGTAGATCGCGTATTGTCAAATTTTTCGATGGTCAGCTTGGTGCATTTCCCGGTTTAATGATGAAGCTTTTGTGATGTGTACCTATGTCATTCTAGACGAATTTTTCACGATAGTTTTTTTTAACTTGAAGCCATTCGCTTTTTAGGTTATTTATTGTCTTATGACATTTCCGCTTGTACCAGGACAATGGGGTAATTCGCATGCGATGTTGGTGGAGGTTTAACGAGTGTAGATTCAACTCGATGAGTTTGATTTTGCCAATAGATCGCTTTGTTTGGCTTCTGAAATGATTTACTAGCATACGAATTATTTCGTTTTACGAGTGCAGTTTTAGTATTCAGAACAATCTGGTGCATGTTACTTGAAATAAACGAGCAATCAAAATGATGTAGACGTAATTATGTTCGTAGACTATTCAAATACATCGCACTCCTTTTAAAATTATCTGTATATTTACGTGGAACTGTCGGATTAAGTTGTGAGACGTAAATTGCTTATTTTTTTTAAAAGAATTGTGATACCTTTATAATTGACGGGGTAACACTTGAGCCGATTGGTAAAATGCTTTTACTCTTAGCACGCTTTCATTTGTCATAAAATCACATTTTGATATGCTCCTGTTATTTAAAGATCATCATAAAAAAAGGACAACAACAGGATCATAATTTTTTTACAATTCTTCATAATTTTTTAAGCGATTAAAATCCATGCCCATTTGCTGAACAGAGAGGAGGCGAACGATTGTAATTATTAAACAATGCATTCGCCTGTTATCTGCTCTGTCAAATTTTCGTGTCTTGCTCGGCCCTGGGTCACCACCGAATCACGATTGTTGTCAAGAACCGCATCGAGATTTGTTTGGGTGGTTGATGCCATCGGCGAGACACACAATGTTGGTGAAGTGAAGTTATAAGTCGCGTGTCCCTGCAGAGTACTACGGAGGCGGGCTCGGCGGCGGGCGGTGATGAGGCGCCGGCCAGCAAGGCCTCTCTGCTGCAGAAGCTGCTATCGCAGTGACCGGCCACGCCCTTGCATTTACGCCCCGCCCCACTCTCCGATAACCCTTCGATATTAGATGTCTGTATGTATGTATAGTTTAGCCTTAAGTTATAGTGCGACGGTGACTTCCACGAAGGAATGCGGTATTCGTGTCATCACTTAGACGCATATTTCCATAGACCGCGTGCAATATTATACGAATACATATTTTTGGCGTTTTGAACGTTTTATGTATTATAAAGTCAGATGTTACCTGTTATGACGAAATAAGTTAGTATTCGGAGCGAATGCGTTCAAGTCTTCGACTCTATGCTTTTTATTTATATTTTGGTGTGAATTTCAGTTACATTGAATAATGTACGTCTTACAATAATAATTATAAATCTGGTTTATATGATTTTTTTTTGATGCATAGAGACCGAGAAGCCGCAATGTACATAGAGTGTTTATAAATTATAGCTGTTGCTTTAGTGTAAATATTTTTGTTAAAATATAATTGTTTCTTATTTTAATAATTACTATTAAATTTAATTTTTACTCTGTGTAATTATTATTTACAATAGTTATGTGTATCTTGATTATTCCCACATATCGTTTAGTTTTCGTTTGTGTGACGCTCGGATACAGGCGTGCGGAACGGCTCTTCTTAGATTTGAGGGTAGGCCGTTAGTGGACTGTAAGCACTGCCGACAGGCGTCAAGAAAGGACTACCTCAAATACTTTTATACAAAATCTGTTAAACCTATGTTGATACGAAGGAAATTTATAGAGGTACGTTATTGGAAAAATTTAATGTTATATTTGTTTTGTCTTAGAATTTCTGCGCCGTCGCGGCGTTTTAATAGTGCTCAATTTCACATCTTCCTAGATCTGAACTAACTTCCAAACCCTGCGCGATCTATCCATTTTAATAACACCGCGTCCATTTCGGACAATAATTTCCATTCGCAAGTTAACTGATTGTAATTCTTAGGATCCTTATGTAAAAATATAGGACTTAAATTTCTCGTATAGATAATGTTAGCGGTGGATCGAACTAGTGTACCGCACAATGTAGTATAAAAGTGTATGAACTCAAGTGTGCTTTTGTGTCCATTTAATTAGAGCGAGTGGGACCATAGTGATAACATTTATTAGAAATTTTGCTGTACTCATCGGAGCACTGTCGATTCCCTACCTTCGTGGACTCTTCGATTTGAGCTTTGTCTATTTTCAAATTCGTTCACTTCTGACATTCTCAACGTTTTTCACGTGGCTTAATCGTCATTCTCTCATTACGCATACTTAACTAGCTGTACTCCGCAAATTACCACCCATAGATAATATTATAAATTTAAATGTGATGTATTATACCTACCTAAAGATGAACGTACAAATAACATGTAGAATACCCAAACCAAAATAAAGGTGTAAGCTGAATAAGAAATAATTATAAATATTTTTGTACCTTAAAAGTATAATAGTTCTGATAGACAACTGACCAATATTATTTCACCGGGGGCTTAAACTAGCATTTTTGATAGTGAGATAAAGCTTTACATCCGATGAAGGTAGCAATATTCCATTCCATTTTGTTTTATTACGGAGAGACGCGCCGTGCTGTCCGCAGACTATACAAAGTACAATTGATGGCCTTCTTACCATAGATGACACTAAAACGTCAATGTCACTGTCAAACGCGAATGCAACTCGTGGAACGGTCAAGAGATGATATTTTTTACATGTTTATAACGAAATAGATAATTGTTAACAAAAAAAAATTGGCGTCCATTGGATTGTGGTGACACGTTGGAACACGCTGGGTGCCTGTTAAAAGTATTTTTTTTTCAAAATCACAATACAATAATTAATCGTTAAAATAAATCGGTAAATTAATGTCATGGCCTTCAAAATGGGAAAACAGCAACATTGGTGATAAAATAGCCTATGCTTCATATAAAGAGAACGCAGTATTTTTTAATATATTGTTGTAACGAATGTGTATAAGTGAATATGAATGATATAATTATTGATAAGCTACTTCAGTTCTATTAATAACACTAAACTTATATTCGAACTAAGCTAATGTTACGATAAATGTTAAAGCAACTTCTCGATCGTCTAAATTTTGCGAGATTGTTTTAAGAGTTCGCAATTAGGACTTTGAACAAGTTAACCAACGAATATATTTATAAAATATTTTGCAAGTATTGCCATCGAGAAAATATCAAAATGCTTTGTGCAATGTATACCCGGCAATTGCGGTCTTATCTTGTCGCTAGCAACACCCGCGCTTGAAAGTCTAGAACTGTGAAAAAAAAAACATCAACGAATAATTATTCCTATATTAATATTTTGATAAAATTGTTGAATTGGCCTTTATACAGTGAAATGTTGAGTAATTTAGATGATATTTCTAGCACGTTTTTTTTAAACATTTCACGTAGAATGTGCAAACTGCCCTCACAATGTGACTATCGTATGTTAACCCTCAGTTGAAAACACTGCGAAATTATACGTGAAAATCAATGTTCACACATATTAATCTATCATTGTTACTGTAAGAATTATTGTCATTTCAAAATTCTTATAGATTTATCATCATAGTTTTAAAAAAATATTTAAAGAAAAATTTCAAAAGATTTGTCTATGTATTTCGAAATGTTATATAAATCGGAATTTTATATGAGTGTAATCGGAATAATTATTTTTGCATTAAGTTTAATGTCCCGTTGCACAGAGTGATAATAAAGTGGAAAATTAAAAAGGGTCCAAAGACTCGATAAGCAGCCGCAGGCGCAGCGAAAATTGGACTGTATTTTCGATGTGATATGATTAGTTTAATGCTCTGCGCACGGGCTAGCTGTAGTGTTAGCTATTGAAGAAACATTGATGGGTACGGGAATCTTTGTTTCGAATGGAAAACATAATTAGTGTATATATATTCACCCTAATTTGGTATGTGTTCTAATTTCGATGTCTCCGTAGATTATATGTGATATTTATAAGATGACAGTCGCTAACACGTTGAGGTATATGTTCCCGTACACTGGATTTTATTTTTTGTATAAAATCATGCCTCGAGTCTTGGCCTGTCGTCTGCGTACAGGGGTATCTCTTGTTCGTGTTGGTGTTAACCGATGTAGGCGCTAACAGCTAATTATGTTTTCGGTAACGATCAATGCCGGCGGAAAGGGTTATTGCGTTCTTATTTAATATGTATTGTGTCAAACACAGAATTACGGGTGGGTTATATTTGTCAGCTTTAACGTGTAGTTAATACCCAGTCTTGAACAGACTAAAACTATTTAGTTAAAATATAACTAGTCGTTTTTGTGCGCAGTAATCTTTTTTGCGGACGGCACATGTCTGTGTTATTTAGTTGTTCAGATGTTAGTTAAGCTCATTTTGCGTTGCTTCACGGAGCGTTGTATGTATGTTTATAAATTGTACATAGCTAAAGTACATTATATTTTTACGTCTAGAATACAACCAAAGTTGTTATTGAAGTGATGGTTGATTAATATTTGATATATTATGTAGCTCGTTATGTTTATATTTTAATGTAAAACATGTTAGTTGTACGCAGCCACTCTGATATTAATTTAACGAATTTACACTTTCGGAAAAATAATGTGTGAAGGAAAATGAATTGTTTTCATTTTTTTTTTAGTACCTCGTTCCGATATAATAGTAATCGTCAATTACTAAATCCGATGCTTCGTACCACGTATTCGAATCTAAAGCATAATTTTATTCATATAACAGGAGTTTTAAGTACATTATGTTTAAGTTGTATTTTTTGTACATTTTAGATTCGAAAATATATTAATATCTAAAATAAAAGTGGTTTATTTTATTCCATCCCCTTGCCAAAACAAATTTAATTTACAGGTTTACAAGAGTCGAATTGAAACATCTCAAAAAGACTGAAGAAGATTGTCACCGTTGTTGGGCTTAGCTATATAAAAGTGTTATTTGACTCTAAAATAATCATATGTAAAAATAACCTAAGCAAATCCTGAGAAGATGCTAGTCTGTATTCATATTAAAAACTTTCAATGAACTTTGTATGGACTCTTCAAATTGGTTGCCTGCTGCAGTGGCACAAAGTCTAACTAACAAACTTTTTGAGAAAGTCAGGAAGTTTGTGAATTAAACTCAATAGTTGCTTGGTAAGGACATTTGTAAAACAGTGATCACGGTTAAAAATTATGTTATCAAGCTGAGTTTGTTATGGGTATCATGTCAGACTGGATATTTTGGTTTCAAAAATCACATAGAATAAAATTATTGACGTTCAAAAGTGATCGCTGATATGATTCTATATGGAAAAGACTAAATAAAATATTATTTTACATACTTTAGGACAATTTGCCCGCTTAAACTTAAGATGCATAAAGACAAATATATTATACAATCTTACAAATAAAAACAAGAAATTTACTTAAACAAATAATAATATGAGTTTGCAGTTTGCAACTTAGCGTTGACTAATTAAACTGTATATTCTATATTCCATTGCATTTTATTATATTTAACTTAACCTTAACTGTTTTTTTTAAACAACATTGATTGTTTTACGAAAATTATAAACAAATTTACCTTTTATTATCTGTAAACTGCAGTAATAGTGACGGCTGTGATGATAGCAGTTTTTAATGATGGCAACGATTTAATAAAATAATTGTTAAATGTGTTCACTGTCCATTGTCATAGTATAAGTTGACAGATTGTCAATTGTATCATATTAAAGTCAACTAATACTAATCAGAAATAAAATTCTTTCTGTGATACAGACTGGCTGTTCCTGGACTTTTATAATTTGAATTGACTGTGTAACGTGATCAAAATTGATGAATTTCTTACAAAATAGTGTAGTTTAGAATGTTAATAGTGCGTATGATTCAGAGAGAAGTGAGAAATCATTTCGGAAGTTATAGATATTAGGTTCAGTGTCATTGTAATATCACGATGCGTATCAGTTTTGTGTTATATTGGTGCGTATTTGCTCATATTTGCAATGCCGATGACCTGGACAAAGCAGAAGCAAGAAACGGCGGTAGAAGAGGAAATTGGGGTCCCATCTCAAGAAGCAGTTCCTTCATGAGTGACGCAGCGGCCGTATCCAATGAGCTTCGTAAGTATTTGCACTGTTTCTGACACCTGTTGGCGTCCTTCAGTCCGACCAATATAGTTATTGTAGTATTCATTTATAATGAAACATACTTCTATACATTAAACTTTTATTCCATCTCCGTCTTATAATCAAGCATTGACCTTTTAAACATCTGTTTACCTTGTCTAGTTACACGAGAAGGTTCCTATACATGATTGATGAAATTGAGTGTTAACACCAGTTTTAAAATTAAAAACAATTAAAAAAATTTTTTTTGCCACAAATGTGAATTAAATTTACACAAAAAATTATAATGGGGAAATAATACAAATTCAAAATCTAATAAATAAGTTTATTCAAAAAATATTTTATTTATTGTAAATATTTACTTACCCTTAAAAAAAATCATAAACAATTTTACTTGTTTTGCTAGTTTGTTTTTTTCTAATCTTTTCGTGGTGAAACATTAAATAATATGACTCTATTAAAACATTTAAAACAACAATACACCAATGAATTTTAGTATCATTCTGCTTATAAAATGGAAGGATTGCTGATAGCAAACATTGTTATTCAATAAGCAGGCCTTAGACTAAAAATTCAGAACAGATTAAGTGGATTCACAAAAAGGCCAACACCTAATGTGTATAATTTTTGTGTTCTTAAAAAGAAAATTTTGTAACCTACTGTGTTCTTTATATTTAAGGTGAATAGATTGTTATTAAAATCTTTAAAACTATTGATACAACAAAACTATTATTAGTTTCACATTCAGTCATGGTACTCACAGGAAACCAATTATTATAATGATTCACAAAAACCATATCATGGCGTAATCAAGGTATTATGTTAATTGTGTTGTGCAGTGTACATGAACAGATACTTACCAAAATTGGCTAAATTTAAAGAAATACTAAATTTCTTCAATACATCAATTCGACAACATTGTTTTTTTTAGTTACTGAAGTCTAAGGTACTGTTTTAAATTAACAAAAAAAAAAACAGCAATATAGCGCTATTGTGATTTATCACATGATGACTATGCATAATTAATAAATAGTTACCATTTACATAGATAAAAGCAATCGAAATTATTCCAGTGCTAAGTACACACTGAACACCAAAAAAATCCCTACCTATTAATCCCTCCAAATACACTAACACTTCTTGAATTTACTGTTTTAAACTACTCAGCATTATTCATAATATAGAATTTAGTAGTTCCCAACTTTTGGAGGTCCCAAAACACATTGTGCAGACCGTCTGAATGCTATATGCAAGCACTGATTGCCACAATAATTTGCATCAGGAACTAAAATACACGATAACGCGTGACACAATAGCTTCAGTAATCATCACGTGTCCATGTATTGTCTGGACGCTGTGTCGAAAATAGTTCTTAAGCTTACATCTAACGTTCAAATGTTAGAATCGAACTAATTAAATTATACAACTATGAAATAAACTAGGACGACGATCGTGTACTAATTAATGACATTCGTATTTTTTTTTCTTGCCTTAATTTAATTTACATACTAATAAATTATACATTACTCATTTTTTTGCATTCGATGAAACTTAATACACATTTATGTAATTTATTGTGAACCAAATAGGTTTTATTTAATCCGTATGTGAATGGCCTTATGCGAGAAGTCTCAGTCATTGGAAATGTTTGTGTTGCCACGTCTGCGTGACTCATACTTGTCTACTGATGTGCGGCTCATGTAATACACGAACATGTATCCAAATACACTTGATAATAAGACCGTTATATTTAGTCGATGGATTTATATTAAGACTTTAAACATTCGAGATAAGCCGCGAAGTGTCATTGGTGACGTTTAACCCTGAGCGGTCAAATTGTGTTTAACACTAGGCCGTATAGTGAAAGCAAACACAAGTGTCCGCTTTCTTTGATATAATTCAAACTATACGCCTGTTCTGATTCTCCAAAGTCAAAGGAACAATGACATGCAATTATTAGAGTTAAACGACGGATTCTCTGAAAGCGATGTTTATCGCAGCTTCATTATTTATTCTATATATGTCACTGGTTTCTCTTCAATACTTACTTTCAATGTTTCACCAAAAACTTAAACTCCTATCACGTCTTAACCTTACCTTGAACACGCAAAAAATAATTGGACATACTTCCTCCAACTCTTGAAATTTTCTCATTAAAATTTTCTCACAGTGAATGAGTAATTAAAGCGCGTAATAAACCCGGTTGACGCCGGATTACATGCCAACATTATCACAAAAGTGGATAAATATTTGTCTAAAGCGTTTTAACACGTGCAAGTATTTGATGTATTTAAAAACTGTTTTATTAAAACACTAGTCGCGCGGTTCTCGCATTTGCTTAGCTTATCTAGATAGCCTTTCCACGTATAATCTACATCAGTAGACTTGAGTTTTTAACTATCAGCAAGAAAGTATAGAGATTTTTAAAAACTTTTTTTTTTGAGTGAGAGTGCCATGCTGTTACTTAGAGTTACAGCCGAATGGGCAGGCACGGTCGGAGAAATACCACTCTCTCACAGAAAACCAGTGTAAAGTGGTACAATTGGACTTTGTTTATTTTGTACTCGCGTTTCGTTCGGTGAGTGAGATCTTCCGGTGCCCACACTTTCCCCTGTCCCGTCATCTTCCCATACCCCTCCATTTCCTAATTTCCCTTTAAAGGCCGGCAACGCACTCACGAGCTCCCAGCCGCATGAGTGGCTATGGGCGGCGACTTTACCTTTATGGTGGGCCTCCTGCTCGTTTGCCCCCTCATCTATATCAATAAAAGTCAGACCATTTGCACCAAACGTAAATAGATTTGCAACGTCGATTGGCACGCAGCCTCTTCGAAATATTGTTCCTATGCCTATAATCGTACATTGTATATTATACCAGATGTCTCACTGAACATTGGAGCTAAGATGATTAAAAAGTATAATACATATATAAGACGTTCTTTACTTTATTTGTTTTATTTTATTTTATTTTATTACATCTGACCCCCAAACATCGTATGTGCTAAATATATTTAAAAAAACAATAAACATATAAGATTATAAAAGGTATACACACAAAACAATTATATGGGAACTTGAAGCATTTAAGAGATAAAACAAAATACAATATACTTAGTCTTGCCATAAATATTGTTATAAAGAAAAGCACGATTTTTTTTTTATACGTAACATTTATTCCTTTCATAGTGAGTTAGTTTAATACATCAATATATAACTATTAAAAATATACAATGTTTATTCGAAGTGGTCTCCATTGGCTGCAATACAGTCTTTTAAACGTTGAGGCCAGTTATCAATAGCAGCACGAACTCTTTCTAGAGGAAAATTCTTCACTGCCAACCGAATGGATCGTTTTAGGGACTCCAAATTATCATGGCGTTTAGAGCAAGCCTTACTCTCTAAAACTGACCATAAATCATAATCCAATGGATTTAGGTCAGGACTTGACGACGGCCAGTTTTCAGTGCTGATAAAGTCCGGAACGTTAGTTTTCAACCAAGATTGGGTGGATCGAGCTCTATGACCCGGTGCCGAGTCTTGTTGAAAGCACCATTCTTTGTTATTGAACATGGTGTTAGTTAAAGGCTTAACTACCGTCTCAAGAATGGTATTTTGATAAACTTGTGCCGAAGTTTTAATACCTTTTTCACAAAAATATGGCTCAGTCACCCCTTCATAGCTAACACCCCACCAAACCATCACTGAAGTGGGATAATGCCCACGTTGTACTCTGTTTACTAATTGCGAAGCTTCTTTAGAGCTTCCAGCATAAATACGGTCATTTTGTTTATTAAAATACTGCTCAATTGTAAAAATTTTCTCATCCGTAAACAAAATTTTTTTGTGACCTCCCTTTGCGTACCGCTTAAGTAGTTGTTTGGATTTTACCACCCTATTCTTCTTTAAATTATCAGTTAAGAAGTGACCAGTACGTCTCTTATAGGCTGCAAGTCCTAAGTCATCTTTTAATATACGCGACATGGTTCTAGGAGCTATCTTCATCTCCCGAGATAAAATCTTTTGCTTACGGACAGGATTTCTTCGAATTCTTTCCCTAACTGCTTTAATCACCTTTTTCACACGAACGGTACGTGGACGGCCAGATCTTTTTCTGTCACAAACAGAGGAGGTATCATTGTACCTATCAATAGCCCGGTAAACAAACATTTGACTAATACCAAGCGGGTGGAGGGTTTTAAAAATTGCACTTTTCTCCATACCTACTTTATGTAAGGCAATCACAGCGATTCGGTTCTCTTTATCACCCCACTCCATTTTAATATAACAAAATATTTAACAATATAATGGCGCGAAAATAAGAAAACACATCAAGCAATCATATAAAAATGACAGATTCCAAATTCAAACGTAATATTTTCTTTTTTTGAATAGTAACAGTATTTATGGCCAGACTAAGTATATTAATGCATTAACGAACGTATTTCCAACGTTCTTAGATTGCATTTTATGCAGTTAGCATCTTAATTTTAACGGACTCAAACGTGAATTCACTGGGATCGAAGGTCTTCTATGCTACGTTCGAAAAGGCGATCATAAATATATTATACCTTTTTTATAACCCAATATGATATCAATATAAACGTATGTATCTGAAACCCGTTACAACAGTGGGTTGTCTGGAAGAGATCGATTATTAGCGATAAGGCCGCCCGTTGCTCTTATATGTACTAACATCTGTTAACGTCATTTGCTTCTAGTGTTTAAGTGCGATAAAGTGTAAAATAAATAAATACAGTTACAGTAAAGGCACTGTTGTAACCAGCAAGATTCATTTACTAGTTAAATATTTAAAAAAAGAAAATACAGCATCAAGTGAATTTTCAGGCATTTTCACAAGAACAAAATAATTAAAGAAGTTCTGCTCGCTAGAGCTTGACTAACGTTCAAACATTTTTTTATTAAACTCAATTAATTAAGAACTAGTTTAAAGTTCTTAAGAATGCAGTTGATATATAAATTGTAATACAACCAACATTTGTAAACTGAAGACTAAAGTAGTGGAGTATCAATATAGATACAAAAACAAATGCATCGATTCTTTGTATTTAGAAGTGTTTCGGTGAGCATTAAATCCAGGTTTACCAGACATCCACTCTCTCACAGAAACCCGGCGTAAAGTGATACAATTGGACTTTGTTCATTTTGTACTCGCGTTTCGTTCGGTGAGTGAGATCTTCCGGTGCCCACCCTTTCCCCTCCCCCGTCCACTTCCCCTCCATTTCCTTTAAATGCCGGCAACGGACTCTCGAGCTCCCAGCCGCGTGAGTGTCTATGAGCGGCGACTTCACCTTTATGGTGGGCCTTCTGCTCGTTTGCCCCCTCTTCTATAAAAAAAAACATCGCGTACGGCATAGTTCCAATGGTGTGAAACAGATAACACCAATATTACGGTTGGTATATTGTCTATGCCCAAATATTATTTAATTTGCAATAAAGACACACCAAAATAAAATATTTGTTCTTTTAAAAAATACATTCTTAACCATTTAAAAATATATATTAATTAAATAGTAATTAAGTTCAATACCATAGTAATTACTAATTATACTCCAAATGATAACATACAACCAATTGTCAGAAATGCGATGGAATTAATATTATTAATATGGAGCTTAGTCCAGTCATTCGGTATGTAAGTAATACCGTTGTATTAATAACGAATTTATACGGTTTACTGGCATGTGATCTGTAATAATTTAAATTGCTAATTTAAAATATCCCATTTCATCTTATTCTATTCTAACATCTAGTGTGTCTTTACAAATTACAAAATGCCGGTCTTAAAAAAATATGATACGAAATTACGGAAGAGATCGATGATTAGCGATAAGGCCGCCCGTTGCTCTTATATATACTATTATCATTATCTACTTCTACTGTTTCAGTGCAACAAAGTGTGAATAAATAAATAATAATAATTAAGTTATAGAAGCGCATAAGTATGTAAATCTTACATAACGTTTTCTAAGGTCACACTATCTTAAATTGTAATAGAACCAAAATGTACCTTTGAGGTTTTTTCTACATTTCGCTCCTACAGCGAATAATCCACAAAGTTTTGTAATCAAGTGGAGTGTCAACGCTATACGCTCTTGATTTGGGAACTGGTAGTAAATGTAGATTAAAATATTTTTCTTTTTTGACGATTCATTAGTGTACCTATGTGAATAAAGGTATTTTTGACGTCATCTGCATTGCATTTATTCAATTATAAAGTCTTATCTGTTGCACTTAAATGTTCATTTTAATAAGTATTTTGTTCGTTTTGAACATAAAACTTATTTTCTTAGAATAAGTTCGAAAAGGGCAAATTCTTGCAATTTTAGCTTATATAATGTATTTGTTAATATATAAAAAAACTAATAACATTAAATATGTGTACATCGCATTCACTCTTTGATTAACCATAACTTGCTAAGGATTATTACTAATTATTACTAATCGTGAATTGCTTATTTAATAGATATGTATTGATGAAGTGCTAATCAATATTAATTCAAAATGTATAATAAAGATTTTTACAAAAATTAACCCCTTTCAAACAGAGTCTCTAATTTGTCACACGTATTCGTCTGTTTTTGACAAAATACTCGTAAAGTAACAATTATTACCGCGAGTGCGTTCCATATCAAGAAACTCCATCGTACGACTTGTTATATCAAATAAATAATAGAGAAGCGAGCCTTTTTTATCATCTCGACAAAGCGTACCACTATTAAGAACATTAGCACGCAATTTCATTATTGTTGTCCTTAACTATGGACACGGTTTAATAACTGATTGTAACAGCGTACAATACTTCTAACACGAGTTTGCTACGACTTATATTACTGTTTCAAGTTCCCATTTAATTGTTTTATGTGTAAACCTTATTATCTCATAAGTTTATTGTTTTTTTTAAATATATTTAGCACATAAGATGTTTGGGGACAGATATAATAAAATAAATAGTATGGAAGGCCCTTGTGAGACACTGTTATATCTGGCGTGTCTGTACCATGACTTTGAGAGATTTCAAGGCTAAAGTAATATACCTGCCATACAAATATTTGACGATAATTAATATTATAAATGATATGTTCTGTCTATCATGTGTTGTGTTTCTATATTGGTTGTACTAAAGTTAAATTACAATGACATAGACGAATGCACATGACCGGAATTGCGCTCAGAACGGCCGATATTCTATAGATACATATAAAATGTGATAATTGTTGTTCAAAATGTTGGTACGTTATCAATTAGAATATACCTTTCAGATAATCTTAAAATGTACATAGTTTAACAATGAATCGTGTATTCAATGTAAGGAAATGTAAAAGTCACCGCTTATAGCATAATTGTCCAGATTAGAACTGAAAAGGTATCAAGGTACGAGTCAAAGTCCTCATTAGATATAACATCGATTCCTACTTGCGTAAATATTAATTGATCTCAATGAGTGATGTTAAGTGGCCGGAGACGCCTCAACCAAGTTCCCTTTGATTAATTGTTATGTTCTAATGTTATACGCATTCTTGTGTAGTTATCAATCGTCAAAAAGCCGCGTTGTATGTTTTGTCACGTTTTTTTTTATTTTCAATTTGACACGTGAGTGATAAGGTTTGTTGAACGAGTAATTTGTGTATGTTTGGTTCATAGGAACGTAATTACGGTTTTTGCGGAATATCTTTAAAATGAACGATTGTTTTATTTTTTAAGAACTTTTGATTGGATTTATCAGCGACATCTATTGTCAAGCGACTATAATTAGCACGTTGAGGCTTTCGACACTTTTTTTTTCTTTAAGAGCATTTTCTTTAAAGGCCGGCAACTCATTTGTAAGCCTCCTGGCGTTGCAGGTATTGCAGGGCTTACATAAAAAAAACTTACTAAGTTCTCTCTATCGCCAAGCACATACATAAAACACCTTTGACATTGAGGGCGTATTGCTTTTTGGTTGCCCGAAATATATTTAAAATTCAACTTTTAATTATATTACCGACAGTATGGTTGGAGATCCGAAAAAGCTATTAAATTATATTTTAAGCTGTGTTATTTCCTTATTAACATTATTGTATTGTTAGATGTGTTGTTAAATTATAATGGATTTATTGAATATTAGAGAAAACATATCATTCCAGTTTGTTTAATATGTGTAATGATTGAAGATGATATATTTTTCTACTTTCGAATTGAAAAAGAAATCTTTTGGTCCACGTTTATTTCACGGTAGTGTTGCTTGGACAGTGACGAATTGCGGTAATAATTGTGCTATTTTTCAAATACCAGGTAAAATATGATAATCTGTGGTATACGCGAGCGTTGCATGTAACTTTTCTTTTACATTAAAACTCGTTTCGATGGTCGAATCATCTTAATCAAAAATTGATTATGGTGACGAGTAATTGTCAAAAAAAGTTTCTTTCGACCTCTGATTTTTTAAGGTTGCGAATATCACGTGTGAACTTTGAGACAAGAATGTCAAAATACAAGTTTATACGAGTCTTTTGTCTTAAATTACGAGGTGAACTATAATTATTGGACTCCTACTGCTTTTATCGAGTGACTGACAATTTCATATTTTTATTGCTTATGTGAGCTTTTTTCAATGAGCCCGGCTATTTTTATTATTATTGCTGTAGAAATCAATTATACATTTTCGTAGATTTAGGCAATTCATTGTTAATTTAAAATAGGATCATTTATATACCGCTTTTGTACGTCACTAAACATAGGTTTACTACGCGCCATCACAATATAAATTGTCACCTTTTTTATTCCTATGTTATATGTCCTTTTGGTTTGGTTCGCCTTTTTTAAATTTAAAATTGGTCCGTTGATTAAAAAGGTTGCTCACTCCTGATTTGAACAATTCATCGTTCATCTGCCGTGAATATAAACGTTATGTCTGTTTATGTTGCCTAGTCATAAAATCAAATAGATGTTGGCATTGCAAAGTATGATTCTTAAATAATTATCGAATCATGTTTTTTCGCTGAAAAACTTACCACATTCATAAATCTCTGTCTGTTACTTATTATCACAAAGTAAAGTATATCGTAAAGTATACTTATCTAATATACAAAATTCTCGTGTCACAGATTTTGTTCCCTTACTCCCCCGAAACGGATTGATCGATTCTCCTGAAATTTTCTGAGCATATCATTTGTTTGGCAAAACGACGTTTGTCGGGATCAGCTAGTATGTATATAGGTATATAGAGATCACACCATTTTGTGGCAAACTGATATTAACGATAAGCCCGTTAATACTGTACTACGAGCTTTATAAGAAGTCCCGTAGTGCCTCATGGTATAGGCCTTCTCTAACATTTTTCATTGATGTCGGTCACGCGCGGTCTTATTGAAGGATATCATTCGTTCTGAGGGTTCGTATTTTTAAAGTGGCAACTTTTGTTTATTCATATACAAAAAAACGCAAACTGTATTGAAAACACATAGTTAATGGAATCTCCGAACACATAATATATTATGTATCTTAAAAACACTCATATATGACGGATTATTTGATAACATTTCACAAAGTGACGAGAAAGCTGTTCATCAATGTTAATATAGAGGAGAGAGTAGAGGAGAGTAGGGGGGAGATTCACTCCCTCTACTTAAAAAAAACAACATCAGATAAATCATTTTTCATACAGGTATACGCATATATATTAATTCAAAATAACATTGAATCTGTATATGGACCATTTCAACAATACAATGACAAACATATTTTTTAATCCGTCTACAAGTTTCGGTCGATTTGTGCTGCATTCGATTGTTATTTATATTATATGTTTTCTCCTCTTTGTTATATTAGTATTATAACTCTATTTAAAACCTAACATTACATTTACGTGTAATATTTAACAAGAAAATTCTCTATGTTTGTTTACGATAAAACTATATCCGTGCCTTTCAGCATGAATTGTAATAAGTATAGACAACATAACCTTGACCATTGTGTAACAAATAAACGCTACATATTCATTATCTTCTCTTTATGAAGGTTATAATTAATTAATAAAGCCTTATTTGTACAGCAACAAAATTTTATATACTACCGTAGCGTTACAACATATTGATAATTTGAATGTTATTTGAATCTCTTTGTTAGGTTCAAAGTTTATAATTTAAATAGGCGTTATAAAAATAGATTAATAAATATTCGGAAATTAATAACTAGCAGCAGCAGATTATATGTAGAATTAAAACTACATAATATATAAACACCTTTACGGAAGTAGTCCATAGTCTTGGAGTACATAGACTGCCACGTGATAGGAAGGATATTTACAAACGAGGCCCGTATAATTTTTTATTGAATAGGTCAGCTCTCGGAAAACGTATGTGTAACCCACATGAGCATTTTATTTCTTTTATTTTTGACTGATTTGCAAAAATGCGTATAGAAATACAACCGTAACCAAATATATTTTTCATCAAAATCACATCAAACATAGATAGTTCATTAATCAAAGATAATCTTGATATGTTTAAGACCTTATTGGCCACGAATATTATCTGATTCCAATACATTTCATTTCCAACTGATAACCTCCTTTTTTAAGGAAAAAAGTATAATGAAGCATTTTATCTACGCTAATAACGAGTCTGACTGCTTTTTATCTCTATTACCATATATTCAAATATATACTGTAATGTAATGTTTACTGATAATACTTATCAATCAGCTGAATTTCAGCTGTGACAATTAAACATGTTTCGCGATAAGTTCACATTGGCTTAATCGTTAAAAAACTGGACGGCATTTAGTATTTTAAAAAAAGGTTATTCTCAGCTTATTGTAATCTATGTAATAGGTGTACCTTAACATGCTGTGTTTGCGTATTGTTCTCACTGTCATGCACCAGCGTGTTTTTTTTATCAAATTGCCGATTTTTTTAAAAATATTTTTTAATCTTCATGTAATCCATTCTACCATTTTGTAAAACTTTATATTTTAAAGACACCTTCTCCGCTCTACTATTTCCTTTTTATTCTATAGCATTGAAAGTAATATTAGATTAATTTTATCATTTTTAATATTAGGACGTTATTTAATTAAAAAAGATATAGATATAGATAGGTTTACCCGAGGTGGTTTTAGTGGGTATTGCCCACCTCGTCTCTGAAGAGCAGAGACACCAGCGTGGGTTGAGTCCCACATATCCCTTATCCTTTGGGACCAGGGAATGCGGAAATGCATTTCCACCTCGAAAAAAAAAAAAAAAAAAAAAAAAAAAAAAAGGTATTTGGGTAAAAGCCTCGCGTCTCGTTATACGAGCGATTGCATTAACAGGTCTACTAAGGTCGTTACTCTATTTTATTCCGTTATTTGACAAAAATAAACTATTGTAACTAACGCTGTCACAAAATGAACGCAGCCATTAAATTTGATTTCGTTCTTTTGAGAATAATAATTATGTATTATTCCGTGCTATTTGATTTCTTACTTGACACTTGATGTTCCACGTGTTTAACGTCAACTCGGAACTCAGATTAAATATTATGACATAATAAAGGTTAAATATTGAATGCACCTGTGTGCATTTTTTAGTTTTCGTAATCTTGTATATAGTGAGGTTTTATTTTTCGGATTATATTATTATATTAAATTATGATTCATTCATGTGTGCCTGTTTTGTTATATACTTCTAGAAGATTCTTTAAAATTTGTATATACTATCTAGTCGCATGTCTGTACTCAAAGTCGCATTACTTCTTGTCGCATATCTCTACTTAAAGTCGCACTACTTCTAGTCGCATGTCTTTACTTAAAGTCGCACCACTTCTTGTCGCATATCTCTACTTAAAGTCGCACCACTTCTAGTCGCATGTCTTTACTTAAAGTCGCACCACTTCTTGTCGCATATTTCTACTTAAAGTCGCACTACTTCAAGTCGCATTTCTGTACTTAAAACGTTATTTTTCTCCTGTTAAAACATTGTTCAAACTTAGAGTTTAATATAAATATATTTTAAATTCCAGTAGTCGCTTGCAACAACGAGCCGTCATGTCTCCAGGACCATGCCGGTTTAGAGGCGATCACGCAGCTTCATCGCCAACTGGACGATGACGCTAATGGCAACGTTGATCTGACTGAGAGTGACGATGTGAGTGTACATAATATATTATAATGCTACTAATTCCAATGTATATTGATTATACTTATTTTTAGTCTGTTATTCCTGTCAGAAGGGACATAGACAATAGGCAGTATCAGTCCTTGACCTCCTTTTGTATCTGCGACAGATTCAAAATTTGTAATTATCAGTTAACATTAATAAAGGTTTTGTTATATTATCCTCGGAATAAAATACTTGTTGAAGCAAATATTTACAAGAGAAAATTTAAAAAATGGCACGAATTCAAGAAAAGCGATGTTTTCTGAAAACAAACACTGTCTGAGACTAGTTTCATTAATTCAATTCTCTGGAATCATTATTAGTTTTACGATTCCAGGAAACAGTTGTTTTTTTCGTGTACGTACGTAATTATTAGTGTACTGTTTACTTTGATTAAAGCTTGTATTCCTATTTGGATGTCTCAGACTGTGGCAAAATGACTCTTATCTCCCGGAAAATCTTCTTAACCCCGGTTTATATATTAATGGTTGGCTTTAAGTTGAAGGAGGTTTTTTCCGATTCAAACAGCCTCCTGTATGGTGCCCCTTAGAAAAGAGAATGTGTTATTAATAGATCTATACTTTTAGTCCATAAATCGCATATCTTTTATTATGGTGCCATGTTATTCCAGTTCCTTCGAGAAGAGTTGCAGTACGACAGTGGGTATGAGAAGAGGCAACGCGCGTTTCACCACAATGATGACATGCACATATCCGTTAAGGAGCTTTGGGAGGCGTGGCTGAGATCTGAGGTAGACTTATTAAAAAAAACATATATTTTTGTATTATTATGAAATACAAAAGACGTAGACGAACATGTCATGTAACATGTGAACTTACTTTTAGCAGAACACAACCGATCGTTACGAAACGATAACGTTTACAAGAATTAGTTTGTAAAATGACAGATTGAATCTTTTGTATCTGTATTCTACAGATTTCACCTTACATTCTAATTTAAGCGATGGCCATCAAAACGATAGACGAATAATACTTTCTTCCAGGTCAGAAATTGGACAGTTGAACAAACGGTGGAGTGGCTCTCCGATTCTGTTGATTTGCCCCAGTACAAGTCACTGTTTTTACAACATCGTGTCGTTGGTGCTACATTACCGAGGTAAAAGCTATACTACTATTTTCTGTAGGGTGCGATTTCTTTTTGATACATTTTTAATATATCAAAATAAGTCATAATTACACCACCAGTAGGTTCATTCGCAAAACTAATCCGCTTTGGATTCTAGTAACTAAATGTTATTTATTAATTTAATCTTTTAACATTGAATCGTATACACTATAAGTAAATGATACACCGAAAATATTTTTTCCTTTTTGAATTCAATCATAGTAAATGTGCCCAACTCTCACGAGCAGTCAAATAGGCAACTAAGCCTCAAACATGGCCTCCGTTAATGTTTCATACTATCCCATGGTGGCTTTGTTATGCATCCCTTCACTTAATAATCTGTGACTAAAAAAATATAATTCTGTAACCAGACTGGCTGTGAACAATATGCAGTATCTCAGCAACATTTTGGGCATCAAAGACCCAATACACAAACAGAAGCTGGCTCTTAAGGCGATGGACGTCGTGCTCTTCGGACCACCTAAAGGTAAGCACATTACAATAATAACGGATCGTTATTAGTAACCGTACATTCTCCCTGACAGTATAAATACAGGGTGTTGTTGGGGCGTCGGGTTTCTCTACGCTGTGTAGTGTAGAGAACTGTATTTATATTCTGTCCAAAGGAGGTGGAGGTGCGTTATAAATACACATATAACGCACCTCCACCTCCTTTGGACAGAGGTTCTTCTATTATCGAGTGTCTCTAAAATAAAATAATCGAAATGGCGGGAAGAAGGGTAACAAAATTGTTACAAGTTTAACAAAACTGTTGCGAGTACTATTGCGACAATTCCGACTTTCGGTCAACGGAAAGCACCTCCTGTCCATCCTATCATAATTTATTTATTTATTTACGGCCAAAGCCAAAAAAACACATACAATTTATAACTTAAATCTAACAACCTCTCATATTCGTCCACTATCATTCTTAACCCTGTCATAATGATAATGATGTATACTTATCTTATTGAAACTAATATCAACGTATAGAAAGAAGAAAGAAAGAAAATATGTTTATTTGGACACACACACACGGCACACACATCACAATAAATTATAAATACAATAGTATTTTTAAAACTACTAAAATAAACACATTGTACAGTTGCAAGTTCCGCGGGCGTGCGTCAAATCTGGTGCTGCTCAGGATTTGTGTGGAATATAGTATTCCACACCACTGATTTTCAGCAGCCCCCAGTTGTCGCAAACCGCTGCACGACGCCAAGTGTTAATTATTTATATGGAAACTAAAAGTAACATTTAAATACTAAAAGGAAGGGAGAACATAAAAATAGTGGTATTAAGGATATACACATAAACTCACACGCATTAATACACAGACACAAACACTCACATGCACCCACAAAACTGGAAATATCGTAGTGTCCAGCGTCCGCTATATTTTTACAATAGTTATGGTCTTTGGAAATAATGTATTTTGCACCACCAGGTTTTGCGTGCATATTATTTTTCTTATTCGTCAAATTGGATAGAAAAACTTAAATTTTTACAACGTATTGTTTTTTTATATTTGGTGTTTAGATAATTGAATTGTGTCGATTCTGTTCAAAAATATTGTCACCCTACTAGAGATACATTTGTAGTTCATGCATTGCATGCTAAACGGAGTTAGTTTTTAGGAATAAGATATTATAATAAGAAATGTGATACGTATTAGGAAAATATTTATTGAGGCGGTATCAAAGCGATAAGCTTAAATTTACTGAACGGGTTTATTTAACTGAAATATAATAACACGCTGCGGTTAAGCTAGAGCTTTATTATAATTAGGTTTCTGCTTCTGTCGTATTAAGTTATAAAATAACATAAATATCCCTGCATACAAGTTTGTTATTTGATTTGTCTAATTACAGAAAAATAATTTAAAAAAAACCTATGCATGAGTCATTCAAAGTATGAGGTAATTTATTACTGTGTCGGTGTGAAGTTTAAAAAATAAGTTGTCTTCGTACAAACAATGCCGTCTAACCATCGCCACCATTTAATACAGAAATATATCATGCCGAATAGGTTCACCATGATTTATCAAGTTGTAGGTTAAAGTTTCACACGATTTCACGTCATATTTTGTATTATTTGTGATCGTGTTCAATTAAAACATTACTAGTAAAGTAGCATTTTAATTCCGCTACACATAATCGCATTTTTACTATGGAATATAAATAATATATATGAATATTATAAAATTCAAACAGACCAAGGCAAGAAGCTTTAAAAAGTTGCCTAACTGCAAACGTAAGTCGTTATTTTGGTTTATATGAAACTTTTCTAATTAATATCTATCTATGTTAAACTTCACTTTCGGCTGTTAGAGATCGATTCGTCGAACACTATATAATAGCCAAGTCAACTATGGCATGAAATCGTCAATAAATATTTTTTTTAATGTACTACTGTCTGTCAACTGACAAATGTCACCATTATGCTGAGTCAAGATGTGATTATACAGTAAATATTGCAATACCAACATAACACAACTATTATTAACATCTATCGCAAGTCTAAAATGATATAGTAGAGAAATGAAATCGTAACTCAAAAACATTTTTTAAAAATCTATTCAAAATCAAACTCATACTCACCCTACTATTACACAACACCAAATTATTAACTTCATTCATTCGCGCCATACCGTTCTGTGATGGCCTATTCACTGCGGTTTCTTTTGACCTTGTGTCGTGTGTGTTAAATGTTTAGTACAAGTTGGAGTTCATTTCTCGAGAATTGGGCTTATATTGAGTTTCTTATAGAAGGTAATCACTATTAACCTGCTCCTTTCAACCATTCATCATAACTACTCAAACCTATCTAACTACTGCTTTCACATCTAACCTGGTCAAAAATATGTCATTTTAAAGAACAAGTGCGGATACAGGAAGTTTTTATTGTACATATACGGTGTAAACTCTATATAACGACACTGAAGGGACAATGCATGTTATGGCGTTAAATAGAGTAAAGAAAAATCAATGTATGGCTAAACCAACGCTTGATTTCGACGCTTTACACAGTATGTCGTTAAATTGAGTGACGTTAACTTAACGCCTTCATCTACTCTCTATGGTGCCATTTGACACTTACTTGACACGACATCACGATGACACCCAAATCTCAACATATTAACTATATCATCTGTAGCACGCTAACCGTCAAAGCCTTTTAATAACTTGTACATATGCGATACTTCCATAGTATAAGAATATAGTAATTGAGATATGTATCATATTCTATTAATAACTTCATCACAACCTTGAGGCATATATAAAAAACAATTCGTATATATTCGTATTCATTTCTTATGCAAATACTAGTGATTTGTCGTGGATTTATACGCGTCAACCTATGACGATCATGTTATAAGGATTCCTTGTTTTATTTAAAATCTATTATAGCTAACAACACATTCCATAAAAAGGACTATGTGTTTAATTAAACAAAGAAACTCATACGTATATTATTAGTATAGATGAAATGTGGACTCATATTAATACTGTGTGTGACCATTACCAACTTACCAGTTTAACTAAATTCATTCAAAAAACATCAGTGGGTTGCCTGAAGGAGATCGCTTATTAGCGATAAGGTCGCTCTTTGCTCTTATATGTATTATTATGTTGTGTGTGTTTGTATACGTATTAACATGTGGTGCAATAAAGTGTGACTAAATAAATAATTACCCAAATTAGGTGAATTGTAAACTTTAATTACTATTTTACCCTACTCTATAATAATAATGATGCCTGTCATCGATGAACTGTGCTCTGAGGACATGCGACGCTGATCCATTTAGTGATAGCCTCCATGTCTTCAGACGCAAATCGTTGCGGACCTTGTTTCCCCAATAGGCTTCAATTTAGGAACGTTAATTTTTTTTGTTTCATTTCTGTGTGTAGAGTTTTTTTGTTTTATATATGATTGTTTAGTTGTTTTTTAAAAAATTTAATTGTATACGTGTAAGGCTGTGCATCCCTATAATCTATGCACATACATGCCTTGTGTGTTTTTTTGTAATTTTGTTCGGGTTATGTTTGTCTGTGTGTTGTTGGTGTGCCTTTTTAAATAATATACCGCATATATTTCAACTCCTTACAATTTTGTCATTGATTTTAAGTGACCGAGAGATTGATGCCGATTCATCTCGTCGGATTTACGCTCATGGTTTGGGGAACTCTAATGTAATTTTTAATTCTTTAAACTGTTTTCACTTGGCTTATGTTTGATTTTGATGATTTCCGTATCCGTTGGTAAATGTCCAAAACACAACAGTTGCCACTTCTCTGCTTTCTGTTGACTTTGTATGGACGTTCAGATTAGTATGAAATTAACGTGGAATCTTTGTCAGAATTAAAGACTCGACATGTGATTTTCTTATAGCTATTTTTTATATAATACCGACAATATTAAAAGAACGTATATTTGTGCTTAAGCAATGGCGACTTGTTGGAGGAATTATCGTGAGAATCGTCGTGACTAATTAAAATTAATAAAGCTGGTGAAGCCTGATGTAATGAAAAATATTCTGATTTTGATACTTTATATACTTTAGTGATGGGTTTTTTTACACCACACCTATTTTTCATACATTTATAGAAAATACAAATCTACAAAGGCTAGATCGTAAAACTAGTCGGTCTTTATAGATTACTCAAAAATGTTGTACGTCGACGATGTTTTTCAATATTAAAAAGATTTTTTCTGTCAATAAATATCTATTAGAAAATGACAGGCATAAAATTCACAGCGAACCCGTACACAACTTTTGTGATAATCGTTTTATAATCGCATATCAGTTTTCCTGTTTCACAATAGATTTCACGAGCAATTTGGCCGTTAAATAGTATGACGATTACAGTGAACCAAACTTTAGCGATGAGAAAATTGCAATCAAAAAAAAAGCACCACATTGAAAAACATATTTTTCGAACGTAAATTATTTATTTTTGGCCTTGTTCTTATTTTTAACCTTTGTCCCATGCTTACATTGGTGAAGCTGGACGGGTCAATTGGGAAGCCATATGTAAAAATAAATGTTTTTGAGGTATGGGTCGATTTAGTTTTTTTATATGGTTATTTAAGGAAGGCATGAACTCTCACGTTTCTTTTGTGTAACCCCTCTTTCCTTTCAGAAGGAAGCCGATGGAAGGACTGGTTACTCGCGTCTTTGCTCCTCGGTGCAGTGGTGGGAAGTTGGACTGCGTTGCGCGCTGGTCGCGCAAGTCGAGTCCAGGTTCAAAGGATGTTGAGGGATATGGAGCAGCTTCGCAAGGCGGAGGTGGCGCTGGACGATATGCAAAAGGAATTGGAGAAAGCCCGGTTGGAACAGGTAAACTACAAAACAGAGCTATTTTAACTGCTCGATTACGCGTTGTTTTTTTCTTGAAAAGGACAGTCGGCAGGAGAATTATCTTACAGCAGTAATTAACATTGATTAGTAATAAATTCTGGACCAGAATAAAATATTTAAAAGGAGCAGGTTCCGTGATATTATAATATTTATTATAGTAAGCTTTTTCAATTAATTTCCGTTAAATTAGGTAGTCAGTTGTAACGCAAACACTGACCTTTAAATAAATTACCTATTCTATGGATCGGCTATTGGAGACAACAAGTAGTTATATCTTTAAGATATCACTACGATTGTGTGTACAAATAAATTATGTAAAATTTTGTTTCAGGAAAATGTTGCCACGGAGAAGAAGAACCTAGAGAAGAAACTGAAAGAAGCAGGCGACACGCCTGTGCTCAATTCCACATGGTCTGATCTCGAAGTGTCGCAACTGAAAGCTGAAATCGAAGTAAGTTCATCAATACTTCTGTCTCAAGTTCCCATTTAATTGTCTTATGTGTAAACCTAGTTGTGTTATCTCATAAGTTTATTGTTTTAAATGTATTGAGCACATAAGATGTCTGGGGACAGATATAATTAAATAAAATATTTTCTAACTGTATTGGACTGTTCCTTCTGTTCTGTCCAGTCAGCTGCCGGTTTCCGTTATCTTCTATAATATTATTGAAATTAAATAATCTCGATGTAATATGTAAACCCAGCTTGTTCTGTGCTCGTTGGCAGTAGATGTAGAGTCAATTTTTTTGAATTTTTGACGATTCGTAAGTACGTTGTTCATATGTTACCCATGTAAGAAAGATATTTTTGATTTTTGACCGACAATTAATGTCATTTAGAATTGATAATTGTAATAATTGATCGAAATTCGGTTCCAAGTATATTTATCATGTATTTGACTTGTGTTTTGCAGATGCTCAGAGGAGAACTCCGCAGGGCGGAGGGCGAGTTGGAGGACAGGTGCTGGGCGCCGCCCGCTGGCCTCCAGCAGTGGCTGCAGCTCACCCACGAAGTGGAGAACAGAGCTTATCTCAGGAAGAAGCAACAGGCCGACATGCAGCTGCAGCAGGCCAGGGAAGCGGTAAGTTCTACACTGAAGGAGATATTGTGTGTAGTGTAAGACTGTTTTGGTAGGAACAAAGTATAAAGCTGTCTTCCTGTATCACTTGTTTGTACCGCCACTCATTCAAAGTGTTGTTTGATGTGCTTCTATTTCACTATTCCCACCGGTTGTAAAAGTTTTTTTTTAATTGTGTTATATATGTTTTGTATATTTACTTATTGCCTGTTGCACGGTAATGATTGCAGCTCTTTACAAGTTGTTAGTTTATAGAACTTGGCAACTTAAAGGAGTGGCGGAGAGTTTCTTGCCAGTTCTTCTCGTCCGCTCTACGTCCTCGATTTGGGAACTGGCAGTAAATTTAATTGTAGAGTCAAATTTTTTTTGTATTTGTCTATTAGATGGGAATTTTTCTGTGTTTTAATTAAACGATACGACTCTCTCAATTTCAGTGTGAGAAACTACGTAAGAAACGCTCCAGCTTGGTGGGTGCGTTCGTGTCAACCCACGGAAAGTCGATTGACGACGTCGATCGCTCCATAGTCGAAGCAAGAACCGCTCTGAATGAGGTCACACAGGAATTACAGGTCACATGTCCCATACTAATATGTACATCGTAACGAATCAACCGTTTAGCTCGGACACATTACTTTTTTCCATAATAATTACAAATAGTCTTTAAATATTAGGTTGTATACTAATTCCCAACTGTGTAATAATACATTGTGATGAAATCGTGCTGAGTTCACAAAGGATTTTTAGTAATTTAAAGTTTACCTCGTGTTTATTAATGGGGTTTATTTATTTCGTGCAGTGGAGAGTTTTGTTAAACAAAAGTAAGATAAAAAGAATTCTGTGTTTACTGTATGTTTACTTTAAGAGATCAACGTCCAAAAAAAATAATTAAATTGTCTCACCATACTGCTAAAATGACGGTACTATCAAAATGACGCCATTCCATTTTAGTACATGGCCCCCCCTCCACTCCTCCTCCAACTGGAACGGCATCAAGAATTTGTTTTTGGATTAAGCGTTCGGTCTGATCGTCTTTTGTTTCAATGTCAAACACATGAATACTTTAAGAATCAACTGAACATCGTTTTATAGGAACGAATGCATCGCTGGAAGCAAATTGAACGAATGTGTGGTTTCAATATTATCAACAATAACGGCCTCCAATTCTTGGAAAGCACTTTGTACCGCACCGCGAACGGCCGACAACCTAACAGAGGTGGGTTAACATTGTTATTAATAGAATTTATCATTGTTCATCTCATCTATAAATGCCCAGTCGTCTTTGCCCGGCTTTCCTCATAAAGGTCTCCAATATTTTTTGAACCCCTTTTATTATTTAAGATATCAGTCACCAGGCTTAATAGACGTTTGAATTGTGATACATTTATAGTTTGAACAGTGACTGTTAATTATAACATGTATGACATATGTCATTGATTTTTAGTCTATGTCATATCTAGTATATTTTGTCTATGCCGATTTCCACCACTCGTTGATAGACTGTACAGTGGTAATTTGAACTTATGACACCCGGATTGAGAGTTGCGCTTAAACCACTCGGCCAAAGAGGTAAGCGAATTATGGCAACAAATGTTTTTTATTTGACTCCAGGTCGTGTCAATAGTTCCCAGGATGACTTAAGTGCGGCCGATGACACGTCATTATGCGGATCAGGTAAGGCTGATGAGTTGCAAGGATTCGATTAGGTGTCCAATCTCGTGTAAGAATCAACTCTGTCAAATATGGTAGTTAAAATATTTCCATCAATCTTCGTCTAGACCAGGGGTGAGCAACCTTTTCAACCAACGGGGGAATTTAATTCTTTGGCGGGCCGAGTTATTTAGAATTCACAAAACTAATCAATCAAAAAGATTAAATTAAAAAAAACAAAGATTTGGAGAAAGTCGATGTGATAATAGATTTTTTTAGATATGAATGGCGGGGCCGCATCCACATGTTAAAAGGGGCCGTGTGTTGCTCATCCATGCTCTAGACGATTAAAGCAATAATTATAAATTAGGTTTTTTTAAATAAAATAATAAATCCCATGTTACAATCGTGATGGCAGTTAAGAAGTTGAACGACTGACTTATGTGGTCCTGTTAGTTTGTTTTAGTTTTGACTGCATTTTTACATTTCGTTTTTCAATCGTTGACCAAAATAGGCCAAAAAGATTCATAATAAAATTCGGATAAATATATTTTGGAAACTTATCGTTATGTCAGTTTTTTCTAATTTTTGCTCGGTTAATAAAAAGTGTAAAAATAATAATGAATACCACATTTATACATGTATTTAAAAAAAAATACTAAAAGGCTTTTAAATTCGGGACATCGAAGTTTTCTATTAATCCCGCGCATAATCCTAGTGTACTATAACTTTATTACCAGAAAACTTTTAAATTTTCTTTGCTTTTAGTTAGTGAACTTTGTCTCGAGGTAGCTTTTTTAACTTTTTTTACGTGTGAATCTTTGTTGTAAGTTGAATGCGGCAAAAGTGAATCATATAAGTCGCGGTACGTCCGCTAACACGCGCTTACTACTTAAGTTTGAACTAAAGTTGTTACAGTGAGATAGCTTAACAAATTATTTTTAAATTTATCATTAAATATAACTAAGGATAAGCGTGAAAGGAGCCATCTGTGGGTATTAATTAACCATTTTCATATTAACTTTGCGTATACTGTATTAGCGTACAAACTGTGTGTCATGATTGTCAAAAATTTAAAAGAACGCTGCAATGTTGTCATACATAAAAAAAGTTTTGCATAGAAAAACATTATTTTTTATTTTGTTTAAATTTCGGTTTGAATTGTGCGTGCTACTGAGATATTAATTTTGACATGACACTTGTTTCGTAAAATATATAATTAAAAGAAACTCAAAGTTAAAGCAATCTAAACGATGGTATAGTTTTTGTTACAAGATTTTTATACATTATACTTAATTTTAAGAATAGGGTATTTCGCGGCTTGTTTGTACTTGTTTTACGGTTAACATAGTAAACACAAGTTCCTTAGTACAACTAGCTCAATTAAAAAAGTATTTTTGATATGGTCACAATTTAAAAAAAAAACTAAACAGTCGATTCAATATTGAGCGTTAAGGCTTCTGTTGGGGCTATGAAACATATTTATTATATAATGTAATGTGATATTCAAAGCATTATTACGAATATATGTGAAAAAATTGTTCCTAGTTTAGAAAACTATGGTTGAATGTTACAATATAGTCTTAAAATTATTACAAACTTTGTTACCGATTCGAAATAGCTATTTTACGCTTAAGTTTTTAATTTATTGTATAAAGATGAATTTGTGTATTTTATGAATAAATATTATTATTTTTTTAATGTATCACAATCGAAGGGAAGCTTTCAGGGTGATTTATTAAAAGCATGTATGTTGTCGGGTAAGATTTGTTAGGGTGTTGGTTTTTTTTGCATGAACCCCAAGTTCCGTTTCCTGCTTTTGTATTAGACTAAACGCGTGTGTGCGATATATTGTCTTTGCGAGTATGATTTTATAATTTTTTTTTTTATTAAAACGTTATTGAAGTTATTAAAACGAGTGCTTTGAGTTAAATGAGTTGTATTTGTCATGTTAGTGTTAAGATATCACACAGTTTAAGATATTGCACAGTTTAAGATATTACACAGTTTAAGATAATACAAAGTTTAAGATATCACACAGTTTAAGATACTTAATCCAAAACTATATTGGATTGTTTTTCGTAGAGTGCACTAGGTCCATAAACGTCACAATTATTTGTTAGCCATTATTATGGATAGCCTGCCCTGTAGTCACAGTTTAACATGTCGCGAATGTCTGATTTTAATAATTTGTATTTGGAAAATGTAAAATAAACTTTTTAATTATACCAATTCCAATCAGCCAAATACAAATTGTATAGTGGAAGAGATTTTATTACACTAACTATAGTCAAAAACACCGTTTACCCAACCCTTTATTATATTGACAGTCACTTCATGCACGATCTATTGTCAAGCCGCGGAATTTGGCTAAAATATGGAACAATAGACTCAAGAGAGTACTGGTTTAACTTTGAGAGTATTGCGCGTGTCGACGGTCAAGTATTTTATAATTATACACTTAACTAAAATACCCTTGCGTTAATTCTGTGCAGTTCCTGTTTTTACACTTAACTAAAATCACCCTTGCGTTAATTCTGTGCAGTTCCTGTTTTTACACATAACTAAAATACCCTTGCGTTAATTCTGTGCAGTTCCAGTTTTACCGTCCTATAACCCGAGTAACTGAACCCAAATCGCTTGCTTGTCCCTAATATTAAAAATAAAGCTCGACTCGCACGTTTGAAAGCTTTTGACGATTGTGATTTGTTTTATTTTGCAATCCCATACTCCCTTAGTTGCTTTGACACCGTTGAATGGAGGTAAGTTTCTTTTTTGCATATTTACGAAACGGCAATCTGACCAATGTTGTTATGAACGCAATGAATTAGTGTGACTTGTTGTTTATCAGTTTTATAACACGTATACGTTGTTTGGGCGTACGTTTGTATCTGACAACTTATTTCCTTTTGTCAATACAGTGCAATTGTATAGTTATAAACTACCTTCATATTCATAAAGTACCTTTCTTTATGGACAAGGTGGTTTATAACTCGGTATTGAAATTGTTAATTTGATACACGATGTGTTAGATTATTTGTGATAATTCTCAAACTAAAGTCACGATTGCCGTTCCACAATTCTATTTTTTCAACTTTACTCTGGGTTCGCTCGTACATGCTTTTAATAAGTTATTTTTATTCATATATTGCCTAATAATAATAATTTGTGTAATATAGGCGAATATTAATTTCATAATAGGTAAACTTGTGACAATCTGTTTTTTTTTTTAAATAGTAGTATAATTTCAATATTTTTAGTGTCTGAAAACTTTGGATGGAAAGAAGATTCGTCTGGAAGCGAAGCTGATACACCCCATTACCCTCTTGATTTGAGGCTCGCTGAAGCCAGGTAATACCATAACAAAGTTTATTAAATTGGTCCTTTTTACAACGGCCTAAAGGATTTTTATCTTTGTATTAAGTACACACAGAGTAGCAAAATATGGCATGGTATAGTTGTCTAATCTGTACCTATCCCCTATATTTTTAATCTATGTTATTTTAATTAAAACCTACACCTGCACTCTTTTGACTAGTGCACCAGAAACAAAAGAGCAAAGGCGAACGTCTTTAAATACTTTATTGTGGTTTTTAAACATAAACTAGGTTTTTATAACACGATTCGTAATGAAATTATATTATTCTGATTAAAGACTGAAAATTAAATTAAATCTATTATTTACAGATTGCAACTTGAAGAGCGTTTAGCGCAAGAAGCACGCGAAGGCCGCGTAGAAGACAGACGAGAGGATAGGAGGATAACGGATGACAAAAGGAGTTCGTACAACGACGTGAGAAAGAGTCCCGATGAGAGACGAAGAGATCCAGTGCAGTTTGTCCTTGGCGGGGACAAGTGAGTAAAATGGCTTTACGAGAATATTTTATGATATTTTTTTTAATGCATCGTGTATACCAAATGAAACAATTTGTTGTATACTTCGATCTGAATATTTGACTTGGCGAAATGGTATCAACATTGTCTGATAAACATATATGTTGGCTGTGGTGGATATTTTTGCAAAAAGTATACGAGTATGTAGTGATGCAGACCGTGTCCTGATATTTATTTGTTGAAATTGTTCCCAGTGTTAACTGGACCGGTGAAGACCTGACCCGAGCGGTACATTCGCAATCTCAACCGCAACTGCGTGCTTCCATGCGCAGTGTAATCGCGCCCCTCCCCCCTCCACGGCGTCCATTCACCGGGCAAATCGTGCGCTCGCGCAGCACCGACATAGTCCCGTATAATCCAGAAGAACCCAGACCGCCCCCCAGGCCTTTTACCAGACAGAAGGCTGTCCCGGAAGCGGAACAGACCAATACGGCGCCAGAGGAAGAGTCCACAGATTCGTCTCTAATGGAAGATGATGGAGTGCCGAAGCCCCGTAAGAGACGTATCAACCTTCCCTTTGGGAAGAAAGCGAAGACGCCCGCGTGACCTTGGCTTAGCCTGTGTATCCTTTTAGCGGTTGTGCCCGGTTTTTAATGCCGAATGTGGCTTTTTTTTAAAGGACTAGTGAATAGCGAATAACTTGTTGGCCTTCGGATATATTAAGATGGGATTTTGATCGACGACCTGGGGACTAACAGCTTCATAGAACTGATTCAGTATTAAATCTTGATTGAATCTGTTTTGAATCTTAGTTCCAACTGAGACTTGTGTTAATCTAGACTTTTGTTGTGTACTTATAGTTCAATTTTGAATTTAGATGTTTTTTTTTAAATTTTTAGTGAATTTTTTATTTATGCAAGTTTTTTTTTAAATCCTAGCACGTTAGTTTTATTCGTATTCCATTTGAAGTCCTTGTGTGAATTCGTTTAGTTGGAATGTTCGTCTCCATTTTGTTTCTTGTATAATAATATTTAATACTATCGATTTTATCTGACATAAATTGTTTGAATTGACATGTCCGGGTCTGCGAGACAATCCGTTGCAGTTCTCAAGCCCAAAGTTTCTCAAAATCTATCAAATGGCGTCACTATCGTAGCTAAGAGACTGGATAGACATATAAACAATGTAAAATGTATGATCTTAAGCCGATGTATCATGTTTACATTGCGTGAATTCTCTTCATTTTAATATATTGTCTATAAGATCTAGATTTAAAACCTAAAAAAGTTATTAATGACCAGTGACGGTCATAAATCTTTTCCTATTTATTAATTCATCCCTATATCCGTAAATTTTATTAGAAGTAATAGTTGGGAGCGAATAGATAGTTACTCAACAGAAATCCATAGTGAGATCGTATTGCGTAAGGTTGTGTTAGGGATTCATTTCCATAATTCGCTTTGCGGTTATACAAATCTGCTTTGAGACAATTCTTGTGCCAAACCCTCAATCGGTTTGTATTTCTGTGTCATTCGAAATAAATAGTGTTTTAAATAACATTTATTACGAGGTTTTTTATGCTCCGCTTTTGAGATGTAGCTAGGATCTTAATTGTAAAACATGATGGCAAGATGGCGGAGCCCTAATTTTGAGATTTTATTTTCAATGAAATATTCCCAATGTAATTTCAATAGTATCGCATCATTCCCTCTTTTTTTTTTATTAGTTTGATAGCGATATTGCCCAGTAGCTGAGTAGATTAAGTTTAAGTATTTTGGTGCTAAATGGACTTGTAGACTGAAAACTGGAATGGCTTAAGTTACTGTTCTTAGATGTGTCGGTATAAAATTTGTATGAATTAATTGTTTTCGTGGAAATACGATAATTTGATTGTTATTGACATTAATGTTTAGGCAGTCATCATTGGTGTTGGCGTTGATCCGCATGCGGGTCAATGATCATGTAAATTAACCTTAAATAAGGCATAGAAACATCTGTACTTAACTTTTAAATAGCCATATTTTGTTTTCAGTTGGCACTCTGTTCCCAGTAATTGTCACAAAATGCAGAGTTGCCATATTGTTTTAATCTAACTGAATATAGTTTGCAATAGTTTTTATGGAGATTTTAAAAAGACAATCGTGATAAGTTGTTACTTCTTTTTAAAAGATAATAAATTGGTACTGAAATTATTGGTTGTTTTTGTAATTCCTTTTATAAAATGACAAAGAATTTTACAGTAAGACCGAATACGTTTTTTTTTGAATTCATAACATTCGGTAAAGTGCTGTGCTGTTAGTTATTAAAGAGTAAAGCCGCGTTTTCACTAGGTGACTTGTCGAATATAGTTATCGCTCGACATTCAAAGTCTTTGCAAAAGTTGCGCGACATACGACTTTGTCCCGCGACATAGGACTTTAATAATGGCCAGTCGTGTTTCGCCCGGGGAGATGGTGTTGTTATTTGCAGCACTGCAGCTTACGTAATTATTCGGAATACTAACGTAAAAAAAAGAGGTAGTGGGTCCGAGAATATTTGCAACAAAGGAAAAATTCAAGTTTACAAAGCAGTCATCGAATGCGCGACGAGTCTTTTGAAAATGAATATAATGAGTATAATCAGTAGAATGTCCAGAACTTCGAGATACTTTTTAAATATGGTGGGATCGGCCATAGACAAGCAAGATCAGTTTCGGAAATCTATCGACCCTCACATTAGACTCGCTATAACATTTAGGATTACAATTAGATTTATTTTTACATTGAATTTTGATACAAATCGATCAATGTCTATGTATTCTCGTTGGACCACATTACTGCCATTTTCATAACACAAAGCGACTACTCAAAGCCTGTCTACTAGCGACAAGTAGCGGGACCCGTAAATGTTACAAGCGACGTCGGGCAACACCGCGCGGGACACAAAATGTCTCCTAGTGAAAACGCGGCTTAAGAACGTAGTTTCTTAACTAAATTTGCATCTAGCTAAAATGCTAGCTAAAATGAACCATTTTGTAAAAATGTTTAATAGTGAGATTGTAAAAGAATAGATTTAAGTTATTATGAACATGTATGACCATTGTATTTATTTGGTTTTCTTTTTCTTTTTTTATGTGAGAGGAGGCAAACGAGCAGGCGGGTCACTTCGAGTGATGTGCCAACCGCCGCCCATGGACACCTGCAACGCCAGGAGGGTTACAAGTGAGTTGCCGGCCTTTAAGGAAGAGGAACGCTCTTTTTTTGAAGGTCCCCGAGTCGTAGCGGATCGGGAATACCTGCGCTGGCAGTTGGTTCCACAAAGAGGTGGTGCGCGGCAGAAACTGCCTTAAAAAACGCACAGTAGTGGAGCGCCAGACGTCAAGGTGGTATGAATGGAATTTCGTATTCTGCCTTGACGTCCAGTGATGGAATTCCGCTGCAGGTAATAAATAGCCCGAACAATTCATCAGAGCACTACCCATGATACATGCGGTAGAAGATGCAGAGGGAGCCTACATCTCTACGCAGAGCCAAAGGATCAAGCCGATTGGAAAGGATGGGGTCGTCGACGATACGAGCCGCTCTGCGTTGGATGCGATCAAATGGAAGGAGCTGGTTTTCAGAGGTGGGAACAGTACTCCATATGAGGCCGAATTTGCGCTGTATACAGTTGCAAGCGATGGCCTGATGTGAAATACCGACGCGCCCTGCTGAGAACACCAAGCTTTTTAGAGGCTAACTTAGCCTTACCTTCCAAATGATTGCAGAACTGGACATCGCTCGATATATCGACACCAAGAATTCCAATACTGGCTGAGGCTTTAAGAGGAGTGCTATCGAATAGTGGGGCTACGACAAAGGGATTCTTTTTAGCGTTAAACGCGCAAACCTGGGTCTTCGAGGGGTTAAATTGGACTAAGTTAAGTCGACCCCAAACCGAGACTCCACGCAGTAAAGTCTCGACTTCAGACAGAAGTTTGTCCCGACACTGCTCGACATCAACCCAGGAAATATTTGCACGGCCGTGATATAGAGCATCTCCAGTACTGTCATCCACATAACAATGAAGGCTGCTTAAGTGCAATATATCATTGATATGCAAGAGGAACAGCGTAGGAGAGAGTAAAGTATAACTTCACGGGAAGCCAGCCCATATGCTGGAAGTTTGGAGAGAAGCGCCTTGTGCCATACCCGATCAAAGGCCTTTGCTATGTCCAGTCTAACCGCCAGTGCTTCCTCTTTAGGCTCAACAGCTTCTGCCCATTTATGAGTAAGGAAAACTAGAAGATCACCAGCTGAGCGGCCACGGCGGAACCGATACACTCCTCTAAGTAACGGAGGAGCTGGCTGTTGATAATGGTCTCCATTATCTTAGAAAATAAAGGGGTAATTGCTATTGGGCGGTAGTTGGATGGATCAGAGCGTTCGCCTTTTTTAGGAATCGGGTGAACCAGTAGGCGGTCTTTCAAGCGTTCGGGACAATGCCGAGTGAATAGGAGTGCCGGAAAAGACGCGTCAGGACCGGAGCCAACTCAGGAGCACACGAGGTGAAATTAAAAATATTTGTGCTATCGTTAATAGCAAATCGAATGTCTGTACATTAAATATTTTTCCAAAAAACTGAAAGGAGGCAATCAAAGAAGAGTCATAGAAACCAAAAAAACAATTTTTGGAATTCTTGTCTGTCTGTCTGGTACGTTATAACTTCAAAACTACTGAACGGACAGTTGGATTTGGATTGGAGTTGAACGCGGACAGTTGGGTTACATACAATTAGGAGCGTTGTCAAAACTTTATTTCGTAAAAATCGGTTAAGGGAAAAAGAAGTTATGGTCAATTGAAAATTTACTTCAATCACTGCTTCAAAACTTTTAAACACTTATATTGATTGATTAGTTATATATTGTTAAATATGTTCTAATATACGTTAATCTTAATATTAAAACTTATGAGAGGTAACAAAAATAACAAATAACGCAGTGCGCGCGGGCACGGTTGAAGTGTTGAACAATGTGCTCGATAGATGGCGTTGATAAAATTCGTTATCAACCTAGATTTTTTTATTTCTTAAACCTATACAGCTTATCAAAAAAAGTATACACAATAAAAATAGTTTAAAAATAAAGCTAAAAATAAGGTTAAAACCGGAAGTAGAATCTAAGATCAGAATAAACAATAACCAAAAAAAAAACATGAACAGAAAAAAATAAATTAAAATATATATATATATATACATGAACAAGTGAAGTATATTATGTGAAGTACGAGCATTTAAGTGTGTGTGTCCTTCCATCATCAGCTCATCCACATAAGATGACTATTAGAAATTTAAAATTGTCAGAAAAGTAATTGCCTGTAAGTTAATTTGAAAGTTGCCTTTGATTTCCCTGAATCATCGGACTACGGAACCAACTTGAAAGCCGAACAAAAAAATAATCACGTAAATGGTAAATAATCATCAAGTCCACAGAAACAGAGGATGTTGATAGCATTTGTACATGTAAAGCTACTTCATCCCCGAGTAATACAGGCTACATATAATTCCAATTGTAACATTGTGAAAGAAAGCCCTGTCGAGATCATTAAAAAACGCTTGACCAAATTTCACGTGGGCGAAGCCGCGGGCGGAAAGCTAGTTAATTAATACATGAACCATACAATGTTTATAAATAGTGAGATTGTAAAAGAATATTTTTTTAGTTATTATGAACATGTATGACCATTGTATTTATTTGGTGAAATTATAAATATTTGTGCTAAAATAAATAATAAGACGGTATTGTTTAAAGTAAAATTTATTTAAAAATGTAGTGTACAAATATTCTATTAGGTGACAGGTGTACGCGTCATGCATACATAGCTTTTGTAACGTTTTACCTAAATCGGGACACACATTGATCGCATTTACACTATACAGTCTTACAGACAGTTAAATTTAAACGCCGTTAACAAAACAGCACGTTATCACATTTTAAACTCATCCGAGTGTAAAAATAAGACAATTTTGATGCATAACACAAGCAGAATTATTACAAAGCACCCGTAAAATTTCAGAACATAACGAGAGGCGGATATTTTCATGGCATATATGTACAATGAGGAATGCTGGAGCAAATTTGAAAGCACAGAACGAAAATAAAATTATTTTTTTGTAGTCATCCATACAGACACAAATGCTCTCATTTACTTGGGGGACTATACGGGCAGTGGTAAGAGAAATTACATTTATAATCTGATGCATCATACGATGTAGATATAGAGGCTACAATTTTTTTAATTGCGACAGATCTAGCGAATTAATACCAATATTTACATTGCGCCCACGCATTACTCAGTCACAGAATACTGTTTATAACCATAGACATCTTTGGGTTTCCACAGACCAACGTCAAAAACAAAAATTTGAAAAGGGAATAAGTTTCCAAATCAAACGCAGAACGTCATTTGTTTTGCTTGCACGAGATATTGAATTCTCAAATGTAGACATTCGCAGTCCTCGAAGCAAGGATACATTTTTGTATTGGCTTAGCGTTAGGTTAACCCGAGAAGAATACCATCTACTGCTGCTTACACTCGGCGGGATTTTCAGCTGTTGGTGCCTTTATCTTCTTCACGCGACGACGCTGGGTTGGATTTTCTTCATCGCTCTCCTCTGACGAACTCTCATCATCGTCATCTTCTTCTTCCTCCTTAAATTCACCAATTTACATCCAAATTACGACATATTGTCCGGTGTGCATTTAATTTATTGACCTCAAAGAAGGCAAATTAAGGTGCCCATAATATATAGGTTTCATTACAAAAGCACAAGTTGATTTCTTAAAAGAAAAATGATCAGAAATATACTCATAATTTTAATGCAGAGAATTCATAAGTGTCACTCTAACTTCAGTTGACCTAGACTATATAAAAAAAAAAGTAATTATATGTGTCGTTCCTAAAATCAACCATCCGTTTGCCATTTATCGCATGCAAAATAAGGTAAACAAAAATAAAACACACTTTAAAAAGCTTACAAATTTAATGTTCATGCCCGAACAGAAGCAATGTGATAACATCTAGCTGCTCATAACCAACGCCATACATAAATACTATTGTCGACGTCTACTATTGGCACCGGAGATTCGATAGGAATTATTGGAATGACGTTATTGCGAACATAAATAGCCTTAGAGAATAATAATATCACAAAAATTTCAAATTACAAGCGAATACGTGAAACTCGTAAATACACTCCACATTACAATTATGTATAAAATAAATAAAAAACAAATACAAACTAGAAATGCAATATAGGTATCGTAACTAACATGCGGAGGCACCTCAGGCTCGGGGGCCGTCAATCCATCTAGGGCACACTTGTCTTTGACAAACGATGCATAGATTTAATCTAGCGAAGACACTACGAATTTGAAAACGCCTCGGAAAATGCGGGAAATTGCAATCGCGACGCGAGTTTTTGGTAAGTTCGACGAGTTGCCGGAAAGGCTGAGACTTGTCTCAAAGTCACTTTGAGACAAGTCTGGGCTTGGCTAAATAGATCTTGCATCACTCCTCCGTCTCTGAAACCTCCTCGGTACCGGAGTCTTCTTCGGAATAAGAATCCTCCTGAAACCAAATTAACCATTGGTTTGAACCGACCTAACGGGCTACGAAGTTAGACCAGAGTTTAGTTTGTTAGTAAACGGAGAGAACGGCTTGTGTTAAGGCCACTTTGTTAATACGACATACTCCGAATGTAAAACTAGGATTTTATCATCTGGGCCCCGCATCTCATACTAAATTAAGACAAGCGTCCATTTCATCAACTCCATAGGAAAAATAAATCAAAATAGATATAACAATTAGTTATTCCAATGTCTCACTACATGCTAATACTTATGACAAAGCGAAGTGGTGAGGCGAGCAAGTCCTAAGCGCGTGACACCTACTACAAGCAGCTAACATGCAAGCTAAATGGCTAACAGATGGCTGTTCCACGATTGTGGCACAATTCACAAATCAAGCATTGCTGTTAAACTTCATAGTAATATTGGAACAATCCAACTTATTCCAACATCAGTTCAATATTAAACAACTATTGGTAAGAGTAACTCGGTCAACATTGAACCGTTTGTATAGTGTGGTGTAACGCCTTACCTCTTCCTCATAGTCCTCGTCGTCTTCGTCCAGGCCCTCTCCGGTGTAGAGGAGGACGGCGCGTGAGACAACTCGCTCGCGGATGTAATGACCCACCTCAAAGTCGAGCGCCAGCAGCATCTGCAATACAATTCTCCAATTTATTTGTTTTTTCTTTAGCACGACATATGTAATAAATTTAAAAAAAAAGTTTGCATTACCTGTGTGTCGGAAGCAATAGTAGAGTTGAGGTCTTCAGGCACAGACGGAGGACTGAAGAAGTTAAAGAATGAGTCAGCCTGCACCAGTTTGGTAACAGTCCGCACAGAGCCGCGGGATTTGTGCTTCTGCTTCTTCTTTATGGTCTTCACCGTCACGTTCTTGCCTTTCTTCCACACAATGTCGCAGCCCTACATTGTGTTTATAGTGTTAAATAGGTGCGAACTCAGGAATGTGACAGAACAATGATACGTGGGATGAGGATCAGGACCCCTTAGACAATGCGTGTCTTTAAATTTAATTGCTAAAGGCTTTAACTACAATTTATTCCAATTTTGACAGAAGACAACTTTAGATTATTTAACAAAAAAAAACCAATCAACATACTTTGCAAGCGTAAATCTCAGGTCCTTCAAACTCCATTGGACTTTCATCATCAGGCTTGAACTTCATGGAGTATTGCTTAGTCAAAACTGTGTTCTCAAAGAAGTCATTAGGTGCAAAGTGGAACTCTAACGTGAAGCCAAGGGGTTCGTCATTCATTTGCACTGTAAAATTTATTTGTTTTTGTAAAAAAATCTATTTTGAGCCGATTTGACTAAGGTATGCAAAAATTAATAAAAATATTTCTGTAAAATGTTGGTGTTGTTTGCTGGCTGGAGACTAAGCAATAATGATCTTACCTTTTATATCTTGCAATGACTTGAGAATTGGTTCATCATCGTCTTGGACCATTTCACTCAGCTTTGAAACATTCTTGAATATAGTTAACCAGAAATCGGGGATGCCCTTGACATTGGGGTCCATTGGGGGTCTAAAAATATATTAAAGTTAAGAATCTCCTTGGAAAAGGGAAATCATTTTAACATTAAATAGCAGCCTCAGTTGGTGATGCATGTTAAACAAATCAATCACGATTTTCAGATAATGGTGTAGGATGTCATCATAAAAATTTAATAACGAAACTCTTGGCTTTTTAAAAACCAAATCGCATACTACATTGTAATCGCAAATAGTATATTGAAACCGTCTCGATACTTACTCAGCATTTTTGTTCTCCTCACTCTTTTCTTTGTCCTCGATGGCAGCATTCTGTACCGCTTTAGCTAGTTCTTCTTCTTTTGTATCATCATGCCAAGGAGTGTTACATTCGTCATCAGTGGGTTCATGAGCACCAACCACAACTTGTGCCCTCTAGGAAATGACCCACGTTAATAGTTTGCACATAACAGAGTTGAAATAATTAAAAAAAATATTGTTAACTTCAGTTGGTGATGCATGTTGAGATCCTCACGGCACTCAGATCTTGGTGATAGTAAGTCATCATGTCATGTTATTTTAATACATTTGTTTAAAGAACCTCAAGGAAATTTAAGTTTACCTTATCAAATATAGGCTGGTACATCTTGGCATATTTGCACTCAAGCTCGTGTACTTCAGAGTAGAACTTGGCTTCAATATCCATAAACTCCTTTTGCAGCAAACGCAGCGCCTTAATACGCCGACGGACAGCGGGCGGTAACACGGCCAAAGTTTCAGCGTGCATATTACTAAACCAAAATTTTATGATTGTTAACAGAGAAACTTGCAGAGTGCTTCACACAAATTTAGGCTTCTTGGAGCATATCTGAATTTTATATGACCTGAAGGACATTGAAATTTTTTTTTGTACCTTTATAGGGAATGCATGGACCAAACATATATATACTATAATTTAATTACTTAATAGTAATGCAGCATAAAAGACACATAGTATGCTATATTACGCCAGTCTTTAATAAAACACATCTAAAAGGTAAAAATACTTCTTAGATAAACAATGAAGAGATTTTATAATCTACACAGACTTGAGATTTTATTAACAGCATGATCCAAATATGTTTCAAGGTAAATAGAGCATAAAATGAGTCATTACTCAGTAGCAAGATCATTGAACTTCTTTATTCAATCCTGAAGAAATTTTTTGTACCAACTACAAGTTCTTTTTAGAAGAACTCTAGTAAAAAAACTAATTGAAACTTGGTCAATTAAAAAAAACTATTTCTGATATTAATGAACCGATTATTATTTTCTTAATTTGAATTAAAGCATGGATGTTTTAACCCTGAATAAAAGTACTTTTAGCAGTGAAGTATTAGCCACAAATTAAGAAAGATGTAACCACTATAGGTTATAATATTTAATGCCATGCTCTCAATGAACGGCCACATTAGCAGTCACCAAAAACAAGACAATCTAATAATAATAAGAATAGGAGATGCATTTATGGATAATATGTTGAAATTATTACTACTTCCCAGTTTAATAAATTTGAGACATACCATACAATTTAAACAATGTATGTTATAAATAGGTCCGGCGGCGTGGTGGCTACTTCATCTAAGGTAACAGCACTTACCTTCTTGAGAGATAGTTAATTATGTCTTCACTACGAACAATTCCTTCTTCCTGTCCCGATTCGCTTTCTGAGGTAGACGTCCGGCCACTTCTAGTTTTTTTACTTTGTTTAACAGAACCCATTCTTTATCTAAAACAGAACACACATCAACTTCCCGCCACGTTGGTTACCGGCATGGTTAAAAGTGGTAAATGTAACCAAAAGAAAAGAATTAAAATTTATAAATTAAGAGCTATAGTTAATTCTATGAAAATAATTAATGTACCAGACAAAATCGTAATGCGCAGTTACGATATTGGCCTGCCTAAGCAAACCACATGGTCACCGTGATTAACTTAATATAGCGGATTTACAGCGTATTAGTAACTTTATAAGCTTTAAAAATCTTTATATTAATTTATGTAATAAGTTAGCTATTGAAAGTAGTATATTATAAGAATAATTCGTAAGTACTATCTATAAATCTTACCTTTTCGCCGACAAGAGTTGTATGTAAAAGAAAGATGGCGGCGTTAATGTCGATCGCCCGAGTTGAAATGAATATTGAATGGAAACTTGAAAACGAACAAAGATATCTAGAACCTACAGGAATAGTATTTGTAGCAACACTTATTTTTATTTTCCGGATTCTTGTCTATGATATTCAATATAAGACAGTACACAGATATACTAATATACTATATTGCGTTATTAATACTATGATTAATTTCATTTTATGGGATGTCCTCAATAATTTCATATTTTTTTCAATGTTACTTTAAGTTTTTGTTCATATCAAATGTTTGAAGTCTGACAAATTGTATCACAAAATTTTTGATGATTTATATTATTTTAGGTAGCTTTTATGTACCTACGGCAGTGACTCAAAAGTCTTCTCTGTTCTGTGATCTATTATTATCTGTCTATTAAATAGGTACAGACTACGTATGAAATGTAAACACTCTGTTTTGGTGTTTAGAGTTTAGACTAGTTGTAGCGCAGAATGCAGATATTGTAAATTATAATACGTTGTAGCTTTGAACATGTTTTTTTCTAATAATATATCGTACTTTTAATTGATTGTGTGAAAAGCGTAATAATGGCACCAACAGTGCAATCTAATGAACCGGCTGACCGGGAAAAACGTCCTCAAAGAACTGGAGAAAGAAGGTTAATTTAAATTTTATATAATTTTTAACATTATATCATTTTATATAGGCAATTTACTTAATTCACAATATTTTCTTTTACCAGGGCAGAATTGGTTACGCGAATAAAGTACTGCAATACTTTACCAGACATACCTTTTGATTTAAAATTTATTACATATCCGTTTCCATCGACACGGTTTATTCAGTATAATCCTACCTCGCTGGAGAAAAATTATCGCTACGAAGTACTGACAGAACATGATCTAGGTGTTCATATAGATTTAATTAATCGTGATATATACCAAGGTGACGGCAACGCAGCTTTAGATCCAGCTGATGAGAAATTGTTAGAAGATGATGTTCTCACACCACAAGACTCAAAGAGATCTAGGCATCATGCTAAGAGTGTGTCTTGGTTACGACGTTCTGAATATATTTCTACCGAACAGACAAGGTTTCAACCTCAGTCTATGGAGAAGGTAATATATTCCTATATACTATATCTGAAACAAGATATATTATGTAAATGTAGAATTTGGTTTAAGTATATTTTATTTTACCATATTTTTACTTAACCAAAACCTTATTCTTAACCTATATTCAATGTAAGAAATTTTATTCATGCTCCACTTTCAGGTTGAAGCAAAAGTTGGTTATAATGTTAAGAAAATATTTAGTGAAGAGACCTTGTATATGGACAGAGAAAGTCAGATTAAAGCTATTGAGAAGACATTTGAAGATAACAAGAAACCTGTAGAGAAGCATTACAGTAAGCCAGGTGTGACTCCAGTTGAAGTCATGTCAATATTTCCTGACTTTGATATGTGGAAGTATCCATGTGCACAGGTTATATTTGATTCTGACCCAGCACCTACAGACAAGAATGTGGCTGGTCAGATTGAAGCTATGTCCCAGGCTATGATTCGGTAAGCCTTAGTATCTTAGTTAAAACATGATAAAAAACATTTTTGTTATAAAACAGTCTAAATTTCAACTCTTTTATTTGTACATTTCAGTGGTGTGATGGATGAAAGTGGAGAACAGTTTGTGGCTTACTGTCTTCCAACTGAAGATACAATACAGAAACGAAGGCGTGATATTACTGAAAGTATACCATATATGGATGGTGACACGTATGAGTATAAAATGGCCAGAGAATACAACTGGAATGTTAAAAGTAAAGCTTCTAAAGGATATGAAGAAAACTACTTTTTGGTAACTTTTTTTAAATATTGCAAATGTTTTGGTATCTTATGTAAGATAAGGTGTAAATTTGTGGGAATAAAAATGTGCCTGCCCCACTGTATCGTGAAAATCAAATTCATTATATCCCTATAGTGTAAACTCCATGTAATGTCACTCGATTTAAGAACAAACTAAAGTGTCGGAATCAATTGGCTTTGGTTGGTTTTGCTTGTATTCCATTCTAATTGTTCTTCTCTTTATATAACAACGACTGACACCATGAAATTGAATTGAATTGAAGGACACAGTCCCTTAAGTGTCATTATATAGATATTTACACTGTATTTAAAAATCAATCAAAGTGATTATATTTATAGGTTATACACTTAATTTTATTGACAGCTTTGTAAAGATTCTACAATTATTATATTGACAAATTAATATCAGTTTCTTTCTATGACCCCGGGAAATTTTGTAAAAGTTCTTATTAATATATTCAGGTGGTTCGCAAAAACTGTATTTACTACAACGAGTTGGAGACAAGGGTCCGTCTGTCCAAGAGACGAGCACGTGCCGGAGTTGCTGCTCAAGCACTCACAAGATTGGTGGTAACTCATAGACCTCTCAGTGCACCTGAACATCGTATGCTTAGGCTCAGGGAGAAACAACTGGAACCAGCTCAGGTTTGACATTTTTATTCTAAATTGTATTGGCTATATTGTAGCTAGAATACACTTGTGTTGTTATCATGTTAACATCTGCAAATTTTATGTGATTTCAGGAAGAAGATGAAGAAGAAGATGATGAGGAGGAGGAGGAAGAAGAAGAGAATAAGGAACAGAATAGAGAGAAGCAACGGTGAGATATTTACTTATTTCCCTAATATTTTTTATCCCATATACCTAAATTTAAAAAAAGTTGTATTGGTAGCAGTAACTTTCTTCCCTGTTCTTTTTAAATTCAAAAGTATCAGAACACTTTTTAATTAGTTTTAAACACACGTGTTTAAGAGTCTGCGTTATCATGAAATTTCAATTATCAAGTTCCAGGTCTCGTTCCAAGTCTGGGTCAAAATCACCTCAAGGTTCAGAGAAATCGCATCGTTCTCGATCGGAGTCTCGTGAAAAGTCAAAATCCAAGTCGAGGAGTAGGTCTCGATCGCAATCCGGTTCTCGCAAGTCGAGATCTAGATCTGGTTCAGCGCCTTCTGGATCTGCCAGGTATTTGTTACCATATCCTGAGGTTTTTTTTATGTGTTTCCCTACGAAGTATGTATAATAAATGTATAGTTAATTATGTGTTTAATTAGATTTATTAAGGTTATTAAGAAACTGGCCCTAGACAAAAAAATCGTAAGAGACACTCATTTAAGCTGTTGGAAGTTGGAAAAATAAAGATGTAGAAAAATGTAGCCATTTTGAGTTTATTGTCAATAAAATTCACTTAAAAAAGGTGGAATAATTGATTAGTTAACGGATGTAAATGCGAATTTGGTAAGCGAGACTTAGTTCTTAATTGTTTCAGATCTCGATCGGCATCACGAGCATCGTCTCGGGCTTCTAGAGCAAGCTCTAAAGCTAGTGGAAAGGTGAGTATTGAATAGGCCAACATTGAGAACTGATGTTAATGCTCGAGCCGCTCTAACTGCTCGAGCCGCTCTAACTACTCTAGCCGCTCTAACTGCTCGAGCCGCTCTAACTGTTTTTTATTATTTCAATACAACTTTTTAAAATTTTAAAATCACTGTTTACCCACAACAGGTATGGTCTAGTGCATATTATATTTTCTTTTGTTTAGGGTTCAAAAGTATCATCCCGTGCAAGTTCGCGTGCCTCGTCGCGCGCTTCGTCCCGGGCATCGTCGAAGGGCTCTGGTTCTAAGGCATCGTCTAAGGCGAGTTCGAGACGTAACTCGACTGCCTCCGAGAAATCGAGGAGTCGCTCAGCCAGTGCATCTAAACAGGTAATATTTTGTGTCTTTATTACGCTTGCCTGGAAGAGATCGCTAAGGCCGCTTTCCCTCCTAATTTATATTTTTGTTCGCAGGGTTCGAGGAGCGGATCAGCCTCCAGCGCTTCATCGCGTCATAGTGGGTCTGATTAATCAATTTGTACTTTACGACATATGTGTTGATTTTTATGTAATAAATATTAAAATACGTTGATACTTTTATTTTATACTAAATCCATCACTGAATATCGGTTCCCTGGAAGAGTTATTAGCGAAAAGACAGTTGCTCTCATATTTACTAACAATGATTAACTCCTATTTATATAATATATGTATATATATAATAAATAAATATAATTGAAAAGTATGCTCAGGCTGGAAACAGTGCTCGACTGACGTCCTGACCGTCAGCGTTGACTGTCAGTTGACGGTGAAATGCGACGCGTGGAGCGTCAGCATAACTGATCAATAATCAGTAAGTTGATAAAATATAAAAAAAACAAACTCAAGCTCAAAGGTAGTTATTATATAGTATTATAAAAGAAACTCATACCTTCATAGAAATTTTATTAGTTCATATACAGTTGGACATATTTGATCATAGAAATGTTATTTAAATGCATAGTTCATATTTATAAGACAAACATCAAATAGTTTAATTAGTGGTGATTCTTTTAGTCATAAGTTTAAAATGTTATTTACCTCCATACAAGTGGAACTCATATGGTCGGTCCCTAATTATTACACTGTGTCACACTTTTAAAACTTTTTGCTTACATTGCACTGCTTCTATTTGTTCCAAATATGACCATGAAGCGATAATTGAATTTTTGAATAACTTCGATGTACACATGTACACAATTCATTATCCACCCTATTTGTATAATAAATTATTGTGGCTGGGTGATGGAAGCCAATATGCGACGAGGGCATATCGTAGGTTATTGGATGTGCCTAAGCATCATACAACTGCCTTTAGGGGTAGTTTTCGATACAGCGCAACGAGGTGCTGGAACAATCTGCCGCCGCCCCTGCGGAACTGTGAAACTGTGCCAACCTTCCGACGGAGGTTGAAAAAGCTTTTGTTATCAAAACAGATTGATCCGTGTTTTTCGTTGGCGCCTAGCTAGGCACATCCAAATTCTCTTGTCCCGTTCCTATCTTGTTTAACCACATTAATCCCACTATTTTTATTATCTCCCTTCCTTTTATTATTTAATTATTGCTTTTTTTACACTTAAATTGTTAACACTTGGCGCTGTGCAGCGGTTTGTGACAACTGGGGGCTGCTGAAAATCAGTTGTGTGGAATGCTATATTCGACACAAATCCTGAGCAGCACCCCATTTGGCGCACGCCCGCGGCACTTGCAACAATGCAATGCAATGTGTGTGTCCAAATAAACGTATTTTCTTTTTTTCTTTCAATTTATTTCTAAATTCAACTCGTGTTGGTTAATACATTTTTAGAACCTAATTAGTCAAATTGCACCATCGACCCTTGTACTTATCGGTCTCTTTTTAACACACTTTGTCAGAAAGAGACGGCTCATCTGCATTTAGTGAGATTTTTATGTAAGTTAATGAGCATTAATCAATTTATCCAACTCAACAATTAAGCGTAGCACGGAGTAAAAATCGAACTATAATACGTTGAACTAATTAATTATAAAACGAATCATTGTGACGTCAAAATTGTTCATTATAAAATTATACCTATTTAGAATAGAGTGGTAACAATATAACACATTAGTAAAGTACTGCTTAGTACAATGATTTAAACTTAAACATTATAGAATGTTCTATAGATAAAATTCTTTGCATTGCTATAGAATTGCCATATAAAAATATGCCTTGTATAGCCATCGTGAACATTTAAACTTTTTTATTGTGTAGTCCTAATTAAAATCGGAAACTATAAATGGTTTGTTTTAACCGACCACGCACAAATTCCTTCAAGTTTCATTTAGAAATGTTTACAAAAAAACACGTTTTAGTATATATTGTTTTTGAATTACAAACAATTTTGATTTACTAAAAACACTTCAAAATCAATTTTAGAATATGAAAACAAAAGCGAATCAAAGATCCCGCCAATTTAGGGTTATTGAAAGACAATGAAATGTACTTTGTTCCAAATTCAAACAATAAATTTGACAATGTGCCATTGACTTTGAATAGGCTTTGCACAAGTAACGCGATGATCGACGCCGTTTGACAGCTTGGTTCTCTTTTCAAATTTAGAACGTTGTGCAGATCACACATGCTGTCACGCGTTGAGTTTGGCAGTTTGACTGTTTTACGGAGTAGGTTACGAATTAGTAGTTTTAATTAAAAAAAAATATTTTTGTGTTTTTAAAATGCGTGATTGTATAATGATCAATTGCTGAGTTCCTTAGCAATAATATCCATGTAGTGTTGCGTGAATACCGCCTTGTTGTGCATGACATAACGTAGTAAGGTACCAGAGACTGCGGTTAGTTCTTTAGTAAATGCTGATAGTCCAATTGGTATCTGCCGGGAACCACCCGAGCACACGAGGATCACTTTTAGGAACTCGAGCACCCTTTGACCTAAAACAAATATATAGTCCTTAATCACACAAGGCATCTAGCGATTAAGTGTTGTGCACAGAGTGTATCACGTGACCTGTCATTTGTGATATACAAGGAACGTGACATCGTCCCGATCGATGTCCTTGTTTTATATTAACAAGGTTAGTTAATACAATAGGATTATTATTGTAAATTAAATTCATTGATACATATTATGTTTTAAATTGAGAAAAACAACACTCAATATATTTTGTTTTACTTACGTAAAATTTAAAATACCGTGCAGAAATATATTAATATAAAAAAAATACTTACGAACAATCTGCCTGACTTTATGCTCTGGATCGCCGAGGGATATAATTTGTGTCCGTATGAGATCTTTAGTTTCACCACTAAGTGGCTCTTGGTTCATACTCTCTAAAAGCTGTTCTGTCATCTGTATAACTTCTTCAGCTATGGACGGTAGTACTGCTTTTAATTCTCTGAAATTTTTTTTTATGACATAGCTTTAACATACACACAACCATACATTTTAATAACATTATGTCAGTGAATATAATAATAACAATATGTATAAATATATTTAAAAAAACAACTCACATATCGTTCGATGCATTATCTATAATGATGTCTATTTTCTCTTTGAGTCGTTGTTTATGGATCGCGTTAGGATCGTTGCCGCATGACGGGCTGACGAGCATCAATGACGCAACACTTACGAGCCGATAAACTTGAAATCCCAGCTCCGCAAAACGAGGCTTGTCTAGTTGTATCGTCTGAAATTAAATTATATTTTTTTTCTAGAACAGAATGTATGCTTTATATTATGGGACAAAAGAGTTACCAATTTACATACATGCACGATAACAGAACATAAAATTACAAAAACATTAACATTAAAATAACACACCTATGCCCGCGAAAATGTCGTACTCTGAAACGTTAACTGAAACTGTACCAAAAAGTTCGCATTACAAAGAGTTTTCATTATTTATTTGCAATTTCAAAAGCGTTTTAGAACGTAGCTAGCTGCAAGGAGATATGGGTAACAGTTCTGTAATTTTTGACAATTGACATTCGCATTGAGGTAAATGACTAGGTAAAAACTTTTTAAACGTTCGAAAATATATTTGCACGATCTTTGGTGACATGCAACTATAGACAAGAAAAATGTAATGAAAAATTAAGAAATTCATACCTCTGGATATTCTTTAGATTCATCCCACTCAAGTAACTCCAAGTACGCTTTGGCCAGTGTTTGGGCTGTGACATTTCTTATGATGTTCGGATCTGAGACGGGAAGGTTTAAGCCTGTCTTATCAACATGCCGCTGCAACCATTCGCGTGTGCTCCTCAGTCCATCTAAAACATATATTAGGTAAAACTAATATTTTGGTACTACAAATTATCATTTTGTTATTTTTTGTTTGAATTGCCTCGAATGATGATCAAAAAATTTAATTACCTTCAGAAATTTTCAGCAATTCGTCAAATTTATTTCTCTCATATTGAACACTTTCTTTTTGAACGTGCGGTCTTATCATGGCTATCAAAGTGTTAGCCAGATCCAACTTCAGGACTTCCAGTGTTTCCAGTATAGCTCGGAATATATCAACCTGAATTTATTTATTATGATATAAAAAAGGCAAATATCTTATTTTTTGTATTATTTAAGAAACTAGAAAGTTTTGTTTATCAATATATTAAAAATAGTTTTGATAGACCACATCCAATAAGTTTGGTCATGAAACAAATGTGCCCAATGCAGTAATTAAATACAACTATATTGTAAATCAAAGTAAAATAGAAGAAGACGGGAGCGTTTACCCTTTCATACTAAGTGGATTAAATTAATTATGTAGTATAAGCACTTTTGTTATGTATGTATTCATATGGGAATACAGTTATAATAATACTTACAGTATCATTAAGCTGAGTAATATTCTGTATCATTTCGTCTCTTGCCGGAGCAGCAAGCTTTGCCATCAAGTCTATTACAAACTTTGCATACTTTTGAAAGTCTAAACTATTATTTTCTGCTTGTTGCCTGATAAAATCCCTATCGAGGACTTCTTCTATCATTTCCTTTATTCTCGTATGACGTGGTAGTAGTATTGAGAATAATCCCTAAAATAGGATGTTGTGTATTTTTACTAAAATTATTGTTTGTTTAAAGATTTAAACTTCTTTTACACAAATAGACTCATCGGTGAACAGGCACATTTAAGAAGAAAGAAACTATATGGAAATACAGTCTAATTATCTTTCTGATTTCTATCAATGAGAAAAATCCATCTAATATTAGAATTGTGAAACTAACACTGTCCATCTATTTTTATATTATTTAATTTAGTAAAGATACTTATCTTAAGGATATATGTAACAATAAAAAATGTTAATCCAAGTATTTGAACTGATTGGTATATTTGTGGTATTGTGAAGAAAATGATATTAAGTATACCTGTTTCACATCTTCCAGTAAAACCAGCGCTTGTTTATGCGTAGGGGGATCAGAGTTCAATTGTTCCCTTAATATGTCAAAGTATGCCCGATGCATTGTTTCTTTTACAAGTTTTTGGTAGCTGAGGAATTAAAATTTATTACATGGGAAATTTATATAATGAAACGTTTTTCAGTTCAGTCCATACACTCGTTTTGTTCATTGTAAATTCCAATGATTTTTTTAATATGTATATTTAATACAATAAGTGAAAATGCCGAAAAAAATGTGCATTACACACTTCAAGCATTTTATAATAACTTATAAGCGAAAAATGAGACATCAAGAAAATCAAAGTGAGGTCAATTGAATAAGTGTGCAATTATGAGTCATATGCATGGAAGTATAAACAAAGACCTAATGTTGGACTAAGGTTTATCTATATAATATTTAATGTGTATCTCTTTATAAATATGAGAGAAATTACCTATTATCAGGAGGTTCAAATGGCTCCAACTTAAAGTCCTGATCAACAGCAATTTCATGAGCCAAAGCCATATTCCTCATGCCATGGGCTGCTGTCATAATGTCCTCCATTGTAACAAAGTGGGGAGGTGAGGCATCTGTTATGCTTGTCCCACGAACTCTAAACTGTAGGGGCTCACTGGCAAAGTAGCTGTAATAGTAAAATGTTTTGATAATCGTATATATCAAGCTTAGCTTATTAATAAAAGTGAAGACTCTTTAAAAAGGTTGTAAGAGTACACTATATAAATAAAGGTGTATATGTAGTAGTCTAGGTGTTCAAAGAAAAATCTCTAGTCATGTTATAATTCTTTGTCATTTTGAAGAACAATGACTTCCTTTGTGTTGGATTATGAATGACATATATAATATATCCCGATTAATTAAAGGAGAAATGAATACCTTGGACCAGCTGGACCTGTTCTTGGAGGAATCCTAATGTTTTGATCCGAGTTCTCATCTTTAGAACTTGAACCACTTTTGTCACGATCGGCCATACTTAAACCGCAGTATAAACTGAGCGTAAAAATCAGGAAGGATTAATAAACCCTTCAACCCATATAAGGCAGAACGTGATCTTACAGTTTTATGGTCTCAAATGCTCTCATTCACCTTGAATCATCGCTTTTGTTATAACATAACCTAAACTTTATTGTGGATACCGCAGGTAATATTTTATAGGAATAAATAATAACTGTGCCGTAGTTTCTAATACACATTTATTTGTAAAATTGGTACGATTTTGTAATTATTTATATTGATTTTCTCTTCTGTTTACAATACTTGTCAATTTAAAACAACTGTCAAAAGTTTAAAATAAAACCTGACGTCACCATCTCTTTATCATGACGAAACAGCTGTCAAACGTTTCAGCACACGCATAACAGTAATAAGGTATAAGATATATATTAAATTTTTACATTAAAATATGTATTGACACATCATTTGTAATATATTAGTAACTACAAGAATATCGTACTTTTCGAATATGTTACTGCCATAAAGTCCTTAACTTTTCACTTAATTACTTTTTACTTAATAAGTACACATTTTATTAATTTCTAAAATTACATACATATAAGAATTATATAGGTCAAAATTATGCTACATTACGTTTCTCTCAACAAAATATCTACATAATGATTAAGTTTTGGTATACGTTGGTGTTTGTAAATTTGGGTTGGTGTTGTAAAATTTAAATTAAATAATATATAGAATATATATTATTTAATTTAAATTTTGGTGACGATTGGCGACAAATAATAAGCTATGTAAAAACAAACAAACATGTTTAACCATAGTAAAGGAACAGTTACATAAAATAAGATTATATTGAAACTTAAGATATTATATTGCTTTCTAAAGGCAGAGAGAATAGGACATGCAAGTATGTATTAGCTAATTTCATCGTGTTTAAATCATCGTTAAAATTGAAAGTCCTGCGTTAGTAAGTAGAGTAAGAGATTCATTTTATTAATACCGAAAAGCACACAACCTCTCAAAATACATTTAAGTAATGTTACAAAATCAATATAAAGTACTTACTGTAAATAATTTTGAGTTTGCTTAAACAAAGTACATAATATTGCATTCCGTAGCACGTAATAGCTAACATAAATTTCACAGGTATAAACTTCTTAATATTTTATAATAAGTTTTATTTCCAAGAAGCGTTTAAAGGAATTGGCTGGCCGGAGTCAAGAAGGCAATTTAACTTTTTCACAGACAGAACTAGCAACTAATTTACGTACGTAAACTGAGTGTCGGAACGGATTACTTTTCACAACTAACTTCCTATTTCATTTTGAAAGGAAAATATTTACTGTCGTTCCCTTGGAATGGAGATAATTTGTTTTCTATTAATATAAAAGTAATAAAGAACAGAAAGCTTGAGCAAGTTAAACAGTACTTTCATTTCTATGTTTTCTTGATTACGTATTAAATTGTTTAATCTCATGCAAAAAGTTATTCCCCGTTACCAAAGACAATTCTATTGTTTTTGAAAAGCAAACTTCTATTATTTATGATGTTAATTATCAATTTTAGCATTCCATCAACATTAATATTACACTAAGATAGTATTAGAGTTATCATACATTTGCATTGCAAATAGAAGCCAAGATGGTGACAAAAACGTGCCGTTACGAACAGACGATGTAAGATCTTTCGTATTACCATAATGTTATCGGTAAGGGTCTTATGTGACTAATTATGGTACTAATTCTTAAGCTTATTTGATTTTCTTGTATATTCACTTCTTACAGCTTAAGATTTCCTTTAAGCCTACAATTTGAATTCCTCTAAAGCGAAATATAGACTAGACTTGAATAGAATATACTTCCACGTGTCAAATTACGTGGAAGTCATAGTTCGCTTGGTCGCAACTCTGTATTCTATCCTTTATTATCATGATAAACTCTTGGAATTTTTCTGTTTCTTTAATGGAACAAATTTATTGATTTTAACAAAGTACATAGATACTTTTACATTATAGTATATACAGCTATTTAGCCAGTGTTTAAGTGAAAGGATTTGGGACCATTTTAATATTTAAAATAGATATAGGTAACGTTTATTCTAAACTTTTGTTCTTTAACGGATGTCTATATCATAATTTATTTACTTAGGTAAGTTGATCGTCACGTTGATTGTAAAGCACAGGCTTAAAACATTGATTGACATAATACGAGTTTGTAACGTAACGTAAGTGTATTATTAAATCTCTTAACATATCGTGTATGTTTATTTTATTTAATAAAACTTAGTTGCAATATAAAAGAAAAGGTATATAATTCAAATTAGGAGAGCAACCAACCAAGCGGCCTTATCGATTTCAGCAAACTATTCCACGCAACCATAACAAGAAGAAATACCAAGGAAACTGAGAAAGAGAAAGTAGTGCATTACATGATTATTACCGCAAACAATGTAAAATAATTGAGTAAAGGAAGGGTGACTTAAATAAAACTTTGATTCCAAAGTTAAGAGAACTGTTAATATACTTCGTGAATGGCGCGAACTTTGTGTAATTTTCCATTTTCCACCTGAACTTCCGAAAACTGTGTCTAAGGTAAACAGGTGTCTTATTAAACATTTTCACAAGAATCAACCAAGCATTATGCTTTTAAATTACCAATTAATTGTGATTTTAAGAATACTTGTTATTAGCGTTATCCTTTACTTTAATGTATGTAATACATTCGATATTTCTTAATTTCAAGCACGCCAAAATTCTATTACCTCGTACAAAACAAATCTCTTAGCGCAATTTTAAAGCTACCTCAGATCAGAGGGCTTATTAAAAATGGAGTGGGATTACGTAGTGCAGTTTCAACGGCTTTCCGATAGTTGAAGTCGGACTTACCGACTTATCGCTAAATAGTTAAGTGTATCGGCGCCTTTAGTAGCAGAAACTTTGGTGAGTTATTTTATGGTTTATTCAACTCAATTTATTATAACTTTGACGTAGCATGACCTCATAGTGGTATTTTAGCTTGTTTCTGTATGGCAGCATTAACTAGCCACGAGGTAAATATAACTAAATCTTAACTATGAGAAGTGTTTTTTTTATGGTTTTTATAACATTTTGTAATCGTTTATGAAACGAGAGGGAAATGAACAGCCAGGTCATTGAAGTTCCAATCACCGCCAAGTGAGTTGCCGGATTTTAAGGAGAGGTACGCTCTTCTCTTGAAGTCTCCCAAGTCGTAGCCGTTCGGGTATTCATACGCTGACAGGTGGTTCCATAAAGGGGCGGTAGAAAGAAAATCCTTTTAATATAAATATATTAAACTGAAAATCTATCCAACCACTGGCACTATACGATGTCTCTCTAAAGTTAAAATTTTCTATTGTTTCGTAGCGAATTGAAACTTCTGTACCGTTAGTTAAAAAGGTAGATGGCGTTATCATAAATTATGATATAAATATGAATTATTAGAATTATTCTAATACTTAATATAAATGAACACAAACAGGAGTATAAGTAAGCAATCAGTGTCACCGGCGTTAAGTTCTTATCACATATTACATTGACATTTTTGTGTAACAAAACTAGAAGTTTAATTTTATCGGTCTCAATAGTATTATTTTACCTTTAATTAACGCCGTATGGATATAAACTACGGGATTTAAAGTTAAATTAACAAGGGACCCGGAGTGTCGGCGATACCCAATATACTGTTTTATCATACATTTTAATCTGTTAAAATAATTTAAAGTTTTAATCCATGTTTGCGGAATGGATGTGATTCCGTTCATCGAAATTTCACCAGATATATTCTGCGGCGGTTTAATTATTCTTTTTGTTTGACGGAATTACGAAATGATCATTGTGAGTGAATGTGTATTGTAAGATAACGCATCGATAATGTTATGAATTAATAGTAAGAAATAAATAAATAATAAACACGTTCTATATATTTAAAAAAAACTTTATTGATGAAAGAAACGATTCTGGAATGGAACACATTCAAAAGAATACTTTGAGTAAAGCGCTAATAGACACCTGCAAGGATGGGACGCTTAGAGGTGTGTTGCCGGCCTTTAAGAGGTGGGAGGGAGAACATATTAGGTTCCGAAAGTTCTCGAAACGTGAGTACTATAAGGTAAACCTATTGCACTCCACACCGGTTTTTATGGTACTTCTCAGTGTCTGTCTATTTATCGGAGACCCAACATAGCACCATCAATCAGTTTCCCCCAAATCATTGTAATATTTATGATGTTTCAGTTGTATTGTAGTTATTTCCCTTTTGCAATTCGTCAGAACGGTTGTCATAAAGTTAAGCTTAACCAGGTCTGAACTTCTGGAAGGAGTTGGGCTAACAATGCCATCGAAATAGTTTAATTATCCATCAAAATAAGTTTTTATATCAAATTTCTACATACAAAAACGACGTCTAAGATATTGAAGCCTGCTATTATGCCTGCGAACTTGTATTATTTAATATCAAGTTTAACACACCTTAATGTAATCAGGATTCCACCATTTTCGAAATGTTTCGTAAGATGACATCTGTTTTAATATGACTGGTTGATTCATCAATTCGCAAAGTTTACATCCATCTAATGGAGTTGATCGGCTAATGATGTAGTGATTTCGCCACCGGAAATAGTTGTAATACTTATCTCTATTGGCTATGATATCGTGCATAGTATTGGCAAGAAGGGTGGCTGATGTGTTGACAGCGTTTAAGTATGAGCCGGGTGGTAAGTATCTGAAAGTTGGACAGTGTGGAGCTGCAGATTGTTAACTTTTCAAAAATGTTCATAAAATAATAAAACGGTTGGTTGTGGTGTACTAACTATTAGATGAAACAAATAATACATTTATTTAGATCTTTTCCATATTGAAGCACTTGTGTACGTTAATAATTTTCTTATATAGAGCCACGAGGGTTCAATAATATGCCGGTGTGAAGATACCCACAATAAACTTAGCTGGTTAACTATCAGTTTTACAAATACCCTTATCTCGGCGTTTAGGGCAATTCATTGCTAAGATTATTTATTGTTTAAATAGTCTTTTATGATAGGTCTTTTTTATTGTATAAAAACAATCATACTTATCATAATCAGCTCCGCCATATACGATTGGAATTGCATAATTGTCATAACCGTTTAAAACAGCCTGCGTTATGTAATCAGCTGACAAAGAGTCTTCGAAGGCTAAATAAAAATAGTAAATCTTCTTCACTCTCCAGTAACAAGGCTGCATAGTTCTTCGCCTGCACTGCCTTGATCCACATAAACCTGTAAAAGATTTAACGAATGCTGCGGGCTATTTATGTGCGTTTTAAAAAATGTTTTGTCTCACTCATTTGCTAAGTGTGAATAGAGACAAAATATTTATTGTGAATGTAAAAGTTGAAATTGCAAGAATTTTGAGGTTTTTTTTATGTCTGATGTCGTAATCAAAGAGAATACATAGAGACGATGGTCAACAACACTTTCTGATTTTTTTTTTCTGTAACAGGACGCTAATGAGCAATCGGGTTGTTTTGAATGATTATCCGCCGCTGACCTGCAAAGGCAGGAGCATACAGCAGAAGTGAAGTTATTCTATGGACTATCAGGTGGAAAAAATACATACCAAAAATATCAACAGTTAAATTAAACCTCTTTAGCTCGTTCTGAAGATTTGCTACTAAAACTTCTCGTTTGCTCCCACTCTTGCATTTATCAAGGAATATCACAGCGGATTTCGATTTTGTACTCAATTTTGATTTAACTTTCTCGTCGATTTGTTTCATATTTCTGTTCCAATGGAAATGACTACCCAGCTCTTCATATTGGACGTTGTGCACTGTTAAAAATCTATAGGGGATTGTTGAGTCGTATCTATAAAGAATTTAGAAACATTAGTAAACATATAGCATCCGTAGTATGTTATAATTATAATATATTAAGGCCTATTAAGGCTCATCTTACTATACACATTACGTGATTAACTATAAACATACAAAACTAATAAGAAAAAGTAGAAGGTGATTTTCTGTGTCCGCTAAGCTGAAATAAATGTCATACCGTAATAAGAAGGCATATCCTTATAATATATATATTTTTTTATAGAAGAGCGGGAAACGAGCACCACCATAAATGGTGAAGTCGCCGCCCATGGACACTCACGTGGCTGGGAGCTCGTGAGTGCGTTGCCGGCCTTTTAGGGATTTGTACGCTTTTTTCTTGAAGGACCCTAAGCCGTAGTGGATCGGAAATACCGTAGCGGGCAGCTTGTTCCATAACGTGGTGTTGCGTGGTAAGAAATATCTTACGAAACGCGCAGTGGTGGAACGATAGACTTCAAGGTGATACGAGAATATATTATATTTCGCATCATTTATCGATAAAAAATATCGCGAATGTCGGCCATATGTGCTTAAACTATACATAATATCTATAAGCCTTGTTAATAAATAAAATACCTGTACGTCCAAGTCCAATTAAAAAAGTTATCGTACTTCATATCGCAAACGGGATAGTTATCAGCGGAATCATTTGCCACAAATATATATCTCTGATTATAACCTCTCTCATTCGGAGGATATTCAGAATCCATACTGATATCTCGAACATTAAATAGTATTAAATCAAAATAGCGAATGTCGCCAAAGAGTTTCCTGTTCTTCGTGATATAGCAATTTGTGTATACACACTTTTGGTTTATAAAATATGATTGTCCGTGTTCATTTAACGCTTGAATGTCAGTCCATATTAATATATGTTTCATATCGGGTTGAAAACGAATAATTTTTTTTACAGTCACACGTTTCGGATATTGTCTCGCGATGAACAAACACACAAGAAGTATTATGTGTGCGAAGTTTTTGTTGTTTTGTAATGTTTTAATTATATTAACACGGCACATTTTAAGAAACTTCACATAAGTTTTGATACAAATTAAACGCTGAAATTTGAAGCAACTATATTTTGAGGAAGACAAATCGAAGTAATATGAAAATCGGCTTATTGCATATAATTACTTCACTATAAGTTTTTTTTTATGTTTATAAACGGCTCATATCGTTACGTAATTGAAGCAAGAGAGGTTGGTCACTTTGTGTGTATTGTCCGATACCCTAATGAGAGAACCTTGTTAAGCCAGACTCAATATTTACAAACAACTCCATGTTACAGATTTCACAAGATCAAATACGTTATGTCAACAATAACAATAGTAGGATGTTCGGTGAAATTTGCAGACAGTATGTTAAAGATAAATATATGTCTATGCGTTGTTCAGTTGTTTCTTTTTTATGTTACAGGAGGCTAGTTGTTGTTACAATTGTTAGTACAACTTGTTTAGGACTTAGTCATTACTGATTTTATTTTTATTTTATTATCTTATGTGATAAATACATTTAAAACAATAAACTTATGAGATAACAAAACTAGGTTTACACATAAGACAATTCAATGGGAACTTGAGACATTACACAATAACAAAATACAATATACATAATAATACGAACAAGATACGACATACATGTCGACCACTACCAGGATTTAAAGGTTTGTTTTTTTTAAGGTGTTTAAAATGCCTCTACGAATGGTAAGTAGAGAGTCGACAAAGACATCAACCGACTCGTCCACATTCACAATACTATTATAAAATCGACACAATCTGTTTACAGGAAAGGTAAATGATTTGCATAGACGAGTTAACTGGTAAATTATTGTTGATGCTAATCATTATTATTGGAGTATACATAAAGCTTATATAAAAGTGCTTGTCTATGGTGAGCCGAACGCTACGACAATCGCAGGGTTAGATAACTTTCGTCATATTACCCTGAACAAATTTGTGTCAGTAAAATATGATTAAAACTCCATACAAATGATTTCATTTGTCACGCGGCGTCCACGATTTTTCTTCAAAAGCTTACATATTGTGCGAGTGATGTGGGTCCTGCAAGTTTTTTGAATAGACGATTGCCGCTGTTAAAGAAATCATTTTGATGGGAGCTTTTCAAATTGTATTTTTGTCGCGATTGTGACATTAACGAGGGGACGAATTCTACTTGTGCCGTGAAAAATAAATTACTCATTCCGTTTATGAAAACAGTGTGAAATCACAGAGAAGTTATTGCATACTTTTTGTGAAAGAGATATGTTTTCTCACATATATAAGCCAATGTTGGGAGTATCTTTAATTGATAAATTTACAGGTAAAGAAGAAAGAACGAAACATTTACAAAAGAATATTAATGGGTAAAATAGTAAAATAGAAAAGTGCGTAGTGTTATTAGTTAGTCATTCAAACTAGCCTTTTCAAGACATTATATTATTTTTAGGAACCAAAGGAGAAGAGAAAAAAAATTAAAACAATATTTGTATCATACATTATTTTTCGGTGGTTTACCATTCCTTCTGTATACTCAGCTGACCATATACCATCTTCGTCACTTATACGAAATGTTCCTAGTAATGAAGTGAATGGAGCCGCTTCAAGTCTCATTCAAAGAAAAAAGTAAATTCAATATGATAATAAAATAAATCCGATTTAGTATTCAGTGTGAGGAAATGTTTCGGTGCTAATACACGCCTCTCTGTATTCAGTGAAGGCCGGTGATTTTCCAATGAGCGAACTGCTACGAATGCAAACGCGATGTCTTCACTACGTATTACATTAATGGACCTATTCGCAAAGGTTTTCTTAGTAACGAACCCGAAATAATATTATACATATAAAGAATAATACATATACTACTATTGTGGCTATATATAGCTAGCTAGATATTTATAGTAGCTATATATAGCTATCTAGATATAGATATATATAGTAGCTATATATAGTATCTATATATAGTATCTATGAACGGGCTGACAACTTAGTATTAATAAAATTACTTTTTGTTACAGGTACTTCGTTAATTGAAAAAATCTGAATTCGAATATCAAAGTTACAAGACAACTTTTTCTGTAATAAAAAAAAAACACATTTTATCTTGTGTTTATTGTGCTTGTGTAAATTATATCTTCATCAGTCTCGTGGTAATATAAAATAAAACATGATTTTGTTTGGAAGTATCCTACGCTTTAGCTTTATTTAGTTATTATTTTAACTAAACAAAGTAGAAATTTAAAAAAGGAATGCTCAGAATAATCCCCAGTACCAAGGTGGTGGAGTCGTCTCGCTAATGAGATTCTTTGGCTCGCGGTTTGCATTTAAGATCAGCTCCCCATCTATATCGTACTACCGCTTCCTAGGAGCCACCCAACTATACTTAGTTCAACAATCAAATCAAACAATCCGAAAATAATCTGTTTATCTCATTCAAAGTAGTGCTAATTGAAGTACGTGGTAATGTCTTGTATAATATGACAAACAGGCCTTTGTGAGGTGCGGATTAAATATTTTCTTATTTTATTATAAAGAAACAACAGCATTTGTTCAAACAGAATTATATTGCAAATATATGCAAAATTATATTTTAAGTGTAGTTAAAAAAGTTTCAAAACGTTTACAAACGAGATATTATATATATTTTAACGAAAAGAAGTTTAATGACAAACGAAGATCATAATATTGCTCCGAACAATGGTATACCTAATCCACAATATGCACAATTAGCTTGCTTTTATTTCAAATAGAAATCATAAGCAGACATTCGTTAAGATGCAGATCTATACGTTTTACACCGGCTGTGCTTACATTTCCATGGCATTTGATCGGCACTGAACAAGCATCCTAAACTCTGATCGAGATTAAGAATTAACTAAATACATAATAAGGAAAATATATTTTCCTACAGTGATAACGAAACAAAAAAGGCTTCCAAAGGAAAAGTTTCTATTTTTTACACATGCTGGCATAGGCAATTCACAAAATAAAGACAGTGGATACATACCTTATTATTTTGGCACTTGAATGATAATAACTGCTACAATTTTTAAAAAATTTATTTTAGTTTTTTCTATAGTTTTGTTTTTATCAATAATTTTTAGTGTTTAAGTTTATTATAACAATAGGTTTTTTCCATTATTTTAAACATTCCCCTACAAATCAGTATTTATAATCGCAATATTTAACGTTTGTATTCAATAATAAATAACAAAAAGATCGACGTAATCTTCAGAGAGAATATGTCAAAAGTTTACTCAGATTTGACACTTCACTTCATTGTACAGTCATTGTAGGAAACGCATATACGTGATACTGGTACGTAGACAGTGTTTTTATTGCAATTCTTCTGCGTGTTACATGAAACCGGAATATTTTCAATCAGTATAAACCAGGATTTTTTTTTAAGATACCTCATGTCCTCTTTTTCGTTGCAATTCAAGGGAGTCAAGCTTAACATATTTCGTGATTCGTATGTTTCAAGAGATCCCCTGGTTACATGTCTTTGGTTATATTAAAAATTCAGTATTTCTACCTAAGTTTTACTACTAAACTAAGAAATTTAGAGGTAAATATAGCAATATTATCTTCCATTGGTATCGTATACATGCCGTGCGCATCTATAATGGAAGCTGGTGGTTATATTAATATGTTGATTAAGTGCAGATTTTGTTAAATAAAAACAATGAAAGAAACCATCACCTGAAAGATTCAGCTTACAATTAATAAACTGCACTACTGTTTTAACGGTTCGCAATCGTATAAAAGCATATTTGAATGAATGCCTATTTTGTATAAGACGAAGTTTCCCCATGAATAATATCATTTAAATACAATTCTTATATGGAAGAATAAATTGTTACCGAGTGACATTACAATATCACAAAATGTTAGAAGTATGCAAAAAATCCTTTTATTGAAACTAGCGAGGTTGTTATCCATAATGTATTAGGCGCTAGGGACGAAGTGTTCATTGTCTATTATTCATCGTACGGGAATCCAAAGAGTTTATCAAATGCTGATCGTAATTGTTGTCAATTAATAATAAAATAATGATAAAATGTGATGATTATTTTCAAATTTTGTTCGTAAAAACTTTATATTCAACATTCGATTTTTATTAAGCATGTCTTTATTTAATAGTATGTTTTTTTAACAAATCTTATACAGAATATACGCACGGGTGCACTCACAATGACGCATCAGTCATTTTACAATTTGAGTAATTCATTCAATTTATGACATAGCTATACAAAATATGGTTGTATGAATATTACGTCAGTCCAGGTGTATTTAATAAAGGTTTATAATACCGGTCGGTGCCGTCCGTGAGAATGGAAACGCGTGACAATAATGTGAACATATCTGCAATATTCAGTTTTTGTCCGTCTACCTTAGTCCCTAGAGGGCCACTGTCTATGACACATGCGTGGGACAGAATCTCAAATGGGCCCCTTGAATACATTTGCTCATCCAATAAGCCTTGTCGGCTTTTTATCACAAAATTGCAATATTTTGTTAGATGTTTTAAAAATAGAACTAAAATCTAGTGTCACCTTAACTACCTTAACCCTAACTTAGAAATAAAATTGAAATTCGTAATTAATTAATATAAGAAAAGTATATTTTTATAGCAGGTACTTTCGTCGCGTAATGGAATCGCGATTCAGCGAGGGATAACCTAGTTTAAGGTACTCTGCCATTAAAAAACGTTTAATTTTTTAGTCTAAGATTGAAATTAAATAAATATTAAATTTTTATTAGTTCCAATTTTAACTTAATATATTAACATGGAGAAAAGAAAATCATAATTATAGTATCTATATACGTATTTATAATATATTTAATACGCATTTTTAATAAACTCTCAAATGATGTTTTTTTTATGTGAGAGGAGGCAAACGAGCAGGCGGGTCACTTCGAGTGATGTGCCAACCGCCGCCCATGGACACCTGCAACGCCAGGAGGCTTACAAGTGAGTTGCCGGCCTTTAAGGAAGAGGAACGCTCTTTTTTTGAAGGTCCCCAAGTCGTAGCGGATCGGGAATACCTGCGCTGGCAGTTGGTTCCACAAAGAGGTGGTGCGCGGCAGAAACTGCCTTAAAAAACGCACAGTCGTGGAACGCCAGACATCAAGGTGGTACGGATGGAATTTCGTATTCTGCCTTGATGTCCGGTGATGGAATTCCGCTGCAGGTATTAGCCCGAACAATTCATCAGAGCACTCCCCATGATAAATGCGGTAGAAGATGCAGAGGGAGCCTACATCTCTACGCAGAGCCAAAGGATCAAGCCGATTAGAAAGGATGGGGTCGTCGACGATACGAGCCGCTCTGCGTTGGATGCGATCAAATGGAAGGAGCTGGTATTGGGGCGCCCCCGCCCAGAGGTGGGAACAGTACTCCATATGAGGCCGAATTTGCGCTTTATAGAGTTGCAAGCGATGGCCTGATGTGAAATACTGACGCGCCCTGCTGAGAACACCAAGCTTTTTAGAGGCTAACTTAGCCTTACCTTCCAAATGATTGCAGAACTGGACATCGCTCGATATATCGACACCAAGAATTCCAATACTGGCTGAGGCTTTAAGAGGAGTGTTATCGAATAGTGGGGCCACGACAAAGGGATTCTTTTTAGCGGTAAACGCGCAAACCTGGGTCTTCGAGGGGTTAAATTGGACTAAGTTAAGTCGACCCCAATCCGAGACTCCACGCAGTAGAGTCTCGACTTCAGATACAAGTTTGTCCCGACACTGCTCGACATCAACCTGGGAAATATTTGCACGGCCGTGATATAGAGCATCTCCAGTACTGTCATCCGCATAATAATGAAGGATGCTTAAGTGCAACATATCATTGATATGCAAGAGGAACAGCGTAGGAGAGAGTACACAGCCTTGGGGAACTCCAGCGTTTACGGATTTGAGGTCGGAACATGCACCGTCGACAGCGACCTTGATGTTCCGATCGGCCAAAAAACTGGAGATCCAGTCGCATAACTTCACGGGAAGCCCATATGCTGGAAGTTTTGAGAGAAGCGCCTTGTGCCATACCCGATCAAAGGCCTTTGCTATGTCCAGACTAACCGCCAGTGCTTCCCCTTTAGACTCAACAGCTTCTGCCCATTTATGAGTTAAGAAAACTAGAAGATCACCAGCTGAGCGGCCACGGCGGAAACCGTATTGACGGTCACTAATCAGCTGGCATTCCTCTAGGTAACGAAGGAGCTGGCTGTTGATAACAGTCTCCATTATCTTAGAAAATAAAGGGGTAACAGCTATTGGGCGGTAGTTTGAAGGATCAGAGCGTTCGCCTTTTTTAGGAATCGGGTGAACCAAGGCGGTCTTCCAAGCGTTCGGGACAATGCCGAGTGAATAAGAGTGCCGGAAAAGACGCGTCAGGACCGGAGCCAACTCAGGAGCACAAGTGCGCAGCACTATTGGAGGAATACCATCCGGTCCACTCGACTTATGAATATCCAGGGAAGTAAGGGCTTTGCGTACAGCACGAAGCCGAAAAACAATTTCGGGCATCGAGGTATCACACCGCAATAACGTCGGTGGAGTATTCCCGTGGTCATCAATCGTCGAGTTGGACCCGAAAAGAGAGCCTAAAAGATCGGCTTTCTCTTTCGGGGTGTTGGCCATCAGGTTGTTCGCCCCAAGTAGTGGTGGAAGAGATGGCTTACAGAAGTTTCCTTGAACAGCCTTGGCAAGAGACCAGAATGCACGTGTCCCAGAAGGGAGCCGAGCCAGTCTATCACCAATTCTGCTGATGTGAATAGACTTTGCCTTAGCAATGGCACTTTTGAGGGACCTAGAGGCCGAGTTGTATGCTTTTTTAAGAACGCTGGTATTTACATCACGTGATGCTGCCGCTTGAGCCCAGGTACGATAACATTCAAGCTTTCGGCGCGCCGCCATTTTGCAAGACTGTCTGAACCAAGGTTGGGACTTGCCACCGATGGGCACAGCAGAGAAAGGAATAAAAAGCTCCATTCCCTGCAGCACCACATCAGCAACAGAGTCGGCAGCAGCATTCGGATCATCCGACGAAAAACAAATCGGCCCCCACGGGTAGGAAGCAAAAAAGGAGCGCATTCCATCCCAGTCTGCTGACCTATAGTGCCAGACGCGACAACAACCTGCAAAACGAGGTCTAGTGAGTCGCGTTGTTCTTATAGTACTCCGAACAAGGCAGTGATCTGAAGATCCTAATGGGGAATCAACTGATACATGATACCCGTCCGGGTGAGAAGTCAGCAGCAGGTCCAACAGTGAAGGATTATGACCTTCGACATCTGGGATTCTCGTGATCGAGGGCACCATTTGAGTCAGGTCGTAGGCCAAGGCAAAGTCGTGAAATATTCTTCCCGCATAGTCGGTGGTAGTAGAGCCGAGCCAGTCGGTATGGTGGGCGTTAAAATCGCCAAGAACTACGACTTCAGCGGTAGGAACATTTGCAATCAAGGAGTCTGTAGCCGATTGTATGTGTTCCACAAGTCGGTCAATTTCGGCATTACCGCTATGAGACCTATAAAGGCATGCGTAGAATCGCGGATGGTCATCGCAGTCTACGCGGAGCCAAAGAATCGATAGGTCTTTTCCTTCAGGAAACGTGAGGCGACGAGAGCAAATGTCATCCCGGACATAGACACACACTCCAGCCCTTGGCAAGAATCTATGTTCTAATTTATAACCAGGGTAGGAGAGGAAAGAGGTGTCGCCAGGAGAAGAAATCTGTGTCTCGGTAAGAAAGAGTAAGGCCGGCAAAGCTGTTTCAAGGTGGTGGTGAACAGCGTTTAAGTTCGAAACAAGCCCCCTCACATTGCAGAAGTCCACAGTAAGCGATGAGGAAGGTGCCAAGTGATGCTTACTCTGTTTGCCCCGACATTTATGAGATGTGTTTTTAGATATGAGCGCAAAATTGCCCCCCCCAGAATACGAAGGGCAGCCTGGGGGCCCAACAACAAAACAGTTAGGTGGACACGCAGGAGGGGATTCTCCACGACAGGTGGTACCCCCCTGGGGTAATTTCTTTTTATTTTGCACCATCATTCAAGTATTTGTTTGGGGGGACAGGGAAGGAGAGGGAATGAGGAGGAAAGGAAAAAAAAGGAAATGGAGGGTTACAAGAGGGCGGGGAAGGGGAAAGGAAGGGCACCGGAAGATCTCACTCACCGAACGAAACGCGAGTACAAAATGAACAAAGTCCAATTGCATCACTTCACGCCGGTTTTCTGTGAGAGAGTGGTATTTCTCCGGCCGTGCCTGCCCATTCGGCTGAAACCCTAAGGTAACAGCATGGCACTCCCACTTAAATTTTTTACAATTGTTTACAAAATTTGTTAAGCAATCTCCATTGAGCAAAGAAATATTCAAAATAAAAAAAGGTTGGAAATTTATTGTCTTAAATGCTGAGAAAGACATTCGTAAAGCAGTGATCACGCTTTGAATTATAGTTAACCAGCTGAGTTTGTTCTGGGCATCTTGTCAGACTAGTTAATTTCGGAATCCTTGTAACCTTAAATATAATAAGAAAGTTATTAACGTACACAAATGATTTATAAATAATTAAGTTCTTAAACGTGACTGTGACTTTTGGGTTGCGGAGTTCCATGGGTCGCCCATGGTTAAAAAATATTTCCAATCATATCAAAGGTAAAAAAACCTTAAATATGATATAATTTCAGTACAGACAGTTCGTGTGACATCAACGCGATGCCATTTAGTAATATGAAAACTAATTTGGCAACATACGCCTAATATCTACGCGGAAAATATGCAATTTAGCGACAGCCGCGATACACCTACTCATATAATTTTCTCACATAGTTCACTCACAATGTTGGTAACTATTTGAACGATGTAGTAATTGATTTACGCTGTGGCAAAGTTATTGAAAGTTTGTTAGTGAAGATTTTAATAGCGGTGTTGTGGTTGAAAGTTTTTAATTGTTATGATAATAACAATGTGTAAAATATAGCATAAAACATTTTAAGAGGCGCATTTTAACATTTAAATTTTTGTATGGGCAAATGAGCCCGCTTCTTTGAATGACAGTACGCTTCCTGATGTTATATTTTAAACAGAATGTTCCTTTTGACATTTTCTTTTCAATTACCTTGGAAATTTGACTGATAAAGATATTTTACATTTTAGATCTCGCCTAGGACATAGAGTACAATTCAATAACTACCATAGTTAATAAAGTAACAAAAACAAAGATAATAGAGAAGAGGCTTAATAAAATTGTCCAGATTGCTTTGACAGACTTATTACAACACTGATATCATGTGGCGAATTACCTAACTAAGATGTCAACTCTATGATATTTCACAGATAATAATTTAAAATTTTAGAACACCGTAAAAGATACAGATAATAATTAATACGATAAAAGCATGTACAAATGAAAGCTAATTCAATAGCGTTGCCAATTGTCGAGCACGACTGGCTTTGAATCCAAATGAATTTACCGCTCTAATTTGTTGTATCAGTATAATTAATGTATCACTACAACGATATTTGTTATAATTAAGTTAATATATAGCCACAATATTTCAAAAAGTTGCAATGTATACTAAGGTTTATTTGTTAAAACTCTGAGGTATAGAAAGTATATTGTTTAGCATTTCCTTCTTGATTATTTTAAAATCGCAATGCCAACCAAGTTTAAAGAGAATAAGAGTGGCATGTCGATAACTAATAATATATTAATCCACGGTTTCCAATATTTATGTTAATCTCCGCTTAAGCACTGTCAAACATCAACTAGATTTGAGTGACGTTCCAGAATACGGGACTTAGATTTAAAAGGGACGACGTGCACACGTGTACACGGATAAGTATATTTAACATAGGGATAGCCTGTAAAGGTGCACTGTATTATTTATTATCCACATCGTATTCATTCTCTGTTTATTATTTTTACATACATTTGGTACATAAGGACACGCGGCATTCATCCATCACCCAAGAACTAACTTGTCAGATTGGAGCGCGATCACTCAGGCCCTCCATTAAGCTGAGACTATTCGTCAATCGGGATTTGGTCTCGTTGTTTCACGGTTCACGTGATTGCTAAATTAAAAAGATCTTACATCTAGTACTATTTACATTGATAAAAAATAATTTCAATGTATTTTGAAAAATTATTTTCTTGGCGCACACTCGCACTGTAAGTTATGTTATTTTTTTGTCTTTTGCTTTTTAATTTCTTTATTTTTACCCATTATGTTTTTGTTGTTGAACTTGTATCCTATCTTTCTTTCGTTCAAAATGTATTATAAATTTCTACAATGTTCCAACTTTTCTTGAATTAGACACAGTAAATAACAATTGTAATTAAAGTCAATATTTAACTGATTTAGTTTTTGTCAATAAGGGAAAAAAATTTACCGATTATACTAGTAACTTTCTATGAGTGAAAGGAAATGGATAGTGGATGTTTAATATCATGTTATAAAACATTTATTAATTAATAAATTATGTAAGAACAAGTTATGACTTTAATTTATAGACAAAAATATAGAATATATTGTCTTTGTTTTACACCAGTATACATTTATATCATCACCAAAAAGCATACTGAGTTTCTTGCCTGCTTCTTCTCAGCTTTGTCGGGCACAGTAGTGAGAGTAGAGATTTAAGACGATTAAAATGGTCCGACATACCTTACTGAATACAAAGATTTGACATTATTCGATTATATTCATAATTGTCTAAATGCAATTGAAAGTTTGGTACGAATGTTGCTTGAAACTAAATAACTGAGCTGTCTAAACACTGGACTGGACAGGGCAATAAAAATCAATAGCATTCGACGGTACAACTATGCATCACACGTTCAAAAACAAAAAGATAGATTTATCACGTGTACAATGGAGACGTACAACTCTAGATGAAGATGGATCGTTTCCAACTATGGTCACCGTCCACGCTTGTATTCCTTACAATCCTTTGTTTTTTTCATTTCATAGACGAATATAAACGAAAAATACATTATGGTCTCATTGCAAATCACAAAAAACCTCCAAGTCGATTTGTAATTAGACCTTGATATTCCATCCTATAATTAATTCAAATAAATATTTTTCCAACTAGTAGTTTTCCAATAAAACTATTAAAAATAATATCGAAATATATTAACTTAATTTTATATAAACTCTGAGGGCTCAAAGCGTAATTTTATTGCAAATTTGAACAAATATGCAAACTCACTATTAATATCTGACAATTTGGTCTACTAAAATAGCTAGTTATTAGTTAGCCATATACATTTGTAGTTAGGTAATTAATTATCTATATTAAAATATCTTGGTATTGTACATATTCTGTTAATATTTGTGTAATCAGATGTTTGAGTTGTAATTGCGGACACAAATAATAGTCATCTTCGTTTTAATAACGCAGTCATGTATTCATTGCATATATTATTTTATGTATATTTATAAAAGTACGGTCATGTAAATATCACTTGCATATATATAGATAATGATCTCAAATAACAGATATAACCTAATAAATATATATTTCATGTAACAATTACATGATAATACAAGCAAGAGTCAAATATTTGCTACGATATGAAAGGCTATTTAAAATGTCCGTAAAATATGTGGACATTAGGTATGCGAGTACAGTAATAGCGGCAATTTTTCCTCATAAAACATAAATTCCTCTCACAACTTGGAGTGATCTTCTAAGGTTGTACGTAATTTTATGACGAAACTTTCGCTCTTTCACCACAGCCGTGTTACAAATTTGCTCATATTTATACCGATAAATATAAACTTGAAGTGTAATTAGGATATTTTTACGCCGCCTTAATGTACTATTAGTAATATATATATAAAACTCTTCCGTTACTGAGTGACTGACAGACAACGCACAGCCGACACTACTGGTAGTAAAAAGCTGAAATTTCGCGTGTAGGTTCCTTGAGGTGTGTAATGGAGCATTAAGAAAGGATTTTTAGAAATTCAATCCCTAATATAATATAAAGAAACTCGATAAAAAATTAATATTTCATTACTTACATTACTAATTCAAATAACAAATGCATTGTAAGAAAGAATTAAACTGTCCCGATGCTGATCTATTGCTGACACATTGCAACGTGTTTTGTTATCTCATTCTTTAATTGTATAGTATACTTTGCCAACCAGAATTCTCTTTGGCACTCATTTATTAGCTTGATGTTCGTGGACATACCGATTTGATATTTTAGATTGAAAAGTTGGGAGTTTCCAATTTTAGTAGAGTATTAATGGTACAAAGGAATAGGTTTGCATTTCAAAACAGTAAAAAGTATTTTTTTTATGGCTTCATAATGTCAGGTCGAATCGAATTTTTCAAGTCGCCCACGGCTCTATATTCGTTCCATTGCATTTCAAATTACGAAAAATATTTACAAAGAGAAAGAATTCAAAAAATGTTATTAAAATATCTTTGACATCGCTGCGGCAAACGCTGCAATTCCACTAACCACAATTTTTATGATAAAATATTTTAATACCTCTATGAAAAAATAATAAAAAAAAACATCGCATGCAATTTTCGATTATCGAATGTTTAACCTCGTGTTTTACCTTTAATTAAGGATTTGGAAGTAAATATAGTATCAGTAATTGTTATATTAATATCACTGTCACTAGCACCATTTTGCGTGTTTGCATTAAAACAAACCAAAAAAAACAGCCGAATGCTACGTTAAATTAACATAAATCACACAGACAACTGATCTTGATAACTGACATATTTTTTTATTTACATTTAAGCACTTTATGCCATACTAAAACCGTGTAGAAATGGTTTTACATATAAACTTTACATACCCCTAGCTTATATATAAGTATAGTTTTTTATTATGGCGAAATGTCAAGTCAAAAATGAAGTATGCATCAAATTAGGATCCAACAAGAAGAGAGCGTACTTCCTAAAAGGTCGGCAACGTGTTGTCTATGGGCGGCATCGCCTTCCTGGTGTCTCCTGCTCATTTACACCATGTATGATAGATGTTTATTTAATAATAAGACAGGTGCAAAGGGTGCGAAGTTTACAAATAATAATAATACAGAAACAAAACACAACATACCTTAAAATAAGAAAAACCGAAAAATATGCTAATTTAAATCTAGAATTATAAATAATTATATTGTAGACAAGAAATGCTTACGAAGACGTGATTTATAAGATGATAGTGGGAGGCTGATCGGATATGATCGGGAAGTGAGTTCCAAAGCTTTATAGCGGACACTGTGAAGGGGTTTCCGTAAAAGGAGGAGTGGTTCTATGGTTTGTTTACTGGAAAGCCCGAATACAACAAACCTATTAGTGGTGAGTTGTACTATTTGAATTTTGTATAAATAAATCAAAACTAAAGATCGTTAAAACCGTATTAAAATGCAGATAAAAACAATAGAACTCAACGTCATTGCGCATCTCAATAAGCTGATTATTCAGCGATTTGCATCAGCGGAGCTGGATTTACATGTCAAAACGTTAACTTCAGACATGGCCTGCTTACAAGTGAAACGAGGGCCCCGATTATACGCTGTGAAGATCGAGGTGTAATTGTCCAGTGTTACTGAAAATATTTGAAATTCGAATGATATTTTCAGCCAGTATAACCATCGTATTTGACATTTTTAGTTTGACCCATTTATGAACATGTCTACAATTGGGTAAGCCCATCTGTCAAACATGCATGTGGTATATATAGTGTTAACAGTGCGTCGTAGGAACTGTGTATAACATGTTTGTGGTATAGAGTTACGTACTGTTAAGTGTGTAACTGTGGACACTATACCGTATGCACGTTAAGGAATTTTTTAGTCCAGACCGGTACCATTTTTGTATATTGGATCAGGGTGTATGTATCACTAACAATGGTGAAAAAAAATAGAAATTCGACCATATCCGGCCAACTTTCACGTCACGTTTATAAAATAAAACGTTTAAAATTTTCACAAAGTTTCCTAGAGGATTTTTGCCAGTTTCTAACTTCGCGGGGGCTTAGCGTACTGCCACTGTCTACGAACTTTATTCAATAGCTACTGAGACTATTACATGATAGCTTTTATGTACTTTGCATATGTTTCTCGTTTTGGCTTTTAAATTCATATAGGAATTGTGTTTAATCTAAGCGATGACTAGTCAGTATAACTCCTTTCAGGAATACAAATACACACCGTATATTGTTGTATGAATATTTACGATTATCATATTATTAAAAAAAACCCTTTATTGTCTGAAAATAAGTGAAGGTGATAAAATTACAGACAGATATGAAACAAAAAATGTTTTGACGTTACATTGAAAGAGTCTTAATAAAAAACGAATGAATTCAAAACATTCCATTTTCAAAAGCATTATGTATCTTAGATTTTTTTCGGTTTTCGTATGTTTTTTCTTGTTTAGCATTCGGTATACTCCGAGTGTGACATTATCTGCTTCCGCTTACCCACACGTCAATTTTGATAGAAAAATTCTCTCTATTAAGAATATTTTGTACAGTATTCATGTTTAAACTATAACAAGCGTATCGGGGAATACAATAAATATAAAACGAATAACAGTATCTTTTTTTATATTCTTTGCATCATATTATGGTTGCCTGGAAGCGATTGCTTATTAGCGCCGCCCGTTTCTCTCATATGTAATAACAATTATTCACCCCTATTATTTTGTTAATAAATAAATATATGTCTTCTATGATATTATATACAAACGTAAAACTCACAAAGTTCTGCTTATATTATTTAAGTATGTAAGTCTATATATCGTTTTATTACAAATATAATAATGACTATTTATTTATATTTTTTCCACATAGAATCGTATCAGCTCGAGTTTATTTGAAAACATTTATGTTTCCTATCCCACGTATTTAACCTTGCTTAACCTTGGCTTAATCCTGGCTATGTCTACAATGTTTGTTTAATATATATTAAAGTGTTTGCAGTAGAATAAGCAATGACAATAATTCAACATTAGCTGTCCAAGCGGCTATTACGTAACTTAAGCGATATGAACCCAATGACGAATGTATGTCACTATCACGAATTAATGTGTCTTGAGCCGTTTATTGATTTAATGTTCTGTTATACAATTGTATCACGAGGATTAAATCATGTTGAGCGGACTAGTTTGTGTAATATAAGGTTGTAGTGTAAATGATATGTCAAAACATATCAAAAATATCTTTCATCACATAGGTAACTGTGGTACGCTTCAATTAATCGTCAAAAAAGAAACACATGTAAAAAATGGCTCTACATGTATTGCAAGATCCCAAATCAAAGGCGTAGTGCGGACATGAAGAACTGGCAAGAAACTCTCCGCCCATACAATACTATATATTACATATACCATACAAAGATATATAAGAAATAAATTGCTTATATGTTATACGTATTCTACACAAAACTTAAGGAAAATTATTATTTTGTTAAATGTTTAGTCCATAATGTAAATAGAATGTACAGTTTTTTTAATTTTTTTTAAATTAATCTGTCCCCAAACATCTTATGTGCTTAATATATTAACAAACATATAAGATAGTAAACCAAGGTATACACACAAAAAAAATATATGGGACCTTAAAACAATTAAGAGATAAAACATATAAGATACAAACGCGAACACAATCAGGATTTAAAGGTTTTTTTTATGGCATTTAAAATGCATCTACGAAAGGTAAGCAGGGCCGAAATGTAATGTCGGCAAAAACATCAACCGAGTCGTCCACATTCACAATACTTATATTTATTGTCTAATTAAAAGCATTTCCTATACACAATTAACTTGCTTCTAATATGATAGTATGTTAACTACATGATGATACTATGTTACTATTGAGAAAATCGGCCTGTTTTTAACGTTGAACCGTTTTAAATAGGTAACGTTAAACAGCCGAACAGTATAAAATTCTATTACACATTTGAATTATTATATAATTTAGGACATACAATGTAATTAATTAAAGACCCGTTAAAAATTGTGGATGTTGATTTGGCATTCACTATCATTTATAAATATACTCAGCCACTAGTACTAAGTGACACAGATCCTTTGATATTTCTCCGCAGTGATTCAACAAATACGTGTTTCCGTATCACGAAAATCACTTAGCATATGACAAATAGTGTTGGAGTGACATGCTTTTAGGGTACGGGAGTTGAACGTTATTCCCGATCCTATTTTGAGAATGAAATATAGACATATAGTTTATGTTTTATATGAATGAACTTATCTTAACGAGCGATAACTTAAATTATTATTCTTTTTTATTAACTGTATGTATACGAGTGATAAATAATGGTTTGGGTGAGAGGTAATCTAATGTGTTTGCGTGTTCACTATAACGTAAGTATGTAAGTTTCACTATTCCTATGTAGTATTTGATATATCCATATAGAGTATATAGATATCCATTCGACCATGGTGTGGTTGCAGGTTTTAAGAATTCTGTTGAACATACTAAGGCAGTTCTTCTCGCCCAGTCTACGCCCTTGATTTGGCAACTGGCAGTAAATGTTATTCTTGGCTTTTTTGGATGATTCATTAGTGTAAAAATTTTACCAATGTGAAAAAAAGACATTTTTTTTCTTTTGAAATACCCTTCTTCGAACAGTCCAAGGAGTTCGCTCAAAAGCCGTGTTTAAGAAATTGTATTTAGTGAACTTCATAACACCTTTAAGTACATACATTCTCTGTCACCTGATGAACTCTTTCTCATATTAGTTAAAATTGATTTCGTAAAAATTAATGACTGTGAACTGAGCAAAATATTTGTCGCATTTGTATCAATTCCGATTTGTTTTTCTTATAAAATTGATTTTTTTTGCGATAGATCTAACTCTGAGAAAGTTTATTGAATATGTTGAGACTAATCCTTTAGTTTAACCTTTTTGCTATAGATTATAAGTTATAACTTAAGTCAATTAACAAAGAGAAAGTTTTCACAAAAGTTCACAAATACCGGACCCACAGGCCGATAGGGGCTAACAAAGTTATACTAGATTATTTATTTAAGGGCCGCTACACATATATTTTGGATAACTACTTTAATATGAAAATAATTAATACATGTTAAATGAAAAAATTAAAAATATTGTACTACTTAAAGAAAATATTTTACACACAACCGTGTAGAAATAAGTCATAAGTTATTATTAATGTTATAAATTAAAACAAATACTACGACAGGAAAAACTACTGAGGATAGAGAAAGCGTATACGTATACGTAAGAAATTATCGTTATCTTACGGAACTTACAATAACGTTATATAATTTCATAAAGATAATAAGAAATTTATTTCAAACACTACAATGTTTATTAACTTCTTAGTAGACAAATATTATTTTGATGTTTATTTATCTAAATTTTATTGCATTTTAGCCTTGTTTCCTTTCATTATATGTAATTATTATCAGTATTATTTCCGCATAGGTTATATTTTATTAATTATTAATTAATTTATTAAAAGAACACACAGGATACATAATACACCTGAATAAAATAATTAAAGTAATAACTGCTCCCTCAACGTCTCACAAATACGTAGGTAATGGTTTTTATACTAGTTTCAGAACATTTGAACAATTAATTTTGTGTTTTACGTATACTGATCGTTTTCAATGGGCTGTTAAGTTGACAGGTCATCTACATTGCGATTAGTCTTTTGAAATGGTATTAACGCCATCTATTGCAACGAGCTTACAAAGTTTGAATATGGCAGATAAACAGCTCTAACGTGTGTGTACACCTATCAAACTAGGGATGTTGTCCGGCTGTGTTTATCTTTAAGTCGAATCGCATTTCATTTGACTTTGAAACGCGTTTTGATTTCCTAATGCTTATCAAATCGAAAAGTATAAACGCATATTTCTATTGTATGATTTTGCCTTCAAACTCAAACTCTAACTCAAAATATCTTTATTCAAGTAGGTCTTTATAAAGACACTTTTGAATCGTCAATTTTTACACTACCACCGGTTCGGAAGGCAGTCATCTACCTTATTTAATAATATTTGACTTTTAGTGGTCTATACCCAGTTTTTTCGATGCATTATTACCAAAAAAAACTGATACTCCATTTAAAGTTCCTTAATATGTAGTAACATAGTTATACAATGGATCTCTAATTAGCCGCTTCAAATTGTTATGTTTTTTGAAATAGTTAATTTTAAGCAACACATTATTAATAAAACAACTGTAAAATCGACTCGTAACAGTTGGTACTCTAAATGGAGCGGTAGCGTAAATCTCATCTGTTTTAGTATACACCATCCAATGAATAAACAGTACGGCGCTGGAGCATCGAGCTTAAAACTTTTACCAGTGCGGACAAGCCCTAATCTCCTAACAATGTATGCATTTGTAATTTTTTCACTACTATAAAATTCTGAACCAATATGAGAACTGCACGTTGTTTGAAACGGATGTTCAGAGATGTTCATTCATAGATCGAAATAAATTTAAATTTGAAATTATTTCAACTTTTTATTATCTTACACACTGTAGCAGATGCAGTTGGTATATATATAAATCAACTCAAGTACTTTGATAAGCTTTTATTGAAGATGACAGAACGATATTTCCCAAGGGTTCGTTCTATAGGGTTCCTGTTTGAAAAGAAGTACTTTTAATAAAATATATGGCGGCATATTTCGAAGGTTAGCAGCAAGGTCAGTCGTTTATCAAATCAAATCTATTAACTACTCCTAGTGTTCATTGGCAATAAGATAACAATATGACAACAAATGCTTTCTATCTAAGTCTATAAAGGTTAATTGAAGAAAATTATATGATACATATATGATAAGAATTTTAGAAATATGTCTTATGTCATCCGCCCGATGAGCTACTTATTAAGTCCTCTAAAATTATAGATTGTGTTTGGGGTGCTTAATTATTACTCGAACACACGTACCGGGAACCAAAGCCAGTTGCCTTTTCGTCTTAATAGACTCTCGTGTCGAAACCCAAATGATTTGTGTAACAAAATCTTAAATACAACAATGTGAAAAATGTTACAGTTTTAATAATTTTGCAAAAGGATATTGGAAGTGCATTTATAAGATGATTTTAGAATCGTTAAGGGAGTCTGCGAGTTGGCGACGTGCCAGACTAACCGAAGATTCTCAGTTTCGAATATTTCTGAAACTTGATAAAAGTCGTTACATTAGATCCTTAATATTAAGGTGTTTTTAAGTATGGAATGGAATTAATGTTAAAATGTAATCAATTAAGGAATACGAATTCTACAGTACAGTTTGGATTTTTTGTTTGAAACCATATCAGATTATCAGATTAACTGTAATAAGTAAGGTTATTTTGTATGGTTTACTATATGCACTATAATTCTATATTATCTATATAGTATACATATTATACTGGTGCATGGTGTTAAGGTTGCAGATTCTGTAAAACGTATTTGGCAATTTAAAGGAGTGTCAAAGTGTTTCTTGCCAGTTCTTCTCGTCCGTGTCACGCTTTTGATTTGGGAACTGGCAGTAAATGTAGTGTCAATTTTTTTTATAAGTTTTTGTTTTTTTTGACGATTCATATGTGTGCCATAGTTGCCATATGAATAATATTTGTTAAGAGATCAAATAATTCATTAAAATGCACGAGCTTAGTGAATATTGTGGAACAATTATATTTATTTTAAACTATTCCCATCGATTTTATTAAATATTTTTTTCTATGGGAATTAAACCTTAGACATACCACGGAGATGTTCAGTCGTCGCTTTATTATTTGTCTATATGATTTTCACATGTTTCAACCTAATTAGCTATTTCTAATTAGAAATTGTATATTAATGACAATACTAATTATCTAATTATATTCTCAACGTAAATCTAAGTAATAGATACCCGCAATTACAACGCTTGCCAAAATCCTTGACTTGATTATGCAAGAGGGTAGCAAACTTCTTTAGTGGATTAGTAGATCTTGACAAAAATTAATTAGCAAAGCGTTGACGTCAGGTGAATACTGATTACGTACTTTAGTTTTAAAAGTAAAGTTTTGTTACCTTCCTGGTAGTTTTGTTTGAAGATCGAATACGGTTTTTCATTATATTTAAATACCTAGTTTATATTACATATATATTTATCATATGAGACTAAACATTTTGCATACTCAAAGATACTTTATAAAAGCCACTAAATATCATGCTGTATTAGATAACATGTGTGTGTGTGTGTGTGTGTGTGTGATAATACCGTTTGTTTGTTTTGTTTAACTGCATAGGCCTTCTCCAGACCTTTCCACAGCGACCAGCGCCTTCCGCGTTCCTTCCCAATAGCCGCTATCAGGTCGTCCAATCTGTATGTTGAATCTTTGGGGTCCAACTCTGCCTGGCCCACATTGCTTAATTGCATCTGATGATATGACCCACTTCATTTGTTTTATAGCGTTGGTTACATCTATGATCTTATGATCTTTCGTGTTTTTCCTTAGTGTGTTCTATGTGATATCTTTGCTTCTTTGATATTCAATTTCAATTCATTAAATACTTTTATTTTCCATCAATTCAAATATATCAACTCAATGAGTTGATATATTTGAAATTTGTTGATGTTTTTGTTGCTAAGTGGCAATGTTTGATACCCATATGTCATAATGGGAAGGATACAGGAGTTGAATTGTCTTTTTAATTATATACTTACATAATTTTAATTGTATTCCAATAAGTATTCCATATTATATTTCACTTTTCATATATATGCACTCTAATATAATGATTGATGCTTGGTTGCATAATACCGTCCATATGAGACTTAGCGTTGAGTGTGTTAATGAGGCGAGCAGAATATTGCAGGCCGTTCCTGAATGGCATATTGTACATTAAAGTCTATAAAATGTAATGTTTTCATACTGGTGTAAAGTTTTATAAAATACATTTTTAGAATGTGAGCGGCGATCACTTGCGCACATCAAAGAAGAGTCTAAGTTATTAAGATATTACTAAATCGCTTCAAGACTATGTATAAGATTTAACTCGAACTTTGAATTAGTTCCGATTGGAACTACACGAGACCTTTGGACTTAGGGTTACCAGTGCAGAGGCGCTTATTAAAAAGCAAGGAGGAACCTGGTAGTAAGTATTGGTGTCCCAAGACGTGGTGATATCTTCGTTCAACGTATATGTAATGCGATACAGCGACGAGAGACTTATATTAAGTCTTATTATCTGTTTATTAATAATTAATAGGTCTTTTTCAGAACTTTTGGGTAACGGAGAAAAATGTCGAAAATATTTTATTGAACTTTTTTTATATTAGTAATTTGCACCGATAAAGTTTCCAGGAGTGTTAACCCCAAGGGGGTGATAGTTTGCCCCATCCACCTCTACCCATAGCAATAGCGTTCATGGCCTCGAGTGTCTGCTTCGAGTCACGGCTGTCGTGGTCAAATTGACTCTTGTAATAGCTCTTAAACCCTTGTCTTGAATCTATGAAAGGTTTTGTGTAAATATTAAATATACGATAGCATTTGTTTTTTTAAAGCCACTGATCTTTTTAATCACTGAACAATGTAAAAAGTTAAATTGTCAAAATATACAGGTTAAAATCTACTATATCCCACAGCAAAATTATGATTTATTGGTAAGAAAAGGCGAATGTTTACATTCTAGAATCTAGAATACAATTATATTGGATAATTGTTTGTACTTACTTGCTATTTTAAGCAGTTCCTTAATTGGTATAGACTTTCCATTTTCAATGACGAAACCATCTAACGTAGTGAATTTTCCGTTCGTAGGTACGTTAACGCATAGAAGATCGCTGGTATCTGGATCGATATATTTTGAACTACCCGATTTCCCTTGACCTTGCCTTGATGGTTTTATCTCAAGTGGTTCTTGATCGTCGAATTGAAAACAGTTTGGACAACGGAGTGTGTTACGATTCGAGTCGCAATAAGGACAGTCATTGTCTATGGCGCATATTATTGATGGTATAATCTGTAAATGTGTTATTACACAATATTAAAGTATTTAAGTTTAATCGTGGTTATTACTCAGTTTTTACATAATGTTTATGTATTTTAATATTAATACAATTTAATTAAAATGTTGGTTGGTATTAGTTACGATTTTAATCTTGTCGTAGTATTTATAGAAAAATCATACTTTTTTTTTGTACACTGGATTTGCATTGTTGTAACTTCTCACCGCTTATCTGTACTTTAATTTATTCCCACATCTCTTTAAGTGACGACGTAAAACTCAAAATATCTTTATTCAAGTAGGTCTTTATAAAGACAATTTTGAATCGTCAATTTTTACACTACCACCGGTTCGGAAGGCAGTCATCTACCGAGAAGAACCGGCAAGAAACTAGATAGCTGCTCTTTTAAAATAAACAATTAATACAAAATTGTGCTACTGACAATTAAAATAACAAAGCATTGTAAGGCTACTCAAGAATTGGACGTATGTTTTTAAAATTGTTAATGAAACCCATTATAAGTACATTTATTGTCATGTTTTTGTATAAAAAACACGGACGCTTGTTAACGTTCATAATTTATAAATAATATATGATACGGAATCCTTACCGAAAACATGCAAATTAGCACGAAGTGCATTTTTACAGGCAATATTAGATCGTTTTCTAGTTATTGCTTTTATACTTTAACTAACGTGTATCGAATTAGACAACATTTCAATTAATTTTATAATTTAGAAATTAACAAATTGAAAATTAAAACAATAATTAACCATGTTATGGATTAATGGCAGTTAATATTAGACATTCGATTTTATAGATCCTTCGCAGTGGCGGTCCTACGATACAAGCCCGAATGCTCGGTTTGCCCAAATTATAATAAACAAAACGTCAACTGGCTGGTTTGCTTTTGGGCTAGTATGGTTACCAGGTTTACCAGTTGTACCAGGTTTACCAGTTGTACCAGGTTTACCAGGTGTACCAGGTTTACCAGGTGTACCAGGTTTACCAGGTCGTACTCGGCCACAAATTCTTTCCTTGAAAGCTGTTTTCTTATCGTTGTGTTGCGGTAAATGTTTACGCTTAATGGTGAAGACGGTACTGGAGGTGATACTGGTGTAAGTTCCTTTAATGTGTCGATGATATGATAATATAAGAATAACTACTCCGAGCACTCTCCATGATAAATGCTATAGAAGATACCGATAGATTAAACATCAGCAAGTATGTTATTAGTACAAGGCTTTAACAATTACTACATAATATTAAATTTACTATATGAATTATGATGTAATATCGCTTTATGTAAATAAAACACTAAAAGTTTAGTTTAGTGTTTTTTATATACATAAAGCGCTTTAATTACAATTTATAATAGGTATATACACAATTGTAATATTTTTTAATGTATTTAATTAACACGTGTAAGTAAGTTGTTTTTTTTGTCTTTTAACTTTTAATATCTTTTTAGTCTACTATGTTGTTGTAATTTCCGTGTGTATGTGTACCAATAAACATGATTCCTTTATAAAAATATATTTAGTGTGCAATTATTTTTCACAAAACGATCAAGTGACTATAAACACTTCGTAATGATAACTAACAGTCTACTGACACAACTGACTACAATAGTCACTAACGTGACACTCTCACTTCAGTATCATTTGAAGATTTCTGACAGCCATCATATATTTGGAGCTATTTAAGATGTATAGTTAATTAAGTTGGCTAAAACTTTACGTTTGAATGAACGCCATACCAATTAAACTTATAATTATGTCAGATCATAGTGCTAATTGCCAATATTAAGCGATATATATTATTTATAAACTTCAATCATAATGTGTTACGTTAATATATTTTTTGTGTTTTATTGTGTATTAATTTATCTGTACTGTGTTTGTTTCTGAGTGAAAACTAAATTTAGTTAAGCTTAGTTATGTAACGTATAGATTTGCTAACATAGTAATGGCTTATCATATTCCCGGATTCATCTCTGTGTACTGTGTGTTTGCGGGTTGTTCTCACTATAACGTAAATGTGTGTTCCTCTTTCAATATGCCCACCCGTAGTATTTTTATACAATATTGACATGATGCATGGTGTAAATTTTGCAGCTCTATTTATTGCCAGGCGATTAAAAAGACTCCCCGTCCGCTCTACGCCTTGATTTGTTATACTGCGTATATGTAATTCTTGACGTATTTTGTGAATAATTAGGCTCGCTAATAGGAGTAACCGAGTTGAGCTACTAATATTCTATTTTAAAAATACAAATAAAATATACTTGCCTATCCAATACATCTTGTTGTGGTAAATGCTTTCTGTTGTGAACAATGATATCTGTGGTAAATTAAAACAGATTATATCTATCTAGCTTTTCGTGTGTTTTCCTTCCCGTCATTGATTAACTTTTAAGCTGTCAAGTCCCCAAATGGACACCGGTCGCCACTGCCGGGGATAGCTGAAATTTCAAACTGAAGTAGCTCGAAGGAAAAATAAAGCTAAATAAAACCTCTTCTTAATAATAGTTATGCTGATTTTTATATATAATAGTTATAAAGTCAAAGTCAAAATATCTTTATTCATTAAGGTACAAAGGACCATTTAAAATCGTCTTAAATCTAAGTGATTCTACGCCTGTTCGTACGCGACCAAGCTGAGACGAAGCAGGCAAGAAACTCGGCTTGGTTGAATTTTAGTTTTTTTTTTATATTATATGAAATAAATTCTTATTTTTATATCAAAATATTTATGCGTGTAGCGAGTTTCATGTAAGGTTCTAAGTAATTTAAAATTAAGAATTAATACGCCGTATTAATTCCCAATTTGACATTACTTAGTAGTTAAAATGGCGTAACTTACACATCATTGCAATGTAAACTGATATCGTAACGAAATCATGTCTATTTCAATCACCGAACGACAAAATCAAACATAACATACGAAAATAAACATAATTATTTTTCAATCTAACAACAAAAGACAATATTTATTCTGTAGTAAAAAAATGACAAAACCGTTTTTACAGATTTTACAGACCTTGTTATCGTATAACAAGTTCACATTCCACCGAGCCCGTTGTACGCAAATCTTTGGCACTTGAAAATTTTTATTCCTCCAAAATTCCGTGGTCCATTTTTGCCCGCGCCAAATGTAAATTAAATGATGAATAGATGTGCGCGCCAGTGCGTTTTGCGGTAAAGCTAAAACCAACCATTCGACTATTAATTCGTGATATTTTTTCGCTTTTGTTATCCCTGTTTTACCGATATCAACACTCCTTTTTTCCATGACTTTTGTTTTGTCTATGTTTTTGAATTTTAGAATTATGATTTTAACCGCCTCTTAGTCTACCGCTAAATTTATAATTCGAATTTTAAATCTCGCATAACTCTTAAGAATTCCGAATGGCGCTACTGAGACAATATATAAAACCTTTTTAGCCAGTAATTATTAATGGGTATACAAATAATACAAAATACATACATGTTTTTCTGACGAATTTTTTTATTAAAAAAATTAAAACTTTCCCGCTGAGTTTAAATTAAATAAATCCGTGTCTATCTACTTTAAAGAAAATATATTAAGACAACTAGCTTTCCGCCCGCGGCTTCGCCCACGTGTAATTTGGTTATGTATATAGCTATTTTTAATGATCTCGACAGGGCTTTCTTTCACGGGCTAAAATCTTGTTACAATTGGAATTATATATAGCCTGTGTTACTCAGGAATGATGTAGCTTTACAGGATCGGATGATTCAGGGAAATCGAGGGCAACTTTCAAATTAACGTACAGACAATTACTATTCTGACAATTTTATATTCTGATAGTCATCTTCTTATGTGGATGAGCTGATGATGGAAGGTAAAACTCCTCAGCGGTTAAAAGTTGAAAGAAAATTCTTACAAAGTTATGAGTACGAAATACGTACTTGTGAGGTTATTACTTATTAGCTTGACCAAATAATAAAAGGTAAGCCTCATTAACGTTAAGGATGTAGGTGGAAAAATGGATGCGGATAAACGATAAACGTCTCTTCACTCGTTTCCTTTTATTTGTTTGTATAGGTAGTGTTCACTCAAAATAATCATAGGGTAAAACGTTAATGAAAGTTTGAAGTGCATGGTAGTCATTACACAACAGTCATTACACACATCTTAATACCGCGATGGATATATTTGGCCTTAGTAGAAGTTTTAAAAAAACTAAGACTCAACCTCGCACACTCACTCACACAGCAACACCATTGCACACACTGATACACACACTAACACTAAAATGTTCGCACTTCACATAGTTCCACTTGTTCATGTGTATATATATTTTTACTTATTTTTTTCTGTTCGTGTTTTTTTTGTTATTCTTTTTTCTGATCTTCGATTCTATTTCCGGTTCTATATTTTAACCTTATTTTGGCTTTATTTTTAATCTATTTTTATTGTGTAAACTGTTTTTGATAAGCTGTATAGGTTTAAGAAATAAAAAAATACAATAAATCTAGGTTAATGACGAATTTTATCAACGCCATCTATCGAGCACATTGTTCAACTCTTCAACCGCGCCCGCGCGCACTGCCTTATTTGTTATTTTTGTTACCTCTCATAAGTTTTAATATTAAGATTAACTTATATTAGAACATATTTAACAATATATAACTAATCAATCAATATAAGTGTTTAAAATTTTTGAAGCAGTGGTTGAAGTAAATTTTCAATTGACCATAACTTCTCTTTCTCTTAACCGATTTTGACAAAACAAACTTTTGACAACGCTCCCAATTATATGTAATCCAACTGTGAAAACCGTGTTCAAATCCGTTCAGGAGTTCTCAAGTTATAACGTACCAGACAGACAGACAGACAGACAGACAGACAGACAGACAGACAGACAGACAAGAATTCCAAAAATTGTTTTTTTGGTTTCTATGACTCTTCTTTAATTGCCTCCTTTCAGTTTTTTGGAAAAATATTTAATGTACAGTTTTTCGATTTTTACTGTCTTATTATTAGTATAGATTATCCAGCTAATTAATTCACAAATACACAGACAACTAGTTATTGCCAAGAACAATTAACAAAATAAATTAACAATAAAACCTCTTTGTTAGCTGTAGATAACATAGCAGGTAATATATTATGAATTTAACGGATATTATAATTGGAATCCCATAAATACTAGACCCATGTCACTTGGAGGGTTTCACCCCATAATCCGTATATTTAGTGTTTTTATTGTTTTACACCTGTGTTAACCGTAAATGTATTCACTAGATAACCTAATGTGATTTTAAACTAGAAATTTCAGTTTCCGATAAACACGGACGCAAATTGTAATAATTATACTAAATAATAGGAATTTCCTTAACCGTAATTGAAGTGATTTTTAATTATTATTTATATACAGTGTAAAGTCTATATAACGACACTGAAGGGACTGTGCATTTTATGGCGTTATAACTAGCGATCGTTAAAAGGAGAGCAGAAAAATCATTATATGGAATACAAGCTAGACCAACCAAGGCTAGTTGATTTCAACGCTTTAGCGAGATTGTCGTTAAATCAAGTGACGTTACTTGGGATTAAACTTTAATTTTTTCAAGAATTATGTTTGTGTAACCACAAAGATAGTTTTAGTCCTAAGATAGTTTTGAACGTGGCTTAACTGGCTATACTATATATTAATAGTTGTTATATATAAACTATAAGATGACTTTCGTACGGTGATGTAGTGTTTCCCAAAAACATTGACCAGATTAAAGTCTGCCATAAAAATGCTGTATGGGATGGGTTTGTCTCCAATAGGATATAAAAGTTACAAGGAAAAGGCGGTTTCGATGACTAAGGGAAAACAGATTGTGATGCTCGAGCGTTTTTCGATTTTACCTAAACTGTACATAAAATAGTACCAGTAGTAATATATACGTAATGTTGGAAAGCAATAGAATTGTTGTACTCTAAGTGTATTCAATTATTTAAAAGTAATATTTATTAGGAATTTAAAAGTACGTTAATTATATTGACCAATCAGAGAAGCGCTTCGCATAGGGTCTAGGTGCCACCTTGTTGTATGACGTGTGTTTTCGGGTTTCTTATGCCAGTCTTTGGAAAACCATTGTACAGCACAGTGCAGACTTAACCTAGTTGGGTCGTAGAAATATCTGTTGACATTAAGATCGGTGCTGTTAAAGGTTCTTGATAATTGTGTACTTGATTATTACTTATTCACTACTTAAGCCCAAATACACGGGTTATACCCGTAATATGACGCCTACTAAGTCCGTTGAGGATTGTTGTTGTCAGATAATAAAATAAACATTAAAAATAATATCCAAGTAATCAGTCCTTAATAATATTATATTTCAATAATTAAAATACTATATTTGGATATCAAATTTGTTTTTTTGTATCTACTAAATATTTTATATATTTAGGGTTTTTTTACATGCAGTTCAGTTTTCCTGCTTTCAGTTTGTATATTCCTCAAAAGATAAGCTCAGTGTTGTATTCAAAGAAACTTCAAGTCCACTGTATCTCTGTGAGCAATACAGAAATTACCCTCACTAAGAACGCTGCAAGGCAAATCTGTTGGACAGAGATCTTGTAATATCATATTCAACATATTTTCTAAAGCAAAATGTTCAATCTAAGAAATTATTTAAAGAATTAGAGTTTATTTATTAACACTTCGTCGCATAAAAAAGTAAGAGAAGGTTAAATAAAATAATTAGGTTAACGACGTGGTTGCTCCATCTCCATTACGCAATGAAAGCTACAGTACAACTTTAATGGTTTTGTGTGAATAAAAGTTTTACCGCTGATTATGAACATGAAGATTTATGAAAATTAAGTGCAAGTCGAGCCGTGAACATAAACTAGTAGTTTATAAGAAAATCCATTATTTATACAGCGCGCTTACATTTGCAGTTAAGATAAGACGTATAGCCTAAGAGCTGGTGGAGCTCTGCAATCACTAAAACCTAGATGTAAAATAATTAATTCGTATTTTAATACATAAGTTAAGTATAAATAAACATATAGACAGTTTGATTTTTTAATAATAAATGTATCTTTCATAATGATAAGGCAAACAAAACAAAAACAAGTTATTATTAAAAAATAAGTTTAAATTTTTGGCAGAGTACCCATAGTATGGGTAATAAGGTATCGTGATACACAATTCTGTAGTGGCCATGTCAATAAAGGAACGTCTAAAACAGGCTCACATTCTTCAGGAATTATCGAAGATGTGAGGAAAAATAAATAAGATCATTGTAAGATTAGATATATACAAGATCTCAAAAGAGAGACGTCTCTTGTAAGTCCACGGGCTCGTTTGCCTATCTTATAAAAATTAGTAATATATCTTAATTCCGTTTTATTACAATGTTTTGCCTACATGTGATGAAATGGTGCTTTGCAAAAGAACATGTAATAAATTACGTTAGCTCTAAGACTAATAGTGTAAGCGCTTATCGAGACATGGCTAAGTTTATGCAGTTCACTTACAGCTAAACGCGTTGAGTTGACTATTAACACGTCACAATCACACCACTCAATTTGGCATAAAATTATGATTTACTATATTTTTTTATTGTGTGCCGTTTAAAATCTTTAGGAATCTATCTATTTCGGGGTTAAGAGGTACATAGGACACTTCAGACGTAGCATTATCAAATATATATTTAAAATGGCGTTGATTAGTCTAGTCAGAACGCACAGTTGAGCAATTTAAACATAATATTTGCCAAGGCTTGCACACTTATTTTTTTACATTACACATAATTTTTAAAATAATAATTAGTTCATAAATCAATACAGTAATTGTTATGATAAAAATGAAATTTAAGTTATAAGATTTTGATAAACAAAATATTATTTAACTTGTTAAATTTATTTTAGTGTAGTACTTACATTTAATTTTTATAATAGTTAAGAATTAAATTAATTGTATTTTAGTTTTTTTTAATACGTTATTTAATTTTTTCATAAAGCAACAACAGAAACAACAACATATTAGAACAACTATATTTTTAATTTTATATCAATGATTAAATTTAAATAATGCCTTAGATTCTATTTAGGAACAATTTACAACCATTTTCAGAGAAAAAGTGCCTCTATTCATTGTTATATTCTTTATTAAACCTCGATAATTCGCCACATTTTCTTAAGCGTAAAAGTAACCAAAGTAACATAGTGAAGTTGGACTGGCTTGTACGAAGAAAACTAATTAACAACTTTACCGATTGCGGCCGGGCTACTTATTTTTGCCCAAATATTTCTAGTATTAGATTTGTTTAGGCAAATTTAACTTAATCCATAACAACTAAAAAAGAAATGAAGATGAGATTCACGCATTGGGACTTTGATAGGTCATAGTGTCACATATCACAACAGGTACCAACCGGTATCAGCTAGGTAAAATTCTCACCCGGAGAGGGCTGACCTCCAGATATTAATTTAAATAGATTCTCTTCCACATATAATCGTATCAGTGATTATTTGTGTACGTAAATAAGTATATTTTTATATATATGAGGGTCCAAAACTAACCTGTCTAAAAAGACACTCATAAACTCAGCTGGTTAATGTTTTTTTTTATATAATAAATAGTCCTTTACACTGTAAAAAGATATCGCACGCTCCTTGTAAAATGTGTAGCATGTTATGAACCTAAAATCTGATTATATATATATTTGATTTTAGCCAAAGTTCATTTTTGAACTCACAGAAATGATTGTGATGTTTCATAGTGAATTCAATTTAATTAAATACGTTAAATTTTAAACTTATTTTAGTATAATCCACGTTCAGACATTATACCTAAGATGCATCCAATTCAAAATTATAACATGCTAGAAACGTTGTAATAACAAAAATATATAATGCTGTATTTATGATTTATGGAAACGTGTGGACATGCCGTTCGCTTTATCTAAAATGATTTAATTGAATTTCGATTTTAAAATTATGTTGTGCATAGTCTGTGGTTGATCGAGATTTGGCGCCACTTATACGATTTTTGATTTTGATATGCGATGAAATAATATGCACGACTTGACTCACACACGAACATCATGGGAATTATATAGCTTGTGTTTTGACGAATTATTTTAAAGAAATTAAAAAAAAACCTGCAATGCTTAACGAATCCATATAAGTCTATCCATCTCGGTTGAGTCCTAGAGTCGAGTTAAATAAAGTTCTCCGCCGATGTATTCGCGACTAATGATGTATGTCAACGCTCATATTCCTGCATTTCAACTTAAACATTTCGCAAACTTTCAAATGAAGCAACGTCTAAGAAAACATTAAGTTTATTCCGCTTTCGTTCGCTGCTAGTGAAAAGCGACTTCATTTAACTAAAAATTGAGTTCGCGTTTAGTTACTCAATTAACTACATCTTTGTTTTTATTCCTATGTTGTTATAACATATCGGAAATACCTAGACCTAGTTATTTTCATTCGAAAATAATTAGGTCTAACTAGGACTCCTTTGTATATTTTACTTCATATTCGGAGGAGTACTTTGATGAATTGATCGGACTAACTGGTGTAACGAGTGGCCATATCACTTATAAATGATTACTTCCAGACAACCCTTAAAATTAAATAAAATAGTAATATAGGAGCGGACAAGAAGTGCAAGACTTTATTATTATACGTCACAAAACAAGCAAGAATATATATTTGTATGAAATTTTTTTTTTAAATGCTGTAAATCTCGTCATACAAAAACTTCAAAACTTATTATATTAATAATCACGTTTAGTAGAACATTATGTAACAAGTATTAATAATTAACTGAATTAATGATTTTTTACAATTAAACCAATCAGTTATATTCGTAAAAGAAAACCAACTCTGAAAACTGGATATTAATTGGAATTATTCCAGTCTCTAACAAGCGGTTTGAGGGATTCTCAGGTCCAAACGAGACCCAATTGAATTTCATAGAATCTCATTTTAATACGCTATTCTATCTATTAACGATCGACTACGTATATATAATATTGCTATGGAATTTTCTGTATCAGTATTTATTAAGGAAGGCAATATATATAGAATTTGTATTTATGGCAAAAAAAGTTTGATATGATAGAAACTCAAACTCAAAATATCTTTATTCAAGTAGGTCTTTATAAAGACATTTTTGAATCGTCAATTTTTACACTACCACCGGTTCGGAAGGCAGTCATCTACCGAGAGCTGCTAAAATAAACAATTAATACAAAATTGTGCTACTGACAATTAAAATAACAAAGCATTGTAAGGCTACTCAAGAATTGAACTGTCCCGATCTTGAGCCAATTGCCGACACATTAAAGGGATCTTTGTCCTCTAAATATTCGTACTACTAAACCGTAGTATGCCTTTTCAACCAACCTTTACGCGCGTTTTAAATTTGTTGGAAGTCAATTTGGTTATAAGTGCTGGGACTTTGTTATAGAAACGTATGCTCATACCTACAACGATTTATGAACTTTACTAAGGCGAGAATCAGGCACATCAATTTTTTCTCCATTTCTTGTGTTGCTAACCCAAACTATTAAACAAACAGAGACAAAAGATCAATCTTAAACGATGGTTGTTTAACCTTATTAAAGACAGCTGCTGCCTCAACCCGGTCCTGAGTAAAACAGTAGACGAAGCGACCGGTCTACAGAAACAGGGATGAGAATGTAGACTTAAAAGGCAAGTTGAAAATACCGTGCAAAGTGAAGTGATATAACAAATTATAATTGTATTAAATACACTAATCAGCTTTATTGAATATTGGTTTAAATGAATTTCAAAACATTAATAATTCACACATTTAATAAAACTTTATGTCTGTGAATTGCGAAGCGTGCCTACACATTTCTTTGTATTGTGAATTCCACCATTTTCTGAGATTTGTTACGACTTTGGTATCATCTGTATGTAAATATTTGCATAGTTCACAAATATCAGCTATCGGTGAATTTTCTTTGTATATATAATAGTTGTGCCATCTGAAAATTAATGTATACTGTATACTATAACACGTTTGTAAGTCCTATTTGTGCTTAAAAGGGATTATGCTAAGAATCCAATAGGGTTCATTGGATGTACTGGGTCCTGTAGTGCGTCGGAGATATTGGCGACGTCTGAAGATTTTAATGCGATCGCAAAGGAGTAGCATCTCTGATGAGTCGTATTTGCCACAGAACCAATATTTATTTATTTATTTATTCACACTTTATTGCACTTAAACAGTAGAAGTGGAGTGGCCTTATCGCTAATAAACGATCTCTTCCAGGTGAACCACCAATAGTATTATATCAGTATAAGTATTGAAAATTCGACTAACTAGGTTATAGCACAGTAGTATATTGTTACTAGATATATATTACATTTTTATATATTCAATGTCTCAAGTGTTCTTTACTAAAAAAAGAAATAAAGAAAAAGACGAAAACTAAATATATTTTAAAACGTAATTATTTATAGTGTTAATAAAAATATATTATGTAATTTTAATTGCCTTATTAAATGGGTAAATGTTTCCACAACTTAATAGACACAGAAAAAATATATTTTGGAGTTGTGAAAAGTAGCGTTGTCATATTAGTAGCCAGTTTAGTAACGGAACTCCGATATTTGCTATACAACTGTTACTTGTGTAAAATGAAATTTACTTGAAATATTCTTCATATACAATTCTGTCTTTTATAGCCGCTGCAATGAGGGATGCAACTTCATCAGAATTCAATTTTCCCGCATCAATGTAGGATGCCGGAGGAAGAAACCTGAAAGTTTTGTATATAAGATACATTTTTCTGTATAGTGAACTATCAAATTTCAAGTCATTTTGCATATCGTAAACCTGAGAACTGATTGATGAATCTTTAAATATTTTTAAATAAAATACAAACATACTAAGTCGAAAGTTGTTACAGACTTAGTTTAGTAAGAAAAGTCTTTAAATTATCGAATTATCAGACGCCTAATATATTTAATAGAACTCATGAAAGTTGTACCTAACAAACATTGAACTAGTATTTGAATGACTATGTTGCCAGCCTTATTACAAAAATAAGGTTTCAAATTTGGCAACTATTTTTTCATATAAAAATAAGCTTTTTTGTACAGACTCATATTGCGTCATAGCCTTAAGTATGTAAGCATTGTTGATAACACTATATGTATACTGATATATAGTGTTATCAGTATATACCTATATAGTGTTATATATACTCACTCACGAATACCTAGCCACGTGAGTGTCTATGGGCGGCGACTTCACCTTTATGGCGGGCCTGCGGCTTATTTGCCCCCTCTTTTATAAAAAAAATTAGAAAAACTTTAATAAGTTATAAACTTAATAAAAATAAGTCAGTGTGAAACTTTTAAAATACGATACCTTCCATAATCCGCACCGCCATATACGATTGGTACTGCATAATTCTGCATTGGATATAAAATTTTCTCAGTCACATAATCTTCGGCGATTGAATTTTCAAACGCCAAATAAAAATAATAGTCCCTCTGCAATAACTCCAGGCAGTCATCGTGTCTATTTTTAGGGCACTTTTTATTTCCACACCAACCATATATATCTAATTTTAATCTATATTTAACTAATGACTTAGCTATATTATCTGCGATAATACGACGTTGCTTAGATTGGCAATTTGAAACGAACCAGACAACTGCTTTTTTCTTTGAACGCAGCTTTTCCTTTACGTAATTGGGTGTGGGTTGCATAGGATCTATCCATGTCATGTTTGCTTTAGGCCCGACAACATATCCCACCTTATCTAGTATAGTGAAGTATGACCATCTTATATCCGAGTTCAGTTTATATGTCCATGTTAAATTGTAATAAGTATCAAACTGTGAACTACAAATTGGATAGTAGGCAGACGACTCTGATGCCGTGAATACGTACTTTTGATGAGTTGCTCTCAAAGGCGGTTGTATATCCCAATTATTCTCAACGTCAAATAATATTGCGTCGTAATATCTATAATCACCGAGGAGACGTTTGTCGTTCGATACAAAACAGTTGTTATACGTACAATTGTTGTCCAAGAATGACGTTTGGCCAATGCCGAATAGTTTTGAATAGCGAGAATCGTAGTGCGAAAATGCTTGGGTCCATTTTAATATGTATTTGAAATCGGTGTGAAGACGATGCGGTTTTGTAAAGTTCGCGATAATATTTCTCTTAAGCTTTCGTAAAACGGGTGTACTTATATATTCTATTTCTATTCTCAGATCATTGCTGTATAAAGATTTAATCAAATAGATAATTGAAACACTGTACACACCGAATACGATTGCTCTCAGTATCCTCGACATATTGGTTATGTGTGAAATTTTACAAACAGTCATTGTGCTGTGAAATTGTTTACTCTGGCTATTCCGTTATTTAACATTTCTGATTAACTCAAGATATTTATTTATTTACGGCCGAAGTCAAAAAACACATACAGTTTTTAACTTAAATCTAACAACCTCTCATATTCGTCCACTATCATTCTTAACCCTGTCATAAAAATATCACATTCTGGTGCAGAGCTAATGAAACGATTCATTAGGGCGATCATACGCGGAATTGGGCTTTGCCGGCGGAGGCTTGTTCGAAAGCGTACCACAGCCAGCAATGGATGCCTCCTGAGCCGATAAAAAATATCAGGGGCATGTAATCTTAGCAATGATTGCAGAATATTACTGCTAACAATGCCGCCCCTGATTATGTTCCAGGCAAACTTCACTAAGGCAATTTCCCTACGCCGGTTTAGGTCATTATACCCTTAAAAGCCTAATAAGAAAGCAGTCGGATACATAAACGTATTATTGTAATAATTTATTGAGAAACGCGAAAGTTTTTAATTTAACTTAAAGACCTTTCAGATCTTACATTTTAATTAAATGTTTTGTTAATTAATAAAGAGTGTGACATTTTTATGACAGGGTTAGGAATGATAGTTGAGGAATATAAGCGATTGGTAAGTACCTTAAAATAATTGAAGTGTTCTGTGTTTTGTGCATATTTTGTTGGCTTCGGCTATAGATAAATTAACATGGTATTTTTTTTTAATATCTATGTATTAAGCGGCAAACGAGCGGGCGGGTGGGTTACTTTAAATGAAGTGGTAACCGCCGGCCATGGTCACCTGCAACGCCAGATGCTTACAAGTTACTTAAAGGTAGAAATAGTTTTTATGTGGTTTTGGTCAGCTATATAATAGCTTTGATTGCAATGCATTTATTTATCTTTCTCATGCAAATTTAACACGTTCAGAAACATGGAATTATATTAAATAGAAAATTAAATATGAAAATCTGCTTTGTACGGGCGCTTTGCTGCGTTATGTGCGCCTCTCGCGAGCAACGATATGCAAATGACGAAAAATAGACGAGTGCTGCCCTCTCACGTTCAGACAAAGCTTATTTTAGTTTTAAATTGTTTTACGGACACGGCTTTTGAAAGTATTAATCTCGTACGAAATGAGTTTGTGTAATTTTAAAAACGAGTTTCGGCTCAAATTAAACAATTAGATAAATTGTTTGAGTCTTTTTGATTTTCATTTATTTAAATCGGCTTCTCAAAAGGATTAAAAAAAAAATTATGTTACAGGTTATAAAGTGAGAAAACTTCGATTAAGTCACAGTGACTTGCCTATTTTAAGATTATAAGTCCCTCAAGTAAAGCAGAGGATGTTAAAAGTTAATCTCCGATTTCGGTAGCTCTTTCAATTTACTGCAGGGTTCTCCAGTTCTTAGCCTTTGTAATTATGGTACTTTACCAGAACTTCAATGTAACTTAAAACCAATTTAAGTGTTCACTCTATCCCTATTATAACCTATAAATTAAGTTTATAGTTACGATACAACTTTGTCCATAACGATTTGCATAACATCGAACAGAAATTCAGGGGCCAGCGAAACTTTTTTCTTCTGAATATTAGCAAAAAGTCATTAAAAGTAAGGGCGCTGTTCATCACGGGAGAACCTCAAAGCCGGTATTAAAGTAGGACCTAAGTTATAAAAGTTCATTCATTTAACGCTTGCACGCTTTCAGGGTGCCGACTGAATTTCAAATCTTCGTATATTTGTTAATACGGGTGATACTCTACGAACTTAGTAGTATCTAATTCTATCGGTTACAACTTCCGGTACAGTTTATATTTGCGTATAAACGTAAGCAAGATATAATAATGAGTCATTTTAAAAGTTAGAACAATTTGACTTAACACTATTTTAGCATATATATACTTAAGACTGTTTTTAGTCGCTTTATCGAACACTAGGTACTTATATTTATTTGAAGGAAACAAAACATAATATAAGGTATTAGATTAAAAAGTAGATGCATTCTATATGTTTCACATATAAGATATAAGAAAAACAAACTAATACACAATACAATAATAAATAAAATAAAAAATTGAGTTTTTTTATTTAAAAATGTAATTAGTCATATTATATCATTTAAATATATATATATATATATATTAATTTAATATGATGGATTCCAGGTGGGGTATTTATAAGTTTAAAAATTCGAAGTACCCGCGCTTTGTCCTATTAGTGATCATGAAATCCAACAATTCGGGTTTAATTTCATTTCCATGTTACCCTCGAGTTTTCAACATTTAAATTCCACCCATTGTTTCTATTATACGAGTTTTAAGTATAAATTCGATGGTGGATTTTTGTATGGTTAATTCATTAAAAAAACACTCGACTAAAAACTCTTTCTTCAGGTTTTTAAGAGTGTGACTTTTGATTGATTATTACAAACCAAGACGTTGTCCTTTAGGATTAAAATATTAAATCTGTTATATATTAAATATTATTGAGTGTCACGTACCCTACTAAGTTGTGTATCTTCTAAGACCGCTGTAGAGACTAGATCTATCTGTAAGAAGAAAGTTGATGTTTAGCTCACTTTGACAACTCTTTAGGAACTTACTTGACTTACTTTATTTACATATTTGAAAAAGATGTAAATAAAATTAAGTTGCAAAATTTCTTACAAATAAAACATTTTGTTTTATTTATGAGAAAATTATTAGCAAATTTCATTATTACCACTCTTTTTTTGGGTAAATAGAGGGATAGTGGTGTGACACACAAATAAATGGAATTCGTCGGTCTGTTGACATTCTGTTATTAGACTGGCGGAAATACTGGGGCAAATATCCAGATTTTACAAAGAAATGATTTGGTAAAAGCTCTACGTAAACACATTTAAAGGATTTTATCTGATATTGCTAAACATAAATATATCAAAAGTAAATTATCAAACTTTTATTTGAAACTTGGCACATCTTTGCAAAGCTATGCAGAATAAAAATGAAGAACATTCATTATAAAGAGACTCCTTCGAGATTCTGAATAAAAATTATCACCTCCCGTCTCTAGTCAGCGGGTTTAACTTCATTTTAATAAAAATGAACGCCACTGAAAAACTCTTGCCAATGTCTCTAGCTTGATTTTCAAGGGAATTTCATAGGACATTATTTAATTACATTATTATTAATTTTAAATTGTATTCATTATTTTAAAAAATATATGAACTGATTACGGTATATTGTTCACTAATGAATATCAAATAGTTTTAAGTATGGTTAATTTATTTCAAGAATATACTTAACACAGACTAAAAAAAGAGACACGCGATACCTCTAGTTACATTGTTTCATTTCATTTCTGTCAATGTGCCAATAAATGTGTAATTACACAGACTATTAAGGGGACATGCAAAAGTCAAGTCTCATATCTCAATCTCGATTTTAGAGCAAGCCAATGAAATTCCCTTTCGAACCGGCGGCGTCATTGGGTTTTTTGCTGAAACAAAAAATTCAGGACTTTATTGGATTGGTGTTTTTTAACATTAAGATGAGTTTAGGTAATTTTTTTTTTGCTGTATTTGCGATGCCTCTCCGATGCGAATCTCTTAGAATCCATTCTGAAGTATTTATTGATATCTCTTATTTTACTCAATATAAAGCAGATATATAAATAATAATTCGCAGTCAGGATCAAACCATGACCCCATATCACTGTTGGTTTTTCATAAATAGTTTAAATAAATAAATATTATTGTATATTTTTATTTTACATGTATTTGTAAACATCTTTTGCAGTACCTATAATAAAAATATAATAAATTAACAATTAACACTTTTAATTACAGAAACGAAAGACTAGATGCTGCAATAACTTTGATAAAAATATTTTTACAGTGCATCCTGAGACCGAAGACGAACTTCCTTTTATTAAATTTCAAATATGCTTTTCTAGCAGTGAATTATTTTTGTATTTATTGTAAAAACAGTTCACCAACATTTTTTATCATGCAATACAACGATTTAACTTGTTGAGTGGTTTGTGTACGTGATTCTTAACAGAGGTCGTGCGTTTGAATCATGTCCAACTGCTTTTTTTTTTCAAATTTAGAACAATGAATTTTACGAGTACCATATCTTGAAAACCACAGACTATCAGGAGTTAGGTTGATCACAGACTAGTCTAACATATATGACCCCAAATCACCTGTTATGAATAACTAGTTCTAAAATGAAATTTCATATGTTTTCACTCAAGTACGATCAAAATAAACTACAATTTGATTACAACTTAAGTACTTTAAAGGCCGGACAAGGCACCCGTGAATAAGTGTTCATTAGCTACTATATGCAAACTGAAACGTTGGGCCTCTTTCTTATAAAATAAATACAAATCCCATACACATTTTAACTGTATAAATTAACTTTTACATTGTAGTTTTAAAGTAGTAAAACTAGGTAAGGAAAAGGAACTTCTTGCCTATAAGTTCTGTACAAAACATGGTTTATTCTAGCAACAAATTATAAACGATAAATATCTTAGACAACGAAATATCCTTAAATATAAAACGGAACCGGAACGTTGGCTCTATCCCAAAAAATTAATTGTGCCATAGTGGGTGGCAAGTGTTCAATAGTAGTTGGTGTAATTAGTGCAATCAGGCCGAATCACGTTCGCGCTCGAGGACCCTGCTGTTGAGTACCCTTCGCAGAGACTGTTACGGCCTTTATAATCTACAAAATTATTTTATTAACGCACCTACAATCTTTAACTGACAATAAGTAATTTTTTAACGTATCATTGAAGGTCTCGGCGCGTTAATATATGTTTGAGTATGTCCTAAGTAGTACTACGTACTGGCCATAGACAAAGGGTATTTTTTATTTATTAATTTTGATGTTGTTTGTTAATGTTTAATAGATACAAAATTTAAAAACTTCATTGTACTAAATTTTTTTATCAAGGACTGAAACGATAAAAGTTTGGGAATGATTTCAGACGAATGCTAAGCTGAGGAAGTGAAACTGTGATACCCACTGTTAACCAGCTCAGTTTGTTGTGGGTATCTTCTCAGACCGATGTACTTTGAAATCTTTGTAGCCATAGATATAAGAAGAAAGTTATTGGCGTACATGTGAAAATTATATAAACAAATTGTCCACCTTTCTTTCACGCTGCAAAGGGAGTCTACGCCACTGATAAATAAAATTAAGTGAACACACTCGATTGTTTTATGTTTGAGGTTTAAATAACACAACAAATGCATATGCAATTTTTTTATTTCAGTACAAATTATTTCTTAAATGTATGTGACAAAACTCGTCTGAACGTATCGAAGATATTCTTAAAGGTTTTTACTCTTGCGGCCGGGAATAAAATATCTAATACGCCCCTGTGATGTTTTCTCATAGGTATAACTTTGACTTGTTCAGTTTCTTCTGTGGTTGATACATAATCCGTTGTATCTTGTTTCTTTGATGCATTAGGAAATCTCGGTATAATCGGTGATATTTGCAGTGATCGGGTATGAAATCCAAAAAACTGTGGGGATATGGTGTTGAGATTATCTGTGACATAGTTGTCATTAGGCATGCGGTTGTTGTAAATGTCATTGAAATTGACAGTTGACGGATTCTGTGAATATGGTTCTGTGTATGTAGTGAAATCCTCTGAGGATTGGCCCGTAATTAATACCTGTAATAAAGATTATATTAAGTTATAGTTTAATATTTACCTAACCTGTGCGCAGTGCACAGAAGTATTATATATTTTTAAACATGAATAAGGAACTTATGTAGCTGCTGCCTTCATTTTTTTTAAAGTAACAGTGTTAAATAATATAAATTATGATTGTCAGATCTTATTTTTTCTTAGTGATTTGAACTTTACAGATCGCGTGTTCGGAATTCTAGACTTAATTTAAAACGGTGCTAATTATAAACCAAACTGATGGTATCAGACTGTATTTGTCCTGGGGGCTAATACCTGATCCACACCCGTTCTATTAATGTAAGGAATGTTAGTTTCCTCGCGTTTTTACTTCACAAGTGTTGCCTGAAAGAGATCGCTTATAAGCGATAAGGACCCTCGTTGCTCTTATATGTACTTATATCAATTAACATTACCTACATCTAATGTTTTATTGCAACAAAGTGTATTTACAATATTATCTATTTATTCAAATAAATAAATACTAATAGTTAGTTTTAAAAACTTACAAAAACCGTAGTCACTAAATATATTGAAATCCACATATTGCCTTCTACTCGTGATGAATGGTAACAACACTCTGGTACATTGGTCACCTGTCGATTGCCGCGTGTGAACTATTCCTTTGTTTTAGTTATGTTTACTAAAATAAGAATAGAATCAACACTGTATTGTTATAATTGTCTTGCTTGATACAATGATTTCTCAATAGCTTTGTATCGGTTTTTGTCTACATAACACATTTATGAAAAACCTTTATGGCTTTTGACCCGTGTATATCTTGAATGCTAACAACCGATATACAACATATACGGGTAACAGATGCATTAACGGGATTAAAACTGGTATACGGCAATCACAATTCGCCCAACTGAGTCGTCATAATCACTTTAACTTACGGCCCTAGAATTTTTTTAAATTAAATTCAAATATGGCTGGTTATTTTCAAACTCAAACTCAAAATATCTTTATTCAAGTAGGTCTTTATAAATACTCTTTTGAATCAATTTTTACACTACCACCGGTTCGGAAGGCAGTCATCTACCGAGAAGAACCGGCAAGAAACTCGATAGCTGCTCTTTTAAAATAAACAATTAATACAAAATTGTGCCACTGACAATTAAAATAACAAAGCATTCTCAAGAATTGAACTGTCCCGATACTGAGCCAATTGCCGACAGATTAAAGGGATTTTTGTCCTCTAAATATTCGATTACGGTATAGTATGCTTTTTCAACCAAAATACCCTTTACGCGCGTTTTAAATTTGTTTGAAGTCAATTTGGTTATAAGTGCTGGGACTTTGTTATAGAAACGTATGCTCATACCTTCCAACGATTTATGAACTTTACTAAGGCGAGAATTAGGCACATCATATTATATTTTTATTATGTCTTTTTGATGCACTGGTAATATGAGGTGATAAGACCTATATAGATATCTATTTTCCGCAGACGCAAAAATCTTTTTGCGTCGCGCCTCAGGGACTTCCACCGAACAAAGTGCTTGTTGTCAAGGGAATTGAAATCTTTATTTACTTGAGATTTTAAATGTACGACTATTTTATTCCCATACGAAATTGTGTTAGGTTTATAAGTGAATTTCATATAACGGAAGTGGGTATATTCGTAATATGAAGCATATAAGATAATATAAATGAAAAACTGTACGTCAGTTATAACAATAAGACTAAATTTGTATGGATGATACCTACAAATCTATTTTAAATTTATATTTTATAATAAGAACTACGATATAATAAATTTACTATAAGCTTCTATTTTTTAAATAGAAAGGTAGATGTTAAAAAATTGCAAGTAATGTTTTGTTAGGTCGGTTTTGTGAGATACATTGTGCTACTGTTATTTCTAAAATTCACAACACAACATGAATAAAAAAATCAAGATGTTTATATGTATTTTTAATGTATTCGATTTTCTTCATTCAAATTTAGCTATAGGTAATAGTAGACGATATTAAATTGTTAATACCTAGATATTATGTTTGTATATCACTTAATTGTTTTGGGTGAATGGATCAATAGGCAATAAACAATCAGAGGTCTGGGCTATTCAGTACGTTGCTCTAATCTATTGAGAAACACCTCTATTCTAAACATAGTTATGCATATATTTAGCAATCGTATGTTTATTTCATAAATAATTATAAAAAAAACAAAGAAGCGCTTCTGGTGTGGTTTATGGTATAGTAAATTTATAAGAGTAAGTGCAATATGCACCATTTTAAATTGCAAAGCATAGATAACCGGAAAAAAATAGTCAGCAGTCAACTGTCAATTATTGTCGCCTGTCGACTGTCAACGGCCAACTGTCAATTTATACATACTACTAATCACTTATATTTATGATTTCTAAATACTGAATAATGTATTAATTATTAAGAGTAGTTATGTAAGTAAAACATGAAAATAATTTCACCCCCGGTACGGTTTAACGATTACGATTGCCCCATCTGAAAGTGATTTATAGCTCATGTTATGGGTGCTAACACAACTGATAATCTACATATACCTACATATACTTACAAGAAAAATACAGTACCAAGATTACAGCCCACAAATATGTTCATTGCATAATTATCAGTACCGGAAGGGTTCGATTATCTTCGGCTACATAGTAAGTAATGCTCCCGAGTCGTTAAAATTACGAATTATATATTTTTTTAAACAATAAAAATAAATATCTTCATGCCTTGCATATTTCATTGGTGTTATTGAATACGACACACAATAGATGTCATTCAGATGTATAGCCTTCTGTTCCTCTGGGAATATTGCACTATCAATCATAGATAGAAGACCTGATAAGGATTTTGGTATAGTGCTTTGAATTAATTAAACTTTGCCACAGCACCTGGTGTTACCAGCCTTTAAGGGAAAGTGAAAATATGTTACAAAAGAGTAAACGGGAATTTATTACCCCGCGTATTGTAGAAGAAATTTGGGAACTGGCAATAAACAATACCAAACTTTTTGAATTGTAGTTTAATTTGTTTATTATATTGATAATTGAATTATTTTAAATCTCAATACATGCTGAGGCATGCATAAACAATACATTATCTCTGGTTGCATATCTTGCGAAACGTGTCATAAACTTTCAACCCTTTCAACTTTAGTCTGCCAATGTTTAAATCATATTAATTACTGTGCAAGTAATTAACGCTTTCTCGAATTCGTTAAAAACTAAAGTCGCCTCGCCGCGATGCCAGACTTGGGATAGTATTATGCTAGACGAAACAAATAACTATATCATATTTTAAATCTAAATAGAACATTTTATGTATATTGTCCTAATCGTAAAAATATTATAATAATAAGTAACTAAAATTAACTTTAATTAGTTTCTCTTTTTGACTTACGTATAATTTAATGTTTCATTTTAAACTTTTTAAAATATAAACGTTAAATGCAGCGTTTTTATTTAAATAAATAAATTATTTTTACCGAACGAGAAAACTTCATCAGAAATTAGGAAGTGTGACATTAAAAGGGCATAACACTGATTTAGTTTATGTGAATGAATTCTTCTGTATTGCATAAAACCCTCCAAAGGAATGTGGCACCATCTTGCGCTAATTGGTCGGAGACTCCGCGTGAAGATGCGCAGACGATTTATAGCATTCTTACCCACTTACGCTTTTGCATTATATCATTGAGTAGCTCATATATTCATTACCTGTCTCATTTTATTTATGTAGGGATAAAACTTGATCATAAACAAATATTATACAATAACAATTCATATTTGTATATTAAGTCTAACGTATAATCTTTTATGAGATTACTACGCGAATTACAATTTCAGTTGATATTAAACTCTCAATTAAAAGTTAAACTTTGACTACGACTCCTTAAAAACCCATATGATAAATAATTTCCTCTATGACCTTGTATAGTTTTTCTTAGATAAAATGTGTTGGTACGTTTTACAGCAACAATGCCTGTGGTATTGTATTGATTGTAAACTAATTCGGTGACATTCTTATGGTTTTAGCTACCTGATTAAATTTTAGTTCTACATCATACGAATCTAATCAATCAGTAATCTGTATTTAGTAAAAATATCTATTGGAAACCAACGCGGGATAAAAGCGACTAGAAAATGTTGGATTGTCTTAAAACAGTGATTGCGATAATTGAACAATCGCTGGATGCAAACGTCTATGGTGTTCTAGTATCATTATCTCCTCCGAGTAACTACCTCGTTGGTAAAAATATTATCTGTAATGAATATTATGTTGCAAGTGCCTTGTGATTCTCGACATATCTGCACCTCCGGGGAACACATTACCGGTCTCCGAGTCTTCGCTTGGGGATAAGTTATTTTTGATTAGCTCATATCGGATTATCCTAAGGCGGTAGGGTCTTAAATTGTTTTAAATTCTTTTAAATGAATAACGTTTTAACCAAAAATCATTTTTAAACGTATTTATTACTTAACGTACTTATTGAAATAATTATTGTATTAATTGTTTATGGACATTTTCAGTAGCTTAGCTTTAGCTTTCAGCATGTCTTTTGAAAACACTGTTTCCTGTAGTAAGGTAGCTTAAATGGGTATTAGTTTGTTATTTTAAGACACAATTATTATTAAAAAGCAGTATGTTGCTACATATTTACTATGACACTGCTTAGGGATAATAATAATAAAAAACATATGCTGATTTGTTTAATTATGATAACCTGCGAAAAATTAAAGGAACGACCATCTTTGATCATCATCATCATCTTTGATCATCATTTTTCTACATAATCATCCGATTATGTGTATGTAGTCATACCAAATTTCCGTTATCTTTTCCTACATGGTTTATCTATATATGGTCTTCTGCGCATGTACGCGATGAGATACGTTGAGATACGTTATTCGAATACATGACCAGGCCAACACTCACATTAGAAAGAACTAAGTAATAATAACGTCGTTAAAAAAACTAGTTAAAAGTAATATCCACAAGATTGTACCGATCTTGGCTCGTGTTCAAGTCGAGCTGAGCAAGGCAGAAAATTAGACTTTAAAACTCGCGAACAACTTCGATTTTATCGCATTTCTTTCCAGTTTCGAATACCTCAAGACTCAGGTGGATTACATGTTTATTACTTAACGTTTAATACGACTTTTTAATACTTACTTTACGACTATGTCAGTAAAGCCTCTTTTGATTGTTCCTGTTAGTCGTGGTAACAAGTGTTAATATACTTTGGATGTGGTTTGTTTATGGGGTATTTATGTAATATAATAACACAAATTATAATTTAAACGAGGTAAATCGGCTGATTTCAAAAAAATGTTCCGAATTCACTGTTTGGATTTCTACTAACCCTTATGAATTTTATATAATATATCGATTCAAAATTGTACAAAACATCTAGGTGAAAGTAGGTTTCAAAGATATTAGAAAGCTTCTTTCTTATGGCTGTAATATAAAGTAGATTTTATTATGATAATCATAAAAAATATCAATAATGTTTAATTAACCCTTTTAATAATTCGTTCAATTAATATTTTACGCGATTAAAGCGAACATCAAAAACAGCATTAAAATAAATACGATTTACGATTACAGGTATTTTCAAAAATTAATAGACCAATAAATATTGCGTGTTTTCAACGATATCGGGGATTGGCAATTTATTATACGCGGGAAAAATTAAACGAAACTGGACAGATCAACCAATTGTCAATTATTTATAACTTCCGGTTTCGGTCCACAGACTTATAACATTGTTCTGTTCTCATTGTGTAATATTCCAAATTGAAAATAATTTCCCTGTTCGAGTATCGTTTGTTGTTACATAAAATGAATTTTAACATAAAATTCTTAGTTTTGGCGGGTATTCGAAGACGTTTCAAAACTTCGCGTCGTTCTATCCGTCTTTGGTCTATGGTCAATTATGACAGCTAAGACAAAGTGTATGAACTGATCATCAGATTAATCATCAGAAAGGTCCAATGAGTCATCAGCCAACAATTGAAAAACTGTTATCTCAATGTATTGTGTCTCTATTTTAAATATAGTTCCCGTGACCTGAGTTCACGGTACCGGTTAAGTTACTTTTTTTAACGTGCATGTAGCTAAATGCGTCTTTTCATATAATCTGAAATTAAACAAGGAGTTCTACACCTTTGAGGTTTTAATTTGAAATGACCATCCAAAGCGTGCGACTCTTTACACAGAAAAAGATTTCAGAAGCGAAGCCGATAGTGTTACACAGAGCATACTCGTAAGGAGTCATGCGTAAGGCTTCCACAGATACCTACAATCAATAATTTAATAAAGTGTTATAATCTGTGGAGTATGTCTTACATAATGTGTTCGCATAACTTAGTATAGTGACATTATGCAGTTCATTAGTCAAATGAGATAATTACGAGAATTCCACCTGCGGTTTCGACCATGTATGAGGGATTTGCGGAGACGTTCATACATTAATTAACATTTATTTAACTAACCAGTAAACCGGAGTTTACACGCTTCAGTGAAATGTCAGTAAAATTCAACAAAGTATAAATTCTGTAATAGGTAGTTAAGACAAAATGCTCACTGAATCAATATTACAAATATTTGGCGCGACCGAAGCCCTGGAATTTGCATCAGGCATGCCAAATATTTAAGGTACCGCTATTGCTAAGCAGATGCCATGGTTGTCACTGGCATTTGATGTTTAGTAAAGGGTTTATCGATTACTCTAATCGATCACGTATGAGGATTTTTTATTGTGAATATGTATTGATTTTAAATCTAACCAAATGCACAATTTAGCTTTTTGCTTAGACAAAAAATTGTTACCAATACGTGTTTACAATTATTGAATTATGTTTTTACCATCGGAGATATTTTGACGAAATTATGTATGAATAGTTATAATAATTATATACCGTTAAAACTAGGTTTTAGACAAAAGAATTTCTTGGAAAATGGAATTTGGAAATATTTTCGAAAGACGATACATAAAAATATGCCGTCAACACGTAGTTGTCACGTAAAGGGGTATATTTTTATGGAATACATAATTTTGTTTGACTTCATACGCGACGTCCATATTTGCCGAACTCTTCACGTTCTACATGCAAAGAATGATAATAGTGTCCATAGTTTTATTACAATTTTTGGCCGATTTTCGTTACATTTAAATTGTAAAAATGATTATCACAAATTGTCCCCAGTTTGAGATCCCGTCCGTGGCGCTTTTATTAAGACTGTTAAGTTTGATTCCTATAAGCTAATCTAATAACGTATACATTTCAATCAAAATAAATTTCATAACTCTTTAAGTTTAGATAGCTTTACTATGCATTGTTGGTTTTTTACAAAGTGAAATCGTTACAGTATTTAAGTCATATCAATCAAAAAAACTCTACTCATGTACTTGGCAGTTCCCAAATTAAACGAAGATCGAGAAGAACTGGCAAGAAGTAATCTAGTTATATTTTAGATTAAGTCTCTTGGATTTCCAGTAGTTCCCCTTATTAGCGATCTCGGCCGCCCGTTTCTCTTATACGTATATATTAACATCTATTAACATCATCTACTTCTACTGTTTAAGTGCAATAAAGTGTGAATAAATAAATATATACTTTTAGATATAATATGAATTTCCTCAAAGGCCGGCAACGCACTTACGAGCTCCCAGCCACGTGAGTGTCTATGGGCGGCGACTTGTGCCCCCTGCTCGTATTCCCCTTCTAAAAAAATATAAAATAAGAAAAACACAAGCAGTGTTATCCTATTCCTGAGTTTAAGGTTCAAATAAAATAAAAATGTACTCTCAAGTTACATTAGAGAAATAAACGGAACGACAATGGAAACAAGTGCACTCGTAACGAAACAGGGTCTTAGCAAATAGAGGGGGACGAATGATAGAAAATTTCTCTCAAGAGCCTTTCGGCTGCAAACTGGCAACCTCCTTTGAGATACGGACATCTTCAACTAAAACTTTGTGGCTGTAAAGATTTATGCACTACAGTTATCAATTTTGCTTCAACACATATTACATTTATTAATACACTAGCTGAACCCGACAAACGACGTTTTGCAAAAGAATAAATACAAAAAATGTCTCTAAAAATAGATGTTAGCCGATTCTTAGACCTACTCAATATGCTCAGAAAATTTCAGGAGAATCGGTCAACCCGTTTCGGAGGACATTGATTGAAGAATCAGAATCAAACACACACACAAAACACGATATATCCCAATTCATTATTTAATTTTGCTTTTCAAATATATTTTTTTGTAACATAATGTAACGTTTCCTAATAAAATATAAGTTACCTACGTTATTAGATTAAATGATTTAAAACTGAACTTGGTATTTGTTTGTTGATTTATGAAAAATGTATTATTTACAAACATACGGTAATGTTAAATAGCAAAAGTATCATTCCAGCTCTTGCAGTATGGAACCATGTTTCTCAGGACAGAGTTATTTGCAAAGTTATTCTTTCTACTCAGTTTTATTGGATTACTTTTGTACGCTATTTTAGGGTTCTATACATTCAGATTGAGTTATTCAAATATCAACCACGTTGTGAGCACTCAAGATAATTTCTTACAACAAATGCACACACATGAAGATTTATTATATATTTTGATATGGACTAATAAATGGCACCCAACCGTCGATCTCGTAGAAGGGCAGGATATATTATTGAAAAATAATTGTCCACACACAAATTGCTACATTACAGCGAACAGGCATTACCAGAATGATAACATAGAAAAGTTTGATGCAATCGTATTTAATGTCAGTACTATGTCGAATTGGAGGAGACCAAATATACCAAAGGAGAGGTCACCGAAACAAAAGTATGTATTTCATAGCATGGACTCGGCTTACACACATCCAATGTGTCACATTCATATGGATAACTTCTTTAATCTAACATGGACTTACAAATTGGATTCTGATATACCGCATCCACAATTTGTAGTTACAGATTTAAGTGGAAAAGTGGTTGCTCCAAAAACTACTGTCAAATGGGATACGACACATAATTACACTGATCATGAAAAATTAAATCGTAAACGAAAAGCTATGGTCTGGATTGTAGACAAATGCAAGACGTTGAATAACCGACTTGAACATGCTATAAAATTGCAAAGCATTTTTAGAAACAACTTCCTTGATTTTGACATATTCGGTTGTGGAATGTACGAATGTCCAAATAATATATGCTACCAACATATTAAGTTAGATTATTACTTTTATTATGTACCTGAAGATAGTGAAGGCGCTGATTATGTTACTAAAGATGTTGTTAAAGCGTATGAAAACTATGCGGTTCCGGTGGTAGTGGGGAATGCAGACTATAAAAGGTAAGCTGTTTCTTTTATTCCAAATTACTCACAAAAAGGAGTTCTTTAAGTTTGCGACCGGATTCACGTCGTTGATTTTTGGGTCGAGATAGGTCTACTGTTTTGTATTTACAGTGGCAACACTAAATTGCTCATATCCCTTTTCTCACACTGTCGTTTAGCCTTGGCACGGCATACAGCCGTCGTTTATAATGAAAACATAATTATTTTTATTAATTGTAAATATAAGATGTTCTGTGTAATCAAGTGTTCTATATCGTCCTACCGAAATATCGAAATATCTCATTATCTATATCACGTATCGATACAAAAAAACCACTAATAGACATCCCTGATTCAGTCGCATAATTCATAATCTGACCATAATACAAATCACAACATCTCAGGTTAATAAAGAATTACGAAATCCCAAGTACTCTAAGCATACAGAAGTTTAATTATAATCAATTAATTTCTAATCCTTAAAAGCTTTTAACCCGAAATATATTTATTAAGAATGCATCATCTCATTGTTCCAGGTTTCTTCCCGATGGCTCGTATATAAATATCAAGTCAACATCAAACGAAGCAATAGTCGAATTGATAAGATATCTCATGAACAATCCAGTTATATACCTTGGTTTTCACAGTTGGAGAAATAGGTATTTAATAAGAGAAGTCGCGTTAGAGAAAGGACTATGTGACCTTTGTGTTAAACTGAACGAGTGGACGGGGATTAGAGTTAAAAGGGAATTCAGAAATTGGTGGTACAAGGAATCATTAAGGGATCGGTGTATTCCTGGTGGGGCTGAAACTTTTTCGGAAGTTTTCTCTTACGTTAATGAGACAAGACGTTATAGATAATCAACATACATACACATTACCACGATTCTCAGAGTTTATTGGATATCATTCATAAATACATTTAAAACAGCCTTAAAATATTGATATTTGGTTCTATAGTAATTTAAATCTAAAAAAATCTTTGATAAAAACGCGTATTGAAAAAATGTAATTTTGTATAGTAAACTTTTTTAAGAAATTAAAGGGCAAATTGATTTTCAGAAGCTGACATTTAACAGCATAAAGAGTCACCTTTAGTGTAAAGGTTATTTTAAATGTTACAGAAGGATATACAAAAAAAACATAAGAAATACCTATTTTATGTTTCAACAGATTCCGAGATAAATAAATGTTGGTTTATATATTTTATTGCATTACTAAAACGAACCAATGACAATAAAACAAGGATGTTAAGAAAAACGTTGTGTACTGTGTAATAGAAATATACTGATTATTATAGTTTTATGTGAGATTATCCATTAATACGAAGCATGAAGATCCTATGAATATTCAAGGAGGCATAATCGTGCCACTGTGCTTGTAATTTGAATTTCGAACATAAGCATTTTTTGACTCTAGTGCCTTAGTTCCTCCGGTTAAACTATGTCAGTATATTTCATGAGAATTACTACGGTCAATTGCACTAAAAGTTTTGCTTCTAATTGCGGTTTTTACATTTATATTACTTACAAGGAGTTTAAACTAAGATGCACTTATTTATTTGTTGTTTTTTAAATGCCCAGCGTTATGGGTATTGTCAATTTAAGTTTTATACTTATTAATTGTAGTATTTTCATATTTTTATTTGAAGTTATTATAAGAATAATTAAATAATTATATATTTCGTTTACGTTTTTAAACCGATAACTAAATGTTTAAAATTTACATTAACACGCTACGCAGCTTATGAATGAAAATAGAAACTTACAGCACAATCGATATTGAATTCAATCAATTACATAATTACGCGTTTAAATTCGATATTTTTAATATGCAAAATCTAGTTGACGGCAGACTCGATTGTCGATTAGCATACTGGATGGGGTGATGAGGGTCAGGAACAAAGCCTGATGAATATGCGAGCAGGCGCACTCGACGATATGCTAACCAGATCACCACTTGACTTGCACTTGGAGACGAAATTATTGTACGCTAATAAATGCTATTTGTATTAAATCAAAAAATGTAATCGCGTTATAGCTTGTGTAGAGTAGGAATAAGTGGTGGTCGGCCATTTGCCATTGGCTTGCATAACAGTTTATATCTTAGACTATAAATGTCATTAAATTATACTTACGTCCATATTTAGAGAATTCATTATGTCGAAGAATATGTGTGATCTAAAAATATATGTATGTCATACATACGCTTGATGAGTGACTTAGTCATCTCTTGAATTGATTTAAGTTCACTCACCTCAAACACAAGCGCCTTTGTCAAAATTTTACCGCTTTTGGGACATTATATGTTAGTCTATCCGGATTTCATACACGTAATGATTACGCACTTGTGTTTATAAAAACTTAATTTAATAGATACACTACAAGCCTAGATCTTGGTCTTGGTTAAGGTCATCCAAGTTTTTAAACAATTTTGGATATTTATTGGCATGTCATTTTATCAAGTGTTGATTACATTTGGTAATAAAAATCTATTACTATTTGGTATACAGTAGATTCACATTATAATTGCAGTATCCATATTATTCTTGTATAACAAAAGCTTTAATTAATAACATAAAAGTGGATGCCCGATCGTCAAAATAATATTTTCATAACATTTAATTGGTCCGCATTTTATTTCAAGCATAATACAGTGGGGCTTACAGGCCGGTATTGTAAACTACAATCAAACTCTGCAGGCCACAATTGGATTGTGAGATTCCACCAATATATGGTAGTCGATAGGTGTTAACGAACCGCTGCGCACCTGCGAGTTGCATTGTTCTGAAACCACTACTATGCTAACTCGATCGAAAACGCGCGTAAAGGGTATTTTGGTTGAAAAGGTATACTAAACCGTAAACGAATATTTAGAGGACAAAGATCCCTTTGATGTGTCGGCAATTGGCTCAGGATCGGAACAGTTCAATTCTTGAGTAGCCTTACAATGCTTTGTTATTTTAATTGTCAGTAAAACAATTTTGTATTAATCTTTATTTGAAAAGAGCAGCTATCGAGTTTCTTGCCGGTTCTTCTCGGTAGATGACTGCCTTCCGAACCAGTGGTAGTGTAAAAATTGACGATTCAAAAGTGACTTTATAAAGATATTTTGAGTTTGATTTAAGTATGTTGTAGTAATATATTTATTAAGGAAAATCTTTTTCATTTATTGTAAAGATATGTGAAACGTGGATGAAATATTTTATGATTTATTAAAACAGGGCTAAAATAATATTGTATCAATAATTACAATTAAATATGTTGCGAGTAATTAGTGTTGATGTATAATAAGTAATGGTATGGCTATGGGAGAGTATGGGTGTAATTTTAATTTTGGGATTTCGGTAGATAAGGTTTGAGATTGTTATTAATAAACTCATAACATTTACATCATACATAATATAATCTACATGGTAACATTCATTTTATCAGAGTTGCACGATTTTAAAAAAGTCGAAACTTTTAACAGCATTTATGTACTTCAAATCCATTAATTCCAATCATTTAATTACAAAGTCTTTAAAATTATTCTTGTATTTAAGATATAAAAGTGAAGCATTTTTAACAAGTAGCCATCTATACGTTATTACGTCTGGATGGCTTATCCGTTGACTAGATGACATTACAGAAGCATCAAACATGAATATCTCATTATATTTCTTTTTTACTTTTCACCGCAACTTTCCGTTACGTAGCAAAGGAATTGTTTTTAGTGTCACCGACATTTGCGTCGTCACTTGAACTACCCTGCTAATCTCATGATATAGTTCTCTATATCATGACATTAGGTATCCCCAGGTGAGGTATCCCCATAACAAAGTATATTTAAGAATATTAAGTCACAAATGTGGTTAAACAGTAGTAGTGGTATTAATATAACTGCGCCTACAAACACGCACCTGAGCCCTACACACAACTTCACATGCGGTCATTACATGTGATAGCTATGAAATATATTACTTTATGTATATAACAAATTCTACTATAATAATAATTACTTTCAAAATCAAAGTTATTATTAAGTAAGGTACATAGGACCATTTTGAAACGTCTTAAATCTAGGTGATAATACGCGTGTTTATACCCGACCGAGCTGAGAAGAAGCAGGCTATAAACTTGGCTAGGTTGATTTTTTAGGTTTTTAAATATCTTTTGCTTACCATAGATTATATATAGAATAATTAATGTAGTTTATATATCTGTGACTCCCTTTACATATAGATAAGTACTTGTTTTAAATTATTAGTTAAGAAATGACCAGCTTTCAAGAGCTACGTCTTAGAGTCTTATTAGCTTTTAAAATACGCGACTTGGCTCTAGTGCTATACACTATATACTATATATATTTTGGTTTCCAACAGGATTTCTTCATATTTTTTTTCCTCATGCCTTGTTCGCCTGTTTCGTACACTAGTGGATGGTCAGATCTTTTTATGTAAGTAGTAACTAGACTAAGATTTGTTTGTCGGTTTTTGTAATATTTTCAAACTAAATTTCAAAGTAAACTTGATATATAAATAAAAAGCCTTCCCCTCCATCTATTGTTTTGCGTGTTGACAGGTGTAAATAATTGATTGCGCCCTCGCGGCCAATCGCGCCGCCCGCCCTCGGCAAATATTTAAATGGATGAGATTTTCACTAATTATAGAACTTTTCGGTTATTGTATTTGATAGTTCCCGTTTTTTATAGAAATACATAATACAACGTTAGAAACATATTTACATATATAAACATACATTACATTACATACTAAAAAGTTATGAATAAAAAGCTTTGTATACAAAAGAAGACGAGCGCCAATATTGTTTGATGCTACCAAAATAAAATTGATTATCAACGCAGTGTAGGATAACAGTTTTCAATAATAAATCTGAGTCAAGTTGTCGATCACAGATGGCTTAGACGAATGATACGGGCCCTTTAATGCGGAATTTATATGAAATAACTTTTTCATAATGCGTTAAGACAATTCTTTATGCGCGTTTATAAAATACTTTAAAAAATGGCGTATTTCAATACGTCAAAATTCTTTCAAAATTTATTTGGTTCTTTCTTGTGTTAGGAATTTCAAACTAATTATTTGATATTTACACACGTCAGTTTTTAAGTTTATTGTTAGATAGTTGTTCTATCCAAACACAGAACTTTTATATTTACGTCACAGCAGTGTAACGCTATATTGTGTAATCTCAAGTTCAATTGAAGTGAGAAAGAGAAGACGATAAAAAGATAAGGAAACAGTGCATTGAGACATTTTAATATTGATTTTCTTTTATAATTGTTTATTATTAAACTGAATTTTTCGACAATGTTCCTTATAACCTGGGTCCCACCAATTTCTAAACTTTGAATAATGCTTAAATGACATAGGTTTTACGTTTAACTTAGTACATAAATCACACATCTGAAGTCTAGGTCTTGCCATGTAGTAGTAATGATTTTTCCAATCGAAGAAATATTCATATGTTTTAGGATTCTTGATGAGATAGTTTATTACCGCACCCAACTTTTTCATATCGAAAGATTGGGCATTGATATAAGAGCCTGGAGGTAGAAATCTGTAAAGGTCAAAAGTCTTTTTTTAGTCTAATGCCCATTAAATGATTTAATAATGTTTTATATATTTGGATATTTTAAATTAATATAATAAAAAAATAGATATGCAGATCCCATTGTTAGATAACAGTTCTAGACAAATCGGACTTGACAAAAAGCTTTACCAGAAGAAATGTGAAACTTTTTAGTTCATTAAGTAATATTCTAATTTGGACTAAAAATAAAATATAATTTGAAAGGACTTTATTATTTTGTATGTTAAAAAAAATACCTGTTGTAATGCGATGAACCCAAGACGATAGGTATAGAAATATGAGTCATTGCTCTCAGCATCTTTTCTGTAATATAATCCTCAGTAAATGTTTCTTCTATGACCAATTCAAAGAAATAATGTTGCTCCACAAGATTATAGCAACTTTTTCTACTCCTCTTGGGGCACTTTTCACCACACGGTCCGTATATATCTAATGTGTAATTGTATCCTTTAACTTCGTTTTTAAATTCATTAATAAACTCCTCGTGTTTAATTTTTAGTCTACATTCAGTGACGATCCATGCAACTGCTTTGTTCTTATGCCCCATTCTCGTTTTATATTTATCCGTATGGTCCATTTGTCTCGTCCAATTCATGAACAGGTTAGGTCCAACGATTTTATCATCTATGTCGTAGATGTTAAAAAATGGATGAGGTATATCTGAATTCAGCTTATAAGTCCACGTCCAATTGAAAAAGTTGTCGAATAACGAATTGCAAATGGGATATATATCTGATGGTTCAAGTGCATTGAATACGTAGATTTGATTCGGCGAACGTGTTACATTTATTCTGTTCCCCATGAAATTCATTATATCATTCACCTTGAACACCACTGCATCGAAGTTCCTGTGATCTATCAAAAGATTCTCATCGTATGAAATGTAGCAATTTATATGGGGACACTTTTGTTTAATGAATATTGTCTGGCCGGTTGTTTTCTCTTTGTTTTTTGTGCTGTGATATTTGAGTTTTGTGGGACTCCATATAAGGATATATTTCAAGTCGGTTTGGTATCTTAACGAATTTTCATACAGTTGGTAGTAATTACCGTTAACCAAATAGTTTGTTAGCGAACATATGACAACGGCACTTATTAAGCATCCCGAATAAATGAAGAGTTTTTTTATTGTTTTTCGACACGGTGTAATGAATATCATTTCTCCAAGATGATACATAGTTAAGACATTTTGTAAACTTTGACGTGTATACGTTTCGAGAATGTGCACTGAAATGGATATTGATTGTTTGATTTTACGGTTTGAACAAAAATGTTGATTTGTTTGCGTTATTTGTTTACTGTTTGTTTGTCGCGTCGTAATTTTATTTGAGGGCGAGCTCGTTAGATTCTTTTTCTTGTTGATCCATTTTATTATATTGGATATGTTGTTATACAAAGTATTGAACTGTGTTTATGCCACTGAACGAATACTGAGATTATAGACCCTGGCACAAAAACATCTCCTTATAGTGAACGTATGAAAAAACTTAATTGAAAACAGAACTTCTTATCGTTGTCGGTGCGAATCTTTTGAATTGTCAAAAGCAAATTTTATGGTTGGTGAAAATAAAAATCCCTTAGCTTTCAAGTGATTCGAACCGAGCACTCTCCTGTCCTCTCTTAATTTGTATATATAATTGTTTTAATTGTTCTTTCAAATACCATCATAATAAATTCTGCATAATAAGATACGCCAAATATTTTAAACAATTAATATAATGTATTTTTGCTTTTAAAATTATATTTGTATGTTTTTGGTGTGCCAAACAAATAAATTTGTTTCTACTAAATAAGACGGTGTTATACTGTTTATTCTAATTATAGAATCACGTTTTAAATATAACGGCACGTGGTCGTCATCAGTCGATTCTGTATTCATCATGGCTGCCGAACTATCGTGGGTAGGCCGGCGAGGAGAATTAAAACCACGTGTTAAAGATAATTAACAATGTACGATTATTATTTTCACAAATATGAGCATAATTATGATCAGCACTTTATAATTAATTGGGACACACTGACACTCCACCCAACACCTCTTGCTTGGGCGCGATGCGAACGGATCTAAATCCTCTGATGATCTTGATTCTCCTCCGTTCCAACGCCATGGGAGTCAAGAAACGTCAACCCGCCATTATTATTCTTGACGTTTTCAAGACGACGTATGACGTATCAAAATATTGATGCGCCGTCAAATATAATTAAGTAATTTTACTTATATTCACTTGCCAAACTCATTACTGTAGACAGTTCAGTGTGTAATTTATGTGTTTCATTTCGTAATAAAGTACGTGTTTAACCAAGTGTTGAATGAAAAACTCGTTTTCACGTCCCAACACGTAATTTATTGAATGCTTTTGCACGCGGCTTTGAGACAAAAACCAATGTGGACGTACGGTATTTTTAATTAACTTTTCATTCATATAAATTTAGATTATGCTATATGGGATTGCATTTCCTCCTAAATTTATTATATTAGTTCGTAATGTATAACCTACTTTATACCTAGATCCTGATTGAGCGTAGATGTCCGAAAGCTCTGTCGGCTTAATAAAAAAAACCTTTCTCATATTAACATAACTAATATGTTGATATCAATAAATAAATAATTTCAACCATAATTTAAGTGGATCATAATAGACTGTTGTTTATATTTGAATTAAATGCAGACTGGATGCTTGCTTATTTTACGTTGTTACTCAAATTGTCGACACTTGAGTACAGATTAGCTTCGTTACCCCGCGGCGGAGTCTACCTGTCCTAGTGATTTTATAATGTTATCGATATTTTTAAATTTCTATCTTCTTTTTTGATGGCGGCATTTCCTCACTGTATCGCGATACTTATATCGCCAGGCGCCTACTTAAATCTTGTTGGAGATCTATGTTGGAGGTAAGACTCATGTACTTTTGACTTTTGTTTTTTCCTGTGTGATCTGCGCCTGCGCCAGATTTGTCCAGGGAGGTGAGAATTAATTCATTCACGTAATTATACTGTCTTGTTAATGTCATCTAAACAAAACACAAATTTGTTACTTTAAAAATATAACTCAATGTTACAGAGTTTATAAATATCTCCATGTATATACAAGACTACGATTTCTCCTCAAATTATTATTAGTAGGTCGTTTCAGTGTTCAATATTGACAAGTGTTTCTTAAAGGTAATATCGATAGTCAGTTTCCCAACACTACGTTCCGCGTGGTCGCGCTCGGAAACTCGCGGAATAATGATTTCTTTGAATCCGGTTTGAAGTGCTCACCATTACCGACTTGGATACGTTTGTTCTGTATATAATAGCCGTATCCCGATGCGATTTCTAATTGTTCCATTTGGATATTTAATGACGTTTAAATTTAGTTGTGATCTTCACTATTATCACATATGTAAACCAAGATATAGATTGTCATTTGTGTGTTAAATTGTGTGCTTAATAAATAACTTATTTGATTTTTAAAGAACAGAGGGCAAACGAGCAAGAGGCACACCATAAAGGTGAACTCGCCGCCCATTGACACACACGGGAGCTCGCAAGAGCGTTGCAGGCCTTTTAGGGAGTGATGCGCTGTTCTTTAAAGTCGCATTGGTTCGGAAATACCGTGGCGGACAGCTGGTTCCATAACGTTGTGGTGCGTAATAAAAAAACGAAGCGATTTTGTAAAGACTATGCTGTGCTGCAATTTCGATCGGATTAGAACTATAGTAATATTTCAGACTTTTACAGTATATATACTTATTATCACAAATTCCTTCAAGGCATACGGATTGTTTAAAAGCCGGCATCGTACTCAGGGCGTCGCTTGCAATGCATAGCTGTATCTTACCATCACGTTTGAACTTTCGTAGCTATATCAAGTTACGATTGGAGGTAAACATTGATAGATTCCCAACACCCCAAAAACAATTGAACCGTGAATCGAATCAAAAGGCAGCAATCCTTTGAGTTTTATCTTTCGTCTAAATCAACTGAAACACAAAGGTGTAGACGGACTCAATCAATTCGAAACTGTATAAAGAAGAAAAAGTATCGTGGAACTGGGCTGTCACAGTTTCAATTCCATTTGGGCGAGAGTAACCGCACAGGCGTTGTCTACGTTGATAAGCGTAGAGTTTTATCAAATAATATATTAAGTGAAACTATATAGATATGGGCATGAATTGCATGGTTTTCTGAGATTTAATTATACCTCACGATGATACTCAGCCGCGCTTATCCCACGACCTTAGGTTTAGAGTATGCTTAACGCATACTTAACATGCCGCTTAGTTGTATATGTATTGTCTACACATATCATATACAGCTTCCATCGATCTTTGAAATCACGATCTGCAAGAGAGATTCTTTAAGATTCTGAAAATTTTGATGTGTAAAATGTTGCCGGTTCTTTTCGGTAGATGCCTTTCGAACCGGTGGCAGTGTAAAAATTGACGATTCAAAAGTGTCTGTGAATATATTTTGAGTTTGAATAACCAGTATTATCGCCCATGCAAATAACGTGACCATGCCAGTTATCCGCAAGTGTAAATCACAGTAAACACTCCCGTGGCGTCAGAGACTTAGTCGTTTAGTGTGATTTAACACCTAATTAGTGGTCAGATAGGTGCGCACCCTTATAGATGTTCAGATGCAAATTGTATGGTTTTGATTATAACTCGTTCACTAAAACTTAATTAATGTTAAATGTTACGCTTTCACTCGATATATTTATGTATTAAGAAATATATAGATACAGAGATATTGAGCAGTTTGATTTTACCTATAGTTTCACATATAAAACAAAAATACAAAAAAAAAAATTAACAAATATATAATAACAGAATTTGTAAGAACCACCTCTGTCTTAACCTTAATCTTTATAAACTTCTTAATTGACTTAACAATAGTTGCCTCAAATCGTTCAAGAAAATAGTTCGATGCTATGAACACATGCTGTGTTTGAAATCAAATATTGTTTTTGGAATTGGTAATAACAACCAGCTTAGCTTGCTGCTTATATACAGAAGTACCAGCTCTTAGGTAGTTCCCAGCACAATAAGTACCATAACTTTTTAAATTTATTTTTGTATATTTTTAAATCAATATTAACATTATTCATATAAATTTTGATATTAGCTTTCTGAGAGTTTTTTTAATCAGTTTAAAGTCAATGAAAGTCCACCTTCAAACTTCTGTCCGATATTTCGAATTATAAGGAAATAAAGTTTTTTGTTAATGGTATTATTTATGTGAGCACAAATCACAAACACTTTAATATTTCAATCTAGAAATACAGAAAAGTAAATAAATACATCGAATATCAGACTTGATAATTTCATTGAATCTTGGCGTCGCGCCCAAGTGCTTTCTATTGAGGGTACAGTCAGCAAATAACAGCGAAAGCTTTTTAATACGTAAGGAGCTAATGGATCAATTAAAAAATGGTTACAAACAAGTTAATACATTAAGAATATATGCAATTAATGTACCATGTTATATAATAAGAGTCGGTTGATATTTTTGCCGACTCTCTACTTACCTTTCGTAGAGGCATTTTAAACACCTTAAAAAAAACAAACCTTTGAATCCTGGTAGAGTTCACACGTATGTCGTATCTTGTTCGTATTATTATGTATATTGTATTTTGTTATTGTATAATGTCTCAAGTTCCCATTTAATTGTTTTACGTGTAAACCTAGTTTTATTATCTCATAAGTTTATTGTATTAAATATATTTAGCACATAAGATCTTTGAGGACAGATATAATAAAATAAATAAATAATTTTCTCACAAATTTTCAGATATATTACCAAAATAATAATCCGACACAAAATGTTTACGAACTGCAACGTGTCTCTCTTGGCAATCCGCAGGCTCGTCTGTCCCCTATTATTCCATATTATGGAAATTTTTGGATACAGTTGGTCATGCAAAGCCAAATTGTAATTTAAAACAACAATTTGAAAACGACTTAACATATAAAGAAATCTATGTTTTTTTTTTCCTGCTGATGCTACTACGTTAGTACATAACTGAGTTACCTTTATTGATAACGTAATGCAGCGCACACCACTTAACGTTCGAACTTGTTACAATCTATTTATATTGTTCAAACTTTCCGTTTAAGCTGTGTGACATCGCATGAAATGTTTTGCCTGTCTATCGACCACGTCCTAAAACCAGAAATAGCTTCTAAAGCTGGATAAAGTGTTATATACACGACATACATTTATGGATATATTTAAACCATGGCTTAATTAGATGTTGTTTTTTGGACGATATATATATATGTATATATAATATAAAATATATACATCGTATGTAGTCAAACGTGAAATATATTATTAAGTAATGCTAAAACTATTTTTTTTATATTTATAAACAAATATTATGTTAAGATTAAAACGAATAGCAATAGGAATCTTTTGAAGTGTTTACGACTGAGTACAATTAGTCAGAGGACCTTATTCGTACATCACTTCTTTAAGTTAAAAAGCACACTTACCATACTTTTAAATATATTATTTTCAATACGGTTATATAAGTAAAATATTTCATAGAATAGGTTTTGCGAGCTAAGTTTACCTGCTTCTTCTCTTGGCTTGGTTGCGTTCGATTGGGCGTAGAGTCTAATAGATTTAAGACGATTCAAAATTATCCTATGTAACATTCTGAATTAAAAGACTTGACATTCACTTCGTAAGTTCGTAGAGAATGAAGCTTGGCAAAAACCTTAAATTTTTTGTCATAGTATCATACATAAAAACCGTGGAATAATAACACTTAAACAGAAATATAAAATACATATTACATTTGGTGAAAAATACAAACTTATTATATTCTCTGAAAAATTTTCTACGACACACAAAACTTTAGCATTATTCAATTTTATTTTCGTCTTTTGTCTTCATACTTGAATAGCAGTTTCCCAGCAAGCCTTTTAAATTGTCCACGACATTTTGAGGGCGGATGTTTGCGTCTGCATGTGACTTAGCATGTTTTTAAACATGTCTCAGAATGTTCAGCCGATAAGCTTTTCAAAGGATACTTTAAGTTTCTTGATACAAAATGGTTGTATTATGTCTTGGACGGTCTCGCAAAAAAACTTACGTATATTTTAAAAATTGTTACGCTTTTTGCTAATCTCGCTCTGTTTTATAGCCTTGTTCATTTAGTTATATTAAAAATAAAAATAACAAACCATTACGAATATAAATATTTATATTGTTTTAACACTAAAACGTTTTTCAAAATATTTTTTTAAGTTATCTAAAATACTGAATATAGATATTAATTGTTCCTTATTTATATATATTTTAGCTTAGATAAAAGTTTGCACGCTTATTCATTAGTGTCATCCCAGTTCTCAGATAAATATGACAGTAATAAATCTAGTGTATCGTGGTGCAGAGGCATGTTCCGGTGCAAGGAGTCCGGACAACATGGCCGGGCGTATCCGCTTCCGGAAGACTTGTACTGGACTGTACTTTGTTCTACTATCGGACTTGTTAGAAAACGTTTGTTAGGGCAATAATGGGATTACCTAGTTCATGCGGAATAAAAGTATTTTCTAATAAAGTTTCACTTTTAATAATTACGAACACTAAAATATTATTACAGTTTATGAAAGCGGTTTTATAGACGAATTAGTTTTAGTACAATTCAAAGTTCAAGTTACCTTCAGTGATGGGCACAAGCAATCGTCAGTACTGACAGATATTTTTCATTTCGCTAGTTTACTTAACACGTCTCAGTTCTTTAACTAATATATTTAACTATCCGTACAGTTCAAATTATGAATACGTTTCAAGGATATTTTTGTTTTAGCTTAAAAAGTTGCCTGTTTGACATAGCGAACAGTGTAACAGCATCCATAGAATAAAAAAAACAGATTTGTCATAAATATTTTATTTTACACAGGGAAACATCTATGACCTACCATATCTAGAATGCGATTATTATTATTTGTAGAAGCTTTTACATAACTATTATACATATGTGTAAACTGTACATTGATGCCGTAAGCTGGAAATCTATTTTTACATTATTTTATATTAAGAATACAATTTATTACTAATCATAAGCTTTGTGTACATTTATTATACATTAAAAATAAGTGTCCAACCAAGTCTGTGTTGTGAGGGTATCTAGTAAAATTAACCTTGTTATCATTCAGATTGTATATAATTTTATTTAATGCCATTTTTTTTAAAGCGGCTATAAAACTCGTTCTAATATATTTTGCTTTTATAATTTATACAATAATTATAATGAGGGTAGGTACACAACAAGACATTCCATTCCATTTACTTTACACACGAATGGTGAGTTTTACGTTGAATTCTTTATTTAAAATTCTTACCTAAATATTGTATTTGGGTTCCCTCATTAGTAAACTACAGATAAAAGAAATGTCCATTCGTATCCGTTAAAAATATTTCAAAAATGGAATAGACAACAGAGCAATATCCAAAGAGTTTATTGTGCATGTTGTTCGCTCGATCGGTTTAATGTTGTACCTTACTAGATACCACTATTCACTATGGACTATTCAGAGTCAACCAAATTTATCAAAGTGTTTTTAAAGCTTCAATCGTGTGTAATATGGACGATATATAACGTCACTTTCACAATTATTTACATTAATATACATTTCATCTCTATATTTATAAAAACCAAATCAATTCTTACAAAACGTTACTTTGTTTTTAACGAAGGCAAAAATGGTTGCCATGGTAACCAATGAAGTACCAGGTATATTAATAAATGCACGTAATAAGTAATAATTATTTACCAAAACTGTTTTAAAAAGACGGTCACAATATAGATCTGTATGAACAGGACAAAACGGATTACTTCTTGGGCAAAAAGTTATGTCAAAGTGTTCTTTATATATATTTTACATATTTCACATAAAATTTGATAAAGTCACAAACTAATAAAGCATATTAATAAGAAAAAACTTTGTTTTAAATAAAAAGACATGATACTATTGTATCTCTGTGTTGTCGGGTAGCTTTTTATATTTATCATCCGATATACAATTTAATTTACGAAGTTACAAATTCAAAAAATAAGCAAAAGATATCAAATAGTAATTTCAATACTTTGATATAAGTGAAATATGTATTTATGTATTGTTGTATCTTAACTAGGGCATATTTCATTATAATACAGGCTTATTTCATGTAAGTTTCTTCCATCTTTATTGTGATTTATAAATTGCGTATATGCTTTAGTTTCTATAAATACGCAGGTGAATTAATATAATCTATGCTAACATTTTGTTTGCTTAATTCGAAAATATCGTACGAAAATTTCTACAATACACGTCTACCTCTGCAAAACGATCATATGAATTGAATTAAAATAAATTTATTGTTTGAGTCACTATTTAACATTTACTCAATTATGATTAATTTATCATTGAGAGCATTGCTAAGTCTTCGGTGCTGCGATAGCGCATGGTATGCTCACGGGGCCATTGTGTAGCTGTAACATACATACATTTTTAATAACACATATAGAAAAAAGATACTGGGTGTCATAGATTTCGTCAACAATCACAGATTTGTATCTTGTCTCAATATCTGCAATCGATTTTACGAATATTACATCTAGAAGACCTACTGTTTATAACAATTATGTATAAATCTAACATATGTGTATATATTACTCATTATTTCTATAAATTTGGGATTTTTAACATATTATACATACATATAATAATCATCACATTCACCGTATCCATGAGAATATGCAAAAACGGAATGACTATATTTTTTGGAAGGATATACCTTCCATTGGCACATAGTCCATATAGTATATGAGTCTTAATGTTTTATTAAAACATAATTAACTTAATTATCAAAATACAAATGTAAAACACTAAAACAAATCCAAACTTTTTGGTCCCTATGGCAGAGTACCCTTAATACTGGCGGTATTACCTCGCTGTATCGCGATGCCCTTACGCTGACCGAGAAAAGCACCAGCTCTTGGGTCACCGGTACTACCATACTATGGAAGGTATATTTATATCCTAATAAAGAAAGCGTATCGTTCGCTCAAAAGCTCTCGCTATTGTAATGCAAAGTACACAAAAGCACCTGTAAAAAGCTTAATTAAAACTTAAAATTTACTATTGAAACAATACAAAGCGGTCCGGCGAAATTAAAATTAGTCACAAAAGCGGTTTATTAACAGTACACAAATACCTATTTTTTGTGACATGTTTTCTTTGAAAACATCTTTCTTTTGCATGCAACACTCTTTTTCGTTCGTGCCTTGCGGGAATAACGTGCTGTAATTCAGACATTCAGTATTTAGTGCAAGTGAAAATCTAATGTTGTATAATATTGCCAAATATATAACTAACCTGACATATCGTTGATAAGATCTCATTAATATGAGATTAATTTATTAAAACAATAATAAAATAATTTTAATAACATTAATGAGGGAAAACTAAAATGAGTCCAATTTTTTGTGGGCAAACAATGATCCCTTTAATGTGTCGGCTGAGCCAAATCTCAGCATCGGGACAGTTCAATTCTTGAGTAGCCTTACAATGCTTTGTTATTTTAATTGTGAGTAAGACAATTTTGTATTAATTGTTTATTTTAAAAGAGCAGCTATCGAGTTTCTTGCCGGTTCTTCTCGGTTGATGACTGCCTTCTGAACCGCTGGTAGTGTAAAAATTGACGATTCAAAAGTGTCTTTATAAAGACGTACTTGAATAAAGATATTTTGAGATTAAGTTTAGAAAGTTTGGATACCTGGAAAGCATGGGAAGCTTGAGGGTTGTCACCGACCCCTGGGGAATGGTATAGGAAGGAAAATAAATGATTTAAAGGAAAAAGAAGTGGAAGCGTAATAAAAGTCCTTTAACATGTCAGATAATACAAGTAACAGTATAATTTTTGTTTATCAAAAATTAAAATTTCAAGAGAAATAATATAAAAATCACCATGCTGACATTTGACATAGCACAAGGCTAAAATATATCACATCCGATGCAAGTGCAAGACTCATGCTTATTATCATTGAAAAAATTAAGTTGAATAAATATTGAGTTGTGCTTTTACCTGTATAATGCATATTGCGGTACATATCTGGACAATTACTCGATGCCTGTAACAGGAATGTATTATATGTTCTATATATATTATATAATTTAATATCATTAAGAAAGAGACGTAAGAGTACTATGTCATGAATATGAATTTAGTTTAACATCGAGGGGACATTCAAATCCTGTCATCTTTAGAACTAACTAGATTTAGGACTTGAGATGAGTTGTTATTTGTTTGGCTTCAGTTAGCTGCTCTAAGGAATTTAAGGCTGCTAAAGTTAAAACAACATTAGGGCAGTTTACTAATTCTAATTTGTTATTAACAACTTTTGGACGTCACTAAAACTAAGATATCGAAGTGGCTATGAATTATTGTTGCCACTTTGTTTATATTAATAATAATATATTAGTTTTATAGATTCAGAAATACATAATGTGGAGATTTATGGTTTCAAACATATTTTAACCCAAAATTTTGTCAACGGGATTCAAGGTTGGCCAGTGTTCCAATAGATAGCTCTGAATGAAAGAAGCTTCTTATTTCATTTTTCTAAACGCGGATACCTACGAGACTACACTCTCCACAACTTCAGCATTTCGATGTTTTGTAGCAAGAGGTTCTGTGTATTTATCAAAGTTATTTAATATTATTACGACAACAGAACGCCATGAAAAACCACTATAAGAGCAATAAAATGTTTTGTTTGTTCATTTCAAAGGGTGCTTACAAATAATCCGCATGTCTCGACGTAGACCGCAGGGTGCTAAGTTAATTAATTAAGGTTTGAGCTTTCTCTGTAATTATATTTCACGCTTTGACTGCGACATGCCTTTAGTCGAGCTTCACTGATTTATTGGACGACTTGATCAATTTTAATTATAAATAAAATAAGCAATTAATATAAACGAATATTAACCGGCCGTATCATTACTATATTTTATAAATCTCATAAAGATGCGAATGAGAATGCGAAAAATAAAAGGTAAAGTAAAGTAAATTTAAAAAGTAAAACACTTTTTTTATTATCATATAGGGTTATTATTTTTATATACGGTGTTGTAAGTCCATATAACGACAATGAAGGAACTGTGTATTTTATGGCGTTATAGACAGTGTTCGTTAGATGGAGAGAAGATAAATCATTGTATCGAATACAAGCTGAACCAACCAAAGCCGATTTCGACGCTTTAGACAGTTTCTCGTTAAACCGAGTGACGTTACATGGAAGTTACAGTTTAATATGTTGTTTGAAGGTCTTTGCAAATTGCTTATAATGCTGGTATTTTTCTGCTTGTATGCTGAGCTAGGATAGCAACAACATCGGGGTCGATTGTGCATACACCCTAAGTCCAAAGAGTCTACATGAATGAAATGACTTGTAAATTTTTCAAAATAATATATTAGGTATACTGTACACAATGGAGTATCGTTTTGTTGAGTTACGGCCTTAATAAAGAGAAATAAATATAAACTCCGGCAATTTGCAGCAGGTGATCATAAAGATAAAGTTTTTTGTATCATTAATCATATAACTTAATCTTAACTACACTTATTTTATACCTAAAGTAATCTCTGTGATTTTGTCTACGAATTACTTGATTTTCGTTTTACAAACAGTGCAGTACTTTTATTTCTTCCACATTTCATTGTATTGTCCAATTTCACATAATTACTTACATTTTTTTTTTGTTATTTACATGTTTTAGTGTTAAAGTTTGTTAATACAATACTTAGTCTTGCCATAAATATTGTTATAAAGAAAAGCACGATTTTTTTTTTATACGTAACATTTATTCCTTTCATAGTGAGTTAGTTTAATACATCAATATATAACTATTAAAAATATACAATGTTTATTCGAAGTGGTCTCCATTGGCTGCAATACAGTCTTTTAAACGTTGAGGCCAGTTATCAATAGCAGCACGAACTCTTTCTAGAGGAAAATTCTTCACTGCCAACCGAATGGATCGTTTTAGGGACTCCAAATTATCATGGCGTTTAGAGCAAGCCTTACTCTCTAAAACTGACCATAAATCATAATCCAATGGATTTAGGTCAGGACTTGACGACGGCCCGTTTTCAGTGCTGATAAAGTCCGGAACGTTAGTTTTCAACCAAGATTGGGTGGATCGAGCTCTATGACCCGGTGCCGAGTCTTGTTGAAAGCACCATTCTTTGTTATTGAATATGGTGTTAGTTAAAGGCTTAACTACCGTCTCAAGAATGGTATTTTGATAAACTTGTGCCGACGTTTTAATACCTTTTTCACAAAAATATGGCTCAGTCACCCCTTCATAGCTAACACCCCACCAAACCATCACTGAAGTGGGATAATGCCCACGTTGTACTCTGTTTACTAATTGCGAAGCTTCTTTAGAGCTTCCAGCATAAATACGGTCATTTTGTTTATTAAAATACTGCTCAATTGTAAAAATTTTCTCATCCGTAAACAAAATTTTTTTGTGACCTCCCTTTGCGTACCGCTTAAGTAGTTGTTTGGATTTTACCACCCTATTCTTCTTTAAATTATCAGTTAAGAAGTGACCAGTACGTCTCTTATAGGCTGCAAGTCCTAAGTCATCTTTTAATATACGCGACATGGTTCTAGGAGCTATCTTCATCTCCCGAGATAAAATCTTTTGCTTACGGACAGGATTTCTTCGAATTCTTTCCCTAACTGCTTTAATCACCTTTTTCACACGAACGGTACGTGGACGGCCAGATCTTTTTCTGTCACAAACAGAGGAGGTATCACTGTACCTATCAATAGCCCGGTAAACAAACATTTGACTAATACCAAGCGGGTGGAGGGTTTTAAAAATTGCACTTTTCTCCATACCTACTTTATGTAAGGCAATCACAGCGATTCGGTTCTCTTTATCACCCCACTCCATTTTAATATAACAAAATATTTAACAATATAATGGCGCGAAAATAAGAAAACACATCAAGCAATCATATAAAAATGACAGATTCCAAATTCAAACGTAATATTTTCTTTTTTTGAATAGTAACAGTATTTATGGCCAGACTAAGTAGTATTAGTATTTTAAAAAAAAAAACAGTTGAACGAAGAAAATGGAACAGGCCGAAGTGCTTACAAATAGTTTTTGTAATGTAAAAAACTTATAATCGGGATAATATAAATATAATACGAAAGAATTTTATTGTTATTTTAACGTTACTTTATAAATGATTATTCTTCTTCCTTGCAGTTGAAAGACTATGATGTTAATGGTATAAAGAGAAAGACTTACCGGTAGACCCTGTTTGTTAAAATTAATGTTAGTCCTGACAGTACGATGGTGTAACGGCTGTATTGGGCGTGCGTTGTTGCCGAGTGGAGCTTTGGGCGTAAGCTGCGAACCTTGCATTAGGCGACGTATTGCGTACATCTAGAAAATTTAACACAATTCGACTATCTTTCTGTAGAGACCCCAATATCCTCTAAATGTTGTTGCCCAAGAAGTTTCGGTAGGTATAGAGAGTAGACCCCTGATGCGGAAAGATGCGATAATAAAATCATAATTAAACAGACTGAAAACTGATTTTTACATGTGAATATATTTTTGGAGGACTTTTTTATTTCTAATTTCATTTCTATCTTCGTTAAGTACTTTTTATTAATGTAGATTTTTTTATTGCTTGTTTGAACAAAAAGTCTTTGGGTTTTTCTATGAAATGTAAGTGCCTTATTGCTTCAAAGTGTGAGTGCTTTGTAGTTTTTAAAAACTCACCTCCTGTTTAGATATATAAATGGGTTTATTAAATATGATCCACACAGCCGTTTCCCAGCATCCTGGGTGCGTGGTGGAACCTTCATATGTGAGGTACTGTTGAGTGCTGGGTAGCAGGGTGCTAAGTGGCAGGTTTCTGATTGGGTATGAACTACCTGTAAATATAATGCAAGTCACAGAATGTTACATACACAATGATGATTTAATATTAAAATCAATTGGATCATAAGATAATTCTACTAAATTACTAAAACATATACTAGAAAAAACATTCGACTTAAGGTCGGCAACTTTTTTAAATGTTATCGTGTATTTAATCAATATTACCTCTGAACATAACCTTGTTGAAGGCGCTTGTTATTATCCTTAGTTCCTTGTTAGTCGGCTCTCCAATCTATAAATGATTAATATAACGATGTATTTTTTGATAATGGGTTAATTATATACCTACAAAGTAACACTATATTATAGCTTTCCATATTTCTATAATGAAGTAAGTATTTATGTGTTCGAACCAATTAATTTATTTGCACATCTTATGGAAGAAAAATATCGCAAATAAACGAACTGTGTTAGATATTGGCTCGAACGAAAATAGAGGTTTGGTTACTTGGCTTTAAAAAAAATTATTTCTTTTTATGTTACCTGAACCATTAAAGAAATCCCAACGACTCCTTGGGATTTATGTTGTGCTTCAGACATATTATGGTATAATTCCTTGTTGAAGCCGTATAGTTGAATCTGTAAATAATCTTCTTCTAAGAAAACTAAATAAAAGTGTTGTTAGTTTCATATCAAAGTTATATCTATAGTATAAAGGTATAAAGGTATATTTTCTATGGTCAAACAACTGTAATTGTCTATTCTGTAGTTCAATAAATTATTTCGTTCATAAAGCTCCCATACCTGTGTTTTTTTATTGTTGTGGGCCCAGCATTATTTAGAAGTGAATAAAAGTAGTTGTAGAAGTGTAATTCAGTTAATGCAATACAAAATTGCAGAAATGACAACGAACTACTTGGTTAATGTTCCAAAACTAAAAGGGCGGGAGAACTACAATGAATGGGTCTTTGCCGCGGAGAATTTTCTGATCCTTGAAGGCATGCAGCATAGCATAAAATCAGAAGCAGGGAGGATATTAGAAACCGCAGATGATGTAATAACAAAGGCGAAACTTATCGTGACGATAGATAATGCGCTGTACGTACACATCAAAGATGTGAAAACAACAATGGAGCTGTGGAACAAGTTAAAAGCATTATTTGATAACTCGGGATTCACGCGAAGAATTGCCGTGTTACGTAATTTAATCTCAATTCGTCTTGAAAATTGTGCATCAATGCTAGATAGTCGAAACAGGACATAATTTGAGTGGGGCAGGTTTTGGCATTAGTGACGAATGGATTGGATGTTTGTTATTGTCTGGTCTATCTGAAAAATTCATGCCGATAGAACATTCTGGAATCAAAATTACAACAGACGCCATTATAAACAGGCTCATGGATTTGGAAACGGAAGTGAGCGGCAGTGTCAGCAGTGAAGTAAATAGCGCGTTTGGTAGCAGTACCTACACAGAAGTGCCAATCTTATAAAAATAAAACCGGTCAACAGAAAAATAGTCAAGCGACAACAAACGTCAATGTCAAAAATGTCAAAAGTATAAATGTTACCGATGTACACAACCGGGACATTTTAGCAATCAATGTACGAGTAATGTTCATTCAAATACATTTCAACGGAAACAAACCATTGCGTTCAGTGCAGTATTTTTAAATGTGGAATTTAATAAGCACGATTGATACATAGATTCTGGTGCTAGTACACATTTGACAACAAACCAACAGTGAATCGAGAATGCATTAGATCACAAGATGAAGGATATTGTCCTTGCGAATAATGAAAGGCTGTAAGTTTTGTGTTCTGGAGACATTACAATCGTAACCCGAACTGATGAATGTGAATATGAAGTCCAAGTCAAGGATATGTTATGCGTTCCAGGATTGACAACAAACCTTTTATCTGTCAGCCAGTTGATAAAATCAGGCTATAGAGTGCTGTTCACGACAGATGGTTGTGCAGTTCAATAAAAACAATGATTTAGTGGCTACAGCAGTTCTAATAAATGGAGTGTACAAGTTGAGAGTTCCTGACAGTATGGTGGCGAACTTAACAGTCTCAGGTAATATTTGCTATCGCAGACTGGGACATGTGCAGTTGATAAGAAAGCAGAAAATGCAGAAAATGATAAGTGCAGTTGAAGGAATGAATATTCAGGAAAAAGTTGATCTGAGAATAACATCATGCACAGTATGTTGTGAGGGTAAACAGAGCCATCTTCCTTTCCAAAATAAAAATACAAGAAGTACAAAGTTACTACAGTTAGTCCACACAGACATTTGTGGGCCTATGGAACAAGAGTCACTTGCAGGTTCCAGATACTTTATATTATTTATAGATGATATTTATTTATTTCATTAAAAACAAAAGTGAAGCACTGAGACATTTTATAGAATTTAAAGCTAAAGCTGAGAAACAAGCAAATAAAAAGATTATGATATTGAAAAGTGATAATGATTGTGAATACTGCAATAAAGAATTTAATTGTTATCTTCAGAAGGAAGGCATCATTTATCAAAGATGTAACCCATACACACCAGAGCAAAATGGCTTATCAAAGAGGAATAATCACACTATTGTTGAAAAAGCGAGATGTGTTATTATTTGAAGCAAACAAAGCAAGGAATTTTGGTCTAAGGCAACAAATACAGCTGTTTATTTCAAAATTGTACTGCAATACCTAGACTCCATATGAGATCTGGAATGGTTGTTAGCCAGATCTAAGCCATCTAAGGGTGTTTGGAAGTATTGTGATGGTACATGTGGCCAAAGAGAAGTGCTAGAAATGGGATAGAAAATCTGAAAAACACATATTTGTGGGACATTCAGAAGATGTGAAAGGTTATCGCAAATATAATCCTCAAACTGAGCGTATCACAACTAGCAGAGATGTAATAGTTATGGAAGATGAGAAATCCCCAGAGGTCAGCATAGCAGTCACTGAAAGTGGAGGAAACTCAGATTCAGTGGGGGACTGCAGTTTGTAAGATTTATCTAGTTCAAAGGATATCAGTACAGATGAAGATAATATATCAGATCATACCTACACACCCAGTGACTATGAAGATGCTTATTCTTCACCTGACCAGCGGGCTAAGAGTAGCAGAAACAGAAGGCAGCCAGAGAGATATGGGATGTTGAATAAATTTGATGATGCTAGTGGATTATCTGTAGCAGGTGCTCTACAAGGAAGTGAAAAAATACAATGGTTAAGTGCAATAAAGGAAGAACTTCAATGTTTTAAAGACTAAAGAAAGAAAGATGCCAAAAGACAGTAAGACTGTAGTGAAGTGCAAATGGGTATTACGAAAGAAACTTGATAGTGACAATACAACATTTGTTATCGTGCAAGGGTAGTAGCCAAAGGGTTTATTCAGAAGCAAAATGTGGACTATTCAGATATGTTTTTAAAAAGGTATAAGCTTCTAAATTTAAAATGAAAGATTTAGGGCAAGTTAAAAATTGTTTAGGTATGAATGTTAACATTGATAAAGTTAGAGGCACAGTTACTTTAAGCCAAGAGAATTATATAGATAAGTTATTAAATAGATTTAAGATGGCAGATTTTAAAGTAGCAGATATACCTTTAGAGAGTTAATTAAGTGTTAATATTGTAAACAATAATAATTGTAATAGTGAAATACCTTATCAACAATTTATAGGTGGACTTATGTATTTAGCGGTCTTAACAAGACCTGATATAGCTTTCTCAGTTAATTTTCTTAGTCAGTTCAATAACTGCTATAATCATGAGACTTGGTTGTATGCTAAAATGATTTTAAAATATCTTAAGAAAATTAGAGAGTTTGGTTTGAAATATTCTAAAAGAGCTACCACTCTAAATTAGAAGGGTATGTTGATTGAGATTGGGGAAATAATATTATACATAGGCAGTCTTATACAGGTTTATGTTTTACTTAAGCTGGTAGTGCAATTTCTTGGGAGGCTAGAAAACAAAAAAACAGTTACTCTCTCTGGCACAGAGGCAGAGTTTATGGGTACAACTGAAGCATGTAGAGAAGCTATATATTTAAGTAACTTGTTAAAGAAAATAACTCAGGAGTCATATACCATTAATTTATTTAATGATAACCAAGGTGCTCTTAAGATGTCCTGTAATAATAGTTTTAATAAGAGAACTAAGCATATTGATGTAAGATATCATTTCTGTAAAGAATGTGTTGATGATAAGATTGTACAGCTTAACTACTTAGACTTTAGAGACGTCTGAAATGCCAGCAGATTTGCTTACTAAGGGTTTAGGTGGTACTAAACATTATTATTTTATGAAGCTTTTGGTTATACAGGATGTTATAAATTATAAGATTTATTTCTTGCAATGTATCTACTTTATTTTGATAACTAACACTTAGTTTCATATCAAAATTATATCTATAGTATAAAAGTTAATGTATATTTTCTGTGGTCAAACAACTGTAATTGTCTATTCTGTAATTCCTACAAGAATTCCCAAGAATTTATTGAACTAAAGTTCAATAAATTCTTTCGTTCATAAAGCTTCCATACCTGTGTTTTATTATAAGTGTATTCTATATGCTTCTGTAATTCTTGACGTATTAACATTTTATTGTAGGTTTTTCTCCGCTTATAAGTGGCCTTAAACAAGCCCAATTTTAGGCCACTTATAAGCGATATGCGGAACAAAAGACTTCTTAAAAATTCACTCTTCATTATGAATTGTCTTGTAGACATTGTGTTAAAATTATCTAAGCGATTGTTGTGCGGAAGTTCGTCCCCCGAGAGAAATAACAGCTGATAATTTTAACTTTCAGATGTTAATTTGTGACCGCGCAGCTTTGTTCTAAGGTAATATTTTACGATTCTTTGTTTTTTTATAAATAGATTCACACTTTATTATCATAATATATTTCTATATCAAATAAGGTTAATACAGTAAAGCTGTATACGTTTGTTTATTGCAAAGGCAACTTATTTAGAAACGACTTCATCCATGCAAAAGATCTAAAGCTACTTTTTAAACCTTAATCTCTTAATTTAATTTAAGCTTTTTATATTTAATAAGGAAAAATATCACAGTTTATGCGACTGTAGTCTCTTAGCCTATTTGCAGTGCTTGCATTTAATAATGACGTAATAACTAGTTAGTACTAACCTCTCCCGGGAATGTGTGATGGTCAATCTGGTGTTCGGATCCTCTATTGTCTTCCAAGCCATAGTGGAAGTAGATCTCCTCAAACTGGTACCGATAAGAGAGTGGGCCTCCGCTGATGTTCACTTGATGTTTTGAGTCTTTCTCAACACGAAATACTAAAGACTGTCCCGTGTTTTGAAGGACACCGCTTACCTGAGAATTTTTTTTAACCACACGTTAAAAAATGGTATTTCCTATTAAAACTTATTCTGTAGATTTTAATTAATTATGCGATATCAGTTTGATTAAATAAATGGTGTTTTGGTATCCTACGAAATTGCAACCACCGTGGCTAAGTTAAGGTTCGATTACTGACAAAATATTTGGGTTTTTCTAACCCTATTTATTTATATACAGACTGCCTGAACGATTTAAACCACACGCATGTATTTATTATTTATTGCCAGTGAATAAAGCAATTTTTAAATCTTGTTAAAATGTCTCTTTCTCACTCTCGAATTACCTCTGTAGCCAATAGCAAGAATTGTTCAGTAACCGAAATGCACAAAGCTCTCTTGTTCTGTTTTAACTCTAAGATTTTACTAATTCAATACAATTTAATTATTATCTTCTGTATTTACATTGTTTTCTGTAAAATGAGTTTAAATTTGTAATGAATCAGAAAACTAAGTGGTCGTTTGGTTTCAATCAATCAATTGGTCACACCTAGATTTGAGCTTTGACTTAAGATGAGTTATTACATTTTATCACGCGAAGGCTTTGTTTTGACTGAAATGAATTGTTCTTTGGTGAGGGAAATCTTTTCAACTTAAATTTGCATATAAATTCTATATTTATATTTTCAGTTTTTTTAAAGTAGAGGGTCAAGCGAGCAGGAGGCCCACCATAAAGGTGAAGTTGCCGCCTATAGACACTCACGTGGCTGGGAGCTCGTGAGTGCGTTGCCGGCCTTTTAGGGAGTGATACGCTTTTGTCTTGATATGTTAACAGTTTAACGACTATGGAGACACCGACAGAACAAAAGACTGACCACAAATGGATTACCACATCGGCATTCGACCACACTGGCTTCGAATCCAGACTACCAGAACATAATATGTAGGGATCAAGTTTATTTATCGATAATTCATAAGTGTAAGTTACCTTTGTGAATAAATATATTTTTTATTTTGAATACGCAATATCGGAAGATGAAAATGCTTATGTCCAAAAATAGATCAGTTGAAACAGGTGTATTGTTAAGCTTAGAACTGAAAACTAGGAACCAATTCCTTTGTACGTGTGGCAAAGAATGCTGTGAAAAATAACAAGACGTAGACAATGACTGACGACTAATGACTAATAAGGACTCTTGCTATAAAGACGAGAGCCGTTTCTCATAATAAAAAAAGCCTAGAACTATCAATTGAGAATGAGCGAGAACTTTTTCTTAGGATTTTTTCTCAGGTTATTTCTCAAAATATTTTAGACCAAATATTCAACTATGATTGGCCGTTTCTTTGCGTTAGAACCTTAATGTTCTCACGCAAGGAAGTTTAGTATGGTATAAAGCTATGCTTGAAAACGGTATGAATAAATGCTTAAGGTAAGTCGTGTTGGTAATTCATATGCACTGAATGTAATTCCATGCTAATGCATGCGAAAGCGATATGCTATCATGCACGCTATCACGATTCATGACGCGTTTTTGTTGCAGTGTTAACGCTGAACTTGGCTTGATTTTTACTTGTTAAGAAAATTCAAGTATATAAAATGTTATATAAGTTTTATACTTATTAGTCGTTAAAATTATGTATAACGGAGTAAAGCGATATATAGCTTGTTAATCAATCAAAAATATCTTTATACATATAGGTAAATAAGGTACACTTATGAATCGTCAACAAAATAAGTTCTAATTTTTCTGCCATTTCCCAAATCAAGGACTTAGAGCGGACGAGAAGAACAATTACGAAAGAATCGGTTGCGGCGCTACTGGATTGTGAAGAAATAGTTGGAAGTTCTTAAGACACCGTTCGGTAGATTATTAAAAATACCCGTTCAGCCATAGCTTAATAGAATTATCTATTTTATTATTTACACCTACAATATACGACTGAACACGATTATACAATAAAATTATTAAAATGCACCATAACTTCCAAATGCACGTACGATATTTCATGATAGCGTTGGACGTAATCAGTTGAAACACCCTTTATTAGCGACATTTTCAACTGTTGTATAAACATTACCGCTTACGCTAACGTCGAGGGAAATATATTAGGCACTTTTTGTGTAAGATGCAATGTACATCATGCTTTAGTTCATCACAGTCGAACAGTCGCAGAACCTTCGAACATTATCATTGGATAAACGAACTAATTATCAATAAAATTAATGCTAATGTTTTTTATAACGAATTGTACCAAAGGATTTTCCTATATACGATAGTTAAGCTATTTTTTGGAAATGTATGGTGTATAAACGCATACATAAAAAAGTGAGACGTACTTTTGGTTTTTTTACTATTGTTATGATAAACATATATTTATATTATTTAATATTCGATTAGTAAGATACATGTTACAGGCTAAAAAATAGCCTTAAGATAGAAGTATTATGAGTTAGCTAAATCTTTTTTTTAAATTTATTATTAAAAGAAAAAGGTGTGACATTGTTAGAGGCACCAAAAATCACAAAGGGTCAACCACAAAAACCACTTAAACTTGGTGTCTGGATCTCTCATATCTATATCTAACTATGGTTATAAAATCTCAAAGATATAAATACTTTATGTTTGTCAAACTGCACATCTCGCAGCCAGGGATCGAATAGTAACTTGTCTGGTTCTATATTGATTGGGCTCTGTCGTCTACCCTTATTGCACATACTCCATTGTGGATTGATCAAACCCCAGAATCCAGGACCTGAAAATGTATATAGGTAAAACGAACTGCTAAATCTAAAGTACTTCTATCTATTTAAAGTACCGTTATTATCACGTTTAACTAAAACTATGCCCATAAAACGTATTCAAATTAAATTCGTTGCTAATTAAATGGAATATGTAAATTAAATGTAATTCCGTGAAAACCTAAATATATGTATTGAATCAATTACACTTTGTCTATAGCCTTTTCTAGGGTACCATTGAATAAACTTCAGCCCATCAGTGCATTCGCCCGTGTAACATTAGGGTACACCCGGGCATCGGAAGTCATTATCCGGAACGGTCATAACGCTCGGATTTGTTGACATTCTCCATAAGACGTTTATTTACTTAAGAAGAACATAGAGTAAAGAAATCCCTTCAAGCCTTTTAAAAAAAGCCTTAAGGGACTCTAGGTTTTCTAGCCAAGGGGTGAAGGTATGAGACAAGGGAACTGATGTGTTGTCAATCTTAATTTTACCGATTTTGTTCCAGTGGTTTAGATTCTGTAGAATATATAGATTTACATTTTTTGCTTCTATCAGGAATCACATACACTAGATAATATGAAGTGCCCCTCTTAACGAAGCCGCTAAGGCACAGGCTTTTTCTTCTATATTTTTTTACAATTAATGCAAAGCGTAAATCAGAGGAGCTGGACAATACATAATATATTAGTACATCCAAGATAAAATACAAATCATTATACAAAATGTAAGTAGAAAGTATGAATCATTTAATAATTCATACATTTCCATCGAATGAAGTAGGGGGTGTAGAGGGCGTAACTGTCGTTAAGATTTTATCATTGAACATTGGTATTATAATGTGATATTGTCCCACTTTCATAACAGGCAAGCTGAGGGTGAATTTAAACGTACTTTTAACCATAATCAAAATCCAATACTTAATTTTTTACATTAATTCAATGTTTACTTATAAGCTCTAATTGTAGCGGACTCTTGAGATAATGACATCTTTCGTTCGATGAGACTTAATGATTTTTTTAACAACCACCGTGACCGGCCAATCTTGGACCAATCAAGGCAACTATGCAGAGAAGTTTTTTCATTAACCATAGTTCTATATACTCAAACTTCTACTATTGTGTATGTCTCTCGCTAACTAGTAGGTACTATAAATGATACTGACTAACTATTTCTTTATTAAATTAATTTCAAGGAACAGATGAACATAGCTAACCTATTATCCCATATATATATATAGAGTAACTAAAAAGTTACCTGATATTCCATCGTAGGTCCACCATTCTTCCCAGCTACCTGATATATCTATAAAAATAATTAGTTCATTATTTTGCCAAATTCCATTTTATTGAATATGACTCGATAATACCCTTTATGTGTTAGTTTTCTATTTCACAAATGAATTGAATATCTTATTATTCGTATATAAACAACCATTACCTAATAATAATATTGTAGTAAATCATATTAATAAAGGCTAGACAATTTCAGTTAGGATTTAAAATCTTAATCGTCATGGTAAGGCGAATGTTTTTTAACATAATTTAACAAGTCGATCTATAGATTAGGTCTGAAAGGTTACCTTCGACTAGGATAAAAACAATGGTGAGGATGAGCAACCATTGGCTCATAATGCCGCTGAAGGTCACCCTTCAAACTGCATTGGTGACCTGGAATGAAAAAAAATTGCAATCAGAGTGATCCTTTAAGGTTCTCCTGGTCTTCTCATTACTCCTGGTCAAACACCATGACCAATATACATGTTGGCGAAACATCCCGGTCAATACGAGATCTGGACTTCCTCTATCTTGGTTCAACGTGTACATACTAACTAAATAAGAGCTTTATTAAAATATATACTCTTGTAGGCTGGGTAAAAATATTTATAAATAATGTGATAACTTAAAACAATTACCTAATGAAAGTTTAAATTAAAATGGTTTAAATATAAAGTTGCAAGGCTTTCGAGGAAGATAAATATTAGTAGGTTGGTAATTGTGGACAGGCACGCGATCCTTGTTTATGTTACGAGATATCTATTAACTGTTACGTAGCGTTGTTTACAAGTGCTGATTAAAACTCAGACCGGGTGAAGGTTAGGCCTTTTATAAAAAACATTAACAATTAAACTTAATTAGCGAAGTTCCAATAACTATTTTATACCGATGGTAACCCCAAAAATGTCAAATTAACATTTCAGATCGATTGATTTGACGTCAACAGTTGATCAGAATCTCGACCTTGACCATTTCAAAAAGTTGCTGTTACAAAACTTCGATGCCATGATTAATATGAGGAATTATTTTGCAGTGTGATTTAGTGAAAGTACTCGATTGGCTTATTCCGTTATCAAAGGGGAAATCCGATTAACAAAACCGAGATTTATCTCAAGTACAAGAAACTGTAATTAGGGATCATTACGGTTATCTCGGGACGATTGTGTACAGAAACTGGTTTATGGGGATTCTCCTATCTGTAAGGGTTACTTTTTTTTAGTATTTAAGCCGACATAATGAAACTCAAGTTTAATTCACTGTACACGCAGCATAAGATTTAATTTAATTATAATTCGTATTAATAAATTTCGCATATACAATAATTTAGTGACGCCAAAAAATTTAATAAAATCAAATGGCCGTACTTAGTGTTAGATAAGAAAATATATGCCTATTCGTATTAAGTGCAACTTCATTGATATAATTTTAACATATTTTATTGCATCTTCTTAAAGGCGAAGTTACCACAGAAGTAAGAATTTCCCAACAAACATTTGACGCAGTAATTTTAATACTCTGCGGAATTCATAAAGCTATAGCCAGTTTATCAATAACTTTGCTCCCCTAACCAAGTGCCGACAGACTGGCGGGCGCCGTACCGGAAGTGTCTTTTGGGCGGGCATCTGTTTATTTTCTGTAACAGTTGCGAGAGGTCGTACAACTACCCAGTTTACTTTGCTTCGAGGAAATCAAAGATATTCATAGATGTGATTCTGAAAACAATCTTCAGTTAGACTTATCCTAAATCTATCTACAAATAAATATAGCCCGTGTTACACCTATAAATAATACTCACTTATATATTATATACGTTAAAATATATACAAACCATTACCAACAATTAGCAACTCGGCTGTTTTATTTCCTAATATTCAATTTAAGGAGGATTTTATATTCAAATAAAGTCAGTGTGATTTCAAGAATGTCCTTTGTGTCAACGTAACATTTAAATAAATAATATTTTTAGACTATATAAACTGAAATATGCTTACACCCAAATTGTCGATGATTTTAGTTTTTATACAACCCGAACGAATAATCTGACATTCAATTCTACGAATAACTAAATTTTTATCATAAGGCATTTATTTTCGACCGCCATTTATATATACTATTGATAATATATATAATTGTCTTATTCATGAGTAGTAATTCTGCCAACAACAAAATCCTGCTCGACTCTTCTTTTGGTAGGAGAGAATGAATCTCAAACATCATTTAATAAGGTTCATCAAAGCATTTGCCAGAAAGAGTACGAATTAAAAATAAATAAGACTTATTAAGTTTTTATAAATTTTGATTGGTGAATAAGTCTCCCTAGACTCTAGTTAGTTTCTGTCAGAATCAAACTGGATACATATATATTACACATATAAAATACAACATCAACCGGATAGCTGCAGACAGATCGTCTAGTCAGCCTGGCGCCCGCTCCCCATCTGATATTCCTACTAAGATACTTTGTTCTCAATAATACATTGCCAAAACTGAAACTTCTTGATTGTTTGGAACTCATATGAGATTTTTGTCACGTATATTCAAGCGAAAAGGCTAATGGTACTTATCCGAGTTGGATAACGAATAGTATATTCTGATTCCGATCCATTTTAATTTATAGATATTATATAATCCTTTTAATATAGCTAATATCACATAGAAATATCTATATTTCAAAACAAATTAAAGTAATTTATATTACTTTAATTATCCATAATGTTATCATTACATAACACTGCATTTTTAAAAAAATCGGTTTACTTAATTATTAATATTTAACCTTCTTAGATTTTAAGTCTGTTGTTTTAAATGTCATTATGCCTAAATAAATGATCTGATTACACCAGTAAACAAAACAAAAAAGATATAAGAAGGTAGAATATAAATTTAGTTACGAATTCCCTCCTCGAAGTTAAGATATAACACATGAAGTGTCATTTCTTAACTTTGATTAGCTTTCGGCTGTTATAATTTCAAATATGGAATGATGTCACTTGTCAAGTAATATAGCGCCATTGTACAATGTTAATTCAAATAATAGGTATACATTTGAAATTTTTCCAAGCAATCCAATACATTTGTTGGTTCTACGTGGGTTCATTGAGCGATGCTTCGGTATCGGGTACCCTATACGAAACACAAATAAAATTTTCTAGCTGCATGTTACACCGTATTGTTATATATTAGCATAATTAGTTTATAATTACAACTATAAGGGTTTACCCCTTCTTCACCCCAAGGGTAAACATATTTCTAACATTTGAATGTCAGAACGTTTAAGCGTACAGTTTCTTATTACGTTACTTATTTATACGGTTAGAAAAGAATAAAGAAAGTTTTTTTTTCATTTCATTTTTATTGTCACGGGAACATAATAGAATATACGGTCTTTTTTACAAAAGTAACAGCAACTTCGAGCAATACGACTATGTATTTGCCTAAATAATTAAACTTTTTATAACTAAAAAAAAATTTTTAAACCGGTTCATATTGATACTTTAGATAATTCGTTTATCAATTAAGGCTATATAACGACGTCATATATAGCCTTCGGGTTAATAATGATTCCTAAGAAATCCTGTTAACAGGCAATAACTATAAAATCGTCCCTTTTACACCAACACAAAATTATACCAAACCGAAATTATTCAACAAGTATTGAGACTTACGCGACGGTGTCAGTGGCAGCCTACTGCAGTAACAAGTAGCGAGTTAATTTAGTTGAGTGGATTTTCCCGTGCATTGTCATCGCTTGTTTATCGCTCGCCCGGTCCCAAAGACCGCCTTAATGGTATTAAACCCCACATTATTACTCTTGTGTTCGATTTATATTTGATATTGAAACATAGATTAATAAACTTTGTTCACTTTGTATACGAACAATTACAAAATTAAATATTTTTTAATGGATTAACATCGATATCTAATAGCTTTATGGTATAATTTATTATTTGTCACACTACGATTGCAACTAGTAATGTCGTTAGGTAAATTTTAAAACACACGATTCGTTAACGTTTTGATTTTAGACTGAGATACTGCAGTATAACCTTGATTTTAAAATGAAGAGCTATGGTCTGGTATGCCACTTGTGTGGACACTTTAGCACCGTCCCACCTTCCTATCACAAGCTCCAAAGCTGGCGCGGCTGCAGAGCAGGCGGAAAAAAAGAAAAGGTCAAAGTACAAAAGTCCTTCCTCAAACTATGTATTTTTTCCATTTGGGGTAGAGACTTTTGGACCATGGGCTGCAAGTGCAGAGGCGCTTATTAAAGAATTAAGTAGGCGCCTGGTAGTTAGTACCGGTGATCCAAGAGCTGGTGCTTTCCTTGCTCAGCGTGTAAGCATCGCCATACAGCGAGGAAATGCCGCCAGCATTGTGGGTACTCTGCCACAGGGAGCAAACTTTTTAAATTTGTTTTAGTTTTGTGTTTTGTTTTATTTTAAGTTAATTATCTTAGTTAGAATTTTAGAAGAATATTTTGTGTTTATTTAATTGATCTTTCATTATAATTAAATATGAAACAAATTCCATATATAAAATTTTCATGTCACAATGTTTGTACCTTTACTCCTCTTGACACTTGACCGATTCTCCTGAAATTGTGTGAGCATAGTAGGCCTGAGAATCGACCAACATCTATTTTCAGAGACTTTTTTTTTTGGCAACAAAACGTTTGTCGGGATAAGCTAGTAACTGATAAGTTTGAGAGTTACAAATAGTGCCGAAAATAATGCTAAAAAAAATTGAAGTCTATTAAAACACTATACAAAGCCTATATATATATTTTTTTATAGAATAGGGGGCAAACGTGCTGGAGGCCCACCATAAAGGTGAAGTCGCCGCCCATGGACAATCATGTGGCTGGGAGCTCATAAGTGCGTTGCCGGCCTATTAGGGATTTGTACGCTTTTTTCTTGAAGGACCCTTAGTATATAGGTTGCACTATCTTAGCTGCTTGAGCTACAAAGCTTCTATTGGTATCTATGAGATTTTAAGTTGTGAGAGTACAGTGGATTTATCGTTTCCTAGTATATTTTTTTATGTCCATTAACGCTTTGGTTAACGATGTGTCATCCGGCGAACACCCCAGTTTAATTTCCTACGTTGCGGTTCGCTTCACGATTTATAAAACACTTTAGGTTAATGTGCTGTAATGTTGTAATTAACATTATTTAAATACTCAGTTGCAGTTGTTACTAACTGAATGATACAAAAACTGCATTCATTTTCGGTTTAAATAATTACATTTCTTAAAAACATATTGATAAGAGATTGTAAGTAAACAATATAAGATGAGCCGTGATATGTCATAACTTATCACTGTTACAAATTCAGTTCACAAAACCAAAATTAAGACAAATAAATAAAAATATTGTTAATATAAGTTAAGGTTCAAATGTTGCCAACGATTTGAACTTCCTTATTTTGGAAGGTAGTGTGTTAAAAAGACCTTTTGAGCTTTTAACCGCATAAATAATTAGTGCCTATTTCAAAAAAATGTTAATACATATAAGTCAAGCAGAAGATCAACTTTTATTAATTCGATTAATAAAATCTCGTTAAAACAAAGGTTAAATGTCTAGAACGTATTAATAAAAAGAAATTGTGTCTCTATTTGAAAAATGAAGTTGTATAGTGTGATTGATTGTGTTGAATAATGCTTATTTATTAATAGAGGAACAAAGAAAACAAATATGTATTTAAGAACTTACTTGATCGTCCATAAAACTATACGCCACAATCGCAAAGTGTTTACTAACTATGTTATCTCGTAAGCGAATTTGACCCGCGAGTTCAAATAGATAGGACGAAACTGCGGCACAATAATTTCGCATTTAATATATGCTAGTAATTTTTATTCCTAAGAAAGCAGGACATCTGTTTTACGATTTCAAAAACGAAATTATTTTTGCACATATTTCGTTTTATTTTATACTGTACATAGTTTTTGTAATATTTAATGTTTGGTACATTTTGATAATAGATGTTTTCAGAAACTAAAACGCAGTGACTTGACTGTCAAATTAATGTAGTAATGTATCGTGGTATATATAAAACTAGTAGTCCGCGTGGTTAGAGGTTTATAAATAGCAGATCTCTGGTGAAATGTTGTATACAAACGTTTATAGTGGTATGGTAAAAAAGTCCTTTGTCCATCCCTAAGTCCACCTCCATACCAAATTTCATCGAAATCAGTTCAGTAGTTTAAGCGTGATATCGTAACTTGTTAACATGCAGACAGAGATACTTTATAATATTAGTGTGGATAGCGTAATCGATTATTTGCGGTCTGATATTAAGTCATCGTATTAAACCTACGGTTAATACAAAAATTACGCTCCCATAAAGCCTAATAATAAACATACGTAATCTACTATTCATTAAAAATAATCAAGAATACCACAGAGCAATATAGAAGCATGCTCAGAGGCATATAATGTTAGCGGGAAACGGCATACCATCAAATATTAATAAATGACCCGTGTTGGTGTTACGACTAGATTGTATTCTTGTTTATTTAATAAATCGCTAACACTTGGATCACTCTTTTAGGTTGTTTTGTTTTGAAATCGGTACGAACATTTTCTTGTGTGGAAATTGTTGTTAGATTAAAAGAAAAATGTATGTATGTTATTTACATGAGGTATAGGTTAGGTTAGGTTAGTCATAGGTTTTAGTTATATAATATAATGTACTGTTTGACAGTAGGTTTGTAAAATAATGATACTGTCTACATTGGTAGACAAAATGATCAAAGATTTTCTATCCGTATCGGGGGAACGGGGGGAACGAGCAGGAGGCCCATCACAAAGGTGAAATCGGCGCCCATAGACACTCACGTGGCTGGGAGCTCGTGGTTATTACATAATATACATATTAATATTATTACACCTTTAAAAGGGTTTTCAATGTTAAGTATGGAGGAAGTATGCATTTTCTCCATCCGTGAGTATCTTCAACCATTCGGATCAACTGATTGCCCCAAGGCTCACGTGGCTAAAGTTTGAAAATGTGTATGCTCAGCGGTCAGTACGTAATTGAGGATTGATGAGGTCATATTGTAGCTGCTCATAGATGGCGCTCAAAGGCCGAATTATGAAGCTTTTAAATCATTTGTTTGGTGTTTGTGGAAACAAAACTTTCCAAACCGACATTCACATATGTGGTTTTACCTTCAACCAAAATTATTTGATACATTTGCGGATGAAATTGTTTTCAATAAAGGATAGTGCGTTTAGAGTAGGTTGTATATTTGTAAAAGTGAATATCATTGTGATAATTGTCTTTTATTAATTTTTATAGAATACTATTTTGTGTTGCTTGGAAGATAAGACCGGTTGTTTTTTGTGCACCGTAGTTGTTTCAACTAATATACCTTATTTATGTTATGTCATATTACTTATTTCTTATAGTTTATATTATAAGCCATTTTCTATCTCTTGGGTCAAAAGCTCATGTTTGTTGTCTATGACTATGGCAGTTTACGTAACCCAAACTTCTTTCGATTGTATTACATGTAAAACTTGATTTACGAACGAATTTACGGTACTACTTGTGAGTACTATGCAACGTAAAAATTAAGAAATGTAAAATCTTTTAAAAGTCATTATTTTTACACACTAGATTGTAGTTTTAAACTTAGTTGTTGAATTAAGGACATATAATAAATTTAAGTTTTGTGACCAATTTAGATTTCATACAAGTGTAAAATTGAACACAGTATTCCCAGATCCGCACAGTGTTCACAAGCTTACAAAGCATGCATTGAATAACAGAGAAGTTGTGTTAATATTGTATACTTTAATTATTAGGAGATTACATGTAAGGCGCAACGCTCTTGAAACATAAAGTAGGTTGAGATTAGATGCCACTACTTAAGATTAAATGGGAAACTTTATTAAGGTTAACTGTTTTCTTACTTCGTGATTGCTTTACGGATAAACAAAAAAATCCTCCTCTGTGACTAAGCATTTCGAATTTTAAGTGTTCGAAATTTAAAAAAAAACATCACAGAGGGATTGTGAATGATAGAATTTACCTTCTATTTAAAAGACAATAAATAATATTAAAATAAAACGACATCCGGTTCATTAAATGAATTTTAAATTTCGAACTTAAAACATTGTTATTTTGTGATATTCCAATAAAATAACGTTAAAAGTAATATCCTAAACAAAATTAATAGCAAAACAGTGATTCAGTACTTTGTTTTGAGTCAATGTAGGGTAATTAGTAAAGTAATTAATTCCGATTAACTGGCCCAGAATGGACTTAATGATATGGGATGACTCGGGTGAATCATTATGATAAGCCATCACTGGATGTTGCTTTCATAAATGAGTATACAAAACCCTGATTGTTATAATACAGCCTTGACAAATCTTTTTAAATGTATATTTCATATATTTAATAAGTAAATAATTAACATAAGCATTCTTAATATTCACCTTAAGTAAATATAATTTAAAATAACACAAGACATAAACAAATTTAAAAAGTTTGGTCCTTGTGGCAGAGTGCCCATAATTCTGGCATTTCCCCGCTGTATCGCGATGCGAGCGAGAAAAGCACCAGCTTTTAGATCACCGGTACTGTGCACCAAGCTCCTACATAATTATTTAATGAGCTCCTGTGCAGTTGTACCCCAGGGTCCAAAAGTCTCTACTTCAAAGGGAACATAATCAAAGTTGGAGGAAAGGCGCTCATAAAAAAGCCATTTATGTACCGTACTGTCATTGATTATATATAACATCTTTAAAGTAATAACAGCCACCATATGGTGAGAATAAATGATACCACTTTATCATAACAACCCACAAAGTATCGCAAACAAAAAGTGAAAATTCATAAAAAATACATTTGTTTATATTGTGTTCAATAAAGAAGCCGCAACAGGATGGCGTTAGAAAGAAAATTTAATCCGAAAGCTATAACTTTTGTAAAAAAGTACTCTTTACAAAGAGGCTCTGCCGTGACTACGTCAAAAAGTTACCCCTATTGAAACCGGGAACGCGGATCGCGAAAGATGGATACGCAATGCGTAAAAATACTTTGATTTTAACAAGATTTCAAGGTTGCGATTGTTAAATACCAGAGGACGCCGGTAACTGGAATATACTGTTCATATTGTTAAAATTATGTCGTTTATATATCGGGTTTTTTAAAGTGAGATAAAATGTATGTCCTTTAATATTTGTTTTTTAGGCAGGTTTATATCAACGAATAAAACGAATTAAATTGTAGTTATATGATTTTGCCTTAATTACTGAAAATCTACCATAGTTCGCTTGCCCAGAAATTTCCTTCCACGAACTGTCGGGCTGTAGAATTAGCTCCCTAAGGACGTTACATGGTGCCAATCAAAGAAGGCGTAACCCTCCCTAGCAAAACAAAACAAACTTGGAATACAATTTATTGCTAAAGTATAACAATAGCACTTGGTTACGTAAGATACCAGAAGTACATATGCACTCAATCCATGTAAGGGTAAGGAAATATAACTGCGTAATTAAATGCCACCTCCATCGGTGAATACATCACTGTACTGGATGGTTTATAAGTTTTTTCGTGAAATTGAGTGTGGCGCCCCGCAGTTTAATATAACGACGCATCCGCTCGTTCGAACAACGTTCAACTTTCACACTTCACTTTTGAATATTTCAAACATTATTTTTTATTTGGGTACTTAATGGGAATTTTAAAATGATAATACAAATGTTTAAGTGTAAAAACGTAACAAATTAAAATCATTTATTCCTAACACGTATTTTCGTATGTCGATAGAGCCCCGATAGAGAAACTCTGTGTTGTGTGTGGCTTGTATATAGCCCTTTCTAAATTGTTAGAATGTGTGGGCTTGTGTGTGCAATTCGTGTGTGTGAGGGTGCTATGAGGCGATGGTCTCGCAGCTTCAGCCTTAGAACAGTTCTAGAATATAAAATATAACATGCCTCATTATATGTTTATAAATAATATTATTTATTTTCACTACGCGACAGTTATTCGGTTGTATTTATAAAGAAGCCTAAGTTTCTAGTCTAAGACCACCGGCATTATATAAATTATTTGACTATAAAAAAGTTTAGGAATGAATTTACTCCAGCTTGGCCTTGTTCCAAACCATAGGTACATCACCAAAACAACAACCAAGCTGAGATTCTTGCATGCTTCTTCTCAGAGGTTAAATGATTCAAAATAATTTTATGTACCTTACTGAAAACAAGATTTGACTTTGACCTTCATTCCTTACGATTTTTGCCTTTTTTTTCAAGCTTTACATAGAAAAATAATCTATAGTTTAAAAGTAAAACTTGTACTTGAAGTTCCAATGAATTAAAAGTTATAATTCTAATCCTATAATAATTGAGGTATTACTGAAAGTTGTCTAATCAAAATGCGGAACAGCGGGAGAATTATGAAATTAACACCGGCAAAGTTTATTTTGCAGGTGACTTAAAATATGTAAATTTAAAACGCCGCGAATTTGAAAACTTAAAGTTTGTGACCTTTTGAAAAAGGGATGTGGAAACTTTTCGTTTTCGCAAAAGTTTTCTTTATTAAAAATATATTTATATAAATATTTACTTTATATTTCTTCTAAATCTAGTATGTATATCTGATGAATTGTGTGAACTCTATATAACGACACTGAAGGGACTGCAGACTAGAAAATACATTTCTAGCGTTATCGAGTGTGGTCGTTCAATGGAAGAAAAATGAAGACAGAAGACAAATCATTGTTTGGAAAACGAGCTTAAGCAACCAAAGCCAATTAATTTCGACGCTTTATAGTGTTTGACGTTACATGTATGTTTATTTTGAGTTTACACTGTATATTTAAAATAATAATAGGTGTAAAATAATTTATAAAACCTTGATTTAAACTCAATTTTTTTGCCAATAATGTAACGTATTACCAATTAAAAATGTTAAATGCAATTAACAGATCACGCAATTGAGCAAATAAATTTAACGTAATATCACAATCACAACCAATGCGTGGTAAAATGAGGCCGCTAGTGTTATGTTTTTTGTTCGTCTGTGCAAAAACGCAGGATACACCAAATGATTTGGGAAGTGAGCATGTTTGTTTATTATAAACTTATGTAATCCATCTTATTTATAAAATTCTTGTGTCACAATGTTCGTTCATGTAGTCCTCGACACGGCCGATTCACGTAAAGATATAATTATCATGTATAAGTACCAGAAACAAAGACTTCTTTTTGTTTTAGGTTTACCATTAGTAGGAGAGGCTGGTGCGGTTCTAGATAAATTGCCTAACGAAATCGATAAAGGTAATTTCTAATTAATTATTTTAATGGTGAAATAATCATTTAATATCCGTAAAACTCCTATTAAGAGTTGATTAAGATTGTGCAAACTGACTTGATTTCTCAGAACTCTTCTTGACTTGTCCATACCCATTTATTAAAGTCTATAGCAAATTAACGTTTACCGGGTCAGCTTTCGCATACATACTGCTTTATAACGCCTGGTAGTCTGAGTTAAAGTATTACTAATAATATGTATTTTTAGTTTATTTGTCTTGTGTGGTGATGAATGCACATTGATTGAATTCATTTTAATTAATTCTTAAATTATATTTTAAATAAGTAATAACTTTTTTTGTGAAAAGAATACCTTTTTCCATATAAATTACAATACGTAATGAAACGGCCGATTTACCTAAAAATATAATTGCCATGTATACGTACCAGAAACAAAAACTTCTTTCTGGGGTATTGCCTTATATAAAATATTTGAAAATTGTTTTAGGTTTACCATTAGTCGGAGAGGCTGGTGCGGTTCTAGATAAATTGCTTAATCAAATCGATAATGGAGGTAATTTTATTATTAATAATTTTAATGGTCAAAAATTTAATGTTAAAACTCCTAATCAGGGTTGTTTAAGATTGTGCACACTAACTTCTCTTTTTACTTTTTAACTTTTAAATAACATTTTTTTAGAGGACGAAATAGAACGACCATGCAAATCTCTAGACAAATATTGCATCCGTAATTGGTTGCATGAGCATTCAGGCTGTAAACCGACGTCACAGCCCGTACCAGATCCCATATATAGGGTGCAGTCTACACAGCAGATTGCAAACCTTAACTTCACAGTCAGCGCAATAGATACAGCCTACAGTGGTCTGAATGGAAACATTGCGGAGTTTTAGTAAATATAATAATACTATACTTAATTTATATATTTTCAAAGTGAGGTCCTGTTACATAAAAAAGTAGAGTAAAGTATGTATTCTTGTAAAAGTTAAATTTATAATAAGTTCACTTAAGACACAAATTTACAATCACGCCTTTTATGCATTTCCCCGAGGTATATATAACTGAACAATTTTTTTTTCTTCCATCTTAGCGTTAACAAAAAAACTGATCAAGTCGTGTTGGCTGTGGAGTTCCGTAATTTGGCATTTCAAAGCAACAACAGCTACTTTATCTTCTACCGTCGGGCCAAGGAACCAGTGGTTACTAAGGATTTCTATTATATAAGATTCAGTGAGTCACGTGATCACAAGCAAATCTCTGTAAATTAATAAACATACGATCGGTTTTGAATTTAGAATTAAGATGATACAAATCGAGCTTCCATCTAGCTGATTTGTTCAATCTAGTGTAGATTTTTTAAGTCTATTGAAAAATTATGTTTAAATCAAACTGATGTATAAATCGTCATTCGATCGTTATTACTACTATTTTTATTAAACTTTCAGATAATCCAAAATCTGTTGCAAATGATTAAATAGTTGAATAGTTTTAACCTTTAGTATTATCCACAGGTTCACTTATTGTAACAGCAACAATACCTCGCATACACAATCTGCGATACGACAGAAGCGAACATTTCACCTATTCAAATGACCTTACATCAACATTTACTGTTGGGCCTAACGCTTTTACTAATAAAGGTATGTTATAACCAGTGGCAGTACTATCATATTAAAACAAAAGTGCAATTCTCAAATTATATATATATATATATATATATATGAGCCACTACTAGAAGACCCCACAGAGTTTCTTGTTGGTTCTCGCTGTGAACCCACGTAAATTTACTTTTAGTGACGTTCAAAAATGTTAACGATCCTAATTGAATAAATGATTTATGAATTTGAGTTTTAAAGTTACAATTAAACAAAACTCTTTTCTTTTCAATTCAATCGTAATTAAGTTAGGTATAAAAACACTTTTGAATCGTATCGTTCGTCCGGTGTGGTAGGCCGTATCTACCAAGAAACTCGATAGCATATCTGTTACTTGATTTACACATTCACTCTGAGTCCTGTGTATATTAAAATATAACCCCGTTTAAGGCGACTATAAAATTGGTGCCAAAACTGTATTTTAAATAAGTCGTCGGATTTTTTTTATGAAGGATATCTTTATTTTACATTTGTTTTTCAGATCCAGTCGTCTTAAGAGTGTTTATCGCATTGATATTAAATCTGCCAATTAATGTACGCGAGATCATCATTAGCGAAGGCCCTTACATCATGTCCAACTTTATTCAATATTCTCTGTGTGATTTTGGTATTAAAGTTATATGAAATTCATAATAAAGCTATATACACTTAATTCATTTATTATTTTAAAGCCCATAACATAAGTACTTTTTTGTCTCTATCACTTTGCATATTACGAAGCGGATGAAAACATCCGACTGATAAAATTACGAACTTCATAATGCATTGTTGGTTTTTTAAAGGCGAAACAAGTTCTAGCCCCAAAAGCCTTGCTTTTTGTTTTCAAAATTCATTTAACATTGATGTGACATACATAAGCCTGATGTGATTTTGAAAAAAGTCCCTTCTCATACACAGATATATGAACCCATATAAACTTAGTTTAAGTGACGTTCAAAGGTGGTTTTTAACAATCCTAATTGAATTAAGAACATAACTACCGTAATGTTTATACATTTCTACCAACTACTTCCAGTGGTACCAGCTACTTATAAGAACTGAGAAAGATTATGCGCGAGTAATCTATAAATGTGGCTGTCCGTGGTACCCTGATTTACATAAAATTAACAGCCACTTAAGAGTCGCTATCTCCAGTCGAAATTACTGATTACCAATTCACATATACATATATGATTTTCCTTCAAAGGCTTAGTCAATAGAACACGAAGCATCAAACTAAATGCATGACTTCAATTTTTTGAAACACATAAATTATCTATGCTTTTCGGTAATCTAATATCGGGCGGTAATAGACAATTAAAAAAAAAACAAATTTAATTAACACAAATCACACACACGTTTATGCATCCAATTTGTACAATTATAATTAGAATTAATTCTAATTCTTGCACATATACATATATAATGTAGTCATAAATAATGTTTTGTTTTTTTTATATAATCGACAATTACAAGGTCTGTTTTGTTATCGTTAACAATTAATTTTATAATTTTAATTTACCGGTTTTTTTTTTCAAAGTGAGTTTAACACGTAATAAGCTAATTATAATTATATCATTGTTTGGATAATTCATCCGGTTGTTTTTTTTAATATATATAGATATTAATGCGTTCGCTGGAGAAGCGTTATTGGTTGCTTTACAACCGGCGCTTTGTATTGGAGTGGAGTGGCGTAGATTTTCTAGAAAGTTCTTCTCGTCCGCTCTACGCTCTTGTTATGGGTACTGGCTGTGAATGTTGTTGTCATTTTTTAAGTTATTTAACCATTAAACGTGTCAGAAAGCTATATGAATAAAGTTATTTTTTCCATAAAAATGTTTATTTCCGCCATCGTATCTGTCATACTAGTCTATGTAACTGATATGTTTTCTATATGGAAAGGCAATCCAGTTCATATTAAGGCCAGTATGTTTGGTCTTTTGTTAAATCTCTGTTAAGTATGAATTTAGCAATAAAATAATTAATTTAAGTGTAATTAATGTAAGTTAACTACCGCCTTTAAGTATGTAACTTTAAACTATAAATGGTGAGTTAGGTTAACAAATCAGATCCAGGAATCGTATTTAGAGTTTTTCACAAAACCACATTTGATTGCACTAAACTAAACTAAATCATAAATGCCTTGTTATTTAATTAAATTACAAAAACCCAAAACAATATTTAAAATAGTTAAAACATCGTTTAAATTTAGTATAATTGAAGGAAATAAATATTGATTACGTGAGATTAATTATCGAGTCTTAAAATAAGAATATTAATTTGGACAATTAGTAACACGATAAAGAATAATCATAAACACAGACAAATAAAAACCGGACACAAGGCATGTGCATAAATTAAATTACACACAGTAATACATATTTTTAACAAGAATTCAAAGACACACTAAAGAGAATCATGAAAAATAATTTAGGTATTTTTTAGGAGGCAAACTAAAAAATTTAAAGTGCGAGTATAGTGCTAACCGCCACCCATGGAACTGCAAAGCCAGGCTCATAGTGGGTTGCTGGCCTATAAGGGAGAGGTACACCCAAAGTCGGTTTGGGAATACCTGCGCTGGTAAGTTCCATAAAAAGGTGTTTGCACAGTTGTGGAGTACCAGACATCTAGGTACGGATGGAATATCGTGTTCTGCCTTAGTTTATACTGATACTGTAGCTTTTATGTAACTTCTAAAAATCTCTGTAGTAATGTCATACGAACAGTTTTATAAAGTAGACTCATCATTGATTTCTAGTTGATTATATCGTGTATATTAAAATTACAAGGGATTATAAAACACGCAACTTTAATGTTGAGTCTTTCAATCATCAACAGTCATTAAACGTAGACTGCAGAATGAACATTTTAATTCATTTATTATTCGTTAAAAGTGTATTCGGCCAGGTTTGGATTTCTAAATCGGGTAAAAATTTTAATTGACTCAAATCTTTCATTACGGAATATATGTCTTGTAATTGAAATTGAAATTTTGTGTGTATTCGAAATATGTGTTTTACAGTTTAAATAACAAATTGATCACTGCCAGTTAAAAAATTTTTAGTTTTGTAATATTTGGTCCATTGGGCGTAGTACTACTGAGTTTTTCCATAACAATCTTGGTGATACTGTCTGTGTCTAGCCTTAGCACCCTGGTGTTCTCAATCTTTATCAGCCTTCGGTGCACTTATTAGTTTTTTGACGCGGCGCCTTGGCTAATTTGACGACACTGTCGATAAACACGTAGGATCCAACTTTTAAAAATAACAGAAAAACCAGTATTAGTAGTAACAACTATAATAGTAATTAGTTTATATATTATTGTAATTTGCTAAATTTCATTGTTTCGGATAACAAACAGCAGTATAAACATCAGGGCAAGATAAAGAATCGGTTCACCGTCAGTCTTAACTTTTATGAAAAATCCAGGGCGTAGCGGCGCACTCTTTGGGAAAATTTTCTTATTAAGACCAATATAGTTTAGGACTGGCATCGAACAGGCAAATTTTTATTGTAACAACATATTCAATTATTTTTTATATATAAATAAACATTATGTTTATTGTAATAAATGCAGTTTTCTTATGGTAATTTTATCTATATAGATTTTCCACCTCTTTACAATAGAGAGGTTGACCTTACTGATGGAATAAAATTGAATGAAAGATTTCCTCCCACAAGTAAAAATGGTAAGTACGCTAGCATAAATAAGTCATATTGGTTTCCTTTATAAAACTTAATTTCTAGAATCCGCGAAGGATATGACAGATGTTTAAATTCGTTAACCATCCGATAGGCTGTTCCTCTTTTTGCCCATAAATATGTAATAAATATTTATAACTGTAATTAAGATTTTTAAACGTTTTTGTTAAAAATGATATTTTATAAATGTTTCAGGAATTGATATGTTATCACTATACAATGGACAAAATGAACCAAACAATACCGATTTAATTGATACGGTCAATAATCTGATCGAATTAGGAAAGAATGGTAAGCACAATTAAAAAAAAACCTTGATTTAATTAATAATTTGTCAAGTTAATCCTCTTTAAAAACAACCCTTACCAGGACATTGCTACTACAACATTATTCATTACTTTATCTTACCTACAATGATCTATACTAAACCGACTTTAACACGGCGAAAATAGTATACTTTAGCTATTTTCATAGTATCATGTCTTACGGAATTATTCTTTGGGGAAAAGCGGCGGACATAGATACTATATTTATTTTGCAAAAAAGAGCTATGCGTGGTTTATTTCGTTTAGGAGCCAGGGAATCTTTAAGGTCGCACTTTAAAACTAGCGGTATTCTTATAGTAGCTTCACAATATATTGTTCGTACGTAAAAATAAATATGTTTTATCACTTAGTGGAGATAAACACGACCACAACACAACGAATAGAGAAAAAATTGATGTGCCTTATTCTCGAGTTAGTAAAGTTCATAAATCGTTTGTAGGTATGAGCATACGTTTTTATAACAAAGTCCCAGCACTTATAACCAAATTAACTTCTAACAAATTTAAAACGCGCGTAACGGGGTATTTTGGTTGAACCGCATACTATACCGTAAACGAATATTTAGAGGACAAAGATCCCTTTAATGTGTCGGCAATTGGCTCAGCATCGAGACAGTTCAATTCTTGAGTAGCCTTACAATGCTTTGTTATTTTAATTGTCAGTAGCACATTTGGTATTAATTGTTTATTTTAAAAGAGCAGCTATCGAGTTTCTTGCCGGTTATTGTCGGTAGATGACTGCCTTCCGAACCGGTGGTAGTGTGAAAATTGACGATTCAAAAGTGTCTTTATAAAGACCTACTTAAATAAAGATATTTAGAGTTTGAGTATATATGTTTCATGATCATAATATTTTATCCTACGCCATTTACGACGCTTCTCTGTTAGAAAGATGTCCTGTGCCAGGACACGAAGTGGCGGCCTTATTCTAAATTTAAATCTAAGTTCTTTTTTTAGCTCTGGACACTGATGATGATACAGAATACATTGATCGACCATGCAGGTTCTATGACAAAAATTGTATACGTCGCTATTTCGCCGCCCACAGTATGTGCACGCCTAAATATCAGCCGGTACCAGAACCGTTCTTCGTTCCCCAAACTACCTTCTACCTTCCCAGGATAAATGTAACAGTCACTCCTAACAATGTCTACTACAGAGGTGCAAATGCAAGAATTAGAGATTTCTAGTAAGTTGACGTAGTTCGCGATTTCTATATGCGATTGCTTCTTGCAATTTCTTTTACCGTCGGAGATGTATTTCTGTTGGTCCGTGGTTTTGAAAACCCAAAAACATTGTCGCCGACTCTGTTATGTAGTATTTAGCTCTATACACTATTATAAAATATGATTATGTGTATTCGTTTAGTGTAGTTGTGTACTTGTTTAGTGTGTTTCATTCAGTAAAGGAGTTAAACCCTGGGTCTACTTGTCTATGTATAAGATAACTGTTAGGCTATGGAGAAATCAAAAAAAGTCAAATTTAAACAATCTTTCCTAATTAATTTTTCTACCTTTCAGCGCTAATAGAAAAACTAACCGGCTCGTTTTGGTATTTACTTTTTCGAACCTAACAGTGACAGCTGATCCAAATTATTTTAGATTCAATCGCCGTGGTAAAGAGCCTACGGTAATAGGCGCATCTGTAACCGTGCGTTATTGTGAGTTTTTATAACATTTGTGTCTTCAATAAAAAAGAATTAAGAATATTTTTTAAAAAAGTTTTTATTCGAATTCTGAGTTTAAATAAAGTTTTTTTTACAGTACCTCTAACCGTAACAGTGATAATTCCCAACTTAAAAGATCTGAAGCTTGAGAAGAGTGAAGTTAGCATTTTTATAGAAAGCAATTCACCATCACCGATTCTAATTGAACCTTCTTTATTTGCGAGTACAGGTACATATTTAAAAACAATCTTATATGTTAAGTAAAGTGTTTTAAAGCTCAATTGTTGCGTAGAGAGAGATGATCTCCAGAATCTTATCATTTATCAAGAAGAGTGTTCGGATCTCAACCACATAAGTGTTCAGGCGACGGAAATGTCACAGACATAAGATTTGATAGTAATGAAAATACAATTTTTGTTGTTGTTAAGAAAATTGGTGATTGTAAAACCTTATTGAAACATTGTCGTCTTTTGCGAAGTTGGTATTTGCATTAGAGGATAATAGATGTAGGGGTTTTTAATCTTTACGTAGCGAGAAGTTTTATGGCTTCCACCAACTTTTCTCTTTGACGATGCTCCTCGTTACAGGTCCAGGATCCAGGTTATTTGTCCCGCTCATGAGTTAATTTAAAAATGTTATACATTCGATAACAATTATTTTTCACTGCTATTTTTAACTGAATTTAAAGAAACACGATTTATATTTTTTTAAATATTGTGATTCAATGTTCTTGTATGGTTTTTTTTTGTATATTTTTAATACTTTTTAAAATAATATTGTTTTTTTAGACGTTAACGTGCAACTGTCTTTGGTGGATTTTCTACTCAGAAGGGATGTTAACTTAGAAGAGGCTTTTATCACTGATGGAAATTCATATGCGAATGCCTATATACAGCAGTCAATTTGTGACTTCGGTTTAATAACGTCATAATTATGTATATGTCACATATCACGGCCTAAACAATTACTAGTAAATTCGATTAAAGAGTATAATTAGAATTTCCTAAATTTGTGAATATTATCAGAAATACAAATACAAAAGATTTATGGATGTTCAAAATGCGGTTTTTTTATAAACACCATACGCTTTCACATACTTGTTTGTATAATCCTACTGATTTAGTTGTAATGAAAAATATTTGAAAGAACCCAGGGTCAGGTGCCTATGTCTAAAATAATGGACCAAATGATCTCGGAAATTTTTATTTTATGTTGTTAAAGTAACAACAACATAAATTGAAATTGAAGTGAAATTCTCGGGTAAAGTATATTTTATACATTATTTTTGGAGCTCGTCTTATTAAATCACCATACTAAGAGTTCAAAAAAAATTTTTTTTTGAACTTTAAGAAAGTTTCGTGAACAAGCATAAAGCCAGGTTATTCTTTATGTCTGACATTTACCTGGTTATTATATTTATATTCACTAAAAAAACTAATTATGAAATATTAAAATAATTATTTCGTCAGATATTACACCTATGATTCAGATATTACCTTAAATATTTCATATGTAAAAAACTTTTAAAGTTCAGAGAGATTAAATAATACTCACCCTATTGAATGTTTAAACTGCGCTTCTATTAAATAATATATTTAAAAAATCACTGAACAAATACACGTCAAAAGTTTTTCGAGATTACGTAGTAGATCCCAACAAAGCTTACATCCGTCCAACGCGACAATCCGCGGTCAACTGAATGTATGCAGCTTTCCTCTGCTTGTCTCCACTTTCACGAAATGAACTGAAAATGGTCTCATACAAATGAAACAGTCTAAGCGCCATTCATAATTCACTGAACTTTTAACCTTACAGGCTGGATAAAAGGTTTAATGTGCCTCGAATAAAATTTTGTTTTTAAACTTCAACGCTGTTTGTTTGGGAGGGTCGCAGAGGCGGGAATGAGAGCGTTGAAAAAAAAATAAGCCAACCGCGTCTCAGTGAGTTAAGGTTCCATGGGCGGGTTTACAATGAATATCTTTAATTAAAGCAGGAACTTCGTGAAGTAACAAAGTAATGAATTGAAGTTGCCAGGAAAAAGTGGAAAACTGTTGGGCAGGATGTGAAAAGCGTAATGAAAAAGCCCTCAAAGTTGCCAGGATGTATTAATTATAGAGCCTGTTTTCACTGAGGTTATCTTTTAGTATTATGAGCTTTTAGAAATATTAAGTTTTTAAGGATATGTACAAAATAGCTACTACGAACAGCTTACACTTTATGGAACTTTTAGACAAAAAATATACTGATTTTTAAACTTTTCAATTAAAGCTTGTATAAATTATTGTTACTAACACAGTAATTCTTAATTGTTATTACTTATTATTACAATCAAAAGATTACGTCAAAATTATGTGTACCAGGTGCATACCAGATGGTTCTGATAATGTGTATTTATTTAAAATATGTTTATCTATCTGTATATCTATATATAGTTATATGTATATGTTATATGTATATATAGTTTATCATTTCTTCTTTTGTTTTTCGCCTTCACTTTTAGCGTTAGTTTTTGTCCGTTTAACGGTTATATATCTAATATATAAAATTCTCGTGTCACAGTTTTCGTTCCCTTACTCCTGCGAAACGGGTTGACCGATTCTCCTGAAATTTTCTGAGCATATTGAGTAGGTCTGAGAATCGGCCAACATCTATTTTTAGAGACATTTTTAATTGTTTTTTTGGCAAAACGACGTTTGTCGGGATTAGCTAGTATATAATATTATTATGAGAAAGAAATACTATTTATCTACATAAATGATAAGTATGCTAATAATACGCTCTTAGCCACAGTAAATGCACAAGTAAATAATATACAAATTATTCCCATATATTTGAATATGACGTGTGTATCGACAAATTTCTAAGCAACTAAGGATGATTTTACTTTCAATTTAGGTAACAATTAATGATAATCGGTTAATTATTGAAAGACTTAATTTTCGTTTAGAATCTACATTAGTATCCTAATATGTGTATAATGAATCTGTGGAATCGATTACTTACATAGACAAAAAGAAAGCTGTACGGAAACGTAAAAGAAAATTTGAATTGTTTGAATTTAGAATGGTTATTCGTAGTGCTAATGTTGTATAACACTCACAGTTTAGCCCTAATATAGCGATTTATTGCTTGTGTTGTGGGTGCTAACACAACTGATAAACTTCATATATATATACAAATACTACAATACGTCCAAACAAGAAAACTACTACTTAATTATAAGCAATGTAATTAGATGGTGATTTTTTAGCGTAACATTAAGAAATTCTCTTCTTAGAATTGACATTTCTCTGTAACACATCTTAATTAATAAATCAGATATGAAATGAAATATGAAACCGCATACATCTCTTTCTTTAAAGGCGTGGCTTAGTGAGGCGCATGCGTTGGATCTTAAGAACAAGATGTCTTGAAAACTTTTTCAAAACTTATCAACTTTTAATAAATTATATTAAGTTTGATTTACTGCTTTGGAGTAAATCATGAAGCGACATTCCTGTTTCATTGATAAGCTTTAAAAAAAGCCTTCTGAACCGATGTCCATGTTAATATATCTAAGTTTTAATCTGACAACACAGCAATACAAAAACATTAAATATTGAACTTTTCATAAAAAAATTATTAAAAGCTTCGTGAGGCTCTTATTTTGAATTGTACATAAAAATCAAACGATGTGGCTATTCAAAATACCGTAATTTATTAATGAATGTATGTTTTTTAAAATAAGTTTTGCATTCAAGATCTCTTTTCAGCATGATGTTTCGACTTACGGCTTATAAAAAATAAGTAACTCTTGCTTAAATTATGTACGTAGACGTATTTTAATGTAGAAAATACTTGAGACGAATGAATACGAAACCATCCCACAATCTTGAAAACATCTTAGCAAATGTATTTTAAAAAAGAGAGTACCTAGTGCATTCAATGTATTCAAAGGCGTTTGGGGGAGAATATTTAATATATTTCGTTAACTCTGCATGCACGTCCGCTCATCGTGAATTTCGGTCACGGACTGCCGCTTCAATGCACAATTCAGGCGTTCGACGCTAGGTGGCGCTGTCAATTTGCGCCGCTAACACTTTTTGGCGCCCAACGAGGGAGAAGTTTCTCAACACGTTGAATTATAGGTACGTGAGCTAGAACTTATTGTAGCATCCGACGAGTTTATAAAATTGTTTAAAAGCTTATTCAAACAGTGGTATTTTGTTGATGAATAAGCTTGTCAATAATCTAGTCCATGTGGTGTTTTGTTGACTAATGTCTCTTTCGAGCTTTCAGCAAAAAATCGGAATTTTTCAAAGTATAATTCTAATTTTGAAACAAAATCGTTGTCTCTTTTGGGTTATAAAAAATTAAAATCAAGCGGAATTTTAATTTTTTTTAAAATCTTTTTTTATTTGTAATTGATAGGCAAACTAGATCTGTAATCATCTAGATATTGATAAATTGCCACCGTACGCGATAACATTATTTTCAGATCGTCGAGCCTCGGAGTTAGTCTCAGGATATCGCTGATAAGTGGAACTACTAACGAAATAAATGAACATATTTGACTTAAATGCTCCAAATCAGTGTATATATATCGACATCGTTACAGATTGAAACCGAAGTACAACCAAAAATCATAAAATTTCTCAGTACAAAGCAACACTGTCATTTTCATGTTACAGCTAGACTAAAAACGTACAATTCACACTGAAATATTCCCGTCGTAAAGCCACAAACGATCGTATCAAAGGTTCTCCTCCGGGATACCGTTTACAACGATTAACATCCAGTCCGTTTGATGTATTCATATTATCCTCATAAAGTACTTCTTATTTCATACCCAGTTAGGCATAATACGGACAAAGATCTTTGTATTCTATAAAAGCAATTATTTTTATATTTCTTTCATACGATATTAATTCTTAATTATTTATAAGATAATGTAAATTTCATGTACTCACTCCTAACAGCATTAAAATGTGTTAGAAAGAGAGAAAACATCTATTACCCACTCAAAGCCATTAGTGCTATTATATGAGATATATTAATTTTTCCTTGACTAACAAAGTTACCAAACCGCGAGACAGTAATAAAGTTATCTCGGAAGAATATTTCCAGTCCCATAATATACTTTAAGAGAGACCTAATATATACAAAAAAAATGGTTCATATCTGATCGTCCCAATATTTCTTTTTTCATTTTCGGTTAATCTGGTGAGCACTTATCAATATCCGCTGTCAAACAAGTGCAGAAGTCTACCAAATCAACGATACTTGTAAGCAAAGGGAGCTTACCACGGACAAGACAGAATTCATATGGAAATTTCGTAGCTAGATGTCGTTATAATTAATCTAATCGGCTCCTTGGAGAATGTCAATTCCAGCCAATTGGATGTCGATAGCTCTGCAGATAAGCTATTCTGCTGGTTTTATTCAATAAAATGAAACAGAGCAACGTCGGGATTTGTACCTAGTTCGCGATAAGAACAAGTTCGTTCGCTAATTGGATTGAAACTTCTCACAAGGTACGGCGACGCGCCTCGAGGCAACTCTGAAAAATTCCCCACTAGTTTGTTTCACTGTAACTTAATAAAAACTCGAGTAAGTTAGGAATCAACTTTGAAAACATTGCTAGTTTGACAATTTACAATTCGTACATTAGTTCTTATTATATCTGTTTGAGAGCTCTTTTATAAAACAGTGTCTGTTAACCGCGTTACTTTTCTTCTTATTTTCTGCAAAGACTCTTCAAAACCGTGTATTTTATTTGTTGAAATGAATGTTTGTGAATAAAAAAAAGTATTTATTTCGTATATAATTTTTAATAACTAATATACAAATTATATATAAAATACAATATTTACATAAGAATTGGCAATAATTGCACTTTTTTGCCACAAATTGACTACCCGTCAAAAAGTCATAAACAGCTTAGTGTCACAAAGTCAAAGTAAATATACTACCGCTATTTTGCAACAATTTTCATTCTCATTAATCGTAAAGTATTTTCAATATTACGGGCATTTTGTTGCTCCAAATAAATTGATGAAATTGGCTCAGTAGTTTATGAGTTTTATATCAATTTGAATTTTTTGTCAAGTTTTTTTTGCTTTTTTTAGTTCGTTACATATAAATGTATAATCGCCTCCTCGATATAATTGTGGGTAGAAACTGAATAAGTGTTGGATTTCAACTTATATATTTATAGGTGTATTTTCGGTACATTACAGTAAATATAGAAAATTGGCAACAAACGTAAATTTCTAAATCTGATTTGCGAGAAACCTCTCGTCTCTGTGAAAAACAAAAAATCGAATGCACCATTAATTTTTGTATTAGTGGTCGTCAATTAAAAATAGACTTTATGCCTTTATGTTAAAGTTCACAATTTATATGAAAGTTATAAGCACTTTTGACAAAGCATTAGCGTTCAGTTAATCTACTTACCATTACAAACAAAGTTAGCGAGTTTGATTTTCTTTCATTTGTTTACACTTTTCCTTTCGATGTTTTCATGTTTTGCGATTTTTACAACATTTATTTATTACAAGCCATTTGATAAAAACAAATAATGGAGTTAATGGTTTTATAAATGTAATAAAAGCCGAGTTTACATTGAAAACAAATGATAATTTAAATAAACCAATTTAATAAAACAAGATTCCAGGTTGAAAATTCTAAATTCAAATCAGTTCGTGAGTAGAATTCGAAACGAGAAGACGTGCGACAACCGCTTATTCCGCTACAACTCTTTACAAATGTATTACCAAAATAAAATGCCTCTGGAAACGGTTTATTTAATTCGCCAACTGGAATTTGGTTTAATTAAGTTTTTATTATTTTCCATTTAAATTTAGAACGTTTTATTTATAAGAATCGTATTTAATGTAACATTATTTGTATTGTTAATATGATACAACTTAAATGATACAATCTACTAGTGGCTATGGGTACTACCAGGGATTTAATGATTTTTGTACTCTCCAAAACATAAGACACATATTACACTAATAATTAAACCTCTTTGAATTTGTATGTAACGCTAAGACGACGCCAAACCAAGTGCTTACGAAAACTTATTCTAAACATAATAATAATATTTTAACGGCATAGTCTATTGAGATATGATAGAACCTAACCTTAACTCTCGATAACATTCATTCTGCAGTATTACAAGAACAGTTGGTTCTGTAAACGACAGGCGACCCACGCCCTTGGTTCCAGTCTATCTCTCCTTAAGGACAGAAGTAGAAAAAAACACAGTAGAAGTGTGAAGTCATATAGAATGGACCAATGTCTAGAGATGCTGTTGAGTACCCATAATGCATTGCGCTATTGCGATGCTTTTACATTGTGCGATAAAATCACCAGCTTGGGTTTCCAGTACTGACTACCCGGCCTTCTTACTCCAAGGTCCAAAAGTCTCCAAATGGGAACTAAGATGGACGAAAGGATCTTTTATTCTGACCTTATTTTTTCAGCGCCCTCCAGCGGCTGCCCAAACTAAAGCCCGCCCCATACTCAAAGAGATCAATTTGATATAATATAACATTTGTGTAGTGACCGCGATAATTATATTTGTCAGTTGTTTCTATGATGAACGATTTCTATGAAAATCTGATATTAATTTCGTTAATTTAATGACTGATATTTGAATATATATAGAAGTCATTCACAATATTAACACGCGTTCAGGAAATTCAACGTTATGAAAGATATGTTGAAACGTATAATTTGTTTTTTAAGATGTACAGCAATTCTTTGAAAACGGACCACTATACGCTGGCCTTTAAACAAGCCCGTTTTCTATCCAAGTGGGTCTCTTCAGGAATTTGTTACATTATGAATAATGATCCGTTGAAATGCTCGACTATTTTTCATATTCTAAGCGCTTTGCTCATTAGGCGTTTGGTCAAGAAAGTTTGCATTATAATGAAGTATGGTTATTACACGTCAGTAGTGGAATAATATAAATACGCCGATAAAACTTACATAAAAACATCTACGAGTATATCCTATGAGATGTAATGTCTGCAAATGAAAAGACTAAACTTTTGACTAAAGTTTTTTGTTGGTGAATATTAATACTCCAAATAAATCATAATGTCATCATAAAGGCAGATAATGATTTGACTAGCGTATTGTCTGTGAGCGGTGAAACCACCGCAACATAGAACGAATATAGTATTTTTAATATATATCTTATTTATTATTGAAACAAAATTAATTATTAAACAAACACAAAATATTCTTAATATTAACCTAACTAATGTAAGTAACTTAAAATAAAACAAAACACAAAACTAAAACGAACTTAAAAAGTTTGGTCCCTGTGCCAGAGTACCCACAATGCTGGCGGCATTTCCTCGCTGTATGGCGATGCTTACACGCTGAGCAAGGTAATATAGTATTTTACATTGTGACGTTATTCAATGGTCCAACGAGACGAAAAGAGTATGACAAATTTCAAGAGGCGCCGTGGTTAAAGTACAAATGCACAGCATTGTGGCATGACGTCATTTGGGCGAACTCGCCGGACCAACTCATTGGACGCCTCAGGACGCCTCAGGCCTCAGCTGCCGTTGTGTTAAATTGAGGATATACGAGACTGGATGTGCCTCGGACATTATCGGTCACTCATGCCTGAGACACTGGACACTCTCGTCTGAATCTTCCTTTACTACAAGAACAAAATGTAGACTATATACGTATATGTCTTTTTTGTCATCTGAAATACTAGAATTAGTGAATACAGTTTAAAGCCTAAGGTTCTTTAATAAGCCCGCGAATGTTTCTTTTACTGTTACGGGATTTTATTTGCCTGTACCCCAAATCCTAGTAGAATTTTCATCACATTTGATCCAACAAAATTTACGTAAGTTGTCTTCATTCTACGTTTACTGTAAATAGTTATTCTGCTAAGTGTTTGAAAATAATAAGAATAATCTAAAAGGCATATCTAATAACTTTAGTTCTATGAAAACAAACCAATCCAATACTATTCGGAACTCGCGAGACACGTCACCCAATTGTACCATTTGCCGGATGTATGTGATAACAAGTAATTTAAGAAAATCTATACACATTTTAAACACCCTGTATCGCTGAAATGGTAAAGGAATTACATAAAAAATAAGTATTCTCCAAATAAATCTATACTAATAATAAGACAGTAAAAATCGAATGTCTGTACATTAAATATTTTTCCAAAAAACTGAAAGGAGGCAATTAAAGAAGAGTCATAGAAACCAAAAAAACAATTTTTGGAATTCTTGTCTGTCTGTCTGTCTGTCTGGTACATTATAACTTCAGAACTACTGAACGGATTTGAACGCGGTTTTCACAGTTGGATTACATAAAATTGGGAGCGTTGTCAAAAGATTTATTTCGTCAAAATCCGTTAAGGGAAAAAGAAGTTATGGTCAATTGAAAATTTACTTCAATCACTGCTTCAAAACTTTTAAACACTTATATTGATTGATTAGTTATATATTGTTAAATATGTTCTAATATAAGTTAATCTTAATATTAAAACTTATGAGAGGTAACAAAAATAACAAATAACGCAGTGCGCGCGGGCACGGTTGAATTGTTGAACAATGTGCTCGATAGATGGCGTTGATAAAATTCTTCATCAACCTAGATTTATTTTATTTTTTTATTTCTTAAACCTATACAGCTTATCAAATAAAGTTTACACAATAAAAATAGATTAAAAATAAAGCCAAAATAAGGTTAAAATATAGAACCGGAAATAGAATCTAAGATCAGAAATAAGAATAACAAAAAAAACACGAACAGAAAATAATAAATAAATAAATATATATATATACACATGAACAAGTGGAGTATATTATGTGAAGTACGAGCATTTAAGTGTGAGTGTGTGTATTTGTGTGTGCAATGGTGTTGCTGTGTAAGTGAGTGTGCGAGGTTGAGTCTTAGTTTTTTTTAAAGAACTTCTACTTAGGCCAAATATATCCAATATATCGCGGTTTTAAGATGCTCCATTGTGTAATGACTACCATGCAGTTCAAACTTTCATTAACGTTTTACTCTATGATTATTTTGAGTTAACACTACCCATACAAACAAGTAAAAGGAAACGAGTGAAGAGACGTTTGTCATTTGTCCGCCTCCATTTTTCCACCTACATTTTATTATTTGGTCAAACTAATAAGCTCACAAGTACGTATAACTTCGTAAGAATTTTCTTTCAAGCGGTTAACCGCTGAGGAGGTTTACTCTTAAGAGGTTTACCTTCCATCATCAGCTCATCCACATAAGAAGATGACTATCAGAATATAAAATTGTCAGGAAAATAATTGCCTGTAAGTTAATTTTAAAGTTGCGATTTCCCTGAATCATCGGATCCTGACTACGGGACCAACTTGAAAGTACCCCCCACTGAACAAAAAAATAGTCATAATGCCTCCTTTTTATCTAATTAAAATACATCTTTGTAAAAAAGAAACGTTTTTCAACATTGGTCTATTCGATGGCTAAAAAGCAACAAAGTTTTTATATGAACTTGAGCCGACTTAGAAACGCTTAAACTTATTGAGACAAATGACAGGAGACAGATGACAGGAGACAGATGACTGGAGACAGATGACAGTTGACTGGAGACAGATGACAGATGACTGGAGACAGATGACAGATGACAGATGACAGATGACAGATGACAGATGACAGATGACAGATGACAGATGATAGATGACAGATGACAGATGACAGATGACTGGAGACAGATGACAGTTGACTGGAGACAGATGACAGATGACTGGAGACAGATGACAGGAGACAGATGACTGGAGACAGATGACAGTTGACTGGAGACAGATGACAGATGACTGGAGACAGATGACAGATGACAGATGACAGATGACAGATGACAGATGACAGATGACAGATGACAGATGACAGATGATAGATGACAGATGACAGATGACAGATGACAGATGACAAATGACAAATGACAGATGACAGATGACAGTGACAGATGACAGATGACAGATGACAGATGACAGATGACAGATGACAGCAGACAGATGACAGATGACAGATGACAGATGACAGATGACAGATGACAGATGACAGATGACAGATGACAGATGACAGATGACAGATGACAGATGACAGATGACAGATGACAGATGACAGATGACAGATGACAGATGACAGATGACAAATGACAGATGACAGATGACAGTGACAGATGACAGATGACAGATGACAGATGACAGATGACAGATGACAGATGACAGATGACAGATGACAGATGACAGATGACAGATGACAGATGACAGATGACAGATGACAGATGACAAATGACAGATGACAGATGACAGTGACAGATGACAGATGACAGATGACAGATGACAGATGACAGATGACAGATGACAGATGACAGATGACAGATGACAGATGACAAATGACAGATGACAGATGACAGATGACAGTGACAGATGACAGATGACAGATGACAGATGACAGATGACAGATGACAGATGACAGATGACAGATGACAGATGACAGATGACAGATGACAGATGACAGATGACAGATGACAGATGACAGATGACAGATGACAGATGACAGATGACAGATGACAGATGACAGATGACAGATGACAGATGACAGATGACAGATGACAGATGACAGATGACAGATGACAGATGACAGATGACAGATGACAGATGACAGATGACAGATGACAGATGACAGATGACAGATGACAGATGACAGATGACAGATGACAGATGACAGATGACAGATGACAGATGACAGATGACAGATGACAGATGACAGATGACAGATGACAGATGACAGATGACAGATGACAGATGACAGATGACAGATGACAGATGACAGATGACAGATGACAGATGACAGATGACAGATGACAGATGACAGATGACAGATGACAGATGACAGATGACAGATGACAGATGACAGATGACAGATGACAGATGACAGATGACAGATGACAGATGACAGGAGACAGATGACAGATGACAGATGACAAATGACAGATGACAGATGACAGTGACAGATGACAGATGACAGATGACAGATGACAGATGACAGATGACAGATGACAGATGACAGATGACAGATGACAGATGACAGATGACAGATGACAGATGACAGATGACAGATGACAGATGACAGATGACAGATGACAGATGACAGATGACAGATGACAGATGACAGATGACAGATGACAGATGACAGATGACAGATGACAGATGACAGATGACAGATGACAGATGACAGATGACAGATGACAGATGACAGATGACAGATGACAGATGACAGATGACAGATGACAGATGACAGATGACAGATGACAGATGACAGATGACAGATGACAGATGACAGATGACAGATGACAGATGACAGATGACAGATGACAGATGACAGATGACAGATGACAGATGACAGATGACAGATGACAGATGACAGATGACAGATGACAGATGACAGATGACAGATGACAGATGACAGATGACAGATGACAGATGACAGATGACAGATGACAGATGACAGATGACAGATGACAGATGACAGATGACAGATGACAGATGACAGATGACAGATGACAGATGACAGATGACAGATGACAGATGACAGATGACATTACATAAAATTGGGAGCGTTGTCAAAAGGTTATTTCGTCAAAATCCGTTAAGGGAAAAAGAAGTTATGGTCAATTGAAAATTTACTTCAACCACTGCTTCAAAATTTTTAAACACTTATATTGATTGATTAGTTATATATTGTTAAATATGTTCTAATATAAGTTAATCTTAATATTAAAACTTATGAGAGGTAACAAAAATAACGCAGTGCGCGCGGGCGCGGTTAAAGTGTTGCACAATGTGCTCGATAGATGGCGTTGATAAAATTCGTCATCAACCTAGATTTATTTTATTTTTTTATTTCTTAAACCTATACAGCTTTTCAAAAACAGTTTACACAATAAAAATAGATTACAAATAAAGCCAAAATAAGGTTAAAATATAGAACCGGAAATATAATCTAAGATCAGAAAAAAGAATAAAAAAAAACACGAATAGAAAAAAATTAATAAAAATATATATTCACATGGACAAGTGGAACTATGTGAATTAATACTATCCATACAAACAAGTAAAAGGAAACGAGTGAAGAGACGTTTGTCGTTTGTCAGCATCCATTTTTCCACCTACATCCTTAACGTTAATGAGGTTTACCTTTTATTATTTGGTCAAGCTAATAAGTAATAACCTCACAAGTACGGATTTGGTACTCATAACTTCGTAAGAATTTTCTTTCAACTCTTAACCGCTGAGGACCTTCCATCATCAGCTCATCCACATAAGAAGATGACTATCAGAATATAAAATTGTCAGAATAGTAATTGCCGGTACGTTAATTTGAAAGTTGCCCTCGATTTTCCTGAATCATTCGATCCTGTAAAGCTACATCATCCCTGAGTAACACAGGCTATATATAATTCCAATTGTAACAAGATTTTAGCCCGTGAAAGAAAGCCCTGTCGAGATCATTAAAAAACGCTATATACTTAACTAAATTACACGTGGGCGAAGCCGCGGGCGGAAAGCTAGTCTATAATATATAGATAGATTAGAAAAATATATATATAAAGTAAAAAATACCTATTTTAAACTGGTTATAGGAAGTGTCTGAGTTTTTTGTTTTTTAAGGAAATAAGACTTGGTTTCGGCCATTCCAAAGTCTAGTTCAATTATTACTGATATTTACTGGAATAAATATTGAATTTAATTTCAACCGATTTAAGTTCAGCTTAACTCGATGGCCCCGAGGTTATGAAACAATATCGAACCACTATTGTATTTGAGACAAGTTTGAAATGCATAATTTAATTAGATATTCAAGATATCCTTTGAGACAAAGACACGGCTATATTTGAGAACCACCTAATTGTTTATATTGGCATATTGCAGTGTTAGCTGTAAAATCTAAATTATTTGAGTAAAAAAACTACAAAACCATTGTTTATCAAAACACTCACGAATGTATAATTAACTGCGAACAAGTTTCTTTATTTTCTTCCAAAATCTTCTTGCCATTCAATAAAAGAGCGTATCGTTTCTTAAAAGGCAACGCACGAAGTCCACACAATGAAGGTGAACCTTTATGCGTCCTGCTCGTTTGCCCGAAATAATTTGTGGGTTGCCTGGAAGATATCGCTTATCGTTATCTCGTAGTCGTTGCTCTTCAATGCTACTACCGTTTAAGTGCAATGAAATGTGATTAAATAAATAAACAAATTGTAAAAGCTAAAGAAAATGACAACCCCACTGTGTGTCTAGTGAGAGCAGAGGGCATACAGTGAACCCATGTTAACTTAGTTTTAGTACAATAGTAAATGATCTTGAAATAAATATTATGTCTTTGACTGGTTTTGATTGCTTTGCAATTTTGACAAGATCAATAAAATTTTGTTAGAAGTGTTAACATTCAATCGTTATTTTCCTCACGCCACCATGATTAGATCTTTGCATGATCACTGCACACGCAAACCTTTGAAGATTTATATGATGATTACAATCTATTGCTTTGAACAATTTAAATTTAACAATATTAGTCATGCCGTCGATATTGAAAAATCATTATATTTTTAATAGAATAAAACAGAAATCTTAATATTTACAATTGCATTTGATTAACCACAATACAATATGTTTATGTATTATCTTTCACAATATTTACGAAAGTGTGTATGTATGAATATTGTGCTCGTTTTCACTTAGTCATATTCTTGTGATTATAGTTTTTATTCTCATATATATAGGCTTACTTTTATGTTCGTTGTTTAACCCTATTTTGGCCTTGTTTTTTATCATTAATATGTAATCTGTGGTATATTCTGTGTGCGTGTTAGAAATAAAATAAAATATATTTCTTTACTTTAATAATATATTTGAACGCATTATTTCATTTAGCTATGTTATGTTTCTCTTATTACGTTGGTAAAAAATGTGCTATAAAAGTGACACTTATAAGTTAAACATCGATTGTGTTAATATTAAACGTATAAGACGTTTCGTTCTAATAAAAAGGTTTTATATCTTTCTATATATAACTGTTTATGGTTATTCAAAAAGTGACACCAAAACGGCCATGACGGATAGAGTAGGCCTCTCCAAAACGGCCGCCATCCATTCATGTGAACCTCAAATTTGTAAGAATATTTCGGTATGAAAGTCACGCCAGGGTGAAAAACAGGACGTTGTCATTGCCCCTGATAAATTGACCCGGGGAATGATTTACTGTTCATGTTGAATTTTATTTGATTAGAGAAACTTCTGGTTAACTTTTTACGTGAAGGCGTACATTTTTCAAAATTTAAACAAGTGTTTTAGATGTCATTCTTAACTGTTTTAAAAAGCTAATTCTATTTTTTAAGAATAGTACCTCAGTTTGTGGGTTGGCCTATCTTTCTGGCCTTAAGATTTTTGCCTAGATTTTTTAATGTAGGTTCGCATAATCACAGAAAATACTTGTATTATTATTGTCAAGGATTATTATTGCACAAACTTAAATTCTACGTTTTTGTGATTTATTTTAAGAACCGAAATGTATTTGGTATTATCTGTCTAAAACACGAATGCGATAAATGACTTTATATGTTATCAAATATAAAGTGATTTATGCAATTATATTAAAACACTTAATTTAGAGGAATTTATTGTTATTGGTTAATTTAGTTTGTTTTTATCTGTGAATTTTAGTTTATACAAACTAACGAATTTTAGTTTGTATTAACTAAAATTCAGATAGAGTGATAAATAAAGGGTATCACTTCTTTTTTAAACAATTTATCATATGAGAAACATATGTTAGGATGCATCTGTATTCTTACCAAATACGTTTCCCTTATGTATTGTGTCTGTTTAGTTTCCTCCAAATAAATAAAAAAGTGAAATAAAAAATATCATTTAAATTATTAGCTTTGAATTTTGTAGCCTCTGTTGTTTTATATGAATAAAGTTATACCTTCAAATAAAAGCAATGTGTAGTTTTAACACTTGGACAGTAGTCACAGAAATTCGTATTGAAATTGAAATGCAAAATCAATACTCGTTGCTACAGACAGATGTCACTCTCGCTTGAATGCATCTTAGTATAAGAGATGAAATAAAAAAAAAATCAGTCCTGTGTTAAGCCTAGTTAGTACTATGTAGCTAGTTAGCTAGTATTAAACATCGCTAAATAACATAAAAAATAGTACTAATTTATTCGAGTCGTTATAATTTCGGGCGAGTACCACCTCGCACCACAAGTCCCAACAAATTAATGAAAGACAAACTTGCATAACTACTAACACTTGTGAACTGAACAAAGTGCGAACGATTTTTGGGCAGTAGTGATTATTTTAGTAGCTTAAATACTTCTTGACTTAAATACTAGCATAGTGCGAACTAGGCTCTATATTGTGTTGGCAACTACTAATACGTACAACAAATACAGTAAACTAGTAATCAAAGGAAAGATTCTGACATCTCGAAACTATCACTGGTAGCAAATCTCTCACACAGTAAATCCTATTCAGGAATATTGCAGCCAGGTATCTGCAATATCGCGGCTGGTTGTCTTAATACACATTAATTATTACATCTACCAACTTGATATGGCAGTCTCGCTGACAATTATTGTCTAGATTGAAAATTACATTAAAATGTACTGAAATTAATTCAGTCAATTTATTATGACGGTTGGTGAAAAGGCCACCATGCAGCACTGCTGAACAGAGGGTCCCGATCTCCGGTACATTCAACATTTACTTATGTGATGATAAGTGTGATTAGTCTGGGTATATTTATTTATAGTATAAAATATTTTTCCTGTTTCACTTAATTTAATGAATGTTGTGTTTTTGTATACTTCGGACCCTTTGCACCAGTCAAATTGTTTTTTAAGTATTATTTTATTTTGTGGGTTGCCTTTAAGAGATCGCTTATAAGTGGTTAGGCGGACGAGGACAATTTAAAGCCACGCCTTGAGGATATATAACAATGTACGATTATTATTTTCACAAATACGAACAGAATTATTATCAACACTTTATAATTAATTGGGACACAGTAACACTCCACCGAACACGTCTTGCTTGGGCGCGATGCGAACGGATCTAAATCCTCGGATGATCGTGGTTCTTCTCCGTTCCAACTCTGCACGCCAAGAGAGCCCGGAGTAGCGTCAGCGCATTCTTGATGTTTCTTGACACTCTCACAACATTGAAGCTTATAGTAAATGTAGCTTATTAGTTGCGTTACAACCCATAACACAAGTTACAAATTGCTTTAGCGTTTGTGAAAAGTGTACCTTATTATTATCAACTTAAAACTCACTAGCATTCATTACAATATTACTTCAAATTGCTTGTTTGGATTTTTTTTAGATAATCTGTTTAATAGCACCAGCAGCTCCTACACTATTAGGAACATTGGCTTGGTATTTTAAAGCTGTATAAAATTCGCACACAATAAAGTCAATCGTTAAGCCTCAGAGAATAGGTGAATAAATTTTTACCAGTCCATTTTTGTATTGGCAATACATATTATATTGTTTTAAATATTCAGCTATAAGTCTCAAAGTCTACTATGGTTCATGTCTCTTGTGTATATTTAAAATATATATTTATATTTTTTTTCTCTAGGAGAACATAAAGCATAAATCGTGTAACCAATCCAATCAAAGATTTATGTTTACTATTCTAGAGTATATCTGTTAAACTATATTATTAAGAATATCTGTGTTACTGGTATACCTTTCAGTATTTAAAAAAAAGAAGTTATTTTACTTTTGACAATTCCAATCTTGAAAAATATGGCAAAGTTGTAAAGTAAAGCTTAATGAAATTAATCAGACAAATAAATAATGTACTTATAAATTTGTTTTAAAATGAAAAACTGAAAAAGGCTGTCAAAAGTTAAGCTATAAATGAGAAACTATTAGATAGAGTGGGCAGAGCTGCAGCCCGGCGAGGCGGAAGTGACGTCACGGATGCACTCCCGACCGGAACTCGTCTAAAAGCCTTCGCCTGCATTTATCTAGCAGTTTGCAAAATCGATACCACTCTCATAAACATATCAGTTAATGTATACAAAACTATTTTATCATCAAAAACAACAAACAATCTACAATGTAAGACAGATATAAAGTAACAATAAACATAAAGTAAGCACGTGTAACATAAAGTTTTCTAGTTTAATTAATTTAGACACTTTAAGTTCGAAAAATATTCAAAAACATGAAACTTAAAAGAAATAACTTAAAAACTAATATACATTTTAAAAGGCCTTATGGCAAAGTGTCTATAATGCTGGCAACATTTCATCATAGTCCCGTATACGCCGAGCGAGAAAAGCACCAGCTCTTGGGTCACCAATACTGACTCACAGGTAATTCTTTAATAAATGCCTGCACTTGCCAAAGTCCAAGTTGTAGTTTAATTACATAAGTTATTTATTGTCGGACACTGCTATTAGTTATGGCCTATTAAATGTTATTTTGAACCCAGTGTGTCAAATAAATCAAAGGAAATCGAACTTCGAACATTTCATATTTATACTAAAACACTTATCGTCAAAAATAAGCTATTTAATAAAATATTAGGTTTACCAGTGTGATTCATAAGAGCAGGTCCTTCGACTGTATTTTAAGTTAACGAAAATGTTAATGATTCTGTAAATTATTTGTATATAATAACAATTTTGTGAACAATTCAAATATCAGCGAATTCTTGTGGGTTTTCCTTGATTGATCGTTAAAGAGAACCATCTCCAATACCGACTTATCGACTTTCGATGAACCAAAGATTAAAACAAAGATCTGGTGCAAATTATAAGTGAAATAGTGGGAAATTATATTGTGCAAAATCTATTATACCGATAACTACCTTATCATGTTAATATGCACTTGGAAAAGCCACAAGAAAACATCGGGAAATGACCGCACGACCTTACCTTTGACTACACGTTTATATCCAAGACAAGGCTGCTAAAAAGTGTAGTAGTTCTTATGTTATTATACATTTGACACCTTGAAAGTATGGATCGAATTATAGTACTCGCAGTCAATATAATTGATTAATTAATGCAATTAATTTATTCGAGTCTGTCAAAATGTTCAATCGAACTCTGAACATGACAGACATTTTATCAATGGTGACGTAATGTATAGACAAAGTCAACCATACTAATTGTATTAAATATGGTAGGTAGGCATAATATTTTAGATATCATCAAATTAAATAAGGAACAAAATTAAACAAACCCAAAAATTACTGTAGTTTTCTTATCTTTTATAATGTACATATTAAAATAAAAGGATAACATTTTATATAATATTTAGAGGACAAAGATCCCTTTAATGTGTCGGCAATTGGCTCAGCATCGGGATAGTTCAATTCTTGAGTAGCCTTACAATGCTTTGTTATTTTAATTGTCAGTAGTACAATTTTGTATTAATTGTTTATTTTAAAAGAGCAGCTATCGAGTTTCTTGCCGATTCTTCTCGGTAGATGACTGCCTTCCGAACCGGTGGTAGTGTAAAAATTGACGATTCAAAAGTGTCTTTATAAAGACCTACTTGAATAAAGATATTTTGAGTTTGAGTTTATAATTCTACATATTTGCTTATATTAAAACAAAAGCATTATTATTCCGTATCTGTTTTGTATTATTCTTTGGCACATCGCCCGGGGCTGAGCAATTACAAGCCATCGGAACAGTAAGCCATACTTACGGATGTTTTTCGTTTATCTACTCCTTTTGTTCTACAAAACCGAAGCATCTCAATTACTAATTGGTACCGCATTTAGTTCACCGGCTTGAGAGCGGTTAGAGAATTATTTTAATTGTTTCGATAGCTTTTAGGATAAAAGATACTTTGTTAATTGTTCGTAGCAAAAAGCTTTTATTTAATATATAAACATACTGTACAATATAATGTACAGAGTGGTTCAGTATAGTTCATTAAAATAATTAACACAACTGCATACTTTTTCTACCTCTACTTCTAAGCATATAATGTTGCCAGCATTAGTCCCCACTGTTACCAAATTTTAAATAAAAAATAAGTATTTTAATTATATATTTTTAACAATGCAAGGTTAATCTTTATTAGTATTAAAATTATTAATAAATAAAATTTATAAAATATATGAGACAGATTTCTTTTCGATGGCTTGAATTTATTTATGCAATACAATGTTCCTGTAACAAAAACCGAGAAATTGAAGGTTCCAAAAAGAGTTTAAATGAAGTCAAAGTATCGAATAAATCATTTTCACTAAATGAAGAGTTGCTACGGTTGAAAAAGTCTCGTCTTACTAATGTACATCAAATCAGATAGGATCGCCTTTCAAGAAATGCGAGTCTGTACAGGGGTCCATTTAAAGGTTCTCTTGGTGACTTATTTGTATGGTGTTTCAAATCAAATCTTATTTATTGCTTAAATGTTCGTATACATAAACAGTTATTATTACAATTGAATTTGTTTGAATTTCGTTATTATCTTAGTACGAAAAAACATACCTTTTGTTTAACTAATGTTTTTGAAGAACATCACTATAAGTCTAACTGAATTGTAGTGAATAAAATATTGCTAAGTGAGGCGAACTGAATCAATAGTGCTAGTGTGCTACACGATCATTATTATTTTATTTCTCTAACACATACAGCACAGTAACCTATTTCATATTATTGTAGAAAGTCCAAAATAGGCTTTAAAAATTTATCCCAAGTAAATAATGGGTATTTAATGTAAGCGTGTACTAGTGTGTGTTATTATGTAATAAAGTATTTTTAAAACCTATCATAATAAATATTTCTATACTAAAAGCATTTATTTAAACTATCAGACATAGAGCTTAGAAAATAATCCCTTATCGATCGGCGAGTATTGAATGCACTAACTTAAATGTGGCTACAGAGAATTAACCAAAGCGATCCTTTTAACAGTTATCTGTTAAATTAGAAGTTTGTGTATTATCAATATATCGTGGAGTACGATTAATATAAACATGTATCTATCTGTCTATAAATTTATCAAGCTAAACTAATCATTTTTGTGTATATGTGAAACCTTTATATAAAGTAATATAGCTAAATATATATTTTTTTTTAAATATCTGAGAGTATTAATTCGGAATCTATTACATCATTTAAGAGTTTGTATAGAAAAGTATGATCGAATCTTAAAGATAAAGTATAACGTAATAAAAAAGTGATATATATCACATGAATGAAAAGTTTTAAAATTACGATAATTTAATATTTCTACCTTATGTTTCTGGACTTTTTCTAGTCTATGTTTGTAATTTGTACTCTAAATAAAAAAAACTAAAATTGATTTAATAAAACTAAAATAGAGAATTGTAAAGGCACTTCTGTCTTCGAAAGACTGACTGACTCTATAATATAATAAATAAACCTAAATCTAAGCGAATTTAAAAAAAGGTCTTTGTGGCAATGTATAATACTGTACGATCTCTTTACTATAGTACTATCAAGACGCTTATCCGAGATAAAGCCAAGCTCCTGCATCCACAAGATGTCATCCAGGTCTGAATTGAAGTCAACCAATTATGGTCAGTCAATATTATTTCAATAAAAACACTACCTTCTATATGTTAACAAAATTTAATTAAGACTAATAGCCAAATAAATTACTCCCAGTAATGCCATGCGAAAATTTCCAATACATTCACAAATACAGCCGATAGCTTCACGTAGTGTTAATGTTCGTGTAATCGTTACAACCGAAATTACTAGTCTGAATTAAATTTTAAACGTTCCAATATAAATGCATTTCAATTTGAATATGTAATCTATGGTCAGTTAGATTTACATAAAAATCAAATCTAATAACATTTAACTCGTGTCCTCGAAGTTTTCCCGACGTAACATTCTTACGTCTGGTAAGCAGAAAAAGCATTAGGCATTAATTTATTATTTTTTTTATTTATAACAACTACATTGCTGAACTAATTATGTCTAATGCTGTACTTATGTGTCTTAAAATTATTACTAACTATTTTTTTATTGATTAAATCTGTCCCCAAACATATTATGTGCTAAATATATTAACAAAACAAGAAACTTATAAAATAATAAAACTAGGTATACACACAAAACAATTATATGGGAACTTAAAACAATACAAATGCGAACACAATTAGTATTATTAACTAATTGTTAACTTGTTAAAATATATATTGTGTATGCTTTTCTCTGATTGTATGTATGTTGTTAGACGTTGGGGGAGCAGCTGTAATTTTAATTATTTTATTATATTTGTTACGGACGGCGAGCATGGTATTTTATAATAGGCAAAGGCGAAGCTAGCAACCTGGTTGTTCGAGAACCTAATGGTCAGCGGGCTCGATGGTGCCGCGACCATTGTGTAGTATTAGAACGATAGTTTTAAGTTTTTGAATTATATAAGGCAGATATATTTACGCAGCCGTTCCGGACGGACGTTAGTGAATAAGCTTGTCTTAGTGAATAAGCTGGTGTAATCTGTATGGCACCCACTAACGTTTGTTAAATAAGAAAGGAACGTGTTAATTAATACCGCTTCGAGTTTTATTCAACCATACGTTACAATATCCATATGTAAGCTGAATCTTGTGATCATAAGTGTAAAAAATAAATAATACGTGGTCTCATATATAGAAATATGATTATACAAAAGAGACGTTGCGATTTATAGAGGGTAATTTTTACCAGATCCCAACTTGTTAGGCGTCTGAAATATACGATGTAGAGGAAATTGGACAAGCACCCGCAAGTGGTTTTAAATTGCATCAATTTAATCACTGTTCTACAGCGTCCGTTAATCACTGTTTTAAAAACTTAACACAACGATGGGATCAATCTAAAAATTTGGTATAGGCGCTAAGATAGGCTTTTTTATCGTGTATAAATTTTTAGGTTAAATCGTTGTGTTAGTAAGTCATGTCTAGCGTTTTTCTAGAAATATGTGTGAATAGCTAGTATTTTGTCTAATATAAGAACTTAAAGCTAGGTATAAATATATTCTGAGACTATTAAAACAGCAATAAAACTTGTCTATACGATGATGGAAATATGTGTATAGGAAAAATGCCAAGTAATTATATAACTATTGTTAAATAAGTATGTATATACTTTTAATTTAAATATTAGATATATTTTATTGGTAATATAAGCTTATAATTATGCTTTCAAATACGTAACAGATAGGAGGTTCCATTTCCGGTCGGCCACACGGCGGATATTATGGAAATGCATCGCGATATCACATACAACTGTTATTTCCTGCCTTTGTTTATTTTCCATTGTTTGTGGAAATGTTTGAAGAAATTGTCGTCATTTAATTAATAAGCTAGACAAGTTTTAAAATACGCCATAATCATTATCAAATTTTAAATTCAAAAAGAAGCTATTGGTCTGGTATGAAAGAGACATTTACGATAATAACCTCTTTGTGGAACCAACTGCCAGCGCAGTTATTCCCGCGCCGCTACGACTTGGGGACCTTCACAAGAAGAGCGTTCCTCTTCCTTAAAGACCGGAAGCTTAAGCCTTCTGGCGTTGTAGGTGTCTATGGCGGCGGTTGGCACATCACTCGAAGTGACCCGTCTGCTCGTTGGCCTCCTGTTACATAAGAAAAAATCTAAATGGGTTTGAGAAATAAAATAAACTATACTAAATGTATTTCAAGCGATTTTCCGAAAATTGTACTCGACTCTCCACTACACTACGTTAGATGGTTCTATAATATTCTTCTTTCTATTCTTATACATCTATGGTATTCTTCCATACAAATAGTACTCTTATTTTTAGTGTAATAAATATCTTATATATATAAATCTCCTGTCACGATGTTTGTCCCCGATGGATTTCTAAACTACATAACCGATTTTAAATTAAATTGGCACACCGTGAGCCGTCTGGTCCAACTTGAGATATAGGATGGCTTAGATTTTTAATTATAGTCGCAATTTTATTTTTTTGCAAATTATTTGTCTATATTGACAGTCACAGTTATCTGTTAACTCCAAAAGATTCTAGCAGATGTTGATACTTTTCGACTGGATTGAGTAAGTAATCAATAGATGGCACTGCTATGGTAAACCGACAAACGTGTCATATAATCTACAATTCAATAACATGAATACCACGTGTTATTGAGGTATATAAATAATTTGTATGGCAAAGCATCGTTTGCCGGTTCAGCTAGTTGTTTATAAATTTGTTATTACACAATTTTATATAAATATTCTAATTCTAATTATTTAAAGAAAACACGTTTGATTTCCTTTATTTAAAACACGATAAAAAGCTACACGACCTTTAATGTTATATGAAATGTTTATTTGTTAATTGGGCAGTGATACAAAAATACATGTCAAAACATGTATATTCAAATGAAAAGTATTTTTAGTAAAATGCGACAGTCACTTTTCATTTCCGTAGCGGGCGCGGCCGCATTATCGACAGATAAATATTTTGCGGCCACTCCATAAATAACCCGTAATGGATTCCATTCCATTTCTGGCTTAGGGTGAGATTTTATTGATGTATAGATATGGATGAGCAATGAATAGAAACTTACGATAAACATTTTAAGGCCGCGTTTTGTCCGTTTCTTAATTTTCGATTGCATTCTTTTATTCTCCTCTTATCTGTAAAACATTTTTTTATAGAACGGCAAACGAGCAGGACACGTGGTTGGGAGCTCGTGAGTGCATAGCCGGCCTTTTTAGTGTTACGCTTTTTAAAAAAAAATAAAGGTGTGATTTTTTTTTTTTTTTTTTATTATTTATTCAAATCCAAATACAATTTTTTTCACTTAATCTATACGGCATTAAAAACCGCGCAGCGGTTTGTCCATGCCGTAATAATTTACGCTTGTACGAATAATTTATTATATTCACTTTTTTAATATAAAATAATGATTGAAATTGTATTTTTATTAATTTGTCTTTGTCATGTTATATTTGGCAACTAACTAAATTTATTACATCTAGTTGCCGAACTTAGTGCAGTGATTTTCGTGAGTTATTAAAATAATTCTTCTCTTGTACAGCTTAGGTTAAGATTTAACTATGTTACAAATAATTAAACTCTTAAATCTGCATCTTGTAACAAAACGAGTTTCATATATTCAAAACTTTTTGCGTTAAATATACACGAAAATAAAAGATTTATGGAATTTGTCTAATGTTGACCAAAACTATCCGCATCCATATTCTTATATTCAATGTAAGAAAACTCATGAAAATGATTTTCGCGGCACTCCCGCGGTCACCATTGTTATTTAAATGATCTATTCAACTTAAAGAATAATGATCTTATTATTATTATTGTAATATCGATGTCTGCCGTGTTAACTTAATGGTTCCTAGTAGTGGGTCCTAGGATCAAATCCCAGATTTAAATAATCTAATCCGATTATCGGGACATTTAGATTGATCTTTTCTAATTGTATAGTAATTTTTGTCTAAATTTGTATATTGTAAACTTCTGAACAGTGCTATAAACCTGAAAACATCTGATATGTACTCTGCTGTATGTTTTCTGCTTATGGATAGTTTTAGAAGAAACCGTTTAAGCGTACCAATCACAAAAGGCCGGCAACGCACTCACTAGCTTCCAGCTATATGAGTGTCTATGGGCGGCGACTTCGCCTTTATGGTGGGCCTCCTGCTTGTTTGCCCCCTCTTCTATAAAAAATAGTAATAATATATAAATAATTTTATTAAAACATTGACTAGATTAGACGCTATTAATTCGCATTTCATTGCAATATATTTAAGGATACCTATCTGAATTTTTTTTGATTTGAAATCAATAGAAATTTTATATTTACGCACTAAGACACAATTTGCTAAAATCACAAAGAAATCTGAAAGAAAATAACTGAAAAACAGGTTGTAATTGAAATTCATAAGATAAGCAGATCTTATTAAGGAATACAAAGATGTCCGATATTAGAAATTATTTCCACGAAATGAATAATCTTTGTTGATGTTGGCTGTAATGCGAAAACTGTGTATTGAGATATGATGGATCGCGGCCCGATCGGTTTTCTTAGAATTTAAATAAATGAAATATTGAGGATGATGTATGACTTGGTTACATACAACAGATATTATAACAGTGATTTTTTATAATACTAGCTGATCCCTGAACGTTGTTTTGCCATATAAAATATGATTTTCTAAGTAATTTCAAAAATGTAGACCTAAATTAACCGACGGGGATAACTAATTAATTAACGATATATCAGTTATTGATCGAGGATGAAAAATGATTAAATTTATGCAAATGATATATAAATGCATATACAGTGTAAAATCTATATAACGACACTGAAGAGACTGTTAATTTGATAGCGTTATAGGGAGAGAACGTTATATTAAGATGACAAATTCATTTGATGGAATACAAGCTAAGCGAACAAAAGATTGCAAAAAATGATTTCGACGCTTTGGAAAGTTTGTTTATTAATAAATAAATAACGTAGACCAAGAGCCAAATAGTTATTAAATAATTACAATTTTTAACATAGGAATAAATAAATCGTAGGAAACGAGAAGTTAAAAATTGCCTTTTGATAATCGCAACTTGGAAAAGCGGGAAAACGAGTTACAAAGCAACTTTAATCTGGAAGGCCGACGAAATAAATTCAACACCGATGATTAACCGCGCCTCGGCACCTCGCTTTTCATTTTTATTCATTCCGTATTCACGCCGAATGTATTCATAGAGTTTTCCCTTCGAAACTCCGTTGGAAAATTCAACAAATTTATGGTTACAGCTTACTGATGGCGGTGAACATTTTTAGTCCCTGTTGGATTTTTTCTATAAATTATTTAAAATAGTTTCTTTGAGTGAAGTATTTTTTATATGTACCGCGTATTAATAGTCTTTATTGGCATTTAGTAATTCAGTTAATTAATTTTCCTCCTTCCCACGGCTGAAGAAAATTTTCGGTGCTTCTTAAAGAATTAAGTGGCGCCTCGTAGTCAGTACCGGTGACAGAGCTGGTACTTCTCTCGTTCAATATAATTGTATCGCGAGGAAATGCCGCCAGAATTATGGATACTCTGCCGTAAGGCCGAAACTTTAAAACAAATATACATATATAAAACAAATAAATTAAAGTTAATACTTACGGTCCAAGCCAAGCTTTTAACAAGTCTTTGAACAACATTTTTATCAAGTCCAGCGTTCGCTGTATTTGAAACAATAAATTCTGGTTTTTGAAATAAAGCATTTTGTATGTGGAATTTTGGAAAAACGTTATGTTAAAAACCGCTACAACTAGGAACCTAACTTAAATTTTTACGCCCTTTTACCGCCACTCGGTACACGACTAATCTGTTGATATTGATACCACCCTTGAACCTCCGAGCGATTAATAAGGGATTTAACTGAACTTTTACTGATATTTTATTCAAACATATATTAAAATTCATATATTTCACGTACAAAGTATAAAATCATATATTTGCAAACAGTTTATTATATATTGGTCATATAAACTTAAACATAACAAATGTGATTTTTATAATAAATTGACAAAGAATCTAATTAGAAAAAATCTAATTTTCGAGTGCTGTATTTATTAAAATCATCGTTAAATATCTATTAATATGTTAAGCAAACGATTCGATCAAAGAGCAAACTTTGGTAATACCATTTTCTAAATGCTTCTAATCTATACTATATAAAATGCTAAGACTAATTGTAATATTTTGTCTTTTTCTCACGAATTGTGTTCTCGCTGTAATGAAAAGAGACTTATATATTAAAAAAATGTACGTATGTAACTGTTGTACAACCTTGTAGTTCATTTTGCAAGGTTTTAAAAAAAATTACAATTGAGACCTAGGTCTCAAAATTCTTCCATAATTCTATCAAAACTTGGTACACATAGGAGTAATACAGCCAGTTTGAATGTTCGGACTAGTTTGAAATTGCTGAATTATTGAATTTCACCGGAGCTGTGTAGACTCCCAAGATAATTGTAAAATTGTTTAAACAGTTTAAAGTTAATTATGTTATATGTTAAAGTTTTTATACCTTTTCCATATAGAATCGTATCATGGATCTCTCGTGTACGTCAATAATTAAATGTTGTCTAGAACTAACGAGGCTTTTAAAATAAACCGGTCTGACAAGATTCCCACAATACGTGATTTTACGCGTTACTACTAACGGAGGATTTCTTGAAAGTTCTTCTCGTCTGCACTACGCCTCTTGCTTTGGGAATTGGCTGTAAATGTAGAGACGAAATTTTTTAATACTTATTTTGCTAACAATTCATAATTGTACCTGTGTATTCATATGAATAAAGATATTTTTGATTTTGATTTTACAATGTTATGCTATTTTTAGTTACGATAGATGAATACATTTCGATACTCGTATATATTTTTTCAAGCAGCTTTGTTTCATATCTTCTGTGCTTTTAAGATTCATTATAAAAAAAATCTTTTATATTGGATGGAACAAAGTAAATATAACTCTTATGATGTGTTTAATTTTAATAATTGTATTCTATTAGGCTATTTCTTTTTCTATTAAGGCCAGTCTTAGTGAAACCAGTGTAAGAAACATTTGACTTATTTGGGTCGGAGACGCTTCTGCGGACAGTGAGATGAGATCCCTGATGCTGCACTACATAATTGTGTTCTTGATTATCATTGTAATCCTTGTTTTTGGTCGACAAAGTATGACGAACACAAAGCCCGTTGGGAATTATAATTGTTCAGCGACTTATGCAATTATGATAAGATAAAACACGCCACTTTAATCTTCTCGAATAAGAATCACAGAATCGTTAATCAGTGCCATCTTGGATCCAAATCATTTATAAATCCACGTCGTAGAATTTTTCTTGTCTTAAGTAAATAAAAATCCAATCAGAAGCAAATTCAATTTCATCCCGTCGTCGGGACTCGGGATTCACTGGAGATCAGTTTTTTTTTCCTTTTTTTCACATGACACTACGTATTATGTGGGTTTTAATCGGACACTTTTTAAATCGAGTATGTTAGATCGCGTTTCGCGTACATTTTCAAGATCGCGAATTAAATTTGTGTTTATTAAACTTAAACGAATAAAAGAGAGTTAGTGACATGCTACGAAAATAATGTAGCTGGTGACATTAATACTTACAATGAATACCTTAAGTTTCAAAATTATTCGCTTATAGGGGCACTTAAGGCCTTAATAGAGCTCTGTAGGCCTCTATTGGGCTCTTTCGGCCACTATAGACCTCTATATGTTTCGTTGGGCCACTATAGGCCTCTAAATAGCTCGTTCTACCACTAAAGGCCTGTATAGGGTTCTATAGGCCTCTATTGGGCTCTTTGGGCCACATAGAGGTCTATGTGGCTCGTTGGGCCACTGTAGGCCTCTATGTGGATCGTTGGGCCACTGTAGGCCTTCATGTGTCTCGTTGGGTCACACTAGGCCTCTATATGGCTCTTAGGGCCACTGTAGGCCTGTATAGGGTTCTATAGGTCTCTATGTGGCTCTTTGGGCCACTGCAAGCCTCTATTAGAACTTTGTATGTATTGAATAATGTAGTTTTAAAGTGTTTTAGTAAACATTCTTAATTCAATCTAACATTCAATCAAAAAGTGAATAATTAACATTTCGTTACGCGTAACCAAAATGTACAAAAAATTTAAAAAGCCTTTTAACAAATTGTATACTTTTTTTCTTTTTGGGGGCGAATTGCAATTTTACGCGGCCTGAGCGCGAATATTAAAAATTAAACTTAATAAGCAAAACCTTTGTGCTTACGCGAAATTCATTTAATCATTCAAAATCTTATTTATACTCGACAACAAAGTTGTCTAAAACGAAAAACTAATATACAATAAACATTCACAGACATTTTATTTAAAGCTTTGTGTGGTTACAATTATTGATAAATGCTAGCCGAGTGATGAAACAATCGTCTAGTGTTAGCTTTTAAAAGCGAGTGTATGAAACCTTTTGGATACTGTTCTTCTTATTCTACATGTATTTTTCCTTGCAAATAAGGTTATTTTTTTTTTAATTGGTCCTTAAGAAGGCTCACATGTGTCGCATTGAAGTTATAATACAATTTAATACAGGGAATAAATTTGTAAAATAAAACCGGAGTAACAAAAAAGTTTTATGCAAATAAAGTTAGATATAAATTACTCAATTAATGTAAACTACCTGTCTTCTGCAAAGGTTCTTATTTAAGAATATCATAGTATTAAGCAAGATCATAGATAAGATATCGTTAGAAAATTGTTCGCGCAGTATCTTAACACATAATTTTATTTCGAATGATTAACCATGGTGAGCCTATAGAAGGGTAGACTGTGGTTTAAAAATACCATGAAAATTGTCAACTGTAGGTTCCAACATTTCCTTCGGTACTTCAAACAAATGGATACTAACGATTAAAATAAAGAGAAATCGTAAAGTTGAAGGCGTTGCCGGGTGAAGTGGTTATATATTTTCATTTTCGAGAGCCCTCTCTAGCGCCGCATGCCGCTGACTTGTGGAATTATTGCTCTTCAAACGAGTGGCCTCTACAGGGACGTAGCTACAAGCTACGAATGGAAGCTACGTCGTAGCCTATTTCATTTACGTAGCCATTCAAATCAATAAAGTAAGATTTTTAAATTAGTTTAAATAAAATAATGAATATATTGACAATATATGACATACAACTATATTAAAACCTATTACTTTCAAACTTGAGATTTGATTTGGAAAGCATTAGAAAAATTTCCCAATTCAATTCAACCGATGCCTTGAAAACTAATTTTAATTGATAATAGATGTATTTTTTTTAAGTTAGTAAGGTACGTTAATTTAAGGGTTTCATCCTGAGTAAAAAAAGTAATAAATACAATATATTTTATAGCCCTGCGTCCTGAGTCCGGCCCTGTTCACAGACCGATGTGTCAGTGTTCGTTTTATTGCAGGCGACGGAATTTTCTGCTAAGTCCATCGCGAGTGGGTTTTATCAGTGTATCATGGTTGGCGGCTTATATTTTATAGCTGAATAAAACGGTATTGACTTTCCCTGCGATGTTAGCATATTAATTCTTAACAATATGCTATAGAACAAGCGAAAACGTTAAAAATAGTTTAAAAGTTCTACTAATTAGAACTACTACTACTACTATTGGACAGTTTAAAAAAATATATATACGACAATTAAATTTAAAACTTTATATATTGATTTGATTGAATTTGTACGAAATGATTTATAAATTATTCTGTAAGTATTTGATCTAACTAAAATAATTGGTTACAATTATAATTTATGAAATAGGCTCTAACTAAACAAAAATTAACATTTGTTAATTAACAAAATTACTTACGACAAAGCTTTTATAAATATTAAATCTGTGAAACCAAAAGCTGTGAAGGCTTGCTACATCTTGTTTACTCACTTAAAAATCCATTACACAGAAAAAGCAACACTAATAAATATGAAGAAGACGTCTTCATAAATATTCCATTTAACCACCGAAATTAATACCTTAAAGCTTTCAAAATAAGATTCAATATTCAACAGATGTTGTAAAAGACATTTTAGCGCGTTTTAAAATAGCCAAGGAGACGTCAGAATCAATTCTTGGCGCTATTTCTCAATAAAGTTAGAACACATGCATCAAGGCTTTTAAACTTTGACGTGTATTGAGGCCAAAATGTATGGAGACTTTAAAGAGCGTAAACACTTTGAATAATATGTAGACTACGGTAAAGTTAGTGACAAATCGATTATGTTTTTAAACAAATCTCAAGTTTCGTCAGGAAGTGAACTCTGGTTTGTCTGAACAGAATAGGAAATACATTAAATTTTGTCACTGTCAGTAATGATTTAATTTGTTTAAAAATTAATTTAAGAGGAAAAATACTATAATTTATAAGACTTACCTGATGTTTATACCTTAAGTGCAAAAGAAGGTTTAAAAGAATTACAAAACTTAAACTTTAATTAGTAATGCAACCATAAAGAGAACTATTAAGAAAACTTGTATAGTGGAAGAATCCCGTACACTATTTATAATCATAAATATAAAAAAACTTATAAAATAAAACTAATATATTACTTAACAAAATATGAGACTTTCAAGATATTTTTGTTAAAATCCTTATAAGAAGGTCCTTTCAGACCACATAGTTATAGATAGGCCATATAGATCTCCATATATAGATGTAGTTTGTACGTGGTAATTAGTTACAATAAAAACAGTCAGCCAGTAATGGTTGACAAATTACCATTACTGGCATCTTGGGGTCAATTTCAAAGCGTATGGCTCTGTATGGGCGTGCCGTACCGCCCTTTGACTAAGACAAACATTTGATACTTGACAGAGATTGATTCTAATGCCCTGTTAGCAGGAACATCATCAATATTAGCTGTATACGTTAAGGAAAACATTTTAAATTAAAATAGGTTACCAGAAAAAAAAAACAATTTAAAGTGATATATGAGTTTCGTTTGTCGTAATAAAACCTATTTTGTCAAGCGAGTCATCACTAACTATAAATGCATGGACTAAGGCAATTTGCACTAAAAGATACCAATTCACAAACGTATCATTTTTCTTAACGTAACAGAAGCAGAAGTCTAAAGAAGCTGTTATTAATTTATTTATATGTTTTCCACATGGCATCGTATAATTTTCATTAATTTAGAGCTTCGGTCGAACTTTGGAAACTTTGTAGGGTTCCAAAATAAAGTGGTATGAGAAGATACCCACAGCAAACTCAGCTGGTTAACTATCATTTCTAAGCGTGTTTTTATAATCTCAGCAGCTTTTGAAATGTATTAAGAGCCTAATGAAACTTCGAATTAAATAGAATGTTTTAATAATAAATGTACGTAATCATTAGATACTATGTAAGCTTGATATTGTTTAAATTCACTCGCAAAATGGCGTAAAGGTGGGGCAGGTTCGTTTTATGATGTCAATAAAACTAGCCAAGAGCCGAGTTCATACAAGTTTTGTGATGTATGTCGGGATCGGGGGAATTTGTAAAAATAGTGATTTTCTTTCACAAAACAATGTTATATGAACAAACTTTGTCCATATATGTTAAGATGAACAAATGTATATTCATTTTAAGATATGTAGAATATACTAATTTTGTTGTCATTCATATTTCAAATCTATTAAGGGAAGATAGAGGCTATATAGTATGCTAGTGAAACAATGGTTTTGTATGTCCGGATGTATGTTTATTTATATATTGATGTTTCGTATAATCGTTTCCCAAAATCACACAGGCCCAGTAAACCACGTGACTTCCAAAACAATACTATTTTATTCTCAATTCAATTTAAACCGATTAGTAAGTAACTACTAACTACTGTTAGATAATAATATCAGTAGTTCTTACTAATCGAGTAGCCTCTAAGGCCGAAGCCAGCCTAGCCAAATCCGGCTCGAAGGACCACAAGATGTAGGGGTTGTTGTGGACTTTTACGGTTCTATCACGCCATTGTCCCGAAACAAATATCTAGGTACTGACTGGCATAGTACGTTATATAAAATTTTCGTCTAAATTAAGTGAAGCGTTGGTTAGAATTTTTGAAAATAACGAAATGATTTGACAGAAAAGTAACAATCAGAGTGCGCAAGGTGGAAACGAATCCTCATAAATCTGAACTCGATCCTACTCTTACGCCTTCAATCACGATACTAACATACATATAAATATCTAGACTAGCCTTATACCATAAACCCAAATTGTTTTTTATGTCGTATTTTAAATAATTTAACTATACTGCTTGTTCTCCATACTTTGACGGAGAATGGGATACAGTTCTATATAAGTCCGGAAAAAAGGTTCACAGCCAATAACCAGCCTACTGTTTACCATTTGCTACCTAATAAATAATAATAATCACCTTAGGATGCTTAGTATATATGGGTGTATGTGTGTATATATTTGTCTATCTATATATGTGGTTATAGTAATTATAAGATCAAAGGAGGCACGTATGGTTATTTAATATATGTTAACAATGGACCTTTACCACTTACTTTCCGGAACTTTATATCCGTGATAGTATTCTCGCAAAGAGGTCATGTTTCTCGTGGTCCGGCATAGAAGTATTTGAGACTGTCGTCTTAAGCGCATTACATTACTGAAATTCAGACAACTTCAAAGGTTTACAGAAATAAAATTATTCTTGTACGTTCTGTGCTCGTTTTTGATATTTATATTATAAATTTTATGTACTCGGTAGTAATTACCATATCAATTGAAATGTGAATGGGAGAACCACATTTCCTCATTGATTTAGTTTAAAATCGATAACTGAGTATTGTAACAAAATACGAATAGACAAACATATAAATTAATTAATTACAATGCTGTCGTCCTATATTCTAACACATTAATTTGGAACCTCACGTTATATTATATTCGGAACCATGCGCCCGCCACAGTAGTTCCGAAAAAATATAATTTAGGGTCCTTCAAAAAATTGCGTACTACCAACCCTAAAAGGCTGGCAACATACTCACGAGCTCCCAGCCACGTGAGTGTCTATTGGCACACCATAGTGTGCCTCCCGCTCGTTTGCCCCCTCTTCTATAAAATATATACCGGTAATAAATCGGTATTTTATTTGTCGCGAGGAATCCAATCACTAGAAATGTTTGCAATAAAATAAATCGTTTTAAAACACACTAGCCTCGTAACTACACTTACGTTGCGCCGTTTTAAATTCAAGGCTCTAGTTAATCCTAGGTACGTTAAAGAGATTGCAATTTAAAGTCGTTAGATGGCGTTGTACCACGCCGTAAATGTTTTATGACGCTGCAGGTGATTTTACCTTTAAATTGCTTAACGGGTTAAAAGGCTTTTTAAATAACAATAGCTTACTATGAAGTTCTTTGAACCCTTTTCAATATCTGTTAGTCCCTTCATAGTTTTTGATTTTCACTTTTGGGTCGTTTACTAGAACACGCTCTGGAGTAACACTATGACTAGAATATACTAAATTTGTTTTTATGGGGATTTTTTTTAAATTATTTATGTTGAGGTATTTTGTTATAAGTGTTTTTGTAGTGTCATTAAAGCGTTTAAAAAATCGTTTTCTTAAATTTAAATAAGGATTTTGCATATTAAAACACTTACAGATAAACTTTTAAGAGATTGTTAAATATGTAATATTTAAACATAGTGAATTTTCATATAAATGTGAACAAATATAAATTGGAAGCGATAACATGCATATTGGTTTGTTCATAAACTTGAAAGCACTTACCGTTTAGTTTAGCTTTAAGTCGTGTTAACCACGGATACTAGAAACTGAAATGGTATAATCCATTGCATACACTTAATATTTGAAGTACACAGTGCTACAGTAATTATTTAAACACCTAAAACAACGTCCCACCCAGAAACAATGATTAAAAATAGCTTTCCCTGAAAGAAATCACTTTAACCAAATCATAAGAGGATTGAACTTCAGAAAAGCATTTTAAATATTATGTAAAATTATTATATAATATATTACGCATGTGATATTACTTTAAAATGTTTTAGTTAATTGTGAAAAACTTAACCTTTACAAAGACAACAGACCAATGTATTCAGTGTGAAGTGGAATTGTGAATTCCAAAAAGTTAGGGTTGTCAAAAGGCATACAGGCGAGTACCGATAGTAGCAAACCCAGGTGTCAGTTTGCATTCCGCCCGCATTCCACATTCAATTTCCTTGCAATGGCGGACCGTAAAGCGAACGGAAAACTTTATTAGCTCTTGTTCCCTCAAATTGTGTGCGTTTGAAATGAGACAACCGGCAACCCTAGCTTTGCACGTATTCTATTTACATACGATTACGTATTAACTTGAAAATACATGTACAATTTGCAGTGTTTTTCTTTTTTTTTTAGTATATGGCATCAAAAATAAACAAACAGGTGGCTACATTAAGAAACTTTCCTCAAAAGCCCTTCCACTTCAATAGTAGTCTTAAGAAATCGTTAAAACATACGCAAAATAGTAATTCCAATACAATGCTTTAGCTAATATTAAATTTAGTGATGTGATTTTGAACAGTTCACTAATAGGCCGAACCCACATAAAATATACAAAGGTAATACGAAAATGTGAAAAGAAATATTGGCATCGTAAAATATCAAGGTAAAGTTTTATTTCACACATTACAGCGGCATGGTGTCCGGCCTTTATTGCTGGAGACCTCTTTTATTGGTGTTTTATTGATGAGGAATATGCCATACTGTCATTTACACATTTGACCCATTTTTCAGTATATATGAAAGGAGGGTTAATTTTATTTAAAAAAATTCACAACCATTTTATGAAATTAAAATTATGATTTATATAAATAAAACAAAACTTAATCAAAAATCAAAACGTTTGCGAACCTGTAGGAGATTTGATGACTAATTTCAATCAGACATTTGAAATCCCGTATTTCGTATTCAATTCGTCATTCAGTTAGGTTTATAGAATGTTTTACTTTGTCTGGGATAGTCAAGACATTATCAAACCTAACATAATACAATTATGAAAAATGTAGTGAAAGTATATAGACCAAAATTCATTAAATACCAATAATAATAAATAATTGAACATAGATTATCAGCTCTAATTTAAATTGCAATATACAAGTATAGTCGATACAGTTTTTACTGTAAATTTGTATGTTTAATTTGTTATAAATATTTTAATCAGTGTATATATGTATTGTTAATAGGTTAATCTTTATTATCACTCATTACTAAAATCATCACGAGCATGATGTTTTAAGACCAAACGTACTCATTCGCTTTAAAAAAATATCAAATAAATAGCAAAAAAATATAATTCCAACAGAAATAAATACTTATTTTAAATCTCACATAATTGTGAACATAAATAAAAACATATATATATATATATATATATATATGTTTTAACCTTTACTATATATTAATCAAATTCGTGAAGATCCTGGTAAATATGTAAATTCCATCACTTCACAAGTCTAGGAATATTTACTAAGCACTTCTTGCTGGACCTCGCTCGACAGTCGACATTTCAATTCGCTAAATTTGGTTCATACTTAAAATCGGCAAATAGTTGAAGTAACTTTGTAATTTATTTAAATAAACGACATTTAACGTTAAACTCTAAGATAAGTCTTAGAGTATAGACGATTTTCAAAATTAAATTGTTTGGAGTGTGTTGCAACTTTAAGCCTATTTCTTCAAATACTTATATATAATATATGAATACATACATTTGTCTCAAGTTCCCATATAATTGTTTTAAGTGTATACCTAGTTATATTTATTATTGTTTTTTAAATACATTCAGCACATAAGATGTTTGGGGACAGATGTAATAAAATAAAAAATACATATTAACCCAAACCATAGCCAATATTCATCACGTGACCTGACCGTACCGTCATTCGAACCCAAACTTTGTTCGGCATTCCGACATGGCCATTTCACCTTCTGTATCGTCACATAGATATTACATACAAAATAACTTGGTATATACATTATTTGATTCAGGAAGACAAAGATAAGCCGGAATGTAATCTCCTAATCCGTAACAATACCGCTCTCAAGAAACGCACTTATAAGATTAATAAAAAAAATTTTGAAGGTTGCTAGTGTGTGTAGCAATGCGTGTGTTACATACATCTTTTCCACTGAATCACATCGGCGATCCCTTGTGTAAGTCACTAATTTTCTAAACTACAGCTACGAGAGATCGAATATAAACGGCTGGTTAACTATTTAATCTAAGAGTGATCACATACATATGTGCGTATTCTATTATGTGCGTACTGCTACGACTAGGGAGCCTTCAAGAAAAGAGCGTTCTTCTTAAAGACCGGCAACTCACTTGACGTTGCGGGTGTTCATAGGCCGCGGTTAGCGCATCACTCGAAGTGACCCGCCTGCCCGCCTTATATCATCATTTTGGACGATTCATTCCCAAGCTTATTTATCGTTTAAATACTCATTTACGAATATGACTTGCTCACCGATTTATTAAAAGGCAAATTTGAATCATTACTTGTTAGTAAATTGAAAATGCGAAAATTATAAACTTAAATAATATTCCATAGAATTGTAAATTTTTATGGTAACCATTTCTGAAGACAATTTTGGTATTTGGTGGGTGAGCTTTATTTTTATTAACTACCATATATGTAACATAAGCGAATTCTTGTCTATATAAAATATGTCTCCAATATAAAATGCTTTTCAATACGTATCTCGCTCGAGGCGAGGTTTTCCGAATGTTAATATCACTAGCCTTTATTACATCGTCGTGCCTTTTGATCAAATGGAATATTTTTCGTTATTTGAAATGATATACCAAATGTATGATGGACATGAACAATGTTGTAATTACACTTAGCATCATATGCTATAAAATAACATCGCTAGTTTTTGTGACATGGTTTTTGTTATGTATCGTCCAATTGCTTATTTAATTATTATATAGTAAACAAAAGATATATATTTACTTTCGATTATGACTATAAAACATAGGACTATCATATTAGTATTTTTTTAAAGAAACAAGAGACCAACGTGCAGGTCGGTCAATGGACACCTGCAAAGCGTACAAGTGTGTTGCCGGCCTTTAAATGATTGGTACTCTCATTACTTTGCCTCCTTGCTTTGCGGGATGCGGACATAACAGCGTCAGAATGATCGATGAACGTATTTTTAAAATAACTAAGTATAAATATTACAGTAAGTAGTTGATGGTCATTATTATTTTTTTATTTCGAACGACTATTACAATATAATGAAGAACGTAAGACGAGTTATTTAAAGGCAAGACTGCCTTTAAACTAAGAGAATTTGAATTAAACAATGCCATGCGTAGTTAGCTACGGTAGTAGTAGACACGCTGAATTGTCTCGAAGCTATACACAAATAGAAGAAAACATATAGATTTAGCAATAACCTCTGATCGCGTGGATTTATTTATGAAGTGTACACATTGACCTCATAAATATCCTATCTAAAGATGGCCGACGATAGTAAAACCACATTTTCCGAACTGATCATATACTTTATAGTAAAATATTTAACAATCATTTATGTTGTTATTCTTTCTTGTTGGTAAACGTGTTAAATGTTAATAATGTACAACAATCGTGTATATCGGATTTAAACAAGCTTTTTTTTCAAATTTGGTAACTTTAAGTTGTGCAAAAGTCTAGTTGAATTAACTATATCGATGCATACCAAATATTGCGTAAATAAATTAATTTGCTTTTAAGCGATCTCTTCCAGGCAATTAATCTACACTTAGCTTTTAACGCAATAAGAGTTTGGTGGTAACAAAAACATATACCTATACCTAACATATACTTTATCGTTTATATACTTAACTTTTAAGAACTTTTAATTTAACTAATTAATTATCTGAAAAGGGCGCTGAATATGAATTAGGATAGTTCCCGTATCTCACGACATCAGATCTCCTCCCAGGAGCAAAAGCATGAATGTGTTTCTATCGAAAACATAAAGAAAGAAATCATACATTTGATTGTTATTGGTCAGCACCTTTCATCTATCAACACCTACTTGCAAATTGTTATATATTATATGTATGTCAAAAAAGGGCCATTGAAAACCCAATCCGATATAAGAGGACTCAAGAAATTGTCTAAGCTAAGGCTACGTAATTTGAGCACAATAATTAGTTCGTATTAAACCAAACGCGTTTTAATACCGCTGTGTAAATAAAAGAAATGTTTGAATAAATAAAAAAATACTTTAAAAATAAATAACACACGTACTTGATTAGTATTCAAAATGTCCCATCCCTTACCCAACTCATGGTCACAAGGAGTAATACAATACAGAACTAACACTAAACTACTCTAAGTATTGCAAGTCAGTCGGCATTTGGAAGTCGGGCTGCGCATACTGATGCAGTACGGATTAACGAAGAACTGAAAGGTTCATAACCTTCTCGTTTATTTAAAATTAAACGTAAATTGTCACCCAAGGCGTTCAAGCCTGAAAAATATTTTTAACATAGGTTTTAATGGTTTCAAACATACTGTTATTATAATATGGGAAGGAGAAGGGATTTTAAGGGAGAGACGAACGTAAACGACGGCCACTCACTTGTACGCCTCCTGGCGTTGCATGGCTCGTTAGCCTCCTGTATCAAAAAAAAATATAAATATATTTTTAATAATGATATATAAATATTTGATTTAATACAACTTAAGGAATCTTCGGCAATTGCAGCTTTGGTTTACTTTAATTAACAAATTTACTTCATGAATGGGCATACGAAATCGATATCTGTTCTGTACCAGTACTTATTTGTGTATATTTCACACACACGATCTGTTATCCCCAAGGTAAGCCATTACCTAAACAACTGACAAAAATACATACATACAAAAATAATAAAATACATATCTGGTTAAACTATATATATATTATATATACCTTTGGAGCGCTCTCGGAAAACAAAATTGCCCAAAAATTGCAAAAAGCATCGCAAGTGAAACTGGATCGATCACACTCTCCGGAGAGATCCCAAACATATTCCCAAGCAAGCGCTTGACTGGAATCGCCTCAAGGGAAGCGGAAGCGCGGCCGTCCCAAACAGATCAGGTCAAGGGAGCCGATATGACTTGGAGTGACATAAAATGCGAAGCAACAGATAGAGGATTAGGATATAGGATCATAACGCAAGTAAAGTTATCGAGCTAATAAATATGTTTATCACATAAATTGCTGACCGTATTAAAGCGGGACACTCCGTTCGGCAGTTCGGTAACTAGTCACAAATGTTTAATACATTTGTGTGATACATACCGCATCCACTCTTCGTATTTCCAATCTACTTTATTCGTGAGAAGTCCGTTGAAAGTGATATAGTCCGGCGACTTTACACGCCACACACGTCCAAACACTTTTTAACTTACCTTTCAACGATTATCTGATGGAGTCTTAAAGTTTCACGATAACATTTTAATGTAGAATATGTTTTAAATCATCGTGCTGTACACATACCCAGCCATAGAGCCATAGAGCCATAGATTCCATAGAGCACATCAATGCTTGTGCTTTTATTAAGCTTATGAATTCAAAACCCTTACTTTACTGAGAATGTTAAAGTGCTTAATGTTTTGTATTGTAGAAATAATTATCAATGTTTTTAATAATGTACTTCTTTTTTTCACTTATACGTACAGAATAGAAATTTTTTCGTTCCCCTCTGCTGCGTTCATGTGTAATGTAGAATCGAAATTAAAATCACTGTTATAGCAAAAATTTTGTGTATTATATAGTATTAACAATATATCTTATATCTTACTACTCCTTTTGTTTCTTTAATAAGGTATGTAACTTTTAATTTATAGAATTTTTTAATTTTTTCGTTTTGCTTTTCTTCCCCTGGCGTTTTTATTGTTTCTGTACTTGTGACTGTGTATATAACATATTCTATCTGTGGAACATGTTTTAGGATGCCTCTGTATTTTTGTCATATATCTTTTTCTGTTATTGTATTTTTGTGATGTGTCTGTTTTGTTTCCGTAAAATAAATAAATATAAAAAATATCTTTTGAAAAGTCACTGATGGCCAGTTTAAAAAGAATGTCAATTTTATTTAGATGTTCAATTAATTCAAGGTGCTATAACGTTGATTTTAAATAATTTTGGCTTAAATTTTAAGTCTAACCTCTACATCATCTATATCATATCTTTATACAAAAAAGCGATTGTAATGTAGCAATTGTTAACTGTAAAAGATTCTATATACATATGTAAATTCATTTCGATAGTGATACTATGTATTACATAAGGCTAATCATGTAATCAAATTAATATTAACATCGCCCGTACAAATCTGGGCGTTTTGTTTTCATTGCATGTACGATTATACAACAAAAATGTAACCATATTTATGCTATAGATAGCAACAAGGAATGTTCTTTGTCGACGGATAAATTAATATGCCGGAACCATTTGCCGAAATTTATTTAGACTTTTTAATATTTTATTAATATAAAAAAATTGATTATAAACCATTTAAATTGGGATTTATTATATTATATCGATCTAAAATCGATTTTAATTAGAGCGAAGAATCCGCCCAAAATTCCACAAGATACATAACAATGCATTAGCTAATAAAATCTTCAAGCTTCCAATGTGGGGGACCGATCTAATATTAACGCCGCCGGCGAGGCTTGCATTCCTATTAATATAAACATTATTATACCATTATTACTAAAATTGTATTGTATTAAAATAAAAAATCTTCAGAATACAAATAAAAATTGTGTGACGTTATAACAGGACTACGTAGTACAAAATTATATAGATGGGAATGGTAATACTGGACCTCCCGTTCGATCCCAGGTACTGTCAATTATGTGATAAACATACTTGTGGTTTTCTCTGGTCTGCATGTTATTTATTTAAAGTATTTGTTAGCAACACAAAACCCGCTTATCAATGTAGGGTAAATAGGCTAGCCCTTAAATGTAAATAGGTAGGTTATATACAAAATGGCGGCAGCAAGACATGTCGTCGACTTTAGGTCTGTAACTAACCAGTTTTCTTACTGTTATCTGTAGGAGCGAGTGTTATGAAGATACGTGGTTTGAACGCTCAGCCTGAGAGTTCTTAGAGCACTACCAATAGACTTAACACAAAATTATCCTTATATACTTGTCTTTGTTTATTTTTTTATTTAACACTTTATCGCACTTAAACACTAGAAGCAAATGACATTAACAGATGTTAGAACATATAAGAGCAACGGGCGGCCTTATCGCTAATAAGCGATCTTTTCCAGACAACCCACAATTGTAATAATGTATCATTCGCTTACTTGATCTAAATGTGGCAAAGATTTAAATATTTATACTGTTTCAAAATAACAAAACCTACTTGAATTTTGTAAATAGATTTCATATTAATAAATACCACAGATATCTTAGAAAAGTTAAATAAAAGCATATTGAGTTTTGGTGATCATGAAACCCGTGTATTGGGTAAATAACAGTACGAATAACTTAATCTATACTGACAGTACTTATTTGGTGGTGGTTCCATACGCTTCTCACTAATACAGTTGTGTTATTTTCATCTAGGTAAGAAGATGTAAGATGCAGTAACGGTTTTTAACAATTACAGTACATTTATCATTGTATTTCATTCCAGTACTGGCCAATTAATATTTCCTATTAGATTTCCTTATAAACCTCATATACACACCCCTCATAATATTGTTTGGCCGTGGTTCTGCCTCGTTTGCCGACCAAACAGCGCCAGATCAAACTATCGACGGTAAATTGCCTAATAGGAAATGGCCCGCAGGCTTCACGTAATTTCTCAGTATATAAACTATTTTTTACATAACATACGAAACAATTCTCTATTATATAATAATATATCTCGTTTTCTCGTTTATTGTGACAGAAAGAGACGACACTAGGTAAAATTAAGTTATTATTAAAGCCATAGTTGTAAACCTCAGAAACCATACAATTAATTTAGAAATATATGACATCTTAGGTTAGACTGGGATTTCAGATATAATCGATAAACTGTTTGTAAATTACCAATTTTTGTGACCATAGCTGAGTATAGACTTACACTTGTATGTCAATACAGCATATACCAACTTTGATATTGATATCATAGTAAATTTAATATCATATATTCAAAAAGTATACCACTCTCTAAAAGGTCGGCAATGCACTCACGAGCTCCCAGCAACGAAAGAGTATGGGTGGGGACTTCACCTTTATGGTGGGCCTCCTGTTCGTTTGCCCCCTCTTCTATAAAAAAACACCAAACACGTCATTCTTTAATTTTTGGAAATAGAATACAACTTTTTAAAAATAAAAATAAAGGTTATTTAAAAGTGTTCAGTCAACCAAAGACAATGTTAATAAGTTTTATGTGTCAATGACGTCACCGCGTATTTTAAACTTATATTAAGAGATAGTGAATAAATGTATTTCCTTTAAATGAAAAACCTTTTATTCCATTGAAATTGAAACTCGATAGTCTCCATGACATGTCTCATGAATTAAAACTATCCTTAAGTAGATCTTTCTCAAGAACCTTTCTTACCTATGCACGTGATACGACCCGACAAGTATAAGATATTTGGTACGGACGTCTGCTATATGAATTTAGAACGAATTTACACATTCAAAAAATGAACACAGCAATCGAATTTTAAAAAAAGAACACACTAAACTAATTCAAAAAAAGAACACAGTAAACAAATTCAAAAATAAGAACACACTAAACTAATTCAAAAAAAGAACATATTAAACAAATTCAAAAATAAGAACACACTAAACTAATTCAAAAAAAGAACATATTAAACTAATTCAAAAAAAGAACACAGTAAACAAATTCAAAAATAAGAACACACTAAACTAATTCAAAAAAAGAACATAGTAATCGAATTAAAAAATAAGAACACAGTAACCAATTAAAAAAAAAAGAACAGTAATCGAATTTAAAAGAATAGAACACATTAAACGAATTCCAAGAAAAAAAGAAAATAATTGACGAATTCAAAAAAGGTCTCACTCACTCGAACTCATTCTTAATTTATTTATAACTTTTACAAATAGAATAGCATCGAACACTTGTGTAAGTAAATTATTTTCGACTACGATACCAAACTAAACCGGTCTGAAATACCGATAACTCACTATTAATTCTACATTATACCCGATTATTATATTATCAACGTGTTAATACGTTTTACATATATATTCTGAGTACTTGTAAGAAATCAACTAAGACATCAACCCTCGAAACAGCGGTCCGTCGTTTTCACCCTCGCAAACAAATCTGCTCGTAACCCTTTGTCGATGTTTATTGGTACCCGTTTCGTCCCAACACGAAACATTGTGATCGCCAAAAGGTTTGATTGAAACTATACGGCCTCCGTTATAGGCCTGTAACGTCTGTACGTAAATCACGGGTTCATTTTAACTGATATCTGACAATTTTGACTAACGTTAAGCGGAATAAGGTTTTTTCGTATATAGATATTGACAAACGGATGCTTATTAGAAAGAAATGTTAACCAAAAATATGTATGCAATTTGAACTCTACGATACTTATTCGATTAATATTACAGTCTACATATAACGTATATGAGATATGCCACAAATGCACAATTCGTATAGTTGTCAACAAACGAGAGAACTATATCGAAATATACATAAGTATATTGTATTATAGCAAATAAAATGTATTTCCTTTAATGATCGTATAAGCACCTTTTAAGCGTGTATACTCCAAGCTTCGCACCTCTAAATCCGGTGTGATTGCGGTAATAAAAAATTTACTTAAAATAATAGTCATACTTGAACTCCATTTTTATATAATAATAAATATTTTTGAAGCAAACACTTTTGTTTGGTGGTGACAAACATAATTTTTTTGGCCTAAAACGTAATATTCTGTTTATTCATTTGTTTATAACTTTATTACATTTCTCGTAAAAATTCAATCTTGGAATGGAGGCTTCGCAGTAAAAGCTGTTCGCGCAATCAGAGAGTAAGGGCGAATGAAAAATTTATCAACCCGAAATGTGTAATTTCACAGTTATAACCGGACTATTTCGGTTTATTTTAGCGAGATGAATTTTTTTTAGCGTTTGAACCAGTGTTTAATGAAAATCTTTATTAGTTTAACGTATGTTATTGAACTTTTCGTTTTATTATTGAATAGTCATTTATTATTGAAACATTCATATTATAGGTAAACAAAAAAATAAAAATAAATTACTAAAAGAAATACAATTCATTTTGCTACATTTACGCACTCAACCGTACAAAGTATCCTCATTTTGAATAGCTGAAGGCTCAAGAGTGCCAATTTAATATCACATATGTGTATAGTTAGCAAAACAGAACGTTAAAATGACAAATGTTAAAGTTATTAAGTTTAAGAATTTTTAACAGTAGTAACTCTGTTTCAAAGTAAGTAAACTTCAGTGGTGTTTGAGGCCCCATAAATATGCCAATTTCGTTCGCTTTGAGTAATAGCATGTACGCTTCACGGATAAACTGCTCTGTGGGAGGATGAAAAATCTATGTATATAGTTAATACGTTCAATACTTTAGTTTGATATTGCACTGTATATTTCATATCTATTATAAAAGCTATTAGACCTAAATATATTTAGATTTATATATAAAAAAGTGAATTTGCTAACCGTACATATAACGGGAGATTTTTATTTAATAACATTAGAACATGGGTACCTCGTGTAGATATTTTTAGGAGCAATTTAGGATATGAAAAAAGCTGTTGTTAATATTTTTTAAAAATGTATTGTTTGACGTCGATAAAGACAAGTTTATTGCAGTTTATTCTTTTGTATTAACATAACCTCTGTTTTGTGCGCCCGCTGAATACCTAACACGCTAAACACCTATTGACAGGTGGAACAGCGTTCTTTGCAGACCTACGTCATGAATATGATAGATAACCAGCTGAGTTTGTTGTGGATACACCCCCGTAGCTGTAGACATAAGAAGAATTAAATTCGGAAATTCATGAATTAATTCGAATTTAAAAACGATAAAATGTGAAAAAGATACGCAAATATAAATAAATAGGCAACACAGTGGGGCTTAGCTTTCACACAAATCGATCAGTTCAAACCATAAGGCCAGAACAGAATCTTTTGGGTCTAATTTATCCATACAATCGTTTATCAATTTTTACAGATACAAATTCAAGTTTACTTTAACTCACACTTAGTACACATATCAGCATATCTTTTTTGTCTCGTATTCAAAAAAACATTTAACTATCCAAGAAGGTATGCAATAATATCTAGACGAAATCAATTATGCAGATGAAAAACGATTGTCAAGAGTAGACACAACCTCCAGGGAAATTATGTGGACGTACTGAGGTCAACGGCGTGGAAGATATTCGTGAAAACTGTCTGATTTTTTTAGAATGGAAAGAGGCATTCTAGTATGTACATGTAGTTTCATGTATTTGCCTAATAAATCATTTATATTTTTTATTAAATAAATGCTGCAGATAAGATTCATAAAAGCAATCGATTTTTGCGATCGCTACCATTGCTATAAAAAAATATTGATTTTTTTTTACTTGGACACTGAAAACACATATTCATATAACCAAATAAAATATTGGTAATAATTTGGGGAAAATAATTCCAGATCATTACGGTTTGAAGGACCGTTTAAATATCAATAAAATATAAGCCCAGAATCTAGATTATCTGGCAGCCTCTCGATCGCTGAATGTCGCTCTCTAGATTAAACAAATATTACCCTCTGATAAAAGGACTTAAGAACTTTTAGACACGACACATTTTTAGTACAAAGAATTAAACTTTACTTCACATAAAGGAGACATTTATGTATAATTTGTTTCCCATACTGAGCAACTGAGAATCTAGTCTCTTTTATTAAGCAATTTGTGTGTATTTAAAGTATGCATTTTCTTTAACCTAAACGTGGATCATCGACTAGTAGAGTTATATTCATGAATGTTCATATGCTTAACAGTCGAGAGAACTTCGTCAGCACAATTCAGGTATTCTAATTGAAATTTTCAACTTGTAATAAACAATAATTATAAGTAACACAAACATAGAGAAACGGACATTTGCTTAAACCTGCGTTGCGTTGCATAGTGGTAATTCATTTATATGAAGTATTCGTACATACAAACATTGTATATAAAAAGAAGTCATTTCTAAATATTTCAATGTCTATTTTGCCACCAGCTTCGTAATATCCAGCAATATCAATACTGCCGCCCGAACCTGAGAAATGAACTTCGCCTTCTAAATCTATATTACTGCACTGCCTTTAATATTACAGCTTCATTTTGATGTTATCTTTGACAAGTTATTAATGTTGTAATATAATCCATAGATCTTTTCATAATTAAACATATTTAATTACAATTACAATAATTATCTATTAATCTATTTTTAAGGCCTATTTTGTATTAATATATATTATTTATCTTAAATATTAGTTATTTGTACTGTATGTTATTTGTTCTTGAGTGGGAGTGCCGTGCTGTTACTTAGAGTTTCAGCCGAATGGGTAGGCACGGCCGGAGAAATACACTCTCTCACAGAAAACCGGCGTAAAGTGAAGCAATTGGACTTTGGCCATTTTGTACTCGCGTTTCGTTCGGTGAGTGAGATGTTCCGCTGCCCATCCTCTCCCCTACCCCCCTTTTCCCAATTTTCTTTAAAGGCCGGCAACGCACTCGCGAGCTACCAGCCGCGTGAGTGTCTATGGGTGGCGACATCACCTTTATGGTGGGACTCCTGCTCGTTTGCCCCCTCTTCTGTAAAAAAAAAGTATGGTTTGCTGTACATAAATAACGTCACAAAATGTTCATTACACATGTTAAATAGTTACATTACATTCGGCTTAAAGGCCAATTTGATATTAAAATGAAATGCATTACCTGTTTAAATCAAATAAAGACAGACTATAATTAACTAAGTTAACGAAAAAACATACTCGGTATAAAGCAATCTGAGTATAAAGATCACAGATAAATCAAAAGTCAACGATTGTACCGGTACTTTATTATTAACAATGCAAATCTCTTTTTAAAGCCCACTCTGCGAACAGCTATCAAACGTAGCGTGTGTCTTTATCAGTATGTCTGCGTCTATCTACGGAAATGAGATTTTTGCCTTGCGAACGAGCCATTTTAACCTAACGTGGTTTAAATAAAATAGCACGATTCCCGTGTTCATTCTCTTTTACGATTACATACTCAATTATTAATAGATTTTATTTAAATTTAACTAAAGATGAACAATGGAAAAAACAAAAGTTTGATAAAGAATTATAGGGAGCTTGGCGAAACCTTTTTTGTTATTTTAAAAGCCACATATAAAATGAGAACTTTAATAATTATATAAATTATTAAAAAAAACACTTTATTTTATATTAACTTAATCTTTAACACTAGGTACGCCTCATCGTTATCAAGTAGACACCTTTATGATTAGACCAAATGTTTTTTTTTAAATACAAATTTGTTAAATATTATTTCATTGTACACGAAGGAAACCGTTTGACATCCCTAAAATCATTTCATTGAAGATAGATTCAGAAATTCGGATTCCAAGACCCAATTTGGAATACTAGAGTTAAGGAATAACATTTTAGATTCCGGTATATAATATAATACAGTATGTCGTTGAAGAATAATTTATCGTAGGGCTGACAAAACAATGAATTAATTTCAGCAAACAAAACAGCATAAATCAAGTGGTAAGTAAGGGAAATCTCGACAGAGCGGTAATCTTCCCTTGAAAAGGTTCGCGTGCTTGACTCAAGAGACAAGTGCCCTGTAATGGATATCTATTAGCCACAGGCGCAAAGAAATCGAGTAGGGCTACCACTTTTGTGTACCGAGTAAAAGTTTATATACGCCAAATTTTTACGGGCAGTGACAACACTTAAGAGCTTTTACAAAAACACTTTAATAGGTTTGTGCTTAATAGTATTTTACAATGTATGTGTTTGGAAGTTGGATCAGGAATGTTTGTTGAGTGGATAAGGATGACGTATTTAAAGGATCGATTTAGGGTTAGTGTGACGGGAATAAACAATAAAGACTTATATCTAATTATAATTATGCTTATATCTTATGTGGGTATGTAAGTTTTGAATTCCAAATTTAAGGCTTTGTAACCAATTATTTTGTGACATGAGGTTATCGGCTCCAAGTCTTTTTTAACTGCAACCATTCGCCTTCTGGGAATGTAGTGGCTGGAATAAATCTCCACCGAACAACTTTGGGAACGCTGTCGTGAAACCATAATTTTTCAGCAAATAAGGCGTCGCAACTGGAATGGTCACACTCTTCGGAGATATCCCAAGCATATTTTAAAACAGGCACTTGACTGGAATCCTAAGGAAAGCGGGGCTCCCAAACAGACCTAGCGATGTACTGTTGCAGATGATGCGAGGATCCGGTAAGATTGGGAGCAAGGTAAAACGCGAAGCTTCGAAGGTAATTCGAAGATGGAGAATTGCTGTAGATGCTAACCCTTTGATATCCTCTACCTTCCAAGGGGACTTAGAATCTTAAGTTAAGTCTTTGCGAGTCATGCAACCAAAATAAAATCTATAAAACATGACACGTCAGGATATATTGTTATATTAATTAAACTAGCTAAGCCATATCTATTTCGCGTACTAAAGGATAGAAAAACAATTTGCTTTCCAATATATTCTTACAGTTTTGGCCATGTATTAGATTTATTTAAGAACAACTCCTCATAGACAACCCTGGTAAAAAATCCTTCCATTACGACGATTTCCGACACTCGTGTCTGACGCAGCTACGCAAGCACTTACCAGATCAAAGAGCCTATTTGTACCACTGGGTCAAGTCAAGGACACGCTTTTGACAGCAGTATACCTCTCTCGGCTAGCAAGGAATTAGTTCCAAAATAGAGTAGAACCAACCACTTTTTAATTGTATATAAATTTACATGTTTATATTTTAAATTCATTAAATTAGAGTGGAAGTGCCATGCTGTTACTTAGAGTTTCAGCCGAATGGGCAGGCACGGCCGGAGAAATACCACTCTCTCACAGAAAACCGGCGTAAAGTGATGCAATTGGACTTTGTTCATTTTGTACTCGCGTTTCGTTCGGTGAGTGAGATCTTCCGGTGCCCATCCTTTCCCTTCCCCTACCCCCCCATTTCCTAATTTTCCTTTAAAGGCCGGCAACGCACTCACGAGCTACCAGCCGCGTGAGTGTCTATGGGCGGCGGTTTCACCTTTATGGTGGGCCGCCTGCTCGTTTGCCCCCTCTTCTATAAAAAAAAAAAACAATTAAATTATAAATGTTTAAAAAATCAACATACCATTAAATATGAAAAAACACATTACTTAATGTTGGAAGAGGCGTAAATTCGTTTATTGGACAACAATAATCGCTCCTTTTAGGAAAAACATAGCAATGTTTACCATGACAGCATAATATTTCAAAAGCTTTAAAACGTTCACAGAGATTTGGTTTTAAATACAACTAAATAAATAAATTATCTCTGATATAATATTTGTATATCCTTCGGTTTTATTTTGAGGACTAAAGAGCATTTTTAAAGATAAAAACAGATGAGCTTTAAATCCCTGTATTTTATACATAAATAAATTCGATCACAACAGCTGGTTTTGGAAAACAATAGAAAGCTCTTAGCAAATTAGCCACTTCTTTCCCGAGAGCAGATTGTATGTAATCCGATGTTATTCAACGTGATTACTTGTGACTGGAAGTCGGATTGCGTTTCGGATGTGGTACAAGAGACAAGCGATAGTAAAAATTCAAATATGGAACACTAGAACGTCAAGGTTAAATGACACTGACAGTTCACTTACAAAGGGCGTAGAGTGAACAAGGACCATATGGATAGCATACAATTCCAACCTAGATAAGTGTTATAACATTATACTATTTTCAATATTTAAACTTTGTCTAATTAACTTTTAATTAATAGAAATGCGAGACAGTTATTTAATAAAGTAGGCGTCTCGTACTCTGTTGTAATCTACCGCATAGTCTACCACCACAAATGTTTTATTCGACTGCTTTACCGCTAATAAACTACTTCACTATATAATTTGTTAAACAAGAACTTGGCATTTAAATCTGCCATAATAGTTACTTCGTTTTGGAAAATTGAATCAAACGCTTATAACTTAGACTAGAAAAAAAGATAAGGAATAAAGTAAGCAGTACACGCAAGCATTGTTGGCAGTTCGGTTTATTTTCTACGCTTGTACTTAAGCGTATAAAATTTATTTCAGCGTAATATTATATTAGGGATAATAATTGATTTTTCCATATAATCTTCTGATGAGTTCTATATTCACATAAAATAATGTTTACTTGAATTTAGATCATATGTTGTGATTTAAATTTATTTAATCATGAAATCGCACAAAACGCACTCCTTACGTAATAAAATATATTTTACAACTTTTTGGGCAAAAGTTTATAGACTATAGTTATTTTTCGTATTTTATTGTTTTGACGGCTATAAGTCAATATTGATGGTAAGATATATCATGCCGCTAATTCCTGGATATTTTGGCTCTGATCGGCTTCCACTATCTCATTATAATTGACCTATGTGGGTCTTCCACGTGGTTCGTTCTTTAAATCGAGGATTCCATCACGAAAGGGTTTAACCCAAAATCTCACGCTGCGTCTTTTAGCAGAGCATCTCTAAATGCAACATTGATATTTTGAGCTGTTTCAGTCGCATTAGATCCACGTCTGAACTCGTATTTTAATATCACTCGAATTTACGAGTTATACGACTTTATTGTGTAAGCCGAATAAAATAACAACTGATAGTCGAATGTTGCACATTTATTAAAAGACGAATCTCATAAAAAGGTTTCCATATTAACCATGAAGGTTCTATGTAAATGCGTACCGGAATTTTTATGTATACTTAAGCCTCAATTATTACAATCTCTTTATTGACCACCTCTGGAGTCATATAAATATATACGGTCCACAGATAATCAATCTTAATAATTAATAGTCAATTAAGGGACACTTTTAATTATAGACTATAGTGTACTTTGATGTTAAATTAAATTAAAAGTGTCGATGGCCTCGCCAGTAAATGTTTGATGGCCAGTAAACATTGCCTCATTTAACAGGAGTTTACCTACCATACAGTTGAATTGATGACCAATCCCTTGTTTCCGCCCCTTGTCGATTGACCGGAAATAGTAGCGTTGTATTTACAACTTCCGGCTCGGGGGGATGGCGGGAAACCAATTAATAACTTTTATCGCTTCCGCTGTTGGCGTCTCGAACAATTAGCACGGCTATAAAAATCTTCACAGCTGATTGGGACCACCGGTCAAGTATATAAGAATGGTGAAATGGATATGACATTTGCACAGAGTAAATATTATTTATTATCTACTGAAGCAGATTATTACAGGTTATGACAATTGACACTGGCCTTACTACCACTACACTACACTACCTTACTGTTAACAATTACTGTAGGATTAAAACTGAAACGGATGTATTATTTAACGTATGTTAAATAATATATACCATTATTTAAGATACGTTAGAATTAATGGTATATTGAAAAAAATCAACACTTAACGATCAGCGTTGTCCTCTGTCTGTGAAATACGTTTTGTGTGTCATCTGTCACGAATTGAAAACTAAGTACACGTTCATCTATTTAAAATTCTAGATAATAAAGAAGAAGATAGAGAAGATAATTTTACAAAGTTTTAGACAAAATATTCATGTTGTTCTAAAAATTACAGCTAAAAGCGCATGCTTGCGTAACTAGTAGCAGTATAGGCTGTGATCGGTAATCGAATGAGTGTAGCTCCGGGCGCCACAAATCTACTTACAACCTCTTTGTTGAAAGTCGCGAGACATGGAACAACAAAATGGAAGTTGGTACTTTATCATTGTTAAAAAAATACCGAATATAAACCTGAAAATTGATATTTTGCGTTGTGTATTGTTACGGTTAGTATATTTGCTCACTGTTTTCTCAAAGGCGTCATTTCTTACATACAATTAATCTACGATTTAATTGAAAAAACAGTTTTGAGAGCATTACATTAAATGTCGGTTAAGGATAGTTTTGGTTGAATTTTACTTATTGAATATCATTAAAAAAAACATCACTGTTTTAACTAAGAAATCTCCTACTTTAATAACACTGACTTGAAAACTATTTGGAAGTGGTAGCACTTCTCCAACTTTTACAACATTTACAAAAGAAATAGTAGGCCAATAAACAATAACTGATTAAAACGACACAAATGAACTAAATTTAACAAAACACTGTCCAGTGAAAGAGCATTCAAAACCAAACCCCAAGTCGAAATCCGATATTTCAGTATCGTTTTATGCGAAGTCAGATATTCCCTTTAAATTGTCACATTTACCATTTTCCTACATCGTTGAGTATCGTTTAAGAGCCCGAGGGAGGCCCGTAATGACATCACAGCGATAGGCACTCTCGCAGCCGAGGATTTTTATCGCCAATACATGCTATAGATAGTTTTTATCGGGGAACACGTCTAACAAAGACATATAGCATACAAACATATATCTTAACTACTATATAAACATTTATATCTTTCTAGTCACGAATATGTTCGTAAATACAGTAGTTATATGACAACCAGCTGAGTTTGTTGTGAGTATATTATCAGTCTATTTGAAACCCTCGTAGTCTTATATATAAGAAGAAACTTAAACACTGGAATGCTGACTTCCATACCTCATCGAACGATTCTATGTGGAAAAGATATATTTAAGTAAGTATAACACATATAAGACCGCCATATTTACTAAGCATGTACAGTTGTAATGTTTTCGTTAATAATGCCAATTTACAAATGTAAATCAACTAACTTTATAGAAAATAATAATGTCAAAGAAATAATATATTTTTTTCTAATTAGTTCGTTTAAAAATATTACCGTGATAAAGTACAGACTAGTTTATATGTAAGAATGGCAATATATGTAAGCTTGCATAGGGGCTTCTTTATTGCGAAAATTTTAAGAATTTAAGCAGAATTCCATACATTATTAACAAAATAATGCAAAATAATAATAAAAATACAAAATTTTATACTGTTATGCTATGATATACGAGTATTTAAGTAAATAATACTTAACTAATCCGTGTTTTGCCTTTCTTTACTCTTGTCTATCCGTGATGGTTTTGGTGGGTATTGCCCACCCCGTCTCGTATAGGAGATGCTTGCGTGTGTTGAATCAGACCTGCATCTTTCGGCAAAAAGTTTTTATATCAAAAGCGTTAGCCTTATCAGATATATATTATGTAATAAAAACAATTCCATACTAACAATAAACTCTCATTTCACGTAAAAATCTATTGTGAAGAGTATTTTCCTCAATATTAATTAGTTCCTCATACGAACAAAGTAACTTTGTTGGATTCACACCACGCGTGAAACTTTTCTAATTAACTTGCTTCGACCAAAGTTTTTTCGTTAACGACGCCGGTCGAAGTGGCTTTTGTTGTAGTTTTAATGTTGTCTTATCCGTTTGATATATCCAATTTTAGGGATTTAATTCATCTGCCGGCCATAATGGCCGCGATCCCGCTAGCATCGCGTTGAATCTAATACATTTTAAGACCTCTTAAACAATTATAATGAAGATTGGCTTCGCATGGTGGGAGTGGGAGTGCAATGCTGTTACATAAGAGTTTCAGCCGCATGGGCAGGCACGGCCGGAGAAATACCAGAGAAAACCGGCGTAAAGTGATACAAATTGGACTTCATTTTCTACTCGCGTTTCGTTCGGTGAGTGAGATCTTCCGGTCCCCATGTTTTTCCCTGCCTCTCCATTTCCTAATTTTACTTTAAAGGCTGGCAACGCACTCACGAGCTCCATGACGCGTGAGTGTCTACGGGCGGCGACTTCACCTTTATGGTGGTCCTCCTGCTTATATTTCCTCCCCCTATTCTATAAAAAAAATGGTTTTGTTCAGCTACTATCTAGCCTAATAACTAGCTTATCAATTCCTTAGTAACTGTTACATTTGTACCTTTTTTTAATTATTGTATAAGTTATTTATTTTGTTTTCAGGCACATGTAATATTTGAAGACATTTAATAAAATTTCCTCAAAGCACATTTTTCTCGAACCCGACCAACATTCTTCTGGAACTAATTTTAATCATATTAATCATAATAAAGCAACAACTTATTTGATCTCTAATCGTAAATATTTTTTAACCTGATGTGGTTGTCAATGTTCCTGACTGTAAAGCACAAGTGACATTGACTTATTTAAATATGATTCGTGTTTATACTTGTGACTGTAATTTTTAATATCAAAACATTTTCTTATGAATTCATTCATTTTCTTCTGTCTGAGGCCATAGAGGCTTTAAAACCTTATCTATATAAAGTGAGTCCTATCTTATAACGGGTTTTTTACTGTATCATATATATGTGTGTTAAATATGTAATGTACTAATTGTTAAAGCATCCATAACACAAGTAATCACAAAAATTACGATAATAATTAGAAAGAGATCCATGTCCAAGAGCCGTAGCGCTTTTTTTCATATATACGGAATAAAACTTTTTTTTAGTGTAGCTTTGTTTAGGATGCCTCTTAACATATATATTTATATAACTGGTATTTTTTTTATTTTGATGTATGTGTATATGTTTCTTTAATAAATAAAACGAATCTCTGTAACACATCAATATTATTTTAAGTACAAAATCACATTCATCATCAAACTTCAATAAATCAAGCGAAATATCACACCAATTCACTATTTACATTTTGGTTTCAATAATCTGTAGAAGCATTAGTCTTGAGACATTTGAATTTTACAATTACATACAGTTTAGTATTAAAAATAATAGGATTGATTATAATTCTCATTGAAGGAAAATTAAATTAAATGTGCGATCAACTTATCTCAGTTACAAAAGATTTACCTTAAAGATACACCTTGAAATAACACTTACTCATTAAAAACGTTTAAGGCAGGCCAGTACAAAGTACCGGCAATAAATTTGGAATATATTTATGATTATGTATTTACACTGAAGTATTTTGAGTAGTTCACTGATTTTAATATTTAACTGGAAAAGCTACGGAATTATTAAATTGTAAAAAACACAAACTTTGCCACGCTAAATTCTATCTGTGATTTCACATATTAAATTGTATTTAAAACATAAATATACCGTTCAGAAAATATAAATTATATATTAAAATTATTCGTAATTTAAAAGCTAAATGAGGTGGTAACAAAATTCTATGATATAATCTGTGGCCAGTATCAAAGACAATCGTCTATTAATAGACACAGAATCAACATATTAAAGCTCATAACCGCTAATAGCTAAATATTGGTTACTCATACACCAAGTCTTAAATATTCTATTTCTCTCTTGCTTTATCCAAATGAATACAGGTGAGAAACTTCTACTGTCGTTTACTTTGGTAACCATGGTAACAGACATATTACCATCTTACGCCAAAATGTAAGTCGCGAGACATTTAAAATGTTAATTTGCAAATTGGCGGCCATATTGCCCGCATTGTGCGTACACTACATTCAAAACTTTACATAAATAATAATTATATTAGGTTGTGCCCGTATGAAGTAACATTTTTGAGTCTTTAATTATCGAAACATTACAATTTGTGCAAACAATACAACATTAAGGATTGACAATTCGTTGTCATTGCGTTAGTGTTTACTATTAAGTAAGTCACTCTCCCATCTTTTTATGTCCAAGTCTGTTTACTCTGTGACATGTGTCTGTACTCTTAAGTACGTACTATACTCTGTGAATATAAGTTGAAACAAAGCATTTGAATTTAGTTCATTATTTAAAAATTAGAGATTCTTAATTCTTATATGAGTTCAATTTGCTATCACTTCGCTAAAATCATTGATCAACAACAAGCCTGTACTTTCTACCGAGTATTCGCATTGACAACTGGATACTAGCCTTGTACGAAAGTATGAACAATGGTGGTGTGTTAACCTAGTATTTCTTCATGTTTTAAAACATTGGAAATCTACCATAACCAAAAATAACACATTTTACACGTTCTTAAAGTTGTGTAGTAATTAACAAGAATTTTATATTGGTGTTATTTTTAAACTGTTATTTCGAAGTATTAATTTATAAACGTATGGACTTGTCATTCAGCGCATCTTCCCACATAATTCCGATTCCACCATTCCCTGAAATGCTTATATGTCGTATGTTTGTCTATCTTTTCGTTAAGGGCAGCGCAAACAGCACACACGTTATCGTCAGACGATGGATTTCTATATGTATACCTTCGTTTCCAGCTTAAATAATGACTATAATTGTTTGGGTATTTGATGAGTGTGGCTATGGTTGATGCAAGCTCTTCGGGTGAAGACTTACGGGCATCTAAATACGAACCAGGTGGCAGAAACCTGCAAATAAATAATTCATTTAACAAATCCATACATGACCTTTTCATTTGGATTATGATAAAATAACATTTTTTATAATAATTAAAATTGTATGTTAGCGTACTACTATCTAAAACAGACACAACATTACACAGATGGTTTATCACTTTCACAATTTCATTTATTATCTTATTCATTCGCACACACGCACATTCCTAGCATCATTCTTTCTTTTTTTTTCTTTCTTCATATATATGTCGTAAAAGATATATATATATATATATATGTTATTTTAAAATTGATCTTGTATATGAAGAGCGAGCCATTCCCAACACACCTATCATTAGATAAACCTCTGGAAAGTCCCGGTAACAAAATTGTAATGATTGTATGAATAAAATAAATATTAATTGAATATAACCTTCCTTGACTGTGCAGTGTTAAATAGGCGTGATCGATAACACATTCTCTTGCTGCGTAACCAACTACAATACGTACTATAAATTTAAAATAACTATAAAATATTTTGTCTTTATCACACTTGCGTCACGTTGCAATTTAAAAAAACTTGATGCATGAGTGGTGAGTAATATATTTATTTAAACAAAACTGAAAATAGTGTAATATCATTGTCAGTTTTAATCGGTTACTATAAAATTTCCACTTATCAGACTATCTTCTTTATCAACCTAACTGAATAGTTTTAAACAGAAGCGTACTAATCTTTAATAAAATAGAGCTTAAATGCTGTTTGCTATGGTCTAATATAAGTCATTAGTGTCAATATAAGCACATACAAATATTCGGGATTCTTCGTGGCACTTCTAAGTCACCGAAGATTATTCCGTTATCATGCTTCTTAAGTTCTTAATACAAAAATGTACTATTCGAGTCAATTCGACCTTTTAGTCATCCAGAGATTGGGGAAGTACTGTCCTGTACTTTACTGTAATTTACTGTACTGTACTGTACTTTACTGCACTGTACTTTGCTTTACTGTACTGCGCTTTACTGTACTGTACGGGGTTATCCTACTAAAAACCTCGGTATAAATCACGTATTATAGCATTAAATAAAGATAACAATAATTATATTCGTTATGCATATCATATATGAATAATCAAAGAAAACCTCAGCAGAACATCTACATCTACATTAGGTGTATAATTACCGTCTCAATAATATATTCATCATAACCTATATTAAAATTGTGAGTCATAAGATTGCTTATAATTTTTATTATAATTTGCATCATATTAACATTACGCATATATTACTAACAACAAAATTAAGATTTTATGTAGATGTGTTATTCCTAACGAGCACCGTCACTTTAAGTGAAGTGGTAACAGACGCCCATGGACACCTGTAATGCGAGTTATTGGTCCGCACTAATATAACCGTTTCCAACCTAATTATAAATTTGAAGTAGCTTTTGTTCGCGACTTCGTCCGCGTGGTTGAAATACAAAAGGAATTTGGAGTCGGTTTAGGAATGCCATGGTTCTGGTGAAATTTTTATACAAACTTTCATCCCTTATTTCCAACCCCTTCAACCCTTTTTTACACACATGCAGACAGAGTTACTTTCGCACTCTATTGTTTAATAAAAAGGCCAAGTGACTAAAACCCCTCAAACGGGACAGGTGGTGCGTTCGAATGACGTCAATGCACTTTTATTATTCATCTCACCGTTGGCCTTGACAGTTGACAGGCATCACATTTGACACCTCTGTGTACTAAATAAAACCTTATTTTCTATGTGAAAATTGAATATCAATATTCGTGAAAAGCATGTAGACAACGCCGTGCGGTAAACATAAGGCTTATTACCCATTTGTCTTTATAAAATATCATAGATGACAGAACCGGATGTGATATGATTAGACCCATTTAAGAATGTGCTACTGGTTTATGATATATAATTAGGATATCACAGCAAGTGCTTTCCTTACCAGAGCTTGTTCAATATTAGATCATATATTAGAGTTAGTTATACAAATCAAATCAAAGTGTTGCATTGAGAAATTTTGAAATTGAATTGGTACAATTCTATTTAAAATCGTATTAAAAATAACATTTATCATCTAGCTGTAATCGTTTCGCTTTATAGCACACGAGTTGACTTTCACTATTAATCTTAATTGGCGATAAGAAAAACTGTTTATGTTGGAACAAAGACATCATATACACAACATAGCTGCGAAATGATAATAAAAAATTCCACATTGATTTTTCCTCGAGTTCTGTGGCGCGGCTGACTTTCCTCAATACTGAAGTTCGGAGCAAACGCTCCACGTTCGATTAACATCACACAATTATATAATTAACATATTTTTTTAGATTGGTTATAATATTCAAATATATAAAGTTTATCATTTTATTACTATATATATATGTTTCAGACATCAATCATTATAGTCTAAAACCAATACGATAGTTACATAAGAACAGATTATAAAAAATTATGTCGCAACGAGAATACTAAGATAACCTTACTAGAGACAATTCATTTATCTTACAAAACAGTTTACTGTGTCCCATATTGCCAATTAATTGGGTAACGTTTCATTTAAATGTTTCATACATATATTATGTTTAAATAAAGTCATATACCACATATTTTTGTGGGTATCATCACATACCGGTATACTTTAGATCCCAAGGCTACGCCTATCCTATTAAAAGGAACCCTGGAAATCACTTTGGCTCTAATGGAACAAATAGGTTCTTCGGGTACTTTCTTGACATATTGCTGATAAGATTCTTAGTGGAAAATATCCAAATAAATATTGACATCGTTGATGTATCCAGTACGTATACGCTTTTTCAAACTCCCAAATAATGCTCCAAATTTGTCACTTAATACATTGAAAAACTTAATTCCTATGATTGTGTAAAGGACTATTTAAGCGACAAAAAGCTTACGAATGAGTTGCCCTAAATGCTGTGAGGACACTTGTAAAACAGTGATCAGGCTTAAAAATTGATAGTTGCGGGTATTTTAAGAACATTATTAACCTGCACTTGTGAACGCTGATACGAATCTGTGGTAAAGATATAAATAAATATCTACCACACTCACCTTGAGTAATCGGCACCTCCATAAGCAATCGGCACAACATCATGCTGCAATGCAGTTAACAGTTTCTCAGTGACATAATCGTCAGAGAACGAGTTCTCAAATGATAGATAAAAGAAATAATCCTTTTCCAAAATGTAGTTGCAGTTATCCTCTTTCTCCCTTGGACATTTGTACGGTCCACATTTACCGTAGATATCCACACCATAACCATAAACCGAGAGAGCTTTCTGTAAGTCTTTAGCTAACTTTAGTCTATTACTTCTACTTTTACAATTTGACACAAACCAAGCGACTGCTTTACTCTTGTTCTGTATTCTGTAGAACAAATCTTCATCAATGCTACCTTCAGTTTCATCCCAAACTAAACCAGCTTTAGGACCAATAATATCACCCTCCCTCTCACTTATTTGTATGTACGGGTAAGGAATGTCTGAATCCAGCCTATACGTAGATGTCCAGTTGAAAAAATCATCAAAATACGGTACACAGATCGGGTAATTGTCTGCTGACTCCATATTGAAGTATATAAACTTTTGACCGTCACCACGTTGGTAGGGAAGTTCTGATTGAGACATTGTTACTATTGATCTTCCATTGAACGCAATAGCATCGAACTTAGTTGTATCATCGAATAAATATCTATCTGATGTAACATAGCAGTTGATGTAGGTGCAGTTATTCTCAATGAATTTCCTCTGTCCTTCACCGAGGCCATAGAACGGTGCCACATCCGCCGCTGTCCAAAGCAGAATGAATTTCGTGTCATTCGTCAGTTTCTCCGCTTTTCTGTATACCTCCACGTATCTGTAATCGCGTGCAACATTTTCAAGGGCTTCTTGAATTAAACTATCGTTTTGATATAATATCGGCTTATCCACAAACTGGATCCATGTGAGTGATATTGTGAAACTTATTAAGGTGATGATAAAAAATGTTCGCGGCGTTAACATTTGTCTTACGTTTGTAACAATGCGATGCCGAAGAGTAACCCACAGAAGCATTTTATTCGCCACATCGTTACATATTTCCGTTTTTCGCCATTCATTATTTTCTTGATTCGAGTCATCTATATGTATACCTGCAAGAAGAATTATTGTTAATACACACTCCTTGTGGTGAGATCTAAACATTTCACTTATTGGTTATATGTCTGATGTAATGATTGTTACTTTTATTATCAATACTTTCATAAACATTTATTTTTATTACACAAAATATTTAATGCCAAAAATTCATGTTGACTAAGTGTGCCCTTTTGTCAAATATAAAGCAGACGTCTCTAACTTCAATTAAAACAATTACTTTGTCGTTATCGAACCAAGTACTACTTCAAATGAATCAAGGATTACATTGAACAAGAATGTGATTCGTACACCTTATTTCATAATATATTTACAGTATAAACGTGGTTTTTGTTTGTAAACAAAGAAACAAATGCCAACAATAAAAGTAACGGAGGTTATCATCAATGCATTTTTTCGACTTTGCTAAATAATAAACACAACAACAACTTGTAACTAATAAGAACTAGTATTCTATAATGAAGTTAGACATCACAACTATTTAATTGAGAAACCAATGTTATTAATATAAAGCAAATATTGAAAAAAACATCAAAATATACCTATAGATAGCTTAATCATTTTTTAGAATTGATCTACTCAAATAAAACGAACTATAGATGTATAATAATTCTTCAATTCCTCATTTAATAGCATTGTTTTAAGGAAAATATTGTAAAAAACAAGTCATCACCCCTAACTTTCAATATAAACCGACCAAAAAAAAAATCCATACAACATAACCACTATGATACATACCGTGTCCATCTCAATTTCGTAGCATTACTGACACATGCGCTGTCACTTAACCACAAACAAAGATGACTCACAATCGTTCAATACTAAATCATTCACAGCTTATTTAACAACGATTTCTATATTTAAGATAAATTATAATTACATATAATACATGTCTGTATTTATGTAGGAATGTTTATTAAAGTCGTGTTATTGTTTGCAGCACACCAGCCGCCATGACGGGCTTTTCGCGACTGCGCAATGTTCAAAAAAAGCAAACTGCAAATATGGCCAAATTGTACTCGCCTTTTTATTGATGCAGAAGTGCTTTTTGGTAAAAGGGAGCGCCATCAAGTTATGCTTTTGAACATGCACGGTATTCATAAAAATAGGTTAATTAATTGCGTTGAAACAAAAAAATATTTTAAAATTAGGGGTTTGGGCGTAATGGATTAATGAATGATAAATTGCTTGTTATTGCTTTTTTTCATTTTAAGTGTAATTAAAAAGTTTTAATTTGACAAAAACATGCATATTTGGACAATATTAAGTTCGTAATTTTCTTCACATACTTAAAATTGAAATTTCGCAAAACATTTTTTGAATTATTATTATTTTTGTTATAAGAATACAGAAGATACAACAAACAACAGACGTGTAAAGTACACTTTTACTTATGTTAATATTTGTTTATGAAAATTTAAAATTATATAGCGTCTAGAAAAAGATCACCTATTAATAGACGACGTATTTTAGTTAAAGTATAACTCGCTTGCACTACATGTAAATTAGGTCGACTACGAAAATTTTATAATTCGGTACAAACAGCCATAAAATTGTATAAAAATATGAAATTTTTCATATCTCTGACGTCACTATTTTAAAAATATAAAAAAAATACAATCACCTCACGTCCACACTGATCAACACTCGGTAAAAACTGAACTGCGCTCGAGTTGACACAAAACAGACACTCAGTAAACATGCTTATATTACCCATAATGTGATAAAAATTCCGCCTCTTTTTTCATAACATATCCACGAAATCCCATAACCATAAATGAAACGAATGAAGAATATTTGTTATGTAAAATAAGTAATCGCCTTTATTCATATTGAAAAGAGATTATCAACTCTATATTATAATTATATAACTCTATATATATACTATATTTTGGCTGTGGATATTTGTGAGCGACGACGTTATGACGTATACTGTCTATGAATTCTTAGGCACCACTAATAGACCCGAATGTACTGATCATAATGACTTAAGTCTACTAGTTACTTTTAACCGACTAGAAAATACTTTTTAAAATTTCCAGTTAAACCTCCTTTCATGTTATCCTTATTCGTATAAAAACTGAGATATGTAACGAAAACATAACGATCAGCGACAAAATCAGGAATAACTGACCATTTACATTTTTATTACATTACTCCTGTTTATTTACTAACTTATTAAATGTAACGAAGTCATTTATAAAAAACTGTAGACTCAAAAATCAGTACCGGTGATCCAAGAGCTGGTGCTATCCTTGCTCAGCGCATAAGCATCGCCATACAGCGAGAAAATTCCGCCAGCATTGTGGGTACTCTGCCACAGGGACCAAACTTTTTAAATTTGTTTTAGTTTTGTATTTTGTTTTATTTCAAGTTTCTTATATTAGTTAGTGTAATATTAAGAATATTTTGTGTTTATTTAATATTTAATTTTGTTATGAATAAATTGAATCGGTTTTAGGTATATAAAGATTTTTGTATATTTTGACGAGCTTAATTACATATTACTAGACTCAAATATATATGCAGTAGTAACTTTACGTGGTCAAGTAAGCCATTAAAAAATACTTACACCTATTGTTAAAAAATACATGCATAGCTTGTTATTCCCCACCTGGTATAATACTGCACATAAAACCGGTGAGAGAACGCATAGTATAATTTTCAACTAAGATCCAAGTTAAATCCTATTTCTACGACTTATTAATGACATACTTTAGCATACTTTAGCAAGGTAACTAAACTCGTTGGCTAAATACTTTAAGTGCTTCACGAGAATTCACAAGGAACTATGTAAACATTATCAGACATTAGTGACAATATGTTTTATTGACTTACAATTTTTGTATACTTGTAGATTATGCACGCGATTTCGTCCGCGTGGTTTTTAATACAAATGGAATTTGGAGAATCGGTTAATAAATGGCATGGTTCTGGTGAAATTATTTATTTTTCTTTTCCTTATTTCAACTCCTTCAAGTCAAGTTTAGTCTATTTCCTTACCAAATTTAATCAAAATCGGTGCAGTAGTAAGCGTGAAAGCGAGACATACGTATACATACAAACAGGCTGGGTAACATTCATATTTATCTTATATATATAAATCTTCTGTCACGATGTTTGTCCCCGATGGATTCCTAAACTACATAATCGATTTTATATTAAATTGGCACACCGTGAGCAGTCTGGTCCAACTTGAGATATAAGTTAGCTTAGATATTTAATTATAGTCCCAATTTTATTTTATTGCAAATTATTTGTCTATATTGACAGTCACAATTATCTGTTAACTCCAAAAGATTCTAACAGATGTCGATACTTTTCGACTGGATTGAGTAGGTAGTCAATAGATGGCACTGCTGTGGTAAACCGACAAACGTGTCATACAATTCAATAGCATGACTATTGAGGCTAAAGTAAAAATTAATTATTTTTTTGTAGTAAACGAAAAACCGTGAAATTAATTATTTCTACTTTTTTAATAATTTATACGGCAAAACAACGTTTACCGGTTCAGCTTGTAATATATATAATTTATTAACTATTGACACGTTAGCAAACGTAACCTAATTTCACACCTAGACAATGTTGGATTTATCGATCATCACAATTAGAATTAGAACAAAACTTTTTTTGCATAGCGATAACGATACGATACGGAATTTAACCGATTCACTCTTGCCAAATGTCGACGCAAAATCACCTGGCAAAAACATCTACAGACTATCATTTAATTATAGAAAATAAAACAATCTTGATAAGCTTAATATCTCACTTGTTTTTTATCTCAATTTAAAATGATTGTTTATTTAATATTATTAAACTAATGTACATAAAAACAAAAAAATGTATTACCTACCTCCCTCTTTATCTTCATACCCTTGTACTACGATAATATTCAAATATGAACAATGGCTACGTAGAAGGTCTCAAATATAATGGGTAATGGCTGACGGTCGCTCAACACGCTATTCACTCGAGCTGAGAGGGTGACCATGATTTTACGGTTAACTCAAACTCAATATATATTCAAGTAGGTCTTTATCTTATACATTTTTTTACATCCTTGTCTGAAAGCGAATTGTACTGTCTGTGTGCTTGTCACATTTACAGTTATGTCATTGCGTGTATCAGTATATTAATAGGATACATAAAGAAAGACTGGCAACTCTTTGGGTAAGACCTTGATGGATTGTTACCATACATAAAATAGAATTGCTTCTGTAATAAACATTGTTAAATACTTAATATATAAGTCAATTTACTAGCACTAACATGTGATAAATTATGAATGTATATTATAAACTATCCTTCCGCCCGCGGCTTTGCCCACGTGTTTGACCGCGATCTACGTTGATGACGAATTTTATCAACGCCATCTATCGAGCACATTGTTCAACACTTCAACAGCGCCCGCGCGCACTACGTTATTTGTTATTTTTGTTACCTCTCATAAGTTTTAATATTAAAATTAACTTATATTAGAACATATTTAACGATATATAACTAATCAATCAATATAAGTGTTTAAAAGTTTTGAAGGAGTGATTGAAGTTAATTTTTCAATTGACCATAACTTATTTTTCCCCTAACCGATTTATAAAAACCGCGTTTAAATCCGTTCAGTAGTTTTGAAGTTATAACGTACCAGACAGACAAGAATTTCAAAAATGTTTTTTTTGGTTTCTATGACTCTTCTATAATTGCCTCCTTTCAGTTTTTGAAAAAATATTTAATCTACAGACATTCGATTTTACTGTCTTATTATAAGTATAGATGATCTCTTCATTAATACTAGATTCAAAATCTCATGAGAGTAAAAAAAAAAAATTTAATTTGACATTAATCAGTATGGTTTATTTTTATTTATTTTATTTTACGAGTTCAAAAACAATGTATTGCTAACACTATGGAACAAAGTTAAATCACCTTTTACTAAACGTTAAATGAACGTGTGGTCAACGCCATAACGATTTACAAAACAATATTGTTTATTTTAAATACTGTAATCCAGATTCTACGAAAATTACAGTACAAATGCATATATCGGATTTAAATCTTAATTACTATAACAGCTTCAGTTGGTGAGTAAAAAACTTTATGTTTTAGTTATTTTCTTTATGTCGTTTGCCTTTTTTTACGTAAAATTCCAAATTAACGTGTTATCTCTCTTGTATTATGATATTTTCAGAGTTTTCCGTATGCTTGTTAAATACACTGCCTATCTTACTTAATTGGAAAATTATTTGAACACGATTTTCACGGAAATGAATAACGCATTGCCTGACTTGAAAACCCATGTCTACTTAAGAAATTTTTTTTTTTCCCACCACACAGGTGAAGTCGCCACCCATGGACACTCATGTGGCTGGGAGCTCATAAGTGTATTGTCGGCCTTATACCCTGTTGGCTGAGATTTTAACATGAAATTCATATTGTATGTTTATTGGTAATGCTTTAGTTAAATGTTTAAACCAACGCGTTCAGGGTTTACGTAGTCTTATCAGAAAGCTAATAGCTGTTTGATATTAAAACGAGAGGTCAGGTGTATAAATATCTCTATCCTTGTCTACTTTAAAAATTATATTCTGGTTTGGGAAGCCACTTGTGTGGACACTTTAATACGTCCGACCTTCCTAACACAAGCTCCAAAGCTGGCGCCGCTGCAGAGCAGGCGGAATAAAAGAAACTGTTAAAGTACAAAGGTTGTTTGAGGAAAGTAAACTATGTTTTTTTTCCTTTTGGAGTAGAGACTTTTGGACCATGGGGTGCAAGTGCACATGCGCTTAAGAATTAAGTAGGCGCCTGGTAGTCAGTACCGGTGACCCAAGCTGCCACGGGGACCAAACTTTTTAAATTTGTTTTAGTTTTGTGTTTTGTTTTATTTTAAGTTACTTATATTAGTTAGGTTAGTATTAAGACTATTTTGTGTTTATTTAATAATTAATTTTGTTTCTACATTATTATGTTAAAGAAAATTAGTATTATTTATATACATATATCTTATATATAAAATTCTCGTGTCACAATGTTCGCTCCGGTAATCGTCCAGAACGGCTTCACCGTTTCTCATGAAATTTTGTAGCTGTGAGTAGGTCTGACAAATCAGCCATCATCTAATACCCTTAATGACAAGGGTTGTCCCCCCCCCCTCTAACATTGTTTTTTTCATTTTTAAACATTTATTTTTATTACGCTCGCATAACTATTTTTAGTAATTTTTCATTGCCGATCGGTAACGATGACGGTCTGTCATTTAATTAGATATCCCCGCCAGATATTTTTTGTCTACACTAGAAATTACTTATAATAATTTATAAGCCAAACGATATATATATAATAACGATCGTTTTACAATCTACTGGACTATGAATGTAATATAAATAATTCTACTACAAATAGGTGTTTGGTATTCAAATAATTCGACCAATTAGAGTTTCTTAAATTATACTATCAATAATGTTCACTGGGTTATGCGGAAATAAATGCCTGGAAAACCGACACTCAACATTTTTATAGAGGCTTTGCATGACAGGGAATGTACCCTGTATTTTTGTATGGGGTAATTGATTATAATGTTATCTTTTGGATTATTTATCGCTAAAAATACTACACGCAGTGTTACGCTTGTTAAATAAATCGGTAGTAAGAATTAGTATTTAATAAAAAAAAAATCTTAATCTAAAATTTCGAATGTCGGGTGTCTGCGCCTCTGGACAATTATTACTAAGATAATAATTTATCTAGCGTGTTTTTTTGCTAAAAGAGGTTAATGAGAGGCGCAGACAAATTATTATGTTCTTTTTTTATAAAATTTTTAATTGATTACAAATTTTATTACATCATCTCTGCTTTATGAATCATATTAATATGAAGAGCAGGATTCAGATTTAAAATTCCTTTCTGTTCTGTCGAACTTTAAATAATGGGAAATTATTGTTGTACGGAAGAAAAACACATAATTTAGAAAGAAAAAAGAGGGTGGGTTTATTAACACACACACACACGGCAAATACAACAACAACAATAAGTAACAGAGGTGGGGGTGGGTTGTCTGGAAGTGATCGTTTATTAGCGATAAGGCCGCCCGTTGCTCTTATATGTACTAACATCTATTAACGTCATTTGCTTCTACTGTTTAAGTGCAATACAGTGTAAATAAATAAAAATATTAAAAGTTCTAAGACAAAAAATTACATAGCTTACAGCTAACTAAATAACACACATGTTATTCAAATACAATAACAAAAACATATTACAAAATGAGAAAATATATACATAAACTAGCTGATCCCGACAAACGTCGTTTTGCCAAAAAAATGTCTCTAAAAATAGATGGTGGCTGATTCTCAGACCTACTCAATATGGCCACAAAATTTTAGGAGAATCGGTCAACCCGTTTCAGAGGAGTAAGGGAACGAAAACTGTGACACGAGAATTTTATATATTAGACATATTATAAATGTATTGCATAGCTGCACTGGATCGTAAAAGGCGAAAAATATATTCTATTATGTTGTCTTTTTTTTGTTTTGTCTATGTAATATATTCATACATTATAATATCAATCCTGAAATAATATACCGTTCCTTTCACGCCCTTTCATCCTTTGTTAACGATGTATATAGCATTGTGAAGGGAATTTATATTCGCTCCGTACAATGCACTTGTTTTGACAAAAGGATCTTCAAAGAAATCTCTCGAATGACGTATCCTGATACTGACGTAATCGCTTTGGAGCTCCACTTCTATAGAGAGCTCGACACGCACATTTTTTATCTATATTACTGGTTTGTCTGTGACCAACAGTCTGTGTTTTAATCGAACGAGAAAAAGACAATTAGTAATTATCTACTATTAATGATTTCCGCTTTTGTAATTTAAAAATAAATTAATAATAATGTACTAAACTAATAAGTGCAAAGTTTAAATAAAAAAAATAAACAAAAATGTGAAAATAATATTGAATTGTTTTTCTTATTTTATAAGCTCTAATACATAACGTATGCTTAGTACTATGAGACATAAAGATTAAAAATTTACGCAGTTTTCGAGACATGGAATATACATGAAAACAATACAAAAATATTATATTGTATATAAAAGTAAACTAAACGAACTTCACATAATTATGATAATTACATACTATAAGACGAAATCTATGAAGGAAGACTCCGTAGTAGTCATGACGACTAATAAGAAATCTAATTATAAGGAAGATGAGAGCATCATATATTTAAAAAAATAGATCTATACGTTATTATCCTTAACAATTTAATTATAACATCTAGTAATTGTACACTGGAGAATTAAAATAAAAACGAGCCGTAGCCGAGAAGGTTATTTGTTCCTGGTAACATTCGGCGTACCTACATTGAAGCGAAAATTTAGCAGGTTCTGTTGGATATGAATTAACTAATTTAAATAAATAAAGCAGGTTTATGAAGTCAATCCGGAGTTCTGGTGAGTCTAATTTGAAATAATCCAAGCAACGTTTGCTACACTTGCGTGTAGGATGCATTATCAGAGGGAACGGGTTTGAACTGCCTCAATCGTGTCGATATGAATTTTGCTGCGGTGTCCAGATAACTGTGGCATACCTTTACATACTGAGAACTGGTAGTAGTATAAATAAATAATTCTTGCAGTTAGCTAAATAGATTAGCTGCTTCATAATATATTTAGTCTGAAACGACCTCTGAGAGATAGACGTTTTATGGTATACATCCAAACAAGAAGATTATTAAAACATTCTCAAAAAACCAATGTGTCAGAATAAACTTAACAAATTTTACAGCAATAGGTGGAAAAAAATCGATTGTATAACAAAGAAATCGAGTATTTTTTTGCAATAATACAGATCATACCAAGTTGGATAATCACACATGTATTATCTGTACGGTTCTAATACATAACGAAACCCAAAGAGGTCTGTAATCTCATGAAGTGGTCCGAACGCTGCGCCAGCGGGCCGGACCACAATAAATCTTTGGATTATCCCGTATTGGGCTGACTCGCCCCTTTATATGACGTATCTATCGAGAATGTTTAGATATTGAATTCTCTTTGTTATAAATATCTGATGAGTGTAAAGTTTTTGGTAGTGGTATTGTTAAAACAGCAAGCCAGAAGATAAATAAATTAAAAAAATCTTTTACACACTGACACAGCTGAACATATTGTTTTTTTTAATGGAGAGGGGGCAAACGAACAGGCACAACATAAATGTGGTGTCGCCGCCCATGGACAATCACGTGACTTGGAGCTCGTGGTGCGTTGCCGGCCTTTTAGGGAGTGGTACGGTCTTTTCTCGAAGGACCCTAAGTCGTATTAGTTCGGACATACCGTGGCGGGCAGCTGGTTCCATAAATTCTTGGTGGTAGGAAAGTCTCACGAAACGCGCGTTGGTGGATCGACGGACATCGAAGTGATAGCGTAATGAAGGTTGCTGGTAGATAGAGATTTTAATAAAGTGCATTCATTTTTGAAAATATTTAATTATTCAAGTTAATTCATGGCTGTGAGTAGTGAGGTTTCGTGTTACCCAATTTGTATGAAGGGTTTAGGCGTTGACTATTTGTTCGGAACATATACCGTCACAATGTAAGCATTGACTATTGATCGTAATATGCTGTCACGCTTATGAAAAAAAAGCGGTGGTGTAAGAACTAAGCAAGAAGCGATTTTTTGCATGAGCATTAGGTGTAGTTAGCCTTAATTTATTGTATTCTAGTAACTATGTAGTTTTGGCAAAAATAACCTTATTAATTAAACGCTTGCTTTTAAAATTCGCGAGACGATGGTATCGCACACATATATCATATAAAGTATTCTAACACCAGGTAGTCGTTGACTAAAAATAGGTCCTGACGCACACATGAAATTACTATAATTATTAGATATGTTATTATTAATTGTCTACATTACTATCTATAGTTTGTGCGGCCATTGCGACTGGAACTTTCCGCAACATTCCTACGTGTACTTTGTAAAATAATTGCGTTCATACCGACAGGCAGAAGCGATTTATAATAAGAGGCATCTCTTATAACATGCACCACGCAAACACGGAGTTACACGCAGTTTATTCACAAGTTCGTACATTCTCACAACATGTCGCCCGGTCCCGGATAACAACCGATTTTATTGCAAGACTTTTCAATAATTTATATCATAACACATGCGGACTCGCTTCGTAATAAACTGTCCCCAAATGCTATAAATTCTCCTCACTGAAATATATTTTATATTTTTCCCAATGCAAGTGGCACTTGGGCTATTCATAGGATGTCTTATCTCTGTCAAATGACGCTTTTGAAAAAGTTTTAGGCAAAAAACAAGAAACTTGGGCACTCGTTCTGGCAAGTAGTTTTAAATAGGTTTTCCTCACCTTTGTTGGCTTCTAGCACGTACTAGTATTGTAACAGAAACACAAATAGATAACATTAATATGAAAAGGTAGAACGAAACGTTAAGAAAAACTGTGTTTTTAAATAAACTTATCTTACAAAAAAAGCCTTTGCAGCTGTGGTGAAAACTGTATTTAAGAGATTCTCTATACACCCATAAGCCATACGAGCCATTGTTTTGAATGTAATACTATTCCATTTTATGTAACTGTATTACAGTACTCAATCTTTGTTGTCTTCTACTCAAACTAGTAGAAGTATGTAAAAAAATAAAGTAATTTTTCAAAAGAGAACATCCATAATATGTATATACAATATCTCATATATGGTATATAATAAATCTCATCAACAATATAGTAACCATAACACTCGAACTAAATACGCTAAGTGGATTCGTTCGAAACCCTGACTCCCACAAACTAGGGTAAAATACCCCGGTACAATTTTCTCGTCGTTTCCCGGGTTTCGCAGGCTTAAGCGGGACTTAAGCCTAACAGAAGCGAATTGAACTTTTAGAGTTATAATGAAAAGGGATAGGATATGTTGCATTCAATGAAGACACTATGTAATTAGTAATCTAAACTAACCTGTCATTTATACTTTATATATCTACTCTATAATTTTAATAACCACAATTAATTTAGAAAACTATGGTATAATATATCCAAATCTTTTTAACTAAAGGTTATAAACTTGGCAATAAACGCTGGTATTGCGTGGTGAATGATCAATGTTTGTCTGATGAAGCATCAACAATTTTAAATATACATTTCGCTCCAAACACTTTATCGCAAATTCCACATTGATACGATATTAAATATAATATCTAGTCGTTACTAACTTACTAATAAAAAGTACGATACTAAGTAATTGCAACTTTACCTTGTGTAGATGTTATGTGGCACAGAATAAGTGTGTTCCCGATTCAGGTGAATAATACACAACCGCAGAATAACTTAGAAACGCGTACGCGTTACTGAGCGGGGCGTGTATGTTAATATAATTTAGGGGAGAATAGATTACGTATTTATCCTGATGCCCGCGCATGGAGCATAACGGTGTAGGGTGAGACAATTGAGGTTACTTTTAATTTATCTGATTGTCGAAAGGGTACAATCCAATACAGTGTAAGTATTATGAGGGCTGGTTACCAGTCGTTCCCATCCAAGGATCAGGTTACACGGTATATATTATATTTACAGACTAAAAGCTATATTCAATAGCAAGGAATCTGTAACAATTTCTAAGAACTCTATATGATAATTTTATCACACAAAAATATATATTCTTAATAAATAACAAAGTGTAGTGGGTGACGTTTTGTGTTTAGTCTGTGGCCTGGTTCAAAGCGCTAATCGCATTTTGGTTTTCCCGCCAATACTGAATATCGTACGGAGCTACAACCGCCTCACAATGACAATGATTAAAATCAATATCGGTTAACTGTATTAATATATTATATTCTCCTTATTACTTATATAATACACTATAATATGTCACCTGTGAAAATACGGCCACTAACGTTATTAATTAAATACTAAGACAATTCAATATATTTTGAAAATATTTGTATGAGTAACACATACTTCAGATTTCGCTAACGTTATTTCAGTATGGAATTATCGCTCCCTCTTCGCTCATAGACGTGTCCTCCCAGTGAATTCAATCAGATTCAGTGCGCAGTGATCTCGTAAGGGCGCGTGCATAAATAACGCGCGTCCGCTTCCATCCACCCAATGGATCCTGGAGGAGTTATTACCCAACATCAGGATTTATGTGCCACTAACGTGCGTGCATACTTTATTCTATTGAGTCTCCAGTCTTTATAGCCTTTCGGTGGCGACTTGTCGACATAATAATTAGGGTATGCACACGTCCTCTCATTAAAATGATTGTCAGCGTAAGAAAATATACTGATGCAATACTGCCTGTCAACACCAAGCAGATTCTAAAGGTAATTTATGACAATCTATGCAACGTGAAGATGACGCGGGATATTGTGAGTGACCTCTCATTTTAAGTTTTGAAACGCGGCACACTTAAACCGTTTGCCGGTTTAAATGCCTGTAATAAAAAGTTTAAGGATGTATAAATTCTGTGAATTTTGAAAAAAAAAATGCTGCATGTTCTTGTCGGCGGCCCGAGAGATGGCGGGCCATAATCGCGCACGTCAGTTGCCCAACGAGACTGAATGATGGTCAAGATCGTTACGAAGAAGAAGATATTTATTTTACGGATACAAAAATACAATAAACGAGAAAGGATAGAAAATATAGAGGCTTCACGAATCACAGATAATATATATTTTATACACAGTCAAAAATACTAAACAACAATCCAAAGAAGAAAAACAAACAAAATTAACCTCATGATTTTATATAATAAATGAATATGCTTTGTTCCATTTCATAATAAAACTGACAGTCAATACGATATTAAACCATTTTTGATATCGCAAGGTAAGTTTACTTAAAAGGAATATCCTTCAATCAATCCTCGCTAACTATATTCGACGCGAGCATTCGTCTAGCCTTACAAGACTTAGGTTGCTCAACCTGTTTACTTACAATTTGTAAAGGATTTTATCTGATACTAAAGAATAGGTAGCATTTTTATGTACTCTGTCGCCTTAGTGATGTTGCCAATGTTAGATTTAGAAAAAATAATATCTAACATGTTTTAAATTTATTTTAGTGTAAACACTCACACATACAATTTTAGTAAATCATACTGTACATGATATACTAAAATTTATTTAGTTTAATTTAAACATTAAACATTCTTAATATTGACCTAACTAATATAACTTAAAATAAAATAAGACAACACACAAAACTAAAACAAATTTTAAAAGTTTGGTCCCTGTGGCAAAGTCCCCACAAAGCTTGCGGCATTTCCTCGCTGTATCGCGATGCTTACACGCTGAGCAAGGAAAGCACCAGCTCTTGGATCACCGGTACTGACTACCAGGCGCCTACTTAATTCCTTAATTAGCGCCTGTGCACTTGCACCCCATGGTCCAAAAGTGTTTTACTTTAAAACCTTTTTAATTCATACATACATATCAAGTCAAAAAAAATTTATAATCGTTCTAACGACAACTCACTAGTGAGCCTCCTGGCGTTGCAGGTGTTCACGGACGGCTGTTGGCACATCATTCGAAGTGACCCGCCTGCTCGCTTGCCTCCTCTTACATATAAAAAAACAGTATTTATTATTAGATATTTGTTTTAATTATATTAATTAATTTTTTTTATTGATTTATTTTTTACAGCCGAAGCCAAAAAACACATACAGTTTTTAACTTAAATCTAACATCTGGTGGTCACATTCTGGTGCAGAGCTAATGAAACGATTCATCGATTCATCGAAACGATCATACGCGGAATTGGGCTTTGCCGGCGGAGGCTTGTTCGAAACCGTACCTCAGCAGCAATGGATGCCTCCTGAGCCGATAAAAAATATCAGGCGCATGTAATCTTAGCAATGATTGCAGAATATTACTGCTAACAATGCCGCCCCTGATTATGTTCCAGGCAAACTTCACTAAGGCAATTTCCCTACGCCGGTTTAGGTCATTATACCCTTAAATGCCTTAAAAGTCTAAAATATGATTTAAGCAGATTATTTTTGTGCATACTTCTCAACTGTCAAACGAGAATGTGCGTAACGATCGCAGGCGCTATGGTGTTGTTCCAAATAATGTCTCCTTGGTATTGTAATGTTTGGATCACATTGGCTCCACCCTCTAGACATTATAATGAGGCATCAAATAGTCATCAGTTCGGAGGGTATCGATTTCCATCACAAAAGGTTATGGAAATGTACATCTTAAATGTTTCTTGATGATATTCAAATATTTATTATTCCTTTTGTTTTCAATGGATGTCTACGATTTTACAACTGTATTACGTTTCTCAAGAATTTTAATTTTAATCGTATATATTACAGACTGATGCATTGGAAAACAATTATTTTAACAATTATTAATTTTAATGTATGCTATTTAAATTTGAAGATGTTCTGTTAGAAATGGCGTCATATTAAACGCGAACATAACGTATTATTTAACCAGCCTTCAGTTGAGTCGCATCAAGAGAAGTTAAAGACCCAGTTTGACCTAAAACTTATTAAATATAGCATTTATTAGGCATTTTGGCCCAAAAATACTGTTATTATTTATAGTTTTTATCTACATATACATCAAAACATCAGGTAGGAAGCTATGTACTCGTATATATAATATTTAATTTATGTTGTGTGTTTAGTGTGCATAATACTTCAAATTGTATATAATTTAAATAACTAAGATTCTAAACCCATCATAATCGTTATAGTGTTTCAATTCACTGTTAAAACTGGAATCTTAAATGACAATCAGTGGAATGTTAATTAGCTTCTTAATTATTAAAACAATCAGCCCCAGCTTGACCCTTAAAATTGAGTGCGACAATACTTAGGCGGGCTCGTAAAGACTCGTTTACATGACAAAGTCGAGCTTGGGATGGGTAGAACATTATTATTCTAGAGGTTTACTATTGGTTCTCGCTTTTAAATTCATTTTATGTAAAAAAAACCTCCTGTCCCTGACGTGTCTTGTTGGTTTGAAGATGTTATTCCCATTAAAGCATCATCGAGTGTTAATTGTACAAATAAAACAGTACTTAATGACAGTGCGGAAGAACCGCACCCCAACTAATGATTCTAAATTTTGAATATTTAAAAGACTTTAGTTTTTAAATTGTAATCGGAGCTTCATAGTATGTTTACGCATGGCAATTAAGTTCCCTGAGCATTCGAATAACTTAAAACTTAGTTCGAGAGTTGACTGGTATAACCAATAGTAGTGGAATGTGGTAACGATGTCAAACTGGGTTTAATGTTGTTGAATATTATTTAACTTCATGTATCCTGTTAATGGCACCTTCAACGTCAGTGATTATGAATTTATTTGCTTCTTAAACTTAAGCCAGCTACTTAAACGCAATTAACATAAAACTGATTTGATTTTATTCATTTAAGTCAAAGAAATGTTGTATCACAAAAGAATTAGGGTAGTTTTTAACTATTTTTATTACAAAGTTTTTGTTAGAAATATTGTTTCTATAAATACATATAAACAAAAATTTAACATACAAAGGGGAAGATGTACCAAACGGTACATAGGTAAATATACAACAAAAATGCAATCAAAAATTCAAAAACCATACACGAAATTTTTTTATTTTGCAGGATATGTCTATATCGACCTGGATTCTGGAAAACGTTGTTTCTATAATGTCTTACTATGTAAAGGAGTTCTACTGTACACAATTTATTATCCTTGTCATATATTTTTATAGAAGAGGAAGCAATAGGGTGGTGTTTCTGCCCATACACACTCGCGTGGCTGTTTGAGTTCGTTACCGGCCTTTGATTATAATGTTTCTGTGACAGGACTGCGGTAATCGTGTATAATTTGGTTTATAAACCAGCCGTAAACAGGTAGCGTTGATTTGTACCTGTAATCAATTTAGCCAGAATTACAATCATTATGCTAAATTAATAGCAATATTTGTGTGAATTGAGCAATTTATACCGCTGCGGTTTTCATTTAATTGTTCTGTTAAACTAAAATTATATAAATAACTATTATGTAAAATGCAGGTAGACATACTTTGTCCCTCATAGAATCGTATCAGCGATCACTTTTATAGATAAGGCTTCCAGGGTTAGAACCAATGTGTTCAATTTCGATGTCGTTTTCTTACTTGGTAATTTATCTACACAGTAAATTCATTACAGATTTTTTTTGTGAATGTTTGATCATATATTATAAGCGAAAAGCGTAAGCGATTTATAGCTTGTGTTATGAGTGCTAAGACTGATAAACAACATATACATACATTAAAAAAAACCGTATACTGACGTATACTGAATTAATCTTTCACTTAATTCGCTTTAATAAATGCCTATTGAAATATTGAAGAAATCCTGTTCGCGATTTGACCAAACATTGTCTAATTGATAAATTAAATCTCTGAAGATATATGACTCTAAGTATCAGTAACCGAGTTATTGTAAGTGAATACTTTTTAATTTTATTACTTGAACAGCAATTTGCAATAGCAAATGAGATTCAATAAATTATTCAGGATTACACGGAAGGACGATAATGGGCGAAAAATTGCAGAGTGTGCATTAAATTGAATAATTTAAGCATAAAACCTGAGCCCGCAAATGAGATTGGAGATAAGCTGACAAATAAAGATAAGAAGATAATTTTTAATTAATATAACGCCTTATAAAAAAATAACTCAACGTATAAACTCTGCGTCTGCCTGTCATATTCGTAATTCGCAAATTTTTGGCTTCGGCCGTAAATAAATACATAATTTAATAGGTTCTTTTTCGATACAATTGATTCAAAACTACATATCAAATGCATTTACTGAGAGGCAATACTAACGTAGCTAATAGCGGCCTTAGTCACACACATAACACATTCAGGCTCACCCAAACGACAATATACGAAGCTGTTAACTAGCCACCCCCACAAGAGCTAACAGCAAAACAGATTATTAATTTTCATAAACATATTGTTTCCTTTCGGAATATAATTAATCTGACTGATTATTATATTAATTGTATTGTACGTGAGATAATTCCATGACATTAGAACAAATTGAAAAACAAAAGAAAATTTTAAATGGCCAATGACAAAGGGAACAAAAAAAAAAGAAATTAAAATAGTTTCCACGTAAAAAGGTTTTAGTCCTGTGACTGAACACATATTAATAACTTGTTTTCAATTATGGTTGTCTCTCACTCACCTTTTAATGTAGGTTAATAATTCCACCGTGTCAAGATACCAAATGGAATCGATTAGCATAGAAGCAATATGTATCAGTAATTGTAAGCTGAGCTAAGCGTTTGTAGAGCTAAGCCGTTATTAACAAGCAGTCAAGAACGTGAGATTGTCGCGTATCGCAGGATTAACTCACACATCCCAATAATCCTCCTATTACCTTGCATTATGTACAGTCAAATTTTGGAATTATACACAGAAATTACCAGTCTAGATGGAATAGCAGTTTCCAACAATAGTCTTTATTTCGAATTAGAAAATATAATAATCTTCATTTCCTTGGAAAGCTATTCTAAATGTACCTGTGGTTTCCCTGACGAAATTATAAATTTTCAATTTCATTTTATCAAATACATACATAAATATGTTTAAAATTAATTAATAAATATTGTTGTGTTAATTCTCATACATAGGAATTTTTTTTTTTAGTGTTCAGCAAAATTCTTAATAATATCGAAAATGAATGTACCTAAACATTAAAATAATACATTCTCTTCTTATTTCCAATCCACCAAAATAGTTGCTGACTGAAAAGGTAAAGAAATTAAAATTTTCAGTGATTAAATTTTTCTTTTCAAACTCTGTTTACAACATCGCCGCTTAGTAGCATTTACATAAATGTAATTAAGAAATATTTTTTTACGCATAATAAATTTTTATTTTATTGCATTGTGTCACACATTTTAAATTTAAAATACAAATTTCTTCAACATGTTTCATTCCTACTTAATCTTATATAATTAGATTCATGGTTGTGACTCATGGCTGGCTCCCCAAAGTGGGGGATGTTACTCTTATTTATGCATGTTAATAGATCTTCTGAGAGAATATGAGGTTGTCATAGGCTGCGTCATCTCATGTCGAACGTCTTGCTTAAAGGATATGCCTTATTTCACAAGGAACTGACTCTAGGAAACCCAATACCAATGTACCAAATGATCACTGCCCCATATAATATATAAAGAATCCAATGTGTTTGATGTAAATTAGCTTTATTACCTATTTCGCTTTATGCAATCCTCATGGGTGACTGCACTTAGCACAAAAATTTATTCATTAACATTTTGTACGTGCAATTTTATTAATCAAACATTGCTAATAAGCATTAATTACATGATATTTTGCACTTTATAAAAGAGGTTTTGCTTTATTTCATCGAGCGAGCTATTAGCAAATTATAACTTGAATCCCCATTTCCTATGAACTGGAATATTTCAAACAAAACAATGTATCGGTTGATATTCTCGTAATAAAAATAACCGAATGACATGATAAGTAATAACCTCCTAATCGACATATTAGGGCATTAAGTAAAGTCGTTGCATGCATTCGTTGAACTAAAACATGCTTCACTACACGCCTGAGCGAATCCTTTCATTAAAGCATATGACAGTATTAAATTCATAATTTATAATGTGACCTTGATCCACTACATTATAACAAAAGCTGTTCAGACAATGACTTCATCACACGATATAACTTCAAATCACAATTTATACGATTCAAGTTAAGATACCACTTAGAACACACTTGGACTCTTAACACTTACAACGCGTAACGTAAGCACATATTCTCATGTTTGATTTACGTTAACATATCGTGGTCTTCTTTAATCATATCTGCAGCCTTTTCTCCAATCATCATTGTTGGCGCATTTGTATTACCACTGGTTATTTCGGGCATAATGGATGCGTCCACAACTCTTAATCCTTCAACATTGTGCACTTGCAATCTCTCATTGACAACTCCATCTGGTGCCATACGACATGTACCTACAGGGTGTAGTATGGAGGATACAGTGTTGACAACATAACACTGCCAATATGCATCAGAGTCGAATACTAAATTTTCACACCCCTTAACATTCAATTTTACAACTTCACCTCCAACGCTTTTGTAAAACGATGTTTTGGCTATTCCAGTTAAGAACTTTATACCTTCTGCCGCCACGTGTATATCACTGGGATTCCTAAAATATCCAAGTTCAATCACTGGTGGGTCTAATGGATTTGTACTTTTTATTGTTACTTCACCTCTGGAGACTGAGTGCAGTAAAACAAGTGATGTAAAATCCAATTCTCGAATTGTGTTAGCTTTACTAATTGAAAAGCAAAAGTCTCTATCGAAGTTCGCTATAGATTGACATCCATAAAAGATACCTGGTGCTGCAGTTGCTCCGATGTGTAGATTAAATATTTGAAATTGCGGTTTAAGTGTTCTATATTTGTTTTGATAGTCATTTGAAGTATATGTATGGTTTAGCTGGAAGAAGCCTGATTGTATTGGAGCTGGATATGCGTCCAATTCTGTTGGGATAAGAAAGTTTTGAATAGCTGTTCCCAATCCTTTTCGGCCAGTAATTACAATTGGTACAATTGGGTGATCTTGTAAGTTTTTACCAACAGGAAGATTAGCTAGTACTTTTATATTAAACTTTCTTAATAGCTTCTTGGGCCCAACGCCAGATAACATTAAAAGCTTTGGTGTATCGATTGCTCCTAATGATAAAATAACCTCTTTTCTAGCATTCACATCAATTGCTTGTCCGTTGTTTAAAATAACTCGGACACCATAAGCTCGCATTGTGTTTGGATTAATATGTACTTTAATAACTCTAGCAAATTTTGTTATGTGTAAATTTGCTCTATCTTTAGCCGGTTTCAAATATGCTTCGGCAGTACTCGATCGCTTCCCATTCGCAAAGGTGAAATGTGGTCGTGATATTCCGAACTTGTCGATGCCATTATTTTCTAATACTTTCTTAACACCTATTTCTTCGTATGAGTTTAATACTATATTATCTATTTGTTGAAAGTATGCGTTACTATTAGGCCGGGATATGGCAACAGGGCCGTCCCTTGAATGTAAGCGTGCGTTTAGAGGATTCTGGAATACTGTTTCATCGGTCATGCCTTCAAGTTTCTTATAGTAATATAGAACTGATTCCGAGTGCCATCCAGGGGCTGTCTGTGCCCAATCGTCGAAGTCTTCTGCCACACCTCGAGAATATACTTCGTAATTGTTAGACGATGAACCACCCAACATTTTCCCACGCGTCATAGGAATGTATCCATTGGGATGTGTTTGTCCTATTCCAGGATCAAGGTAAGCTTTATAGTTCCAATCATACTCCGTGTGAGCCAGTAAACCGAACAAACTGGGTCCCTGAAAGGTGCGATTTTCTCATTTAATATTTTTTTATGTAAACTAAAATAAAATAAACAAAAGACGGGGAATTAGAATCACTACTTAATACTTTTAGGTAGAACATTAACAGTCACTAAAAAGTTACTGTTTTGAATGAAACTTATTTTTAGGTATAAGTTATGCCCGAAAACCAATGGATATATAGATTTCCTTACCACACTCGCGGGCGGTGGATTTCCACCAGCTTCAATCAACAGTACTCGCCAATGATAAATCTCACTGAGCCTTGCAGCAACCACTGCACCGCCAGAACCGGCACCCACTACGATAAAATCGAAAGTATCGCCATCTGAAAATACATATTATTTTAACATATTAACAGTATTATACACATTCTTATAAGTTTGGTTAGCATCCATCATCAAGCTTCTCTTACCTTGGGGCTAACCACGTGTGCAACATGGCCTATATTAGTTTATTAACTGTAGAAGAAGCGTTCTACTTTAGTTGCTAAAATGTCTCACTTTTAGAGTGATCCTGTTCATTGTATCATGTATAATTTAGATTTAAAAATTCCAACAGGTAACTCTTGTATGAAAAACAATTGGGACTCTTATATTACTTATACTACTTATATGACAAAACACAATGTAGTAGAAAAACATGTAGACGCCTACAAATGACTTATTTTATAGTTAATCACTATTTAGTATGTATGTCTACTACGGTTGAGTTGTAATGTAAGGTTGCGATGACCATTCAAAATATTACCAAATGTGCAAAGCACTCGTATCTTTAATAGAGGCTCTTTTTACTATAATAAGAGACAAGAACCGGAAGAATCAAACTGTCGAGATACTAGATTAAAATTATAACAGATCTATTGTCGCAATTCGACTTTATATCCGAGGAGGAGCTTGTAATCATCGAAACGTAGAGAGGAATCTTATTGAAATTAGTGTTGGCACACACAAACATACACACACTGAGTAGTGGCGTATACTACCGGATAATATCCGGTAAAAAAGTTTTATATTAACCCAGTTCTGTATTCGACCTTGACAACAAATATCCCGTTTAATTTAACGTTGACGAAACACCTTAATATGTTATTTCCAAACAAATTGGCAAATAATACAACATTAACATTGCATATTGAATGTTTTTTTAAGGTCGTTCTGCAATTTACTGAATGCATTTTAATAAAAGAGATTTATAGACCTCAAAATGGCGACCATAAAACAAATTAATAATATCACGATAATCATATTACAAATGTTTTTTTTTTATCAGAAATAAACTTTAAATAATAAAAATAATTGCTAAAAGTCTATATTTAATTTATCAAATAGATCAGTGCACATTATTTTTCAAATTGTATATTACTGCTATTATAAATGGCGGACTATAATTGTTAATTATGTCACAGATAACACATAATACACAGATATGCGAATGGAATAGATAAAAAAAATATTACTCCGGTGTTTTGTATTTAAAAAGAAATTCAAAATTACGAACCTTTCAAATCGTAGGAAATAGGCCAACCCGCGGGCGCGATTGCCTGAGACAGTGCAAACACACGCAACATCCATCGCAACCACGGCTTCCAAGCCCAATTCGATTGTAGATACCCGAGGAATTTATTTGCCGCCACATTCAAATTCATTTTCAAAAATGGAATATATATTTTTTTTTAATAATATAAACGCAATATGACACCTAGTCGCGTGTATTTATTTTATACAACCGAATGCGAGCACCGCTTAAACACATATAAATAAAGAAAACTTCGTTGCAATCAACAAAAGGCCGAATTTTATAAATTGTATCGTTGTTTATTTCACGGTTCGTATTTTACAAGTCACACCCAAGTTGGGTCTATTGTCGTTACTGGCTGATTCTGTATTAATATATTCTGTTTGTCTCAAACTTATGCCAAAAGAAAAAAAATACATGAGTTTCAATTTCCACTTTCCACAACAATTCCTTTTTTAATTTGAAACGTATGATAATGTTTGATGTATTGAGTTGTTACAATGTATTATGTGACCTCCGTATAATCTCAGTAATTAAAGGATCCAGAGCCTTATAAATTTTCAACGCCCTTAGGATCTGGACAGAACAATAGTCGGGTTGATTAAACAAACTAATAATTCGTTTATGCCTTATTTACGTGAAAGGTCTTAAAGTATTCTATTTAAATACCCGAGTACCATTTAGTTTTAAGCCATGTTTTAGAAAAAAATAGTTATCTCTCCAATAAAAAAACTCAAATATTTTTACATCCTAATTACACCTTCCGTTAACCTACAAATAAAACGGTTTAATAAAGATAATACACCACTGTTTTCTATACTAATAAGATCATTTATATTCTTGAATTAAATTAAACTGAAAATTGATTAGAAAAAAAATAATGTTAAAATTAAAACAAAAGCTCAACTTTTATATGAGAATCGTCTTTATGTATCAGAAACGTCTTTTTTTTAATTTTTGTATATTTCTCAAATTAAGGATGTTAAACGCAATGAGGCAAGAACAAGTTTCAATCAATGATTTTAAGTGACCAATTTATACAAGGACGACAAGTTGCCACTATTGGAATTTAGGTTTATGCTAAATATACTCACGTCCTCAAAGTACCCCATGTTAAAACACATAAGTTAAGTGCTAAATATAATAATGATCAGTAATACTCCGTAATGTCAATATTGAGCGTAGACTTTTTTATAAATCCGGGGCTGACGAGCAGGTTACATTGAGTAGTGCTAACTGCCGCTCATGGACAACGCCAGGTGGCTTACAAGTGAGTTGTCGACCTTTGAGGGAGAGTTACGCTCTTTTCTTGAGAGACGTAACGGTTCGGGAATACCTGCTTTCTAATATCGTTATTTTTACAAGTGTAGAATTCGGAAAATGCTTTTTATCATTTACAATATTCATAAAATACAACAATAGCTCTGTTCACTCATAATTCGTCAGCGTCATCAGTAAATCTTAAGACTACCTAGGAATTGAGAATCGGCGCGTTTTGACGATTTTTTGTCCAATTTGCGTAGTCGTTGTGACGTTAAGAAACATTAATATATCCAAATCCAATCATTGTTATGACGTCGTAGAAAATCGGTACACCTAACGGCATTCCCTAGAGAGATTGTTCATTCTTGACCATAGGTTTTCTTAGAAATAACCATCAGGATATAAATCGAAGGTAAACAAAACACGGTCGGTGTTTTGTTTACTTTTAAATAACTAGGAATGTAATTTATAAGCTCGATCATTTTCCACGTGGAAAATGATTGCTAATGACAACTGTCAAAAACGTAATGACGTAAGAAATTGTAAATGACACATTAGGATAATATTTTCTTGTTAAATTTTATCCTTTCCAGGATCGCCTTTATCTATGGATTACGATTATTTAATTCAGATAAGATTCTGGGCTTAAAAACAAAACTTGAAATCTAAATGAGTGCCTTGTTTTAGTGATTTAATATATTTTACAATTATATAAATTATTGATAGTTATACGATTTTTATATATTTATCGATACAAATTTAAATTAGACATATAATATATGCCTATCTTTTTTTCGCTTGAATCGATTTTAAAGAATTTCGGTGAATCAATATCACTTTGTATGTATGTCATCGCTTCAGATCTTTGCTTAATTAAATCGAAGGACCTAGCCTTAATTTTAACTGTTCTACAAAACTAATTCATAATGACTTTACAATTAGGCCAATTGATGCCTTTAACATTTATTGTGTTGATCTCAAACCTTAATTTAAATTTATCTATGTCACACAAAATTATTAAAAAAAAAAAAAATGATTGATTGTTACTCAGTTTAAAATAACAAAATTAATACTTATTACAACATTTCATAATAAAATTATTTTAATAAAATTGAAGAAAATGCGACTCGTTGATGCGACTACGAAAACGTTGATGTAATCTTTTATATAATTTTATGAAATCTTTTATTACGTCGTATTGTTTCAATTAATTATGGGTAGGTAATCATAATTGTTCACATAAAAATAGTTTTAGTTCGGCTTAACTTAACAACAGATATCTACATATTTTTATAATCAACTAGCTGAACCCAACAAACGTCGATTTGCAAAAAGAAATGTCTCTAAAAATAGATGTTGGCCTCTCAGATGGATTCTCAGTCCTACTCTATATGGCCACTTAATTTCAGGAGAATCGGTCAACCCGTTTCGGAGGAGTAAGGGTACAAACAATGTGACACGAGAATTTTATATATTAGATTTCATAATATACAAATTTTTGACTTTAGTTTTAATAACAACAGATATTGTTTTTACAACAAAAACAAAAATGTTAACACAATCAATAGATATCTAGATGAATTTTAATCGTGTCTATGATTAAGTAATACATTTGCATACTAGGTCAGGGTCTTCAAGGCTAATGGTATTATACATAATAACTATATGTTACAAAAACCAGTTTTAATATAATGTTATATTGCGTGGTTGTAGGCACTAAGAGAAAATTTGCTTTCTTATTTGGGTGTGTGTAATTACGTACACGATTAATTATTATTAGGTTTATTTAAGCGCGCTATTTTATTTAAAATGTTAAAAATAACTATTGGTTTGTCTTACAATAATATAAACTCCTTTAAAATATATTGGGTAAACTAGATAAATAAAAAGCACACCAAATAAATGATGATTCTGGTAATTAATGGACTATAAGTTTTAATACTACAATAGTGACATAGGGCTTAAGCGTTTGACAGAATTATTGACAACTGACTAGACGTCGACTAGAGGTCAAAAAAAAGTTTAAACTTAAATGTAATCTATATAGATTTAATTTAAAGTATAAATAATGTTTTGTGCCTGATAAGATACACCAACTAAGTGGTGTGTTGATATGAACGTATTTGTGTATAAGATATCACAGATGTCGGATACTATCATACCAATACTTAAAACACGCTAAAGAGTGAAGTCTGCCGAGTCAAAAAGAATTATGCACATTGGAGACTCGTAAACATGCCATGTTATCATTTTTAGCCGCTATTTAAAAATTAAGAAATACTAATAAATAACTACAGTAGGCAACTTGTGATTACTTAAGGCTTACAAAACGTTAAACTATTAAAAATGGACCTCGTAGAGTCGACTTCAGAATTAACAATTCAAGAGTAAGTATTTGATAACCTCAAACATACAAGTTTAGAATTCATTTATTCAGTTTTAATTGTTTTTCCAGTACAAAACAGCAACGTAAACGTAATGACTACATTGAATGGAAAGATTATTTCATGGCAATGGCATTCCTAGCAGCAAAACGTAGTAAGGATCCTTGTTTTCAAGTTGGAGCTTGTATAGTTAATAAGGAAAATAAAATAGTTGGTATTGGGTAAGCTTTCTTAATGTGTACTAATAACCCAGTAGTGAAGCAAAATACACAATCTACAATGTGGCAACACAGACTATTTTTTCTGTCTTGATATTACTGATGGGAATAAAAATTAACACTCACTCACTTGAGTTTTATCAGTACTTTTTTTGTTCTGATTTCAAATCTGTTCTTTTATTATGATTTGTATCTTTTTCTACTGTTAAAAGGTTTATAATGCAATTACTAGTGTAGAATGTCCCTTGTGACCCTGTGACCTTTAAGTCTAGCCAGTATGTGTCCAGACATTTTGATGTATCAAATGTAAGGAAGTTAGCACTTCTTTTGGCCTCTTCTATTAGCCTTTTCTGAATAAAAAACCTATATTTAATGCCATTATTTAAACATCACTGGATGCTACAATCCATACACTTTTAGGTATAACGGAATGCCGATAGGATGTAACGATGATGATTTCCCATGGGCAAAAAATACACCATCACCCCTGGATAGTAAATCTCTTTATGGTAAGTTACATTCTGGAAATCAATTGTAACCAAGAGCTAGCAGTAAACTAGGGTTACTTTTGATTGATACACAAGCATGTTTAATTGAATAACAATAATTTAACTTGAATTTGCTTACGCTTTTTACTTCTTGAAACCTTTTTTTTTTACCAGTATGTCACGCAGAAATGAATGCAATATTAAATAAAAATTCAGCGGACGTTAAAGACTGTACAATGTATGTTGGTCTTTTCCCTTGCAATGAATGCGCCAAAATAATAATTCAATCTGGAATAGTTGAGGTCATATATCTATCGAATAAGAGCTGGTCCAAGCCAAAATATGCAGCATCAAGAAAAATGTTAGACGCGGCAGGCGTCAAGTATTTGTAAGTGTAATTTTAACATTAAGCAAGAGAACACATTATTCATTTTATATTAAATATATATATTTTTTTATACATTTTTAGGCAATATACACCAAAGCAAGATAAAATTGAGATACTGTTTACGCCTTCATGCAGCAGTTCATAATAAAATAATTACTATACAGTATTAACAACATTTTTATTATTGCTATGTAAAAAATATTTTTTATACTAATGTTTCTATGTACTTAACCAAGTGACAATAATTATGTGATATGGTGCTCTTATTTTGACGTGTTTTGAATAAAACGATTTTTGTAAAATAATTTTTATTACTTTATTTACAAGGGGTACACAGAACTCCAATCAGGGAGCTAATAATAACTGAACACTAAGAACCCATGGGCAATAATAATCTTAAAAAGGAACAAAAAAAACATTTACTTTATCCGACTGATAGCATTTCGCAATTAAAATGACCCTCCATTTATGGTTATAAAATCAGCACCGATATTCTCAAATACAATTACCAATAAAAAAAATTCAAACAGAATATTAATATTCCTTCTATAATTACAAAATCACTGATCTTACATCAATTTAAAATCAAAGATTGATCATTCTGGTTGGTTACATTCATAGTAAATTATGAATATATTTAAAAAAACCTATTTGTGACTATTTTGTTTCTATATTGAAAAGAGACCAAGCACTTTTTTGAGTCTATAAATAAGAACAATATATAAAAAATGTAAAAATAAACATGTCACTGCATCCAGTGGGCATAGCAAAAACCATGGTGGGCCATCGTTTAAATTTTGTATAAAATGACATTAATGTATTATGCTCAATGTTTGGTGAAATAAATGTAATATTCGTATATTTGTTCAGTGAATTAACAATACATGCACAGAAATCGTCGACCTTCCAATGTTCACAGTCATTTTGTTGCAAAGATAGGAAATTCAAAGTGATTTGTGTTGTTATGTGATTATTAAAAATGTTATCGTTTTAAGTGATATGAATATATAACAAACATTTTTCAAGTACCCATAATACAGAAAATATTAAAATTGTTTTTTTTTCTATAAAAAGACCAGACCGATCTGACAAATAAAACCTGCAGTATGACAACACTGTACATAATATTGTATTACAAAATTCAATTTCGAGAAAAAATTTACTCTCCCGTTGGCTATGTAATGATTATCTAAAAAAAAATCCAAATACCCACCATTTGTTCATAAGATAAATCTATCCAATTGCATTGAGTAGTACATTCCTATCTTATCAACAGTGAACAGTGCCATTAGAATAATTATTGTATGAAGAATGTTAGTCCGTACAAATTTGTATAGCAGTCAATGAGTCGAATTAAACCTAACTGTATTTTTACAGTGACAACTTATAATAGTTATTTACAAAGCGTACCTTTATTGCGTGAGTTTATTTCCAAACGTACATAAAACCAGTGAAAAAATGTCTAACTTGCAAAATTGAACACTTCGAGGTCATTCATACCTATAAAATCAACATATTATGGGAAGCTTAAATTGATTTAACAAAGTGTTTGCGAGAATTTCTTAAAACTAAATGCAAGGAACGATAATGTGGTATTAAAATAAATGTTCGACAGTTTGAATTTTGGGAAGACATAAGTTTCTAAGTGGACTCAGAGGTTATGATTTCACACATTAATATCTTCCAAAGCTTCAGTCATATGCCAAAAGGGGTGTTGCCCAAACGATATGATAATTTGGGTTTAATCGGGTAAATTATAATAAAACCATAGGATTTATATTCTATTATTACAGACATCACAGCTCTGTACCTTCACACAGTAATTTTTATGCGCAACTTTGTAACACGAATCTTGTATATTGTATATTAAAAATGATCAGGGACAAAAAATCCTCTGATTTCATACCAATTGTATAGAGCGAGAATAAAAATCACTGCGTCTAGTGCCGAGCTTTAACGGGAATTTAAAAAAGAAAAACTGCAAAAAATTTTGTGACACCCGAAACCGAATGATTCCTTAAAATTACAAATGTTTTCAATCGAGATATAAAAAACCATTTTTGGCGTATCCAAACTTGCTCCGAACGACCAAAGCCCACCTTCAATAATTTTATTCTTAACAATTATTGCCTTTAATTCTCACAGAACAACTAGAAAGTCTCGGTTAATTGGATAATACTTTTCATTTGAAATATATTCATAAAACGTTTGGGATAAACGTATACTTATCTCTTGAATGATAAAAAAAATTGTAAATGTGAAATGATTGTGTAATATGCGAGAGCTTGTTAGCGAAAAATATTATTTTTTGTTTATGTGATGTTTGCGTAAACAATTCAATATTTAACATCCTTCCTTTTCAAGGATTTTTGCTTGTATAACACCTAAAAAACCAGTTCCCAATGTTAACGAGGGTAGGTATGTAAAAACTACCCTCACACTCACATGTTTTGATACCGAAAACTTTCTAGCAACTCCACTATTAAATGTAGAAAAACCTTGGAATAAAATTACTGCGGACCCTTTAGCCTTTATTGGTTGTGGTCAGTTTCCTTTGGTTGCAGTTCCTCTAAATGATTTTCTTCCGCTGGCGGAGGTTTGAACGCTATCGCGTAAGGGAATTTCACCCGACACGCCTCTATGTAAGCTTCAATTTCCTTATCGCACGGACCAAAGTCGCCTTCTCTTAGACTTTCTAGGACGTCGAGACAACCCTGGAATCGAAATTAAAAAAATATTATTTTTATAACATTGTTGTCCAAATAAATAAATAAGGTTTTCAAACAAAAATTGTATTCAACTGGTATATTTAAAAAAAAAACTGTTAAATTTCATATAGTACTCCGCGACTACGTCCACGTGGTAAACTACAAAAGGAACTTTCAAAATGCGCTTTTATTTTAATGGCAGGGTGCTGGTGAAAGTTTCCTCCCCTTCAACCCCATTTACGCCAAACCAGAACGCGATAAATATTAAATTTAAGTTTATCTCCATACAAAATTTCATCAAAATCTATTTAGTAGATCATGCGTGAAAGCGTTATTACGCTACAAACAGAGTAACTTTGGATATATGCTAATCTTTACAAGCATCTAATATATAATAATATAAACATCTCTATTTAAAAAAAACAGTGAAAGAATATTTAAAATCAGCCTGTTCATTTCCAACACAAAAAATCAAATCTTTCCTCTTTATAATACTAGTACAGAAAAATAATCACCTAATGAGTTGAAGGCTAAGATTCCAAGTCTGTCATAAGTTTATATACATATACGCAAGAACAAAAATTAATTAGGAATTAGGAACAGTACTTATTATTTAATGAAAATAAAAAAAAGCAAACCTGTATGGTTGTATTAGGCGTGTCCAAGGCAGTGGCGAGCGCGAGCGCATCGTTTGTGAGTTGCGGTACGAGTCTACGCAGCGCACGCGCAGACCACAGTGCGGCCGCTTGTGACTTGGACCCGTACTCGTTGACGTACTCCTCCGCTATTGTGAGGGCGCTGCGGTCGCCGAACATCTGAGAACGAACGGTTAATGCAACCCATTCAACGCTCGGTATACTTTTAATGACACACAGCCTAACGAATATGTTAACCGTACCATGAAACTAATTTGATGCTCTGTCGTAAAAATAATACTTCGTACTTTATATGAGAATACAGCTTAATCCTATTTTTATTGCCGGACGTAAAAAACATTCAAATTTGAGCACGTACGTTAAAATTTGCCCCAGTCGCACGAGAGGGGTTAGAATGAAAAACGATACGACGCGACGAAGACTATCGTTACGTATTTTTTTTTTTTGGGAAAACTTAGAATTTTAACGACCTGAATGCAAAACTTAACTAAACGACTATTGAAGTGAGTTTAATGTAAACATAAATTTATTATTGAAAAAGATCAGTTTCAGCCTTTTTATCGGACATTATATTCAGTTTTTAAAAAAAACTAAATTATCGCCCATGTCTGTCGTTTGGTTTACCGTTTTTGTTTCCGCACTGATGACATCTGCCACATGAGGGTTGAGGGTGGGAAGCCTCTCTTCCAACCAGCACTTGAACCTGACGAGACAGTCATGGAGATGCTCGTTGGTCTTGTCCAGCGCCCACGCACGCTTTATGCTTTGCAGCATTAACAGGGGCTTGTCTGAAATGGTAAAACATATAAAAGTGAATTAAAAAGCATTTAAGCATTCACTTAAATAATCTAAAACGATTTGATAAATTTTAAAACGAAATATGACAGAGATGAGATCTATAACTTGTGAAACGATACCAATCGTAACGTTTTTAAAAACGTTTTAGTTGATTTAATAATCGTTTGGGACACAGTTTCTCGTGTCACAAGCGATTTCATCTGTTAATTTCGTAGAGGATAAACGATCGGAATGTATGTATTTAGTTTAAAAAGGAAATAATTACCTTTCCTATAATATATTTCGAAAGCCATTAAATATGTGTCTATCCTGTCGGCAGCCAGCTGCCGGAGTGGCAAAAGGAACTTTATTGCTTGTTCTAACGGGTCTTCTACCTGTAAAAACGAAATTTTTAATTTAATAAGATAAAAATTACAATTACCGGTCTTATACGGTTAGTTTAGCTGAATTCAGTTAAAACCAAAAAATTGTAAAACGTATTTTTTTTTTTCAATTTTACTATTATATATACAATTATCTCTTATTTTTTTTAATTTACGGCCAAAGTAAAAAAGAACATACACTTGATTTATTATTTATTTATATATGTTATACTTAGATAACCGCCACCTAGCGTAATGTTGGTTAAATAACAAGATAACAACAACTTGTTGGAATGTGTTAACTAAGAGAGGGCTCTAGTTGTCAAATAAAATTGTATAATGAGAAATAATTACAGAATTTGAACAAAATTTCGTGTAAATTTGGCATTGACAAATATTTAGATAATTACCATTGTACATTGTAATATTTGATATAGTTTATTAAAGTAAGTTAGCCCATTCCCTATATAAATATACAAAAGGTTGCCTGGAAGATATCGCTTATTAGCGATAAGGCCGCCCGTTGCTCTTATATGTTTTAACATCATCTACTACTACTGTTTAAGTGCAATAAACTATGAATGAATATATTTGCAACCCAGTCAAGCAGTGGCAATGCTGATTAAATGTAGACCTGCTCAACATACCCTGGCTAACTTATCAGGTATCAACTCATCGAGCTGGGGAGCTTCAGGATCACCTTGCTCCTGCTCCCGTCTCGCCTTATGATGTTGCTCGCGTTTCACCTGAAATATGCGTTACAAAATATTATTTTCTTTATACTTTGCAAGAAAGGTCATCACTTATAGATATTAATTAAATTTGGATTAAAAGTACATTGCAAAAACTTAATGAAAGAGAAACGTTCGCACGAGGTAATACTATGTTTATAACTCCAAGAATTTTCTATAATATAACACCATCAATATCAGTAATTACATTACACCTACATTTTCTCTTTCTACACCAATCATGTTTTTCATATTATATAATATTTTTATTTGGTTTTCGGAGTAACACATTGACTTGATTTTCCTTAAGTAAAATGTGTGACATTTAAAACATTCTTATTCTTAATCTACGCCTGTTCGTTTGCCTTAAGCTTTAGAAGAAGCAGCTACTCTTCTAACAAGTCTTTTATATAAAGGAACATCAGCCTACCTGAACTTGTGCGGCCAGTGCGCTTTCCTGTTCGGCTTTACGTTTCGCCTTCCTCTGCTTGTTTCTTAGTTTCTTCAGCTCTGAAGGCGCCAAATTTTCTATAAACAATAACATAAAATTAGTATTCAATTTAATGCCTTATTAAAATACAATACAGCGTGAATTCCAATGACGTACGAAAAATACAGAAAGCGGCGTGCTTTGCATAATAAAGGTAAATATTTTCTAGGTGACGTTATGCATACGTTTTTCGTTACATGAATATATTTTTATTTCAAACAACCACAAAGACTATTGTGGTTAACCGACCGGGTATGAAAAGTGTCTTTAAATGTATATTTTAACTAAAAATACAAAAAAAAACGAAAAATCTCAATAATACGAATTAATCCCTAAATCATATAATAGAATAATATTCTTCACTTTAGCCAAGTTTTTACCTTATTGTGAATACTTTAACGTTGTATATTTTTAACATGTATTTGACAGTAGGCAAAAGATGGTGGAAGACAGGCATGTTACTGTTTGGAGACATTAACCATACAAATAAAGAGAACCATATTTAATTTTATTATTAATATCTTGTGTCGCGTGTATCTGTATAGATAAATATGAGACACAATTGTCACACTATAGCGAAAGTTAGGCCATTTACAGCTTATATTATGCTTGCAATGAGATAAATATAGCAATAGTCAAAAAATATGTTTGTTTATCACACAAGTGGCCGTTTGAAGTAATTAAAGGTGTTATTTTTATTAATATAACAATAAAAAATACATTAGGACACGCAATATAATTAAAACGATGGTTATTTCTAGATCATCTTGGCGTAATCAGAATCCCATTATGAATGACGTCCGAGATCCGCATTACGAGTAAAAGAAATCGATTAACAGATATGCAAATTGTAATTGAAATGTGCTTATAAATAGATAATAACGAAGATGGAATATAATCTTATGTAATGTTTAAGTTTAAATTTTTTTTTTAGGGTGTCAAACCAGCTTGTGGGCTGCCATGAGGCACGCCTTAGCCCACATACGTTATTCAGCGCCGCTGGCCCTCATGTGAGAGGCACCCTTTTTTTCGGAAGTTATCCACTGTTAGACTGTAGACCGAAGTTAGTGATGAATCTAAAAATGTCAGAACACTGTGCCAGAAAGCGTAGTAGGCAAGCCGATCAGTTAAAGATTTGTGAGTTGGAATTTTCAGTCGTTGCTACGATCCTGCCCAAAACAAGATGCATGCACCCCGGTAGAGAGACTACAGTAGAGCGACGTATAGAGCAGTGGTCTTTTTTCTTTCTTTGTAATTTGTTCATAGATAGAAGAGTGCATATATACACTATGGTCTCGTACTTAAAACGAACCTTTTATACTAGAGACAGACGCGGGAATGGATTCACTACGTATACTTTCAAACAGGAAAATTCAAAGATTCGACCTTTGATGGTCGAAATAAGATTTGGAGTGTATCAGAATGTTTCGCATGCAATAATAATCTCTAATTTATATCAGCTGATAGTCGATAAGTGGGGCATATCCTGTCGACTACCGCGATGTCGTCACGTCCGTTGCAATATCAGATACAAGTAGAGCGTGGTAGGAATCGTGATCACGTGAGGCCAAGTGCGAACATTTACTATTATAATTAGAAAAAAATCATTGTCTTTTACGTATGCGAGTATCACGTTCAAACAAAACTCGACGATTAAGTGCTTTGTAGGTGATCAGAGTGTCTCGTTAGTAAATAAAGTTAAAACATCATGTTCATATTCTTTCATCTACTAATTATTTTGAACTTATATGTTCTTCAATATTTGTGGCAGTGTATAAGATAACACAGAACATATGTACTCGCCTTGGAAAGTTCTCCTCCTCCTCCTCGTTTAAAAGATAGGTCAATAATTAGTGTAACAATTATATGCAACGGTACGACCCAAAGTGAGCCTTGACCTACAACATAAGTGAACACCTTTCCAAGACCTTTGAGAGACCTTTCATTATATTGTTCAATTTATCTACATAACTACGCTGACTCTTATCAAAACCCATTCCATGTTTTACTTCTTTAAAAAGCTTTTCATTGTCAAAGCTACCTCGGTCATACAATTGAATAACGTTAACAAATCAATCATTTTTATAAAAGCTCAATATACTTTGTGTTGAGTATATACATTTTTAGAATAGCACCTTTTAATATTGTCAATGTGTATAAAGCTTGTTGTATATAAAAGCTTTATATGAACCGATCTGTCGGTGATCATATTGTAGCGGTTTATAACTAAGCCGGTAAAGTTTCGCAAACTTCAGCGGTATTAAGGGCACCCAGTTAAGGTACACCGCCCTTCAAGCCTTTGTCTAAGCATTGAAACGTTACAATCGATTTGAAAATTCACCTGCTTGGCTGTGTAGCTTAGCGTTTTGCCTGAGCCCTGACAAAAACTATCCTTTATCAGAATAACTTTAACAAAAATTAAATTCGTTGTTAACTTTTAAATAAATAAAAAAGCTGCTTATCTTATTATAAAATATAATTTCAACATTTGCAATACTTATAGCAAACTGTCACAATTAATTTATATACATATGATATCTCGTAAGATCGTGATAACCACACACGACATCTACGCATTCCAAAGTTGGGCACATTGCATGGGTTTAATAAAATGTATGTACAAAATAAAATTATTAATGAAGCTTACCACATGTTAGAGGTTTTAAAGTAAACGGACATACATATTATTATTATGACTTGCTCTCACATACACACAAACAAATTGCACATTCATCTATAAATGACTAATTTAAATACTTACAGTTAGCCACAAGGGGTTTCCCTAAGCGTGGAACCTAGTACCTAAAAATTGTTTTGTTCAAAAAAGTTCTTATTTATTTTCTTAGGATATTTTCATATATTACATGCTATATAGTTTTTGGTATACCGTGTACGGTTTCATATTCTATTTTATTGATAACATTATCAGCAGACGGCAGTGCCCGACCGCATATTATTGAAAAAAAAAATCTATTAATGTATCCGGTATTCGAACATTCGCCTTTGGCTTGAAAATCCATTTAACCCATAGCGTCATACAAATAATATAAAAATATTTTTCTATTTAATATTGACATTTTCATGTCATGTCATGGTGAGAATGCAACCAGAAAGCATATTTTATCAAAGAATCACGCATATCCTGGTCGATTTAAATAAAAAAAATCGAGTGCTTATATTGAGTTTTTATAATAACATTCCGGGTTCGACAATTAATATAGTTCTTTGTCATGCTTTGTGAATAAGACCTTGGTGTCTGCAACTGTTGCGACTTTATATTAAGCGAGTTTATCAGCATCAATTTGGTGGAAACGTGATAATTAGGATCCTTGAGCAGCAACACGAATAAAACTATTCTTAATACAAAAAAAATGTATAAATATTATTAAAATAAATAAGCACGAGATGCATCTAATGCAGGTCGCATTAATATATTATGCAGGTATATCACGTGGAGCTATCAAAAAAGCAACTAGATTTGTTGACTACAGATATTAAAAAGAGACAACAAAATAAATTTGTGATCTGTCTCAATTATAATTGTCGATAACTTGTCAGATTATATTCATTTATTGAAACCTATTTTATGTATCTCTCGTACACTTGCGATCGTCTATAAAGGATAAAAGTTTATCAGACTGTACTGTTGACTGACAATTTACAAGAGCGAAATGAAAGAAAGCCTCCGCCATACAATAAACTTAGTTTCTAAATAATTCAGAGGTTGGCAAAAATTCGAACGGCACCGGTAGCCCTGACAACGCCCTGCGCATGAGTTTCGCAACAGTCCATACCGCAGCTGTTTTGATCCAGTTTCATATTCACTTGTCTTTTGTAATGCCTAATGAGCCCAGAATGTTGGTTACTTTGAGAATTATTGGTAAGGTAAATCGGATAACCGCATTCTTTGTAAATTTATAATTATAGATCATAATTGGAATTTTACTTTTTAATTTAGACACGACTAGGATACAAAACAGATCATAAGCTTTTAACATATGTAGCTTTTATGTAGTTTTTGCAAACATATTTCATAAGCTGGGCAAAAGTGAGGTTTTGCGGTGTTATTTATATTTATATTTTAGAGAAGAACTACCCATTACATATTACTATACATTAGTTTTTCTTGTTGGTATTATTTAGTGTTACATTACCCGGCAGTTCAAAGAAATAAGGTTTACGGACCCGGTTTACCGTCGGATATCGAAACCCCATTTAGAAAATAAGTGAAGGATGTTCATATTACTACATAACCACGATTAAAGACAATCGTGTGCCCGTCATTATTCTCGGAGCCACGTATACGATCCACTTGAATAATGACTTCTGTCAGCATCACGATTGAATATTACGAAACGCGCACGTGTTTTTAATATCAATTAAATTCATTCATCAGAGATCATTGAAAGTAATTAATTTGGATTAATCCTTGACATCTTAAGAAACAGTTGTATTCTATTAACAACATAACAAAAAACAAAATATTATTGTAGTAACCAAAAATATAAGAAAACATATTTTTCTCGTAAAAGTAAGGTTAATCAACTGTTAGTGTCTGAACCTGCTTGGAACCTTTTTCATATAGTATAGTAATATAGTTGCATGTCTGACGTATGTCTGTGTTATTAATTACTTAGTTTTTTTTTAAAAAAGTAGTTAAACGAAGGCTTTTAGAAAAAGCAATAAAATGCTTGTCAGATTATTTTGATGATGAAAAACTTTGGGAATGAATTAGCTCTAGCTTACCCTTGCCTTAAAAGGTGTACTGGGATCAAAAAAACCAATCAAGCCGAGTTCCTCGCCTGCTTCTTCCCAGCTTGGTCGCGTACGAACAGACGTAGATAATCACATAGATTTAAGACGATTCAAAATAATCCTATGTACCTTAATGAATAAATATACTTTGACTTTGACTTAAATAGTATAATTTATTTTACTCTATGGCTTTAATCGTGTGATCTTTGAACATTGAGATTAATTACATAACTTTAATGTTTGTATGTATACATAAAAGCTGCATTAACCATTAAGACGGATGTAAAACTTGTGGCCTATTGAACTAAACAGGATACAAAGTCGATATGATGGGCATCATTGCGAATTAATTTCCTATTAAATGCTAACATTGATTTTACATCAGCACGATTACTTTTTTTTATTACAAAATCACTGCTATATGTTTATTGTACTGCCTTAGATTCTTGGTTTTTGTTATAAGAAAAAGAAAGAAAAATGATAATCGTCGATTTGTAATACTAATCATTTTTTCTAGAGTCATCTCGGTGTGTTGTTTGTTCTCACTATATGTGTGTGCTCTCACCGGTAGTAATGACTTTTTTTATTTTTTTTTATTGTTTTATAAACATATATATTCATGCATTTGCTGGAGCCTGGTGTAATAGTTGCAGCTCTTCTCAACCGTTCTGAAGAACAAACTTAGCGATCAAAAGAAGTGGCTGAGATTTTCATCTCTCCTCGTCTACTCTACGCTCTAGATATGGAAACTGTCAGTAAATGTAATTGAAGAGTCAATTTTTAAATCATTACTCGACGATCCATAAGTGTACGGAACCTATGTGAATAAAGTTATTTTTGATTTAGTTTCGAGTTTCTCAAACTTAACTTATTTAGTTTACTTTAGTTAACTTAGTTTTGCAATAACATATAAATTAAATTACGGTTAGCTTTTAGGGAATCTATCTCTTTCGCAAATGAGTTACCAACCATAAGGATAACTCTTGAGATAATAAATTCACATAATTAAGCTGTCATAATGCATGTCCGTTGACGTTGAGACTCAGAATCGTGACTCCTATATATTTACTTCCGTTTTTGACTGTGACAAAGAGTGCAAATTAAATGAGAAAGATCTACTTCGAGGTTGTGAAATTAGTTCAATGGCATTCTCTAATTTATTAATGATATTTATTTGAATTGTATTTTTAAAAGACATATTGTATTTTGTTTTTCTTTTCATTTGTATATTGTTAATATGGAATAAGAGAGAGAGTGTGTGTGTTCTCCAAACACAAGTAATTCTTTACTTAAATGTAGATATAATCCCTTCCTGGTATTTTATCAAACCAAATCAAATAAGCAATACATATTTTCATATAAACTGTTTTAATACAATACAATATTATACAAGGAATTAACAACAGAAGTGCATCGCATCCATTGACGATAAGGCAGGACGCGCATTGCCAATCAAAATATATATCTACATTGTACACTTAATAATAAATTTTACTTACTCCTCTGCGCAACTCATTTGAAAGAGATACAAATATTTCCATAATAATTTGTGTTATTATGAGCTTTCTTAAACGTGCATTACCCCGCGGCCTGCAATTTCCAAACTGTGTCACTACTTCAATAATAACACAGCCAAGTAAATACTTGTCTCAGACAAAATAGCAGGTTGATTCAGTTTCATTAATGGTGATAAGGCCAGCTGGATATTAGCAATTCTATATCCTGCAATCGACTTTCTAAACAACGGATAAATAGCCCAGTTTCACTATTAATCCATTTCTCATACTGGCAATAGCTTTAAGTATTTCAATATCAAAACAAAATTTATCACAACTTAATTTATGTACTTTAAGGGGTTAAAAATTAATTTATTCATATGTTTTTTTATGTATTCAAAATCGAACGTACGGTTTATCGTTGATTTTCATAATAATATAAAATAATAAACTATTACGACACAATCGGATGTTAAAACAAATTTGTTTATATATAATAAGTAGAAAGGAAAATACTGTGAAGTAACATGGAATCTCATTGTGTCTCGATTGTAGTTAAAAATAATACTCAAATTTCACACAAATGATACACTAGTGTTTCTCAAACTTTTCTATATCGTATCTACCAGTGAGCCTATCGTTACAACCTTTAATTTAACACGAAAACCGACTCAACAGACAGAAAGGATCTGAAGTGAAATTAAATTCCCTGTGGTTTATGTCAATCTTAGAAGCACGAAGTACGAAGCACCAATTAGGTTGAAGATAAAACAGCGCTGTTTTGACGAGTAGAATCATCAAAGACTACTTTCACTTCACATCAGCCTATTCAATGTTACATTATAATTCAATTAGTTACAAACATTAGATGTTAACTCAAACTAGTAATGACATAGGAGGTGCTGATGTCAGACAAAATAATAAACACGTCACTTTATAAATCGTACACCATAATTTGTGATATAGTTATTAAAGGCTTGCAAATTAATATGGGATTTACAAAATGTCCGTTATTATATTTTAACAAGTATTTCTGTTACACCATGGTAAAGTTACATTCACTCGAGATTTTGGAAAAGACAGGCAAATACTGGCGGAATGAATACCACCGATAAAATTAATAAGTTGAGAGTGGCCTTAATAATTATTTGTCATAATAGAACAATAGCACATTGGCCGCTTTAGACTTGAAGCACTCGCAGAGCCTAAATAACACTTTCACTAATAAAAACTCAATCAATGTCCACTCATTTACCTAAGACATCCTACCTATTTGACAAATTTGGTTCACGCTGTACCGAATAGAGACGGGTGGACTTCCAAATTGGCATCAAACAATCAAGCATTAGGATAGGTTTTTATTAAACCTGTTTCGTAATTCCAAATACGTCTTAACACATTGTTAGCAGTATGTAGATTAATATAACAAAAAATATTAAAAAAACTTGGCAAATCACATAAACAATATTAACTCATTATGACAATGAAGGACATAACTCGCAAAGAATATACGCATATAACCTTGTATTATAAAGATTTATAGGTACAGAAGAAGACAGGCTTAACATTGTTGCCAACATTAAAAATTATTCTACGCACACTGTTAACTAGCATAGAGCTTGGCTACGAATACCAGTTAAACTATTTTACTATCTCATAAAAAGCTTTCAAATTATTTATTTCTAACCATTAAAAACTCAGACATTCGAGACTTTTCAATAATTTTCAATAAACTATACAATTAAGTGTAACATATAAAAATACACATAACGACTTGAGTCAATTATTTAATATTATCTCGGAATGCCTCACCAAATTATTATATGTGAGACAAACAGACAAATTTATTTTTAATATGTAGTGATAACTACAGGCCTGGTAAGCTTACGGAAGCTCCTCTTGTAAGGCTCTACGAAAGACAAGCACTGAATAAGGAAAAGCTTACTCAGATGTTATCTTATCCTTTAACTTTATTTTATTTTTATCTTATTTTTTAAGACTCGATTGTTAATAGCGGGTACCGGGTTCGATTCCGTGCACGGTCTACCATCATGTGTCCTATTTGTTGGATGAGATCTGGATGTTAAAATATGTATTTATGTTTGTATATCATATATATGTATTTATGTATGTGTCTGTGGTATTGCCCACCCCGACCTCTGCTTAGCAAACACCCTGAAGTTATGGAGTCAGCCTTGATAGGACAGCATCAATAAACACTTTTCAACATATCTTAATCCTTAGATAGTACGAAAAAAAATCTTATTCTATCCAAAAATAATATTGTTACACTATGTCCCAATTCCCACAACTCAAGATAACATACACTGCGTACGTGTCAATTATTATACTAACAACCGTAATAAAACTCCTAGTTAACAACCTTGACGAACTTTTTGAAAGGAACCTGAGTGCGATAAAAATGCGATTTTATGTTATTTGTGAAAAGTTTTAAGCTAGTAAAGTAGAATTTTATGACACAGTATCTAAGGAATGCCAATTTATTTAGAGGACTTCTCACGAGTGATCCGCATTCTATTAGTAATCAAAATCACACAAACTTAAAGTATAGATATTACTTTGTTTAAAAGGATTTTATTTACGCACTCAATTGATGTGGAAAAGATATAAAAGCCTTACACAATTCAACCTTAGTTCTTAAGTGCCACTCTCTTAGCTCATTATCAGTAAGCTTAAATATAAAACGCCACCAAACAAAAACTCAACTACGAGAGAACGAGAAAATTACTAGCATACACACACGCATGGAAAATGGAATATTTATGCAGGTTTTTTTTAATTATTCACCCTATTATATTGAAGGACTTAGCCTATTTATTACAATCGCCTGTTTAAGGTATTTCGCTATAAACAACATTATATTCTTAATGCGGCTGTACACTCTCGCCTCGAGTAAAACAACGAGGCCTCGGCCTGTCTCGGTGTTACTACTGTCCGCCCCGGTTCGGTTGCGCCCAAGTCAAAGTGTCTCATAGATAAAACATAGGGGCTAATCGATATACGCCTTGTCGCACGTCTTACATGTCAACCCGAACAATGTACGGAGCGGTCATAAACCCGTACAAACAATTATCACTCGATCAGAAATACTGTATCACGAACTCGATGTCAATGTCGTTTTGTTTAAAAAAAAACAACGCATTCGTGCTAGTGGGTGTAATTATCCTGGTATGTGAATGTCGACCTCGCCTTAACTAATACCAATTAGTGGTTTCACCTATTTTAACCATTTTAAAGGACCTTTGTGGTTTACCTCTTATACTGAGTCATGAGAAGGATAGATAAGGATAATTATTATATAGATGTCGCATTGTTTTAGCTTGGACGTATAGCCCAGGAAGCTACCTACCTCTACCTGTTTTCGAGGGCGTAAACACTTTTTTAAAAAGAGATAAAATACGAAGAGCCACTAATAATAACAAATAACAAACCAAATCCGTCATCACGCTCATTCGTAGTCAGATACCGTTCATAGATCGCCAAGTAAACATTGCTGAGAAAAACCCACACAATTCCTATATGACAAATAATACAAAAATGGCAACGAGTGATGACGTGGTTCGGCGTAGGCGCATCACACGTGGCATGCATTTTACGACCTCATTGGTAATCATTATTAGTAACAACCGTAGGCGTGACGTAGACAAAAGAATACGATGACCTTTGTGTCATAAAATAACAACAAAGTAACACAATTCAAAAATTTCAAATATGTAACTTATAATATTGAATAAAAAATGTATTAATTACGTAATTAGTACTTTTTTTCAATAAACAAAACAACATCAAAGTAAAAATCAGCTTCCATCACCGTATGAATGTTAACTTGCGCGAATGAAAAGAAATATCCTGGCTGGGATTAACCGTGACCTGGCTTAAGAGCCACTTGGCTAACACACATTATTTACATGTCTCTGTATGCGATGTAGCGAGTGTCACACTCGCTAAACGAAGAGTATTTGAACTCTCAAGTAATTTCAACATTAATTTCACCGGCCGCATAACTCATGGCATCATACAACGTAATGATGGTCTGACGACACTATTTTGTTACCGCAATGACCTCATAAAGGAAAATTAAAAGATTCACTAAGCCAATTTCATTATAAGATAACAATATAACACGTGTTGTATGTGAGTTTTATTGTGTCTTTTTTGGGGCATATTTATTTTGAGTACTCAGATGTTTTGTGTGACATTCAACCAAAGAGTTTACTCTACACCCTGAGGGATGTCTCTATTGGCAAACCGCAGGCTGCCTCCGTCAAAATTGACGATTTAAAAGTGGCATTATAAAGACCTACTTGAATAAGCTTATTTTGAGTTTAATGGGGCTTTGTTGACGTGATCACCTAAATTAATCGATCTCTTAACTATCCACCAGAATGCGACATATTTTCAACAGGGTTAGGCACGATACCGAAAGAATATAAGCCAATGGTATATAACGAGGTACCTCAAAAATAATGGCCGTTAAAAACGTCTGTATTTAGTATGACAGCATCGATATGTTAAGTTAAATGAATCATACATCAATTTCAATTTGCAAAAGAATGTGTGCGATGACAAACGATGAGTAATCTATGATTTGATAAGTGGTTAATGGTTAGTATCAAATTAAGCGAATATAAACCGGAAGTGCGAAGAACAGGGAAAAAATGAGCGATTCAATTTATTCACAATATTCATCGTCTTTATAGGGTATAAATAAACACGTTTCAAATAATTGCATAGACGTTTCAAAGATTTTGCCTTCGTGCTTATGAGCTTCTAACCACGTGTTAGTCCTACGTTAAGACGTATTATAAATAGTTAAACATTGATATAACTAACCGCCTATACGACATTATCAAATGACCTTTATAAAGTTTAAAACAAAGACAAGTCAGGGCAAAACCAATTGATCAACAGAGATATTGTAACGATTAAGTTTTCTATTCCTAAAATTAGACTAATTATGTTAAATGCATTAAACACGATTATATAGTATAGATGAAGCTTCTAGAATAGTAATCTGGCGGTAGCCGATGACGACAGACAGCACCATCTACGGCAGTCCACGTGGTAATAATTGTCGCGCGCACATAATTACGCATAGTGACGTCTCATTTTTGTTTACCCCAAGCAATAATAAAATCCATTTATTAAGACCCGCGTAGTACATTTTGTCAACCGGTTTGAGGTATCGACATATGCTATCGACCTCTGTGGTTTTATTGTAGATGGTCTATAATGTCTAGTGAATTCCTATAATGTAGGGTTTCCAATTTACTGGTCCGCAACCCGTTAACCTGGCTATTTACCATACCGGGTCGCATACTCTCGTTTATACTACGACTAAAAAGGCGATACCAGAGCATGTTTTATTTATAATTGTGTATAATTTTATTTATTTCACCTCTCGAACCTAATTAAAACAAGACAACGTAAATAAAACGGTGAACATAAACTTAATAATTAAAAGTTTGGATCAACGGCCGGCCTTATCACCCACAGCAATCTCTTCCAGACGATTTAAATTACTGTCGAAGAGGCCACAAAAATATTGCCACACAACAACTCGCATTTATAATTATTTATGTTGTGAATCGGTATTTTTTATGTTGTATGTAATGTTAACAAAAAAAATAATAGGTCTATTTGCATCACACCATAAGACTTTTTCATTAATGACACTTTGTTGTCTGTGAACACATATCTGTGGCAAACCCGGTTTCTACATATGTACTTTGAGTTTCTATGTACCACATGCACTATGCATATACTCATGTAATAAATATAGTTTTAAATCTTAATGACTACAAAGTCAAGTTCCAAGGAAGTGATAATTGCCGAAGCGAAGAATAGTGCATTAGACACGGTTCGAAGCGTCCGACCTATCTAGATGACATGTGTGGGAAATAATAAATCTCCCATTGACAAGGCCTTATTGTATTACAATTGTATTTATGTATTTTCCGAATGATTTACATAAGTGTGAATCAAATGTTATTATCCATAAAATTGCTGGAAATACAACACTCAATGAGGTTTAATTACCGTGAAACGGTTCTTTATACATTTGTATTTTTTTATATTTTCATCAAACGCCAATTAAAATATCTTAAGATTTAATGATTGAAACTTAGGTATTCCCGTTACTTATAGACAAAAACAATTCAAAACGATTCAAATCACGCACGTGGAGGAAATAGCAATAAGTTGGCAATTCAGATGGAATTTCTAGACAAAAAATTGCATAATTAGAGGTAAAATAAAGACACGCAACGTTGAATAGAATCAGTCATTATTTAAATAACTCCTATTAGGAAAAAATACTATGTTGTTCTTACATGTACAAACATCTGATAACGTCATTTGCTTCTAGTGTTTAAGTGCAATAAAGTGTAAATAAATAAATATGTTCATAAGAAACCAATTTAACTGCACTATAACTGGGCATTTTAAATTCTCTTTCAGTCGATATGTGACGAACACGTTCCGAAGAACTAGATTCAATTCGCGTACATTATTTTTTTATAAGATACTTGGCATATCAGTAACGTCAAGAGACAATTTGTCGAGAACGTTGCTTTAATATAACATTACTGATATGAATCTGGAGGATATTATTAGATATGTATGAACATGCGATCAAGATAAAATATCATGCCGGATGCGTTTTCGCTTGCCAAGTTGTCGCGTTGAATTTAAACTCGGCGTTTGTATTCTATTTTCAAAATAATAAAATTGTCCTTTAATAATTCTCTTGATTACACTAACTGTTTGAGTTCTCTTTTTATACAACGCTATTATGATGGCATCGCTGTATTTTGGTTAAAATTTTGTGTATAATTTCAAATGCTCTGATAAATAGTTCCTGCAGCTGAATTCCATCACCGGACGTCAAGGCGGAATACGAAAATCCATCCGTACCACCTTGAAGTATGGCGCTCCACTACTGTGCGTTTTTTAAGGTAGTTTCTGCCGCGCACCACCTCTTTGTGGAACCAACTGCCAGCGCAGGTATTCCCGAGCCGCTACGCATTCGAAAAAAGCGCGTTCCTCTTTCTTAAAGGTCGACTTTCTTAAACTCACTTGGGGGCCTCCTGCGTTTCAGGTGCCCATGGGCTGCGCTTCCTCGTTTGCCTCCTCTTACATAAAAAAAATATTTAAAAAATGCATTCTTGCTCTAACCGCAACTTTTTATGCGTGTTTATAATAATTAACTAATAATTTAAGACTGCGTTGGGAAGACCTGAAATAACAAACGCGTGTACTATTTACATATCGGTTCACGCTTTTTCGTATATGTAATGCTCGGGTAAATACCTAGAGTTTCCATACTTATACGTAAAGTGGCTCAGTCGGACAGGTATAGAGTGCGTGTTTTCATTCATCACACATAACATTACAAAACTCGATGTATTGCATACAATTCGAGTTAGCAATATAGGTCATACACACACGACAAAAACAATATCGCATGTCAAGAACAAGAATTAAGCCGCTCCGTGACCGGTCTGTATCTAGACCGGAAACCGAGACACGTTTTAAGAGTATTTGTTATGACTTATGCGATTGTAATCTGATACTTTCGGTTTGAATTAGGTAATAGAATCATGTTTCACAGTGGACAAAGCTTCTGTACACCCGTGCTTAGCACCGCGACGCATATTTATCAAACTCAAGAGCACACTCAACTATATATATGCTTTCTAGTTTCATTCGAACTAAGATTAGGCATAGTAATTCCAAGTATCTTCGTTGCAATTTATAACACTTTCTTTTCATCTCGTTATTCTATTGGTAACAATCTCATTAATTAAACATATCATCGGAAAGCCCATTATTAAACTGTTATATAATAACAGTTAATATCCGTAAGTATTGTATGCAAATATGAGACAATAACAAGTTTAAGTGTTGGATAAATGGTTCAAGTGTGCATATCAACCGTGAGGTTGTACCTTCAATTCAGAATCAATGGATTTTCATTATTTAAACTCAAACTCAAAATATCTTTATTCAAGTAGGTCTTTATAAAGACACTTTTGAATCGTAAATTTTTACACTACCACCGGTTCGAAAGGCATCTACCGAGAAGAACCGGCAAGAAACTCGATAGCTGCTCTTTTAAAATAAACAATTAATACAGAATTGTGTTACTGACAATTAAAATAACAAAGCACTGTAAGGCTACTGGAGAATTGAACTGTCCCGATACTGATCCAATTGTCGAAACATTAAAGGGATCAAAAAAAAATTGAACAGTATATTAAAACATGACTATTAATCATAATTATACTGTTGAAGTTGATCTATGTGAAAAAAGGTATAAATAAATATTATAGCAACTAAGAAAATTTGCCAACAGTGGTATTCTTTGTTTATAAATATAAACAAATTAATTGAATTGCTTTCACTTGATAGGTCAAATTGGGCTTTTGAAATATACTGTTATAAAAAAGAAATTGTATGTTGTAGTAGTAGATGTTGTCTCATTCTATACTTCGGAATACTAACTAATACATTCGTCTTTTATGTCACAAGTCCTGCTAATATACAAAACGAATATCACTTATTGATTTGTATGTAATATCACCTTAGCGACTTGATTATAGGTATTGAAGTAATTGACACAAAAGTTTAATTATTGAGAGAATTATGTTTAAGAAATGGCAACTGAGTTTACGAAACATTGAAGTAAAGTAAAGTAGTTTGAATTTTTAAATTACAATAATTACAATGCATAATTACATCACCAGTTTTATATAATTGTAATATTTCTGCATAGTTAATTGCCTTCATTGTCATACCCCTAGGAAAACAGCATTTGCATGTAGAATAGAGACAATGTGTGAATATTTTAAAAAGGACATTGGAGATTACGCGATACGAGTTTTTTTTATATAAAAGCTATTTGTGGCTTTACTCTCGGAGCTACAACGAAATGGAAAACTGCTCTTATCAATCGAGAAAGCAAAATGAAAAGCCTTGGCTAGTAAAATGACTTTTTATAAACAATAGTTGTTTGAAATAGTATTTTGCTTTGAAATAGGAACCAAGCTATGTTACTATGTTAGTTAACATACCCACAGTCCAAATAACACCAACTCACATGTAAACTTCACAAACGCTTACCTGTAACAAAAAAATATTAATTAGCTGGGAAATTTCTCTCGTTTGACATTCTCATTATTTATACTATTTTAAATTATCAACGATTTCACATAATTGTATTAGTGTATTACCTAACAATTCATTTAATATAAAATTACACATGCTAAAGCGTAGCAAATCTTGCAGTCTTCCTTATCGGTCGTTCAATTCAGTGTTTACCAACAATTTCGCTAACAAAACACTTGATTTCACATGACCCAAACAAACAAATCTTCATCAAAGTACACAATGTTAGTTAGATCAATAAGTGTTAATGCAATACAAAACATACGCAACGCGAATTGCCAACCCCCATTGTCTGGTGTGATCGAGATTTAATTTGATATTAATTTCCGACATACGTGCATTAATCATTTTGTAACTATTTGTAAATACATTAGACAGTTCACTTTTATATACAGCTAACAATTGTATAGAATTAAAAAAATTCTATACAATGTAGCTAGTTGCCTCTTTCTCCTATCAGTCTGTGCTTTTGATAAAATATACACAAGTAAAAATTATTTTTGTATGTAATAAGATCCTTATGTATGATTGTTTCCTATGTTAATTTAATTATTGTTATAAATCTTAACTTGAGTCTTATAAACATTAGCTACAAAATAACTTTTTTGCCAATACCAAACTAATCGACCAATGGTACCAGAGATCACAGGCTCACATAATCAATGGGAGAGCGAGTAAAAACAATAAACTTTCACACGACTCGCTATGGAAAGCGAATGTGACAAGAAACGCGTAAAAATCAACGAGTTACCTTCGAGCAAATTGGATATATGACAAGTTTCACTCATATTCGAAAATTTCTATGAACTTGTTAGCGTTACATATATTTTGTCTAATAGTTATTTATTAATTATTTATTTAGTACTTATATTTCTCATTGCATCGTTTTATATTATGCTTAATTATCTATTGTCAGGATTATAATTCATATATAATTTGCAATATCAACCAAACACAGTAATCATTGTCATAACAGTTATATTTACTAAAAGTAACGGTTTAATAATAATTTTACAAAAGTACAATCAAGGAATAACACTTAGGTTTATCTCGTTTGCCAATCGGACCCAGAATGGCCACTTACCACAGAAATGACAAAAGCTATCGAACATTATTCAAAAATGCTTCTAATCAATTCATTTAACCAAAAAGAGTTTCTAAAGAATTTATTTAACAAATTCATGTATAATATTTATAGATATGATTATACATTATATAACATCGTCTTACTATATGTAACATCAGTATATTTTTATGTACCATATTAATATACATAAATACATACAAATATAAAAAGAACTCATATAAGATATACTATACTAGCTTTCACTGGGACAGTGTCGATAGTTTTTAATAATAAAAGGACATATTCAGATCTTAAATTTAAAATGTAGGGCTGTAGTACTCTCACGTCAAAGTAAACCCCACTTGAAAAGGAAATAAAGGTCTGAATTAGCACCATACGATAGTCTTAATTATACATATTCTTATTATTACTGTATTAATATTGTGTCGACAGAAATCACTCAGAAATGCAACTGAAGAAATAACCATTTTTGCTCGAAACACTGTTTTCTTCATTATTAAAGTTACTTTCATATATTATATAATCGTTCGCAACGCGCACGAGCAAGAAATAAATCAATTTTCCAGGAAATTTAGTATATACAAATGATGGACATAAGCTAAAATAACCTCATATAGATTAATGTATCTTACGTGTGATACAGCTTTTACTTTATCAATAATAAAAAATAAAACAGATTTTTAACATTTGGAATCATCTTATTGATTGCCGGCGAATAAGTAACTATTTCGCATCGTATCAGAGAATGATTCAAACACATTCATGTACTTTGTGGACGGACTGGAAACTTGGTCATCGTAGACGACTTGGTTCTCATGGAAAAAAGTATGATTGGGGACTCTTACTTTTTTTTCCACGAGGCTTGTCATCTTTTAATAATATATGGGCTTTAGACACGAACCTCTTGCATTTAATTCAATGAACCATTTCCAAGAACTATTATTTAAACTTGACAGATTGTACAATTTTCTTCTCATAGCATAAATGTGGGAATCGCTGAGTTAATGTGCAATTATTAATTATCAACACGATTTAACTCTCCATCTGTGAACCGCTCATTGTGTAGGGCTCAAACGAGTATGCCCAATTATAATTTTATATAACTCAAGTGATGTTTAAGAAAATATTATCATTGTTATGTAATAATTCAATAGATAAAACCTAATGGCCAATGATGGGAAGACGTCGTGGGTTCAAATCCCGGCACGAATGGTATCTCTGTGTACATTTTAATATTAGCAATGTGAGGTAAAACATCGCGACCTTATCCTGACTTCGTGTCAGCTACACAAAGTCGGATGAACAACTTGCATATTAAGAAAATAATAAATAAGATACAGAAATCTAAGATATGTATTGTGAATGTGAACGACTCGGTTGATGTTTTTGCCGACTCCCTGCTTACCTTTCGTGGAGGCATTTTAAATGCCATAAAAAAACCTTTAAATCCTGACTGTGTTCGCGTTTGTATCTTATATGTTTTATCTCTTAAACGTTTCAAGTTCCCATATAATTTTTTTGTGTGTATACCTTGTTTTATTATCTTATATTCTTCTCGGTAGATGACTGCCTTCCGAACCGGTGGTAGTGTAAAAGTTGACGATTCAAAAGTGTCTTTATAAATACCTACTTGAATAAAGATATTTTGAATTTGAGTTTATAAGTTTATTGTTTGTACATATGTTTGTACAATACATTTAGCACATAAGATGTTTGGGGACAGATTTAATAAAATATCTGGATAACGCTACTGAAATTTTTTGTATGTACACCTTTCCTTTACTCACTCAAGATTATTTAGATTACGTTGTATGTAAAGAACACTTTTACCTTATAAAGCCACTACAACACTAGAATCTTTACTTGATATAAGGTCTGCTAATTTGTCGTATTGTTATCCCAGTGTTCACATGTCGCCTATACAAATTTGATCTAATTTTTACAGCGATGTGAGCCAGCAATACCGGTTAAGTTGCTTATGGTAATATAACATGTTTAATGTTATGTAGTTGAAATTGTTGCTACAAGGTCTTGGAGTAGGCAGTAAAGCGCCGCAGCCTATATCTTAATTCGCTCAATTTGAAAATGGGTTGAACTTGACGCATTTATACTTAATTGTTTCAAATTTTAAATTAAACTTGATTCATAAACTTTAGGTGAAAGCTTGCAAGCTTTTTCTTATTATTTATATTAAGGTTTACTTTTCGGTGAGCTTTCCCCTTGCTTAACTCTTCTATTTAAAGAAAAACTTGACGGTATTATATATAAATTAATCACATGAAACTATATAAGAATGATTTTGACTTAAGTCAAGTCTTTATGTGCACATGAGTCTGGGCGTAGTCCACCACGATCCTGTCATTAACTGACCATTATTAATGTTTGAATACACGTTTCATTTGTCTTACATAATTTCATTGTTTGAAAATATCATTGTTTATTGCGAATTAATACAATCTCAACCGATTATGAATGCAAAAATGCCTTATTATATAAGTTTGCTTTTATATTGTCCACATAGACAAATCGAGGTACATGTTACAAAATGACACTTCAATTGAGTATGAGCGGTATAGAAAGCGAGGGTAAGATTCAGAATCTGAGCGAGGCAGAGAGGACGAGGCTTCAGACTCTGATGGAGAAATTATTGTATTAAGTGACTTCTAATTAATCCCATACGTTTTCTAACTTAGCCAAGTTATATTCTCGATTTACTTTAGGAAAATAATACAAAGATTCATTATTTTATAAACCGATATCAATATATATATATATATATTATCTATTTATAATATATATCTCTATTTAAATTATTTTCACATTCTTATAATTCACTTCTTAGTTTAAGTATGTAAACTTAGTATTTAATGTTACTTTTGTGAAGGTTCTTGATCGGAATGAAATGATTCAAGATAAATATTTTAGCTGGCAATGACAGGTATAAAGTATAGTGACTTTTAAATATATACATATTTTTACACAACTCAGTCGACGCTTAAATTGAGCTTTTAGAGCTTTTACATACTAGTCCGAGCTAAGAGCTTAATAAAAACATTATTACTATATATTTAAGATATCACAACATGTATGTATATACGTTAAATTACTCTTTAAGAACATATTTATATAAAAATAGTTTTTCCGTGTAAATATTGTGATTAGCGATGCGCACAACCTTGCAAGGACACAGCTCGCGTTGCCCACACATGGTCGTGACCGAGTGCTTTTTATTGAAACAAAACAAATTCGTGTTATTACTATTGTTTGTGTCAGTTCAAAGTAGACAATCGTGGTGCTTATTTTCAAGTTCTATTGTAATACTAACATCATCATATGATTTTGTGAAATCAATTGAAACAACCGGGAATCTCCTAAAGTATAACAGTACAGCTACCAAATAAAGAGCGTAAAACGGACGAGAAGAACCATCACTCCTTTAAAACGCCAAGTATGTCAATCAAAAGAATTCAACATAATTCTGGTATTTTAAGTAAGGAGGACATGACTGCTGTAAATCACTCGAATCGTCGAGTTATGTAAACAGTTTCAATACGACCCCGTCAATATTCTTGAAATAAGTTTTAAAAAAATACGGTTATCATATATTACGACTTTTTTTATTTTTTTTTATTTCTTAAACCTATACAGCTTATTCCAAAAAGCTTACACAACAAAAATAGATCAACAACAAAGCCAAAACAAGGTCAAAACATACAATCGAAAATAGACAGCAAAAAGAAAACACGAACAGAAAAAAATAAATAAAATATATATATATATATATATATATATACATATGAAAAAGTGCAGTATATTATGTAGAGAACGAGCATTTAAGTGTGTGTGTGTATTAGTGTGTGCAATGGTGTTTCTGTGTGAGCGAGTGTGCGAGGTTGACTTTGAATTGATTAAACGTATCTTCGTATAATCTCATAAGTAGCGGTTAATTGTAAGCCTTGTTGTGTGCCTTGTTTAATCACAAGTGAAATATTGTTGATTTCCTGTGTGACCGGATCCGTAAATAGACAATAACAATAGGAAGTGATTAAGGATAATGAAGGTGCGGCGACATTACCGCGCCTAATCAATTGTATAATTGCATAGTTAGGTTTAATAACTAAATAGCCCAACGGACCTTGACCTAGGAGGCGCGTCACCCATCAGAGTCTACACAAAAGTGCAACTAGATGCACTATTAATATGTTTAGATTCAAAGTATTCATCCCTTAGAAAAAATACATACACGAAACAAAGAAACATAGTTCAATCTACACAACGATACATATTATATACGTGGATAGTACAAATCAATTTGATACACGCTTGGCCACGTGATTGAAATCAAATTCGATTGAAACATATAAAGATATGTACATATTATCTACGTCATCATCAGTCGAATTAAATCTCACCAAAAGTAACACCTACATCTCTATCTTAAAATTAAACCTACATCCATTGTGTGGTAAGCTCACTAATTATATATTAGTGAGCTTTTTTAACGATAAATTTCACAAAGAGGCATATGACCCTCTTTGTGAAAAGATCAAGCAAGTGCAATCCAAGTAAATCAGATAAAATTTGCATAGATAAAAGAAGTTTGCCGTCACAGTAATTTATTCATACCTCCTGAAAAAAAAATATATTTTTTAAATTGTGTGACTATACGCGCTGACAAATCATGAAAACATAAAACCCAAAAATGAATACCAGCAAGCTATCATTAAATTCATATTGCAATGCATATCCGCGTTCCTTGTCCCTTAGTAATATCCGTGATCTAGACGTTTGATCGAGATCATTTTGTATTTATCGTTGGCCTTGAATACCTTGTCTATTTGCTTCTATAAATATACTATTTTATAACTAACATACATTCATTTGGGGTCAACGTGTAATTTACCTCGGAAGCCTCAATCAGCATGTACCTACTTGAATATTTGTTTCTTGTTAAAATAAATACGTTTTAACTAAAAGATTTGTTTCTGTGTTCAGCATTTCTATAGTAATACTTTTAGCGGAGTGTACTTTTAAGTATCCATAATGAGAGCTTGAAATCTTTTATACAGAACAAAGTTTTTAACAGTGTTAAATGTAATTTTTAAATTTATAAAAATTACTCATTTTTTACTACTGCAATTACCATCAACTAATTGCAGTAGTAAAAAATCAACCGACATCTTATATATAAAATTGCCTTGCCACAGTATTAGTTACCTCTGAAACGGCTTGAATGATTTTCACCAAATTATATATGCGCATTCAGTAGGTATAATAATCCACCAACATCTATTTTCCACACCCCTAAGTAACAAGGGTTGTTCACCTTTAAAACATATATTTTAATTTTTTGATAAAAAAATTGTTTTAATTTTTTGATAAAAAAAAAGGTTTAATTTTTTTATAATGTGGCATTCAAAACACATACAACTCTAAATTTAATTTAAAAAAACACTAGCCAGTTATTTTGTTGTCTACACTAGAAATAATCTATATGGCAAAGCAACTTTTGCCGGTTCAGCTAGTTATCTTATGTATGTATGATATGTATTTTTTTTCTTTACCATTCATGAGCGCACAATCGCACGACCTTGTGTGAACTGTGAGTAACTCAGTACTTTCATGTTCGTTTATCTTAAGTGATCATAGTCTCTGCCCACTTTTTGTTCTTAAATAAAAACGTTTCCAGCAGAGCCTTAATATAACAAAGCAATAATAATACTCGTTTGATTTGTCTATCGTCTAAGCTCTTTAGCTTTCATTTAACAGAAGCTTTTAGTTTTACATGTTAATAAAGAACCTTTATAATAATCCTGAAAAATATTTATCTTACTCCCTACTCTAGTACAACACAATAGTGGAAATATTCACAACTTTTTTACTAATATTGTATATATAAAACTATTCATCTTCTCGCACTCTTTTCATTAGAATACTCTTCCGTCTTTTCCTGTCAAATACGATGTGATAGAAATAGACAGATGGGTACATTAGTGTGTAAAACTAATCAGTTATGTAGCAAAACTTTGCACCTTAACACGATGCAGCGTATTATTTAATGGCTATGGTGTTCACACAATTTGACGTTTCATTGATACTTTAACAGGACCAGTGGCCAACGTAAAATTACGCGTAATATATTAAAATGAAATAAGAAAAGCTTACGAAGCTGTAGCATTAGACAACGAACCAAATAAGACAAGATAAACCATGTAGAGTTGCGTATAGTATATAGAATTTCTAGATTTCACAACGTTCAATAATTACAACAATGAACCAAACCCCTATATGTACATCACGAAATAGTCATTTATAAGCACAAGACGCCGCCCAAATAATTACAAAGGAATGAGACACCGTCCACAGATCAGTACAGGCGCATGTCACGATTTCTAACAAAGCCTTACAGGTCAACGACATAACGTGAACCTTGAAATGTTCTAAGATCGCGCATGTGTATCCGTCCTATTTTCACAATACTATATTGCAACACCAGTTATCTCTTCAATAGGCTATAACGCAGTGCGAATACATAAACGATATTAGAGCTTTGAAATCATTCCAAGTTGGATTACTGAAAACCGATTTCAACATTTAGTATAAGAAACAGTCTCTTTTAATGCGGAATACGGTTTCAAAGATAAAACATTTAATAACTGCAATATATAGTACAGGTGTCACTGCGTTTATATAGAAGAGGGGGCAAACGAGCAGGAGGCCCACCATAAAGGTGGAGACGCCGCCCATAGACACTTCACGCGGCTGGGAGCTCAGGATTGCGTTGCCGGCCTTTAAAGGAAATGGACGGGTAGGGGAAGAGGACGGGGGAGGGGAAATCATGGGCACCGGATGATCTCACATGAATCCAATTGTATCACTTTACGCCGGTTTTCTGTGAGGGAGTGGTATTTCTCCGGCCGTGCCTGCCCATTCGGCTGAAACTCAAAGTAACAGCATGGCACTCCCACCATGTTTACCATTTCACGTACGGTAAACAAACCTGGCACTTTCTATAATATAATATTAACGGGCGAAAAGTTTCTCATGAAATATTAGTTTAAATTCATACATGAAACCAGCAAAAACATCAAATTCGTCACTGTCGTATTGCAGCTGTCACTGGCTCCTGCATTGGACGACAAGTGATTTACGCAATCTGATTAAACGTTCATAATGATACGTAAATGTAAACAACATTAATATTCATATTGAAATACTGAATAATGAAACCGGCAACCTCAATAATAAATTTATTAAATTTTCCAATAGATTTTAATTTACAGTGAAAATCCGAATGCATTATGCAACCAAGTAGCTCACAACTGTTAAGTATAAAATGCTCAAAATATGGTTTTTATAATATCATTAAAAGCAATTGAAGACCTTGCTTTAAATCTTATATAGGTTTATATATATATATTATCATATATATTTAAAGAATTATACGAATACTGAAGTTTTATAGGCATATAACAAACCGGGAAAATGTCGTGGAGAATGTTCCCGAAATGCCTACTTCCACATTTCATTAAATCAATCGATTCTTCATAACCAACGCATCAAAAACAATTTTTTTAATCATCATACTTGTTATAATAGAACGCACGACGTAGGGGTTCAGAGCATTGATTGCGCCACTGAACAAATACGCTATTAAATGAAGCCTTATCATAATTGTTTGTAACATTTTGGCAAATCATAGCATAAAATAAATTAGCGCGTGTGTATATATTTTCTTAATAATCATACCGTTTATTATTGCACACGGTTTGTGCACGTTGCACGCTCAAGGCACGGCTTAATATTATTAAAACACACAGTCATTAACATTTAGTCTTTGTTGAATACAATTATAATATCAATGGAATGACTCATTTCAGTATCGCTTCATAAAGGTTAGCACCTACAAGTATTGGTTAACTGTCTACTAAGTACTGTATTCACGACAAGTTTCATTCAATTTATACACAGTATTTAAAAATGTTCACTTTCGATATAATTAATATATATTTATTTTACCGAAACAGACACATCACAAAAATACAATAACAGAAAAAGATATATGACAAAAATACAGAGGCATACTAAAACATGTTTCACAGATAAAATATGTTATATACACAAGAAAAGCTAAAATAAAAAAAGTTCTATAAATTAAAAGTTACATACCTTATTACAAACACAAAAGGAGTAGTAAGATATAAGATATATTGTTAACTGTGTAATACACAAAAATATCCCATCATACCCAGTCGATTACATGCATAAGACAAAAAGATCATTGCTTCAACTAATACATAACAAAACTTACAAGTACGTGTACGTAAATTTTCAGGTTAAAGTGCATTAATTTACTTATTAAGCACATTAATCATAACTTGTGATGTAACGGTCAAGTAAATGCACAAGTAGTGACATGTTAAATACCATGTGGAAATATCACATATGAGTTATGTCAGGAGTCGATTGGTTGGAATGGGAAAAGCTGACGCTTGATAATGGAGGTATAGAAAATCGATAGACAAACGATCGTCTTTTTTCGTTTGACCAAAATTTGCAGATGAAATGGATTTCGTCTGTTAATTCATTTTACATTGTATTTTTTAAAAATTTAGAATGTAATTTGCATTTTTTAAATGTGTTTTTAGTTAACCATTAGTAATAGATATTGAACTAAACGACAAAATTGTTTTAGTCCATCGATTTCTATTAGGATTGGAATTAAAGGGTGCAAAACGTACATTTTTGATGTTGTCTCGTTGTTTGAAGACTTAATAGAGAGAGAGAGAGAAAGAGATTAAAAGAGAAATCTGTATACAATACCCACATACCAACACGTACAGACACCTAGTCTTTCATTCTTTGATAGTCCTCTGAGTATAGAATTGACAAATCCCGAGAGAACTTTATGAAACTTTCCCTTAAATTAATATTCTTAGCAACTAGTATAGTAAGCTAACACTTTCAAGATGTACATATGTTATTTATAGTGGTAATCAATCATGCTAATTAAAATAATTTTAAAGGTTAATTAAATGTACATGGTGGTCATCGATTCAGTTAAGTGTTACCATCCTCAACATAAACCAATTATAACACTTTGATTAGCAATTAATATGAATCGTGCATAGCACGACCCGAAAAGGGAAACGTGAGTAAAGTTCATTCAACTTACGACTATTCAGTATTCGGGACAAAACCGTAGTAGAGGCGTGTGAAATTATAATTAGCATATTTCCACCATTTTTTTTTAAACTAAATAAATCAGACCCGGTACAATAGATATTTATTTATCACGTAATTTACGTTATAACAATTATTAAAACTTCTGTTTTTATTAAAGATTTTGCGACCCGAATGTTAATAGTTCGAAAGATTTTCAACAACAGACGGAGTATTTAATTTATTTTCTTTAAGTGACAATGTTCGTTCCAATGTAGGTTCCTTGACGACAGCCGATATTTGAACGCACTTAAAAACGTTATATCGCGCGTACGTACATAATACCTAATATATAAAATTCTCGGGTCACAATTTTCGTTCCCTTACTCCTCCGAAACGGGTTGACCGATTCTCCTGAAATTTTCTGAGCATATTGAGTAGGTCTGAGAATCGGCCGACATCTACTTTTAGAGATATTTTTTTTTATTTATTTTTTTTGGCAAAACGACGTTTGTCGGGATCAGCTAGTATTCTATAATTGTTTCGAATTGTTGAATAGGGTCAGCACCTTGTGGTCTTTTTCTCGGTAATCAAAATCATAATTTTCATAGATATTAAATAAACCACGTTTCTATAGGTTGGGACAAAAGAGCGTGCATGCTGTCCAGATACATCGACACCAACCATTGGGTACGTTTTCGCTCTTTATTGTATTTTATACGCATCTACACGATAATCCTCTAGCAATTTATAAAAACAAAATTTATGTAATCACGGAGATGGCAGATGCGGACGGCACATCCGGATGCCGGTCAAGTTCACGGCTTATCTGAGTAACTGGTATTGTTATCGAATGATCTCAATATGCTAGACTTCTTGAAACAAGACTATTAACATAAATACATATAAATTATCATTAAGACATTAAATGTCTGAAGCTTTAGCAGCATTGACGATGAGTGGTCACGGCTCTGTTCAACAGCTATTCCAGATTTTGAAATGCTTAATATGTAACCCATGGAGCCCTAATGCCGTAAGGCTCTGAAACATTGTGGTATATAGTATATACTATATACAAAATTGGTTAACAAATAACATACTTAATTACGTAACGATTATGTCTTAATGAACACCAATCAATATAGAAGACACATAATTTGTACTAAATCATATTCAAATATGTGGCTTCGCCACTTAATTTAATGTTATACTCAACCATAAATATCTAGAGTCGAGAACATAAATTTCTTCAACAGATGTGCGTAAAAGGCATAAATCATGGGAACGTCAATTCACGAAACTGATATTATGTATCTACATCTATTAACACATTATATAAACTTATTAAGCTAACTTAACGTATGCAAACTATTTCTACATATTTTGAATTTTTGAACTAGATGGATAATAACTCGCTCTGTTTGTCTTTATTGTTTTGATTTCATATAGATGCTGACGCATTAGTTGGTGCATGGTGTAATAGTTGCAGATCTTCACGACCGTACTGCGAAACATGCTTGGCAATTTAAAAGAGTGGCGGAGAGTTTCTGGCCAGTTCTTCTCGTCTGCTCTACGCCCTTGATTTGGGAACTGGCAGTAAATGTTGAACATTTTTATAACTTATTCTGTTGACGATTCATAAGTGTACCTTACCTTAGTTACGTGTATGAAAAAAGATATTTTTGATTTGATTCTTGTATAAATTACATTTGCCAGTACATACACATATAATACCGCATATCTTATACACCATTATGAAGTTTTAACAACAGCTAATCTGACCTCAGGTCAAAGACATGACCATTTCGGAACAGTATCATCAAACAATCGGCATCCTGCCCGCGGCGATCTTCGAGTCAAGTTCACGGCGGCCGAGTTGCGCCGGCGCCGCTTCGATGACCGCACCATCTATTGACCTAAACACGCTGCGGCCGACTTCTCTGGCATTGAGAACGCATATTAATTTCGAAATAACAATGTGAGTGAACTTCGAGACGTTTTCACGCGATGACCGTTATAAAAAACGTAACTCACACTTAATATCTCGATTTAAAAACATACAAATTACAATTATATCAGTGAGTTAATATATCAAACCCAAACGCTCGTTTATAATATATATCTTTTATAATAAATTAAGTCGTTATAACATTATACGCATAATACTTCAAATTATTCAAAGCATTAAGTAACGATGCCTTAAATCATCGAACGTCGCCGCCTACGCCGTAATCCGATTTTCCTGAGGCATCCCAAAAGGCTCACTAATCACAATTGTATACTAAAAAGGCAAGACAACTTGTGTGATTAAGTATTAACAATGAATATGCAAGCAAAAAGGTGATACAATTCCAACGCCATTGTTAAGTTTAGAAACCGATCAAGTTGTGAGGGTCACACGGTCACCTTTTGTCTTTTATATAACATTTTGTTTTCTTCTATCTGGTGATTCGTTACCGAGAATTGACCTCGCTATAAATTAACAATTTCAAGTACACCGTTGACGTTGTATTAAACACATAAGTGTCAGCTAATCGATTCCTAAACATAAAACTGAAGGAAACAAGTTTTGGTTGAATTAATGTGAATCATTAGAATTATAGACGTGTTTACTTATAATTTAAATGAGACCAGTCCACAGATATTAAATAAAGTATACATCTGTCTCGACATCAATCCAATTGATGTATATACACGAGATCACTCAGCGACCGTGACTGATAAATTGTCAAAATTCGAACACATTACGCGATCGATAATCGATTACACAACAACAATTAGCCTTATACACGAAACAATCGAATCGTAGTGGGTCAAATCTATAACGGTATAGAAGTGTGATGTGCCGTTGTCACGCAGCTCTACGAGTCGTTTACTTCCAAGGTAAAAGCCCGAGCGGACTGACAGATAGGCGATCAATCATTTCGGATTGTATGTTATCAATCAAAGTGTTAATTGGGTATAACATGGTCCCGTTCACATTTGCATCACGATCGATACTGCATCCGTTCGCATAGAACACTAGTTAGGCCGTGTCAAAGATGCGTGTGAACATGTTAAATGGCAGAAGTGTGAAATCTTATATGACAAATATTATCAAAATGATGGCTCTCGTCGTTAAAATGGCACATAACATTCATATTAAATATTTAAGTCTTGTTAAACCTGTAGCGGTGTCATTAGTTAAATTCTGTGGTTAACAGGAAGAAAAGTTCATGGCCGACTTTAGACCTTTTTATTAAGTTATAGTTTGATCCAATCGATAGTCATTACTCTTGACTAATATTATATTTACAACTTCAGTAGTCATAGTACGTATATCATTAATGCAGGAACTCCTAATAACCCTATAAAATGCCTCCATAATAGTATTTTTTGTGCCAAATATATAATGAACGAGGAAAATTATAAAACTAATTTACAGCATCTGCACTTATAAATACCAAAGCCAAAGGGAAAAGTCGAATACATATTTAAACAAACAACAGCATTATTTACATAACAACAAAAAACCTTTAACAAGATAAATAAAGGTTGAAGCGCATTAATGTTTAAACTTTGTGTGATCGTATTTATTCACACTTTATTGCACTTAAACAATAGAAGTAGATGATGTTAATAGATATTAATACATATAAGAGCAACGGGCGGCTTTATCGCTAATAAGCGACCTCTTCCAGACAACCCACAAAATAAAAGAGTACTTAAAATACAATTTGACTGGTGCAAAGGGTGCGAAGTATACAAATATATTTCTGTGATATGATCAAGGCAAAAAAAGGGTTAAATTAAATGTAACCTTTGATCAACCAAATGACTCATATCGCATATAAGATTATTTTGGCCAGACTACGCCAATTATATGGAACAATCAATTCAAAACGCTCTTAAATCATGTTGACATTAACAGCCGAAACAATTTTGCTTTGGCACGTCTTATAGCTCATCGGAAATAAAGGCTTATGCACAATATATACACGAACGTTTAAAAAGTTTAATAAGATAGATATAAAACATGAGAAATTTCTTAAATGGTTTTACCAAATGTTTGTGACGATTACAATGCTATTTTAAAATCTCGCAAGGTGTATTTCTTACTAGACGCAGACGATAGGCTTGCCTATAATATTGAAGGTAATAATGTTATCAAACCCATCAAAATAATTGAATTTTCACTTGTCATTCTGCAAAGACCCTTACAATGTAATCTGCTGTAGTTCTCATATTTCGTTGTTAGATGATGTTGTCAGATTTCCTAGAATGTTCAATGGTCATGACGAATGTCAAAACTAAAAACATTAAACAAATTTGACGATAAACTACTTAAAAACTGACGAACGCAATGAAAAATAAGTAACAAGAGAAGATGAGAAAGGAAACAAAACACAATACTTCTATTTAAAAAAAATAGATAAAATTTAAATAAAGATTTGCACAGACAAAACTAGGGACGAAAACCAAATTTACTTACAAGTCGAATTTATAAAAATACTATTATTCACAAGTCTAAAAAATAACGTCACCACCATTTACCAAGAAAACAATGCGAGTTACGCCACACCACAAAAACGAAGAAGTTCAATAATCATAACATGCTGACTGTTTTTTCGCGCGCTTTTCGTCCGCCATCTTGTGAGAACGCGAAAGTGGAAAGTCACCATTGTCAGTGTCTCGGGCGTCGGCGCTGCTCTTTCTATGTGAAAATTGAGATAACACTGTTAATGATAATCTAAAAGATTCAATCATTTTTCACGTTTAATTAAATTTCTTTTCTCTAATTGCCACCGTGTCACAGAGGGCACACACTTTACGATCGTTTCACCACACATTACTTACCCATACATTTTCTATAATATTTCAACATATTTTGAATAGTAATACAAAAATTTACTAATTAAGTATGGCGATATAAAAAGCTCAAAATTTTAGTTTATCACAGATTTGAGTTTCACACCAGTTGATTTGACTTAATAGGTAAATTGGAATTTCTTAAAATTAATCATTTTAATAGCGGGAAATAACGTTTTTTTAGTAACAGTTCGACAAAAATATTGAAATTAATCATTGGCAGTAAAAGAAACTAATTATCGTTCACAGATATTATTTTCATTTAAATGTGATTTCAAATAAAAACATTAATCTTTCCTTTAAGTATCCCACAGCATGTTAGTTACGAGGAAAACAACATAATTTTCCTGACATTACATGTGCGCGTTATCGAAAGTAAAATCTGATGAGATGTCAACAGGTAAATTGGTTTTCCTGACTAGAATCTATTAGATGAAGGAAATTTTCCGAGATGATATAACACGATTTATATTTAATGTTTGTAGATTAAAAGAAAATTCAACATTTTAAAATCGCTTGTATTGTATCTAACTTATTGAACTGTCTAAAAACAATCAGAAAGATATTTGAACCATTGTCTATGAACGATACTTGAGATATTAGTTGGAGCCATCTACAATATGTTTTGGAATAATTCTATAATGAATAAATTAATATTGTTAAAAATGCCGGTCAGCATATTTGTCATTTGTAATCTGTGATCGATCTATGAAAATAGGATTGGTTTGAATCACGCAGCATAGTACTATACCTTAAAATACAATCTTACTTCAATTTATTCGTAGTAAAGTCGCGGGCAACATCCAGTCTTACACATATGTGCAAATAGAATGTGAGGAAGTGTTGGGAATCGGTAATAACCGAGAAGAGTGACAAAACAAAGACCCACATATGACAGATGGATTCTGAGATATGATGATGAAATTGCGATAAGACGAATGCCTTTATCACACAACCCATGTTTGGCCATATCGAAATATCTCTCCATTTATATACGTAAGATTCATATGCTTTCAGAACAATTAACACTTTGTTTTAGTGCCAATTATTCTATAAACAAACGAATAAGAATAATAAAGTAATTAAGTTTACATTAAAAACATAATATACATGAACTTTTTAGACATTGATATCTCCGCTATAACATGATACAATTTTCGACCACTTCGGTCCCACATTATACAAATTGTATTAAACATTTTACAATATTAATTAGTACACTTAATAAAAAAAATAGCCGTACACAAGTACGTTGTATTTTTTACTATAAAAAAAAAACAGAAAAGCCCCAACCAATAAGTTTTCCAATACCAACAAAAGTAGAAAAAAAAAACCTCCAACTAATCATAAAGTAGAATAAAAAATGTTTAAAAATTCACGAACAGCTGGCGTCCCAATGTCGGCTCAAAACAACAATATTATAAGTTATGCTAATGCTACTAGTCTGTGTTATATTTGTGTCTCAACATTAATCAAACTGATACTGCTCTCTACCAAATCGGTAAATGTCCGGCGATTCCGTTTTTGCCAAAATATTTGGCGCCAGAAGGAAATCCAAACGAATATCAACTCAATACACATTCATTTAGCGTTACAACTCATTTAAAACTGTTAAAACGCAATCATTAGCTAGAATGTATTAGTGTCATTGGACTTTGATCACTCCGATTAAGGCATACGGTCATATATGGCTTGTACATTGAGCTTTTCGATGGATTTCCCGTCGGCTAAGCATTCGTCCGGCATCCAAAGAATGCGGAGACGATTGAAAAATTTGGCATATCATATTGATTAGCATAACATCGCGTCGGCGCCCGCATATTAAAAAGCTTTATCTAACTAATTAGATTGATACAATTTAAGTTTGGTATTATTTTTGATGTTGTTTTATATACGATCAAATGTTTATTAAGTATATTTGTTCGCTTCGCTAGAATGGGGAAAAAGCGTCAATATTAAATGTTAAATATTTATCTTAAGGATAAAATTAATACAGATAAATACGTTGTATACACAATATATAATAAAATAATCATATTAGTTATGACGACCGGTGTCAAAAATAAAATATAAATCATTATTAATATAGATGTCTTCAAAATATTCCATCATTATCATATTTGAATATAAACAACGCTCAATCGTAATTAAATATCAAACGAACAGATTGATAATAATATATATATTTCAACCACACAAAGATCTAAGATAATATCTATATAAAGCCTATACTTTTTAAGATATTTTTGGGAAATATTTCGATGCAAAGAAGTGAAAACCCAACACACATCACAAAACGCGAGTAAATAACCAAAGGCTCAATCTACAATAAACTTGAAAGTATTTTAAATTAATAGTGTATAATTCATCTGATTTGATAGAAATCAAACACTCTAAGCAATTTGTCGTAGCTAATCTCGTTCGAAACTCTCAATATCCGTCAATTAAAGTTTTTAACGGCGTAGTCGCAGGACGGATAACGAACCCTCCTTTCCCTTTAGTTTGACGATCCCAACTTCACATCACTCTCTGTAACAACCGGTTCGAGATGGTCATTAGTTTTTATTATTAACTTTTACTGTATAACTTGTAATTAATAAGTTGTTGAACAAGTAACCACCCCAGTCGCACGCCCAGAATGCCTTAACTTAATTATAGATATTTATGGTTATTTTGTTTGGTTTTGTACTTACTAGTCTGACCTGACATGTAGTGCAGGCTTTCTGTTACCTACACCGTGTTGATAAAAGAGAGATTATTTGAAAAGACGATTATTTATAAATTTATCTCATCATGTATAATGTATATCGAGTCGAGTCAAGAAAACTTTCCAGAGAGCTTACGATCGTTACGCGAATTTCTGTGCCGTGCATGTGAACTTTTGTAATTAACTTACAATTTAAATAGAAATCGTCTTATTTTTAATAGTGAACGTGGTACGTGAGCTTATGAAACCAAAGTTCATATCTGACACACAGACGGCATTAAAATGTTTTAAAAAATGTCTCTAATATTTTGTGTTTGGGTCAAATGAATGCTGGGTGGGATTAGGTTAGTATTATATAATGAAGATTGAGTTTTATATAGCCCGTCGGCAGAATAATTTCATAACATTAGTGCATGCGTTTCGCGATTAGCATGTGCTACCGTTAACTGTATATTTCAAATAACGCCTGCAAATTAACATCGGGCGCTGTTAATTAACTATTGACTTCGAATACACGGCAATTTAGTTATTTACCACACATTCTAGATAAAAATAAACCGTTTCGAACAAGCCCACAATGGCTCCGATGTTGTGTCTAATCGAATTTCATGTTTATTATAATATAAAGGTCGTGTTGAAATAATACATTTCATGTTATTTATTTATACAACTCAAACTCAAAATATGTTTATTCAAGTAGGTATTTATAAAGACACTTTTGAATCGTTAATTTTTACAGTTCGGGAAGCAGTTATCTACTGAGAAGAACCGGCAAGAAACTCGATAGCTGATCTTTTAAAATAAACATTCAATAAAAAATTATGTTACTTTCAATTCAAATAACAAAGCATAGTAAGGCTATTCAAGAATTAAACTGTCCCGATGCTGAGCCAATTGCCAAAAAGTTTAAGGGATCTTTGTCTTTTAACTTTTGGTCTAACCTTTTAGTTAGTTGTATATAGTTTAGTGTTAATTCTTTGTCTATATCTGTACAAGCGAATGAAAATGAAAGATTTTATCATAACCATGTAGCGCTGTGTCAATTGTGAGCTTATATTCCTTTGAGGTCAACGCACTGTCGTTACCAATGCATTTTGGGAAAACCAACGAATGTACGCGGATGGTTAGATCATAAGTCCTAGGCTTTTGACCATTTCTTTTATATTAAATGAGAAAAAGTTTATTTCTTTTTTGATATTGCCTCACATACGCCATTGGAGCATTTATGCTTTACTCTGCCTACGAGGCAATTCGAAGTTTTATTTTCTTAAGTCATTGACTTATTTATTATTATTTATATTTAATGGTATTTAACTAAATCTAACTGTTTTAGTTAAATACTATTGTATTTACCGCTGAAACAATTTTTTTATAGAATACAGGACAAACAGGAGGCACACCATAAGGTGAAGTCACTGTCGATAGACACTCACTTGGCTGTGAGTTCGTGAGTTTTATAAAATACAAACAGCATATTTTTACTATTATTTTTATAGAAGAGGGGGCAAACGAGGAGGCCCAACATAGAGGTGAAGTCGCCGCCCATGGACACTCATGGGTGGCTGGGAGCTCATGAGTGCGTTGCCGGCCTTTTAGGGATTTGTACGCTTTTTTCTTGAAGGACCCTAAGTCGTAGTGGTTCGGAAATACCGTGGCGGGCAGCTTGTTCCATAACGTGGTGGTGCGTGGTAAGAAATGTCTTACAAAACGAGCAGTGGTGGAACGACAGGCATCAAGGTGATACGGAAAAGCCTTAATTCATACAAATGGCGGTTGTATGTCCTCGCACACCATAAACACTTAGTCCTCAAAACCTCCTATAGTCTATAGGGACAAAAACGAAAATAATATTCAAAACATGTTCTACGAGATTTTTTCTATTACGGCAAAACATGATCCGTGTAATTACTTTAAATCTGTGTAAAAAAGTCATTCAGTCATCGTTGATGTTCATACAAAAAGGTTTCTCTTACAAACGGATACGGTAAGGCCATTACTATAATTGATTTAATATAATTATGTATTATCACTCGAGACTATTATAACGAACTTTATTCCGTTTAAAAATCGCAATTAAATATAAAATTATTTAACATAACAAAATTATATAGACACTGGTTATATACCTACATACCAGACTGCCAAACATACGATCTGTGTTCGATCTTCGGTACGAAAAACTGATAAGCACATTTTTGAGGTGTGGTCTGGGTGTTATAACACATAAGTACATATATGTAAAATTGTAACCAGTCACAATCTATTAGGCTAGAGGTCTATTTTGATTACAAGGATAATATAAAATATTTGATGGCCTAAAATCAACAATTTAGTAAAAAAAAAATAAAAGTATGATACACGCGGTGAACAGCTTTGCATAACTCAGTGAGCGTGAAAATTTGCATCTGGAGGTGCTAAATATACTGTAATTAGAACAAGGTTCAGATTGCGACACTGCATGAGAAATTATACGAACCGACCAACGAATTAAAAGTGTTATTTACCATTTTATGATAGTTTCATATTTTAATTGTTTTTAATATGTACAGTAGAAAATCTTATTTATTTTAATTAGCTATAGGTCTGTGGTTCAATTAAGTTGTTGAATACCCACGAATTATAAACTATACATACATTTTATTATCGCATACCACAAAAATTGTCGTAAAATATATTTTATGAACCCCAAACCGGTTCGCCGTGGGGAATAAGGGCGACACTTTGTTTTCTCTACTCGGTTCGTCTACCCCGGTTTACGATTATATTAGGGTTCTAACTTCTCCAGTCGGGAGAAAGATCCGCACTGAGATTTGAGAAAAGTTTATCGTCTTATCGATATATTGCTTCAAATCTCGTCAGTAGGAATAGAACATTAGAGATTTTTAAGAAATAAGACCATTAAAGAACTTATATGTATACTTAATAACGAGATAACTAAACTTTTTTGTAATAGTAATAATAAAAAGTTATCTTCCCCGCTTCCTCTTACATCAATCTTCTATAGTCAACATTTGACAATCATCATACTGCACAAATGCTTTGGCATTCTCTGTGTATCCCATGCTAACCAGACCTCGCATATTCCAACGTCTCACCAGAAGAGGTCGATGTTCGAGCGAGGCTTGGCACTATTTTTTAAAAAGCTTCAAACACCAATTATAAGTAATTAAATAAAACTTTTTATTATCTACAGGATGTACTAAAAATCTATTGAATGGCATTGAGGCATTATGTACGGTAGGTATGCGTTAGAAATGCTGTGCGAGCACATTTTTAACTCGGCAATGAAATGTCAGACTGAATTGCGGACATACTTTACTTTTTTAGACACTATGGGTAAGGTGTGATTTTGCCCCATTACTACCGTCGATGATTTGACATAAATACATACATTTAACACAGTCTTATATGTTTATATGTTTACGTTATTTCCCCTTAATTTTGCATTGTGTAGTGTTTAAACTTACTCTTGGGAAAAATGAACGTTCAGATTAAATATTCGTAAAAGGAATAGAATAGATAGAAAATGTTAAGATTTCTTTATATAAGTATATAACCCCAAGAATCTAGAATTCTACAAGTAATTGTATTGTCTAATTATAAAAGTCGTAGACGGTTCATATTAAGTTTGTTCATAACTATAGTAAGTTTGTAATGAGATTTTGCAATTTTAAAGTTTAACCTTGAACCACCAACTATACAGAAATAAGCATAATTTAATTAGTATTAATTTACATTTTTACATTTTTTTTATTACATTTTTCAAGAATGTAAGGTATGTAAAAATGTTTGAAACAAGTCTCAAATGACGTCAAATACAAATTAAGGTCCGTTGGTAATAACCAAAACACAAACAAAATTCTAAAAACAAGTTGGCGCCAGCCGTCTATAATTATATTACAAAAATAAAAATCGATCATTAGAATTCAAAATAGCTTTGTCGCTTTAGTATTTTATTCGCGAAAACGTTGACGCCAATAAATATTTCCACTCAATATTATATACGTATACGTATTACTATACTATATAATACGTATACGTGTTACGTGAAATTGTTTGTTTTGTATTCATTACAGAAACTAATCACTCGAATTCTAATGCGCGAACTCAGCTCTTAAGACTTAAGGGTTGATCTGTAATATTTGAACTTTCAAAGTGGTGACACTATGTTATATAATACATACAGTACTTACGTAACATATTAGTTAACTATTAATTTTCTTTACCAAGCAATGTCTCGCGTAATATAATTTACCAGGCAACATTACGTAACTATGTGACATTAATAGGAGTGAGACCACGTAGGCCCTAGTTTAATGAGCTCAAAAATCTGTTTAGGTATCTTAAAAAATAACTTAAAGAGTATGTTATAATATATAAATGATAATTGAGCTAAATATAGTAATAGATATTTTACAAAAAAAAATAGCGGTTTGTTTCTTTACAAATATAAATAAATTAAGCGTAGGTTATGATGTTTACATTCAAACAATTATATATCAGTGGCCCAAAAGCGTTTGTGCAAAAACAATCAACCAAACAAGCAATGAAAAACAATTTTTTGTGTACAGGAATTCGAGGTAGCATCGAACTCAAATCTCAGCTTAGCCTCAATAAAATACGATAAGGCATACCTAAAACACAACAAAATTGATTGCATAATTTAATTCAGCAGACGCCGGGCGCGACTGGTCCGGCGCCTGCGCATCGCAACCCGGATCCAAGGACTGATTTTAATCTTAACGTCACCGATAATCAGAATAATTAAGAGTCTCTTTTACAGACCTGGATATTATTTTTACTTCTTTATTAATACCAATGTAATAATTTAAAGCAAACAAAGTGAAATATTATTGTCCTTTTGAACCTCTTGTATTTAAATGAAACATGTCGACTGACATATTTAGACTATAGACTTCAGACTGTCTGAATTACATAAATAATTTATATCGGTACGAGTAACATGAAATAATTGGGTTTGTATTGTTTTATTTATTTATATACTTTGCACATACTAATAATCTTATATTTAAGGCTACGTGGGTTCTAAAATAAACCGCTCCAAAACAAACTCAGCTGATTAACTATTGTTATTTTTATTAAAAAAAAAAACCTGTCCAATACAGGGCAGTAGTATGAGTTACCTCGATATTTCTCCTTATATGCTTGCCTGGAAGAGATCGTCGAAAACGATATATTTTAAAAAATACCATCGAAGTGTTAATAATTATCTATATATATATATATATATATATATATAAAACTCTTCCGTTACTGAGTGACTGACAGACAACGCACATCTGAAACTACTGGTCGTAAAAAGCTGAAATTTGACATGTAGGTTCCTTGAGATGTGTGATGGAGCACTAAGATTTAGGATTTTTAGAAATTCAACCCCTAAAGGGGTAAAAAGGGGCAAACGCGTTTCTATGAAATTTTTTATTCCTTGGGTTTATTTACTTGAAATTTAGCAGTAACACCTATCTAGGCAAGTAAATAAGGTTGACATTTTTATTTTTTTTCAAACTACCCTCCAAAGGGGCAAAATGGGGTAAAAACATTACTATGAATAATCTTATTTCTTGGGTTTATAAACTTGAAATTTGGCACTAACACGCACATAGGCAAGTAAATAAGTTTGACATTTTAACTTGTATATATATAACGTTACAATCATATTTATCTCTCTACAATCTTTACGTAAGCGATGATTGCTATCGAGTAATCTGAGACGTAAAACGAATTTATTTACAAAGATTTTATTTATTTCAAATACAGTCACATTTATTTATTATTATGTTCTAGTGATTGCGTTACCCAAACACCATAACTTGGTCAACATCTTTATTGTTTATTACGCAACACATTGTATAACATTTCCTCTTTCCGCATTTTTTCATTTCAAACTAGTATACGCGGATAGGTCGTTGACTTATACATTTTCAATAGAAACATTCACAGACTATAAACATAAAAACTTTTTCGTTCATTTCTAATGTTTCTTTAATTAAATTTATGATATATTGTGTATTATATGTAAATCCGTTTTTCTATGGCTCTACAGTATACGCGTTAAACGCCCGACACTACCTTTTGTGATAGAAACTTAAAATTTCACATAGCCAAAGTTTGATACGTATTAACGTCAAATATTTCAATTAATCAGTCGGATTATAAGAAAAAAAGCGCGGGAAAACACGCGCACGTCGTGGTGGCCGGTGAAGCGCCATCGTGTCGCGGAATGCGGTATGACGCGACACCAAAAACACGGTACCAATAAAATAATACTGATTCTCTAAACTCAAACACACTGGTCCGAGCTGAGAGATTACAACGAGCAAGTAGTGAAACTTAACAGTACACACTCAAATGTTATTAAACAAAATATAACCCCTAACAAAATAACTCTTTCGTCTCTTTCTGTCCGAATGTACGTTGTGATTAAAAGAGACACAATTTTCGAAATTGATGTAATTATTTTATCAATTACTTGTAAAGTCCATGTAACGCCATTCGATTTAACGACTAAATCTGTAAAGCGTCGAAATTAACTGGTATTTTGTTGGTTTAGCTTGTGTTCTATACAATGATTTTTCCTCTGTCCTTTTAACGACTCTCTATAACGCCACACGTCCCTTCAGTGTCGTTATATAGTGTTTTAACTGTATATGAATTATTTTGTCGCATCTATTCAAAGTAATACCATAGGCACATTCAATCTAGAGTCAAAATAGTTATTTAAACCCCATGTAACATATATCTATGTAAAAACTATTCTTCGCTGACTAAGTACCATTTTTCACATGCAATTACAGCTATAATGACGAAATTTGAACACAACCGCAATCAATATAGATTTATCAATATTTGCTTAGACAATTACGCGCTCCGTACATTTTTATAAACATCACGTCACCATCGGCACAACCAACAATTTTAGTCATATTGTCCTATTTTTTTTCCTATTAACAGGTTTACGTTATAATATGCGTTGTCTGTAATATTTGTAATACAACATATTATAAGGAAAAATTTCGAAAGACGTAATAGTAAATAAATAAATATTATTTCTATTTAAGCCAAAGTATTCAAATAAGAATTATTACGCTCCCTATGTTACAGGTAATAATAAAAACTAAATCAGTCCAAATGCATCGATCTTATATGTTTATAATTAAGCTGATAAAAGTAAATAACAACAGATTAAGTAAAAAACACCTTAAGGGATATAAAGATTTCACTTCATTTTTCAGTTGTATTATTATAACCCGACTATTAATTAAATAACCCAATCCGTAAAATTCCAATTATAGTACTGATATAGATATTGTTGTAAGCCTCAATTTAATTTACATTATGTAAGAAAAGTATAACCAGTTCCGTTGTATACAAAAAAAAACGCATCAGTCCGATAACCTCATCACTACATTGTGGGGCAATCCCAACCACATTCCGCTAAAATTGGTACAAGAGATCCGGGATTGTTCTAACCTTTTGTTCATATGTATTTTATATTTACATCCCACGTTACATAGTTAACGTACATAAATTTAAAAAAAACTTATGTGAATATTACACAATGCACAGGCCAAAAATGAAAAGTGTATCATAACTACAGTACTACTGAGGTGAAATATTGAACCCTAACAAAGAGAAAAAACAATAACAGAAGGTTCTTCTTCAGCTAGATGGTAAAGTGAAAAATCTTAATTTAAAGCAGACAAATCGTAAATCAAGAGCACCACGTCCGTAGCAGTACAATATTAATCAGAATACTTTTCAAAGAAATATATTATTTAAAAACAACCAAATATAATATAAATACTATGTGAGATACTTTGTAATACTCAAAAAGAAGCAAACACATCGAATGCTTGTTAAATTTGGTGTGGTTATGCAAATCGACTCCGCGACCTTTGGAGGACGACTGGTGTCGATGACATTCAAAATAATCGACTTCTGGCAGATCGAAGAATTTTTTAATTGGAATACATAAGGATTTTACAATATGGAAATAAACTTTTAACACAGATAACATCATAAGTTAAACCACTAATAACCTATTTTTACTTAAGTCGATCAGTTATTATATAATTTCGTATCATTTTATTTTTATTCTTAACATAATATAATAAAAACAAAGTGAAAGTGTACGCTGTCTTTGATCAATTCCATCGAATAGACAGAAGACTCATATAAACAGAAAACTAATTATTAAATTATTTTCCGAATTTGCAATTAATCTTTTATAGTTAAAAGACGTTAGTCAACTGTTACTAATAGATCATTCACTGCAATGTGAGAACTTGATGACGAATCTGATCAAAATACTTCGTTCTAGTTACTGAAAACTAAAATTAGTCAGTGTCAACTACGCAAGGACGAACAGGAGTGAATACAAAATTACACGGGAAATAATTATAGCAAAATAACGATTAATAATCTAATAAAATTACTGCATTTGGTGTGGAATGTTTAAAAATAACTTCAACGAATACCTTACAAGGACGCATAAGTCGTTGACACGGAAAAAATGAATCAGGGCGCACGGACGCGTGTAAATTTTTTTTTCGAAATCTGATAACAAGTGCGCCTATTAAACCACAACATCACATTACAAGCGCTTAAGCTCCGCAATGACAACCGTTACCCAAACAAAATCCTAATCAACAACACCAGGATCTAATGGTCCTGTGTGCGTAGCGCGGCCGTAGATGTTTGTATGTGTGCGTAACGTGCGCACGCGTCTACCGCGCTGTATTTACGCTCGCGCCCCTACCACCGCGGCCACTCATGAGCCGCGCGACTTGACGAACACACGTACACCCCCCCCTCCAAAAAAAACTGTGTCCCTCGGAGACCACAAGCATCCCAGTTGCTCCCAGCATGTGCCAGTGTAGAAACGCAAGTGAAAACAATTTGTGAAGTGACTGTTATGTGCTAAGGCATTGAAGTGTATACGCAGCCTCAACCGTTATCAGTTAAAGTAAGCCTGTGTTTTATATTAGTCGCAACCCCCACGACCCAGATCACACGGAATTTAATGTTAACAATGTAAATTACAATAGATATCACGGCTTTAATAATATGAAGTTTCACAGACCTCTTAGGCATAGGCGACTCAATGACGAACGTATGAAAGAAACACCTGTGAGAAAATGCAAACAAAGTGTTTTTGACTCATTGCGCAAGGACAGTTATCATTTCAACAAGAAATACGTAGAATTTTAAGTTTTAAAGTTAAATCCAAAACCAAATACAATTACTCGCATTTAAAAAAACAGTAAAATATAATATGCATTTTGTACATTTTTCTAATCAAATATATTCATAAACTTTTTGTGAGACCATTGCACACAAGTATCGCGTTAAATATTTAATTTCATCGTATGTGCGAACAAGGTCGTAAACAAGAAAAAATACGTAACACTAATAAAATTCAGGTAATTCCGATAACAAATCCTGATCAAATGGAATTTAAAGAAAAAAAAAACAATACAATAACATCCGCGTAGCGGTAGTTATAAAAACCCGCATCATACTGAATACTAATTAACACTGAAGACTATTATTAAATAATAATCTTGTACGTGCTTTAAGCTCTGCAAATATTTTATCACTTAATTCCTCTATTTTCATATATATGTTCTGTTCATATGTGTAAAAAAAAGCAACCTCAATCAACCGCGGACAAATCGTGGCATTACATAACGTAAACTAAGGCTTCAATACGCCATCGACAACATAAAACTACAGACAAAATGTAGTACAAACAAATTGCACCACAGATCACATAAAATATTCGTACAATTATTATTTCGCACGAGGAAGTGTTGAAATTTGAATATTCTCAAATAAAAATTTTCAAACACCAAACGCGGATGTCGTTATAAAACGTGAGACATTTAAGTGTTTCCACGACATGAACAAGTTTACAATACTTTTAACAAAAAAAAAAATAACTGGGTCATTAAAATAACTGCCGGTCAAAATTGCTAATATAAAACACGATCGGAGATTAAGCTATCAATGTAATCAAAATATCAATGTTAAGTTATAATAAGGCATTGAAATGATCATAGAATGTTGTCTTCCCAATTATGGCAGTGCACTTGATGGTGCACCCAACCAGTCACCTGCGCCAGCCTTAATTGTCATCACAACCACACTTCGTCATAATGCTGATTCAGAAATTTAACAGGAATTTATGTTTTTTTTTACCATTTAATATATAAGCTGTTAAGCTGTAAGTTATTTTTTGAGGGTTACCAATCGATTCAATGAGTCGATGGGGACTCTACCGATAAGTTGTATGAATCAAAATTACGTCATACGTAAATCCGACAAAAAACCAAATCCGGCTAGCGTCGTGATAAACGCGTTATCGGCGAGATGAAAACCAACAGGCCAGAACGTTACAAACGCAAGGTCTGTGAAAATAAGAAAACAATACGATACGTGTGTAGCAACGTAATTGTCACCGGTTCTGCCGCAGACAATAGACTAATTTCTCATCGTTTACGTTCGAGAATCGTCAAACTCAACGGGTCTAGTTTATTTACATCTCCTTGAACGTAATTAAGTCTAGATACAATCGTTATACCGCACGGCGGTGGTAGAAGTTACAAAACGATCTGTTTAGCCACAAAGGACTTGGGTGCAATTTAAGGTTGCCTATGCGCGCCACGCTCCGAAAAACATCAATGGTAACGCCCAAAGCGTTGGTAAAAAATTTTGAAACTCATTGCAATAGTGCTCCTATTTAACAATGTAATATCTAATAATAATCTAAAATCAACTAATTGCCGTCTTCCACATTCAATCTTCGCGATCGATGCAATACATATAAGCACTTACCCATATACATAACAATCTTACCTGTAACAATACAAAGAGAAATACAATATTTGGCAATTAAATGTCACGTAAATGAGATTTGCATTAAATATGTTTTGCAATATGTGAGAACCAACGAAAATCTCCATGCGGTAATAGCAATTACGGACGTACGACATAAATGAGAACAACAAACCATTACACGGAAGATTACATACAATAACTTAAGCGTGGCCACACAGCGAAATTACGAAACAAAGAATCAAGAAAGTCGCAAGCAAACAAAGAAAAGAAAGCGTGCATTTATTACAAAATCGTAGCACGTACTATGGAAGCCATTGTGCATCGTACGTATCTCCCGTTAATATTGTGAGCTAACAGTTATTACAAACTATGAAGGAAATCTATCCAAAAATGGTAACGTTTGCGTCAACCTCCGCACCACTACAAGAATGCTCGAGCACGTTTTTACGTATTTTGAACGTTACAAAATTTCCTCAAACGATATAGACGAAGGTTAAAACCAACGCAGTACGGAAAGCTTGCGAAACTATGCGACCATGAAAGTTTAAAGCTATTAATCACTAACAATAGAGCATATGACAGATCATACAAATGCTCACGACACGGAGAGCGGCGCGTGCTCCGATTATAACTGTAAAAATTCATCACGACTCAATACTACGATTTTAAACGACCTTTGACCACAGGTTGGTGGTACCAACTTCCTATTTAAAATATATTCATATAAAGTGGCAATCAATTTATGTAATTGATTGAAATAAGCAAAGATCTCTACAATATTCACAAAACCACCCACGTAATACAAGTATGATGTTGGTAACAGACGAGAATTCTCACATTAAATACAAGGTTGTGCGATAAAGAACACAAAATCAACACTATTATCATAACATCTAAGGGAACATAATGGGGAAACCGCTGGATGGAAACCGCTGGATGACATAAGGACCTACTTGAAGGTGCAATAGTAAACAAGTTATAGGATGGTATTTCGCCTTGACCGATCGCGACAATCGCAAAGAAAACCGTGACATTATTAGCATTATACAATAACAAAAACAAATCGTAATAGGACTGAAACAAAACATTTGATATAGAGAAATATTTTTCAATAAACCAATGATAAAACATTAAGAGAAAACTATAAACTTCGTCTAGCATTAAATCAATTCGTGCTCACATGATTGCAAATCAAATTTATATCTACGGAAACAATTACAAACGGAGGAAATTACTAATATATCCCGTCAATAGTGATTGATTTCTTTCACTTGTTCATATGTATATATATATATTTTTATTTTTTTTTGTATTATTTTTTTCTGATCATGGATTCTATTTTCGATTGTATGTTTTGACCTTGTTTTGGCTTTGTTTTTGATCTATTTTTGTTGTGTAAGCTTTTTGTGATAAGCTGTATAGGTTTAAGAAAAAAAAAAATAGAAACCGATAGTTAAGATTATACCAATGCCAGACTATTTTGACGAAGGTTGAGACAATGGCCTATCATATGACAAGTCAGTCAATACATTGAAGCTCGATTAATTTTGTTGCAAAATCACTTACAGTTACGACAACCTGACCACGTGCATTGCCTCCGGCGGTAACCTACCTGATCACCTTATACATTAAAAACTCGACTTTCCGCGACCTAATACGTAATTATACGTATTTACCGATTTGTTGATACTTGAAACCCATTCTTATTAAGTAAATTGTCACCTTCAATACGTATTCGCGACCGTCAACATCCTTATTACATTCTAGTCTTGGTTACATAACTTCTATTTTTTTTTTTTTAATAAAATTCATACAAATTGAACATTACAAAACATAGACTATATTTATCGTAATTGTATAGTCGAGGTCATTCGAGTTAAAACAGTGTTAGGTGGTATAAACCGGATTCTCCAAAGCGTTTTAAAATATCCTGACAGCCAAATTCGGTTAACAAAAGGCCATTGGAAAGTTACTCAGTACGAGAAGTACTGAATACAAATGATCTGTAACGTATTACCGTTTCTCAATACTATAGCTTAATAATGTTGAAATATAAATATGTACATTATTGTATATATATAATAATGTATAGACATCTATAAATATATATAATGAATCTTCAAAACTTCTTTACTGGAAGCTATTAAGATTGGGTTCGAAACCGAAGTCCTCTGTTCCTTATGAGCAGAATTTACATTTTGTGCACATTACATGACAAGGCCTCGACAGTCGATAAGTCGATAAATAACAGTCTAGAAGCAGACATTTGCTTTTTATTATAGCAAAAACGAAATTAAAACTAATATCAAATATTAACGTTTGAATACACTACATTTTCAATGAAATCACAAAACAATTGCATACACAAGGTTATCTGGTGTTGAAAGGACTCGCAAGATGAGTCCTACGAAATGTCAAACTTCATTAAACATTTGCAGTGAACTTTTGTGGTGGATTGCTAAACATACATTCCAATATGGCCACAAAAACACAAAATAACAAAACGATCAGGAATTAAAGGCCACGCGGCAACCGAACGCGATTTTATATCGTATTATTAAAATGTTAATAGAGCAAGTCGGCATACGCCCTGCTACTTTATTACCACAGCGCATACCAAAGCACAAATTTCAGTTCGCGTTATTTATGCATGCATAATCGCTAAATAAGGCGCGCCTAACAACCTCTCAGACATTACACTTTTTATTATTCCAATCGCTTATCGATCTCCAAAACTCATTAAAGTTTAATCAAGCCGAGATTAGTATTGAAATATACTTTCATTACATTACAACATTACAATTTTAAAACAAACATGTAAAAATCGCAAAGTCGATGACGAAAATCGACCGATTAATGAGAATGCGTATCGTGTTTTAAATTTACAAAAAAAAAAAATTGTGTCGCAGGCGCACAGCGGCCTTAACGTATCGTTTGTTACTTGTTAATTTCCAAATTATACGCTTAAATCTCAATGCCAGCAGGGTCGGCAGTGGTCTGCACGAATTCATAAAAAGGCGAGTGATCGCGCGGCGCACTTCAGTGCACCTAACACTTGCTGAGGTTTTTGTCTACACTAATCCTTTCACTTAATACTTTAATGCGTGAATCCCGCGTTTTATTAACAAATTAACACTTAGATAAGTTTATCATTAAGGTTATATCGTTAACTGTGGTTTAGTGTGTGTTATTAATGCGTTGTGTTTTGTTTTCAGATGGTGAGAGGGGCGGCGCTAGTGGTAACGCTAGCGTTAACATGCTGCACAGTGTGTTGTAGCGTCCTTGTGCCGACATATGTATTGCCGCCTGACTCGTTCGTGCGCGATCAGCGATCCCTGGCGTCCACATCCGACACACAAAGTGCAGAATCACAAAGGACAATCAAACGTCTTATCGGTGGACATATAAAAATTAAGCCGGAAAAGGATCACGGAAGCCCGAAGAATTCTATTGATTTCAATGAGAAAAGTGAAAGTGGTAAGTTCGTGGGCGTGATCGCGCCGGACCAGCCCGGCGGCAATGTGGGCTGGAACCAAGGTGTTTGGGACGATGGCATGCTTATGTCTAGCGCCGGTGAAGGCAAGGAAACTAAAAAGATGAAGGAGGATGACGAAGAGAAAAAAACATTGTCTGATCAGGTGGCTGAAGGTAAATATGGATTAATTCAGAATGAATTATTCGCAAAGACGCCTAAACGACCAGGGATATTAAGTTACGAGCCAAACACAGAGACTAGAACGAAGGACAATTTACAGAACTTAGGTGGTCTAAAGAAAGATGAAGTTTGGCTCGCTGAAGATCATCTATTAGTGATAAAAGGGGGATCATTCCCCGAGCGCACAAATGAACCAGAACAAAAAGTATGGCCACCCATAGACAACTTTGAGGCGCCTAGAAGGCAAGTAAAACTACCAGACAAACCAAAAGTTCCACCGCCCTTTCCCGTACGCCTCTCCGACGACGGACCGCTCGTCTTCCTTACGCCTAACGGCAGTGTCCCTGCGCCCATATTCCCATCCTTCCCTGCGGGAGAAGGCGAAGGCCCTCTACCGCCACCGGCATTCCTTTATCCACCAGGAACGTTCGACTCCCCGGGTGAAAATCAAGGAAACACTACTTCCAGGGGAGCGCCGATGCCAGGTGCTCCGTTCCCATTCCTTCCCGGGAATGCGAGCGAAGGGGCATTCCCTTTCCCCGCATCCATGAACGGCTCTTTTCCAGAAGGTTTCCCTCCGGGCGCCGCCTTTCTACCACCACCGAGCAACCAGTCAGACCTGTACGACGAAGACGACCCTTCGATATACTATCCGCCGCCTTACAATTTTTCTTATCGCAATGACTACAAGGGTAACGTTCCAGCGGGACCTTTAGTACCTGGAATTATTCTTCCACCACCGCCAGACTTCTTTGCGCCTCTTGAAGATATGGGCAGGAAAGAAATTAAGACAACCCAGAATCCACCATTGACTAATACAAGAACAAAGAGTACATCAAAACGGCCTTCGCCAACACCTGTAACCTTCCGAGGTAAATACAAAGCAAGGCTTACAACCACAGAGTTACCAAGAACCGAAAATCCTATAACCTTAACAACACCATTGGCTACTGAAACTCCAACCACTAAATACAGGAAAGCGCAACGTGTCATACCAAATCGACACCCGATTCAAAACTATAATACTGATGCAGAGATCGTTACGAGACCCAAAACAGAGAGACCTGTTTACAAAACACGTACAAAACTCACTTCGAAACCACTTGCAGTTTCAGTTGTGTATGATTACCCAGAATTATACGAGAATAAGCCAACAACGACAACAGAAAGACCTTACGGACCCTACGCTGTACCTGAGAAGGTGGTTGACGAACACACCAATGACATTTCTTCGACCCAAGTACCATTACGTACATATTATTCAAACGTTCAAAACGATGAAGTACCAACAACCAAACTACAGCCCGTGTACAATAGAAAGCCAAATGAGAATGCTGTGGCTTCATTCTATTTCTTTGATGAGCAACCTAAAACGAGACCTTCCGAAAGCAATTTCGATGGCAGATACTACTACCAAACAGTACCCAGTCAGGCTTCATATGCTCCAAGACCAAATGCTAACCAAGAATCTCAATACCAACCAGGAGTTGGCGTTAGTTACGGAACTTTTGATCAGGGAGATGCATTCTTTTTATTTCCACAGAAGGAAGGTACACGTACATTTACACAAGAATACTTCAGCATTCAGAAACCGCGCCCGCAACCAACATACGTGCAACAGCCAAAAGTAAGACCAGATTCATTCTATCACCAAATCGCAGATATACAGCAAACAATAGACTACTATACAACAAAAAGACCAAAAGCCCATCGACCACATTCTACTAAACAAAAGCCGATCACATCGCGGCCAGTCTATCAATACAGCTACGAAAGCAAGCCAAGACCAGAAAAGTTAACGTTTCGTGCGCCGAAACTTGATCCCGAACCTTTCCGTCCGATGGTCAGCTACAGCAAACCATTCAACGGGGACAATGAATTCAATGCAGTCACACCGTCCTCACCCTCACCGGATTATCAGCAATACCTAGTCGAAAATGTTCAAATAAACACTGAAACCCCAACGTCATCCAGATACTATCCAAAAACAAAATTAAGAGAAGAAGACTACGAAGACGTGCCAATCAAGGAGAATTTGCCCGTTAATAACAGAAATCAAATTCCTGTACAGACTGGTAAACCGATTCATCACGTAAATAGACACCCCAGTACCACGCCAAATCCAATTAGCAACGGATACTACACAAAGCACGACGAGCGATACATCGACGACTTCACGAAGAGTACATTCGATATATTCGGTCAAAAACTCGACGACGGAACTCGGGATGCTCACGGTCTGGCCGTAACACCACCTCTAGAAACGGTCAAAACACCAATCGACAACGACATAAACCTTCAATACGCCTATGAAATCGTTGAATCGCAAAGTCCTAACCCACCGTCTCTGCACGGTGACACCAACGTCAACAACAGGCATCCCCGCCCGCCTCTAAATCCCGATAGTGAACAGGTACATCCGTCGCAAGCAAGTGCCCAACTTATACAGCCCAACAATCCAACATCGCTGGCAGGAGACACGCTGGTCAACGACAGATATCCAAGACCGCCCATACACCCGGACAGTGAGTTTATACCCATACCGAACCCCAACTATCGCCGGGGACAACAATACAGAGAACAACCACAAGAGCCTCAGTATACTGGTGAACAGTACGACCTGAATGGGCCATCGTTGGTTGGAGACACAGACGTCAACTACAGAAGGCCTTTACCGCCATTGAACCCAGATGCAGAATGGATTGGCGCTGTAAACGCGGCTGGTGAAGGTAGACCCGGATCTCTCATTAGGTATAGGCTTCCCGGGGAAGGAGCGCACGTATATTTCCTGACTCCGCAAGCGGCGCAAGCCGCCCGGGAGAGATACAGAGCCCCCGGCTACGGACGGTGAAACCAAAGCTCTAGTCTGAACGTGAAGTGTAAATACAAAGCGCAAATGTGATTTATAAGTGTCCTAAGTAGTGTAAGAGTGAAAAGACTAGCGGTGAAATGCAATGCCATATTATTAATCTGTTAAACGTGTTCTGAACATTGGCGAATTGAACGAACGTTATTAAAACTATTTATTAAATTATTTTAAGTGACCGGTGCAAGAGTAGTTATAGTTAATTTATTTATTTGTCAGTATTTTTCGATACACTCATGAGTATATTGTGATTTGTGTGAATAATGTTATAATGCGAGCGTGACTGTTGTGAATTGTGTAAAACAAATGTTTGTGATTTGTAATGACTGTAAAGACTACGAAATAAATTTATTCATAATTTTAATACATATAATTTGTTTCATTTTTTTAATCTATTATTGAATATTTATTGAATATGCATTTCGTATAGGCCGCAAGAAAAGTGACATAACACTGTCAAGATAATGATATGAATTAATTAAACTCATAAGATCAATATCTTAGTAATTTGTAATTATTACAAAGAAAATAGTATTTTTACTGTTTATAATACCGGTATAGTGAAATATGACCATGAGCTGATAAATAGTGTCGCAAGTCAACTGGCGGTCATAATACTTAAAACAAGCATTTTAACTAAGCTAACTAACTAATTATTCTAAATTAGGACAAAAATCTATAAATCTTATCTATATAAATCTCCTGTCACGATGTTTGTCCCTGATGGATTCCTTAACTACATAACCGATTTTAAATGAAATTGGCACACCGTGAGCAGTCTGGTCCAATTTGAGATATAGGATCTTTAATTATAGTCCCAATTTTATTTTATTGCAAATTATTTGTCTATATAATTAATTGACAGTTACAATTATTTCTTAACTCCAAAAGGTTCTAACAGATGTCGATACTTTTCGACTGGATTGAGTAGGTAATCAATAGATGGCACTGCTATGGTAAACCGACAAATGTGTAATTTAAGCTACAATTCAATAGCATGACTACAACGTGCTATTGAGGCTAAAGTAAAAATTAAATTTATTTTGCAGTAAACGAAATACCGTGAAATTCAATTATTTCTACTTTTTTAATAATTTATACGGCAAAACAACGTTTGCCGGTTCAGCTAGTATACTATAGAAAACTACTCAACAGCGACTTATTGGGACTAATTTGACCACTAATTTGAAATTTAAAAAATACTCCGTGCTACAAATATCGGCTTGTCATGCTAAAAATGACAAGGATAGAGCTGAGAAGAGAACTAGCTTAGTAAAGAATTTAGTGAAAACGGACATAATTTAAGAAAAAGCAAATGTACTAAAAACGGAGTAGCATAGCTTGGACTATGCGATTTATGACCTCCTATCATGAAGACCTTTTAACAAGCTTAGCTATTACTATACAACTGAAGTATATACAAGAAACGAATATTGTTTACCTATAAACATTTGTCAAAGCAATCTGTTTGGTCATTTAAGGCACAAATTTAGATTGTAAAAAAACTATTTAAGATCGCAATTATACCTGCATTAAAATAATAAATAATTAAATCAAGGTTGGAAAAGTTATTATTTCATTTTTCTAAAATCAACCAAAGGAAATGAATAGACCAATCGAGTTATAAAAGAATACACGTACGTCAAAATAATCTCATAGTTCATCCATCAGAAAATGTATAAATGAACTATGATTTTTTTTTTGTTTATTCAGAACCGCCTTATCATTATATTATTGTATACGCCAAGAATGGGCTAACGTTATTAATTGAAATTAATATTAATTATTGATTCTTCCATACACATTCAATTAACCATTAGAGAATTTAGCATCAAGATGTACTAGTTAATATAAAAAAGGTACCTGTATCTGGCTCCGAAGTCTGCGGCGCGTCCTGGAGCGGATGGCTGTGAAGTCTCAAGTAGACTTGAATGGCGACGCGTGCGCATCTGAAGTAGAACGGATGCGCCCGCAACACGTCCTCCAGGCGAAGCAGGCCCACGTACGAACGTAACGTCATCTTCCGCATACAGTACGAGTGGAAGTCGAATTGATCCTCCATTATCTCCGAGAAATGCTGCAAAGTTTACAACGTACCCATATTCAAATGTAGGCTAAAATTTTATTATTAAAAAAAAACAAAGACAAGAAGAGTATATATTTAGAGTTATATAAAAGGCTATACAGGGTTGAATTGATATTATTATTTATTATATAAGTACACCATTTGTATTTAAAACTAGCTAGGATAACATCAAGGAATTGTCCACTAAACCAGTACGGAGTTACCAGAAATAATGTTATTAATTAATACATTGAAACGCAAAAATAAATACAAAAATAACACAAAAGCGAAAAATATACTAAACAAATTCTAGTTTATTCAAAATCTATTAAATTGTATCAGACTTATGTAAAAATTCATCCATTGCTAACAATATTTATTTATTACATATATACTCACTCTGTCTACTTCGTGCGCCTTTTTTAGGGCGTCGCCCCACTGGTGAAGCCTCTGATAGGCCGCCGCAGTCTCCGTTTGGAACCACATACACTGCATTTCGTTTAGATTCTCTGTCGCTGGAACACCTGGATTCAATATTGAGAAACATTTAATCATCATATGTCAATATTTTAACACCCGAGAATTAATCAATGTAATGAACAATGAAAAATTATAAATTTATAATAACCATGGCCAAAAAATCCAAAATCTAATATAACTTTATTCACAAAGGTACACTTATGAGTTGTCAAAAAAGAAGTTATAAAAAAAATTGACACTAAATTTACTAAATTAGAGTCAGATCAACTGATCGTTTAATAACTTAGTCGTTAATGAAAGTTATAATTAAAAAATATCATTTTTATCATTTTATATTTCAATTTTAGTCCTTTTTAGTACTTTTTTATTTTATTTCTCAACTCTATACAGTGCACGATAAAATAAAAATCAGTGACTGAGTATGAGATTGAGTCTTTGATGAGTTTGTTGTTAGGGTTTTAATCCGATAAATGTGTAAAAGAATAAAATCTCACCCTCCCTAGTGAATTTGGCGCACATCTCCTCAGCCCGCTTCACGTGGCCAGCCCGAAGCATATACCGGGCGCACTTGCTGTTCACATAACGATCCGCCGTGTCCATCGCTTGAGCTTCTTCCAGCCATTGGTATGCTGATATTGGGTCACCAGCGTGCTGGAATACAAAATTAATTTCTTATTCACTCGAATAATTATCTATTCGTAGACATTCAATGTTTAGTATGTTTAAAGAAATCTACAATATTTACAGTATTTATTATATTTATACTCCATACCCCAAAAGTATTTAATAAGGCATAACATAACATTCCTCGTTTCTTGCTCGAAATAATTCACTTAGTAACATTGTTATCATTCTTATATATATTGGCTTACTTTTGAATTATTATTTAAACCTATTTCGGCTTATATGTATACTGTGTTATTGTTGTATGGGTTTGAGAAATAAAATAGAAACCTGTAACACTGACATATCGCCAGTCAGTAGGATCTATTGAAAGCACCAAAGTTGTAACGGTTCAGAAAATCTGGCTAATCTACAATGTATTAGCAGGATTGGCTCCACAAAGCGGTTGTGAGACAGACAGTACTTCAACAGTAATTCACTCATATGCAAAAGTTATCAAAACTATATTTTTTAAAATTGACAATTGGTATAAAAAAATTACCTGTACGAATATATTATCTACAAAAACAATCAAAGTATATAGCTAAACTTAAATATACTTTTTAAAAGTACATAATAAATGAAGTACCTGTGTGTTCCGTTGATAATTAAAGGTTTTTCTTACCTTAAATATCCTTCCTTTAACTATAAAAAGTTCTATCAACGTAGGAGTGTGCTCGATAGCGGCATCTATATAGTGCAATGCCTTAACCGTATCCTTTTTAAAGTCAAAATGTTGAGCTGCAAAGTAATAGGCCCATAATAATGCACTCGCTGGTTGCTTCACTTCGTCAGCATCATTACTGAATGTGCCCAACTTCGACAAATTCTCTATGTATTGTAGTATTAATTGCTCTATTGTGTCAGCTTTGCATTGGTCCGCGTATAGTGATCTGAAAATATTTCAATAAATAATAAAAAACCTGTGACAGTCTCTTGACATTCCACTTTTGAATAACTGTAGACATAAAACATAATGTATGTGGCTGTAGACATAAAAAAACAAGGTACCTACATTAATAATATACCACTTTATTTTGAAATAAATTTGATAGCACTGTTTATTATTACATAGCAAATATATGGTGTCATAAATTTATTACCAATAAGTTCTATTTACCTAAGGTCAACATGTAGTGGTGGGATTCCCTTATGCAAGCCATGCCTTAAATACTCATCTGCAAGTTGGCTGAAGATCCCCGGACACTCTGCCTCAGTCAATTGTAAGCGTCGGGGGGCAATTGCTTTTGGGAACTCTTTCCTGTAAAAAAATTAATACAAACTTCTTTAATGGCTATCTTTCAAATTTGTGTTTGCCCAGAATTAAATAGAATTCCAATTAGAAAGTGAGTACTAAAAACATAATATTTCTTAGTTTTTGTTAAACAAATTAAATTAGATAAATTTTAATTTTTTAGTTTAATATAGATTGGAATTTCTTAATAATTAGTATAAAATATTGAAATATTGAATATATATAATATTGAAAAAAAAGTGTGATCTAATGAAATGGCTTTACCTTTGTTTTTTTTTAATTTAGCACTATGGTCTGTTTGTCAAGAAATTTTATTTTAACTTACTTATAAACATCAAAAAAGGCCACTTTTTGGTCAGGTGTAGTAAGCTGTTTAGCTTCCATTAGCTTTTGATAATACAATACATTCTCTGGATTTCTCTTCAACAGACCTTCATACAAAGATTCTGCTTCTTTAAACCTGTAATATATAAAGTAACCAATTAGAATTGAAATTAGAAATTTTTATGACATTAAATCGTAAAATTAACAAATATTGCAGATAGTCACACAACTTATTTTAATAGAATCTATACAGTTTAATGCAAATCAAATTACCAGTGATTCAATAATTCATACCTTTCCAATTTTAAATAATACTCTCCACATGTTTCCTTTATTGACAACTTATCAAGTATTTGCGTTTGGAACTTTAATAAATGGGACAAAGCCCTGTCATACTGTCCCGACTCTGCCAAAACCATATTTTGATAAAGAAGTAACTCTGAGTGCTCATAATCATAAGGACCCTTCATCTGATTAGTTCTGAATGTATCTAGAATGCTGTTTGCCATTTCATTTTCGCCCAACAGGTGGTAGCTCATGGCAAAACCAATCCATGAGGCTCTTTGTGTTGGTCTCAAGATAAATAATTGGTAGCGAGTATCCTGAAAACGCAAGTCATTTACCATAACACAAGCACAAAATACAATGCCTTATTGTAATTAGATATACAATGTTAGTTACATAACAGTTTTATGCAATGTTTTATTTGAATTTGTATGTATTCATTGGCATTGTTTAGGTAGATATGACATTTATTGTCACAATATTTATTGTAATTGTTATGAGACATATAATAATAGCTAACATCAGCAAATTTCACAACAATTTTAAGCCAAGGCAACAAGGCTATGTAACAATAATAAAAATATAATACAATGAAATAAAATGTAGCCATTTTAAAACGTGTGCATGGAGAGGTACACAAACCATTACACTAAATTAATAAAATAGAATGAAAAGAAAATATTTGATTGAAGAGTTGAATTTATAAAAGTACTTACTTTATAACCTTCTAGATCTCTCATTTGAATTTGTAATAAGGATAGATCGCGAAGAATCTGAATGTTCTCCTTTTCCCATTTGAGAGCATTACGGTAACATTTAATTGCCTCATCATACTTTTTGTCCGAACGTTGAAGCAACCCATACACATGCCAACAGACTGGGGATTTTAAATCATTTCTTAGACCTCTACGAACATATTCATATGCTTCTTCTTTTCGTCCTAGACAATTTAAAGTCAACCCTTTCATAGCCAATGTCTCTGAAAGATTAAAAGATATAAAGTTTAATAATTTTGGTGTATATTTATATATTGAAATATATAAGTTTTAATTACCTCCATGTTCAGCAAACTTGGGGTTGGACAATATTTGTTTGGCAAATTTCAAACCATTTTTGTATTGTTTGTGCTCGTAGCAACGCTGAAAGGTTGTGAAATAGTTAAGGTGATAAAGAGTATGAATAACCTATATATTTTATGATACAGTCGAGTCAAGGGGATATTTGTGTTATGATTAAGTAACAGAAGGTAAAATTATTGAAACGACAAAAATAACGCTTCATTATTTTAATATTTAAATAACAATGATAAGTTCCCTTAATAATGATTTATTAACTTTTATTTATAATTTAAACAAAAATTTAAACCTTTTAAAATCTGAATATAGACCTATGTTTATGATGAAACTTACCAGAATTCTTTTAAACAAAGCATTTTCTTTAGGTGGTAAAGGATTACTGGGTGGCATTTTATTATAAATATGTGAAGAATTTTCTTAATAATTCACAAAAAATTGAAATATTAGTAAAAACCTCGTGGCTATAAACCAAAGAAGTCGATGATGGATTCAGGATTTGGATTTTAGGCTTTGGGGTAAAATATTCTAAGATTTAGACTGTTGTCTATGGCTCTATAGAACTACACAAGAACACAGGTTATAGCAATAACAAATAAAGTTAAGTTTTTAAGTTATGTATTACGATTACGAGATTACGTTACAATTTCTTTAATTTTTTTTCTTCTAGTCTATTTGAGAATATAACCCATGAATACAATTTCAACAGAGAACAATTTTATCATCTCGTATTATAAGAATAGACATATCAGTATATTTTATGACTCTGTGGACTACCAAATAACTGTGCCATGCTTGTGTTCTGTCCTTTGTATTCGTATTGTGATTTGTACTTGTAATCGTTCTCTTGCTTGTGATAGTGTTTCTTGGAATATTACTTCAAAATCACGAATTAAAATTTTGGCTCAATAGTATTTGATGAACTAAACATTGCGTCATAATTTTTTTAAAGACACCGAAATATGGGCTTAGAAAACATGCGACGTTGGCCAATGTATATCGTATTCGCTCTATGTTTTTTACTTACCCTTTCACTATTCAATAGCTGGAGTATGGAGACTGAATTACAAAACAAATTAACTGAGCTTAGTACTCAATTACAAGAATGTTCAAAACAACAAACCTCGTGCATGGAAGATTCGTTGCGGCACATTCAACAAAAAGATAATTATAACTCCAAAATTAGTGACTTAAAAGATCAAAAAACTCAGTTAAGTGATGATTTGTTACAATATAAAGATAAAGTTTCCAAAATTGAAACTAAAGTGAACCGGACATTGGTTGATGTAGAACTTTGTAAAACAGAACTGCAATCTTTGCAAAACTTACAGCTAAGCAAATCGGCCACTCTAGAGACTCTCCGATTAGAAAAGGAAACATTAACTAGCCAATTAGAAGAACGGAAACAGAAGGTAGAGGAATTGGAGAAAGAAATTTTAAGGTTGAAATCTTCTATTACAACAAAAAGTGCTCCAAACCCTCCGGCTCCATCTAAAATGACACCAGCAGCTCAACCACCAAAATTGAGTTCATCACTTAATGCACTTAATCCAGTGAATGAACCTGTTCTTGAAGATAATGCTAAGGAAGAAATTGAAGATACAAATGCATTAAATGATGGTAATGATTTTGATCAACAACTATAGGTTATTTGAGGTTCATTAGGTAGATATTCAAAGGTTTACAAATTATTTTGTTAATTAAATTGTATTAAATAGAAATTATTGTAAACAGTTGGTTCAGTATAATTATATGAGCTATCAAGACAGCAAGATGGAGCTTGATAGAATAAACATTAGCATTACCTTTAATATTATATGAACTCTTGATGAGGCAAAATATCTTTATTCAAGTAGGTCTTTTTCTTTACACTTTTGAATCTTCAATTTTTACACTACCACCAGTTTGGAAGGCAGTTAACTACGGAGAAGAACCATCAAGAAACTCAATAGCTGCTCCTTTAAAATAAACAATTAATACAAAATTATGTTATTTACAATTCAAATAACAAAGCATTGCCCACGCATTATAGAGATCTTTGTCCTCGATATATTTGTTTACGTTATAGTGTGCCTTTTCATCCATAATACTCTTTACACGCATTTTAAATTTATTAGAAGTCAGTTTGGTTATATGTGCTGGGACTTTGTTATAAAAACGTATGCTCATGCCTACAAACCATTTATGCACTTTACTAAGGCAAGAACCAGGCATATCAATTTTTTCTCTATCTCTTGTGTTATGGTCGTGTTTATCTCCACTAAAGTTAATATACAAGTTGGTGTAACTTCAATGCCTTCTTCATTCTTGATACTCGGTCAACATTATTTTGGGGCTATGGTAGTTTTATTATACTTATTAAAAATGTTATTTTTATACACATCACAATAACATCTTTATATTTTCAGTATATAGCTTATTTAGATTTACATAACTAACTCTAGTTTACCCTGTTCTGATACTAATCCCACCATGTTTGTGTATGTTTGTCCTACCAACAGACATTTTGCAATTGTTACACAAACAGGTTCAATCTAATTTAAGACTCAATGTATACATTTAAATAGGTAATTTGTTCTCAAAAATGTAAGTATTATTTTTATATTCATCAAATATGCCATATTGGTGCCAGAAATAAAGATCTGAAAAGGTGCTATTTATTTTCAATTAATCCTTATAATTATGTCTTCTGAAAACAGACAAAAGGTAGTTAGTTAGCTTAATCAAAAAAATGTTTAGATAGTATGTATTTTATTTCTTAAAACACAATCTTAACACATAAACAAAATAATTATTAGTTCTCTTTACTTTTTAAGTAAAATAAACTTGCATAAAAATATAAATGCCTGCAATGTAATACAATGCTTTCAAATGGATCATTAAATATATATATGTTGGCTTAACTTTCTCCTTTTCTTAGTATTTAATTCACTAAGATTACATGAAAATAGATATTATCTAAGTAGACAATTGCCTACCAAAGTTATCCCAAAAGCTTTCATCAACTAGTCTTGCTCAACCGCATAGGGTTTATAGCAGACAGACAATTATTAAAGATAAATACATTATTTTAAAGTACTTTGTTTTACATCAAAATAAAGTTTTTATTATAAAGGATAAACACATTACTACTTATCAGTACATAATAGTTATATGTGTAACAGGAACCCAGTCCATTTAAAATTTAATTATATGGCATAGCAATAAAAGATAAGGTCTTGAATCACTGTGTTATTCAGTTTAATTAATAGAAATAAAATATAACAATATTTTTTTAATATGTCAAATTGCTTTTAACACAATACCGTCAAAGAGGTCTATTAAGTGTTACATTTAGATGATTGTTCATTAGTTTCTGACTATAATTCCAGTGCTTCACCTCCGGACACCCAGACTTACAACAGGAATATAATTTTATTACAGAAAAGGTACCCAAAAATGAAATCAGTTTGATGCTGTATGTATTTTATGGTAATGTATGTAATGTGTTTTCCAACTATGTAGTTCAATAATTTTCACTTTACTCCAACAAAGTCAAGCCATAACGTTTCTTATAAACAAATCTTGATATAAGATAGCATATATTCATCACGCAGCATACGGTGGGTTTGGTATTTACAACACCATACATCTATGCAATATTGAATAAAAACAAACTAAATAGAAACTACTTAATTAAAGTTCAATATTTTACAAGTATCCTGTTTCAGGCATAAAAACACTTAATAATTACTTAAAAGTAATTCTAACATCTTATGAACATTAATCATGAAAATGTATATGTATGCTGAAATTTCTAAAATACAACTGTTTAGAGACTATGTCAACATTAAATACCCTAACTATCAAACCATGTCAAATATACAAAAAAATTATAATTATTTTGGTCCCTTATCAAAGGTAAAAACAATTCTTACACTATGAAAAGATTTAGTTACCATAACAGTTAGAAAACTTAATACCCAACACAGGTTGATTATCAAACAAATCTTAATCAAATTCATCCATACCAATTTCATTAAACTCAGCTAAAAGATTACGTCTGCACTTACTCTCATCGCTATAATAAATTGTCCAAACTATAAATTCACCAATATTTAGTGGATCTTCCGAATAGCATATCTGCAATTTGCATTTACGTTCCCATTTTGCACTATCTGCACTATTATTCTTTGTGCGCATAAACTCTATATAACCATGGCACTCCACAACTAATTTTGGCAGCTGCGCATTTAAATTTTCATGTGACCTATCCGAGTCGCTACTTGTTGATGGTAGACAGTCACCTTGCCCGTATTCCAGGTTTGACGGTGTAATCTGTTCAACCACGGAGTGTCTCACACCATCACCCTTCTGACTTAACTCAAAGGAACTATTTTTACAGTTTTTATTCTTTTGTAGGACATAATTCTCAAAATGTTCATATTGTAAATGATCAGGCTTTGATCGCTTTTTATCTGTGCCATCAAATTCATCATCTGGTCTGCAACCTGGTGCCCACTCAGGGCTTTTACAAGGTGATTGAAATAGTTTCCGTTTACCATTCCTTGGTAGTAATTCTTTTGACTCTGGAGAGCATGAAGGGCTTATAAATGAGTTACTTTTTCTGAAAGATAAAGTTAAATTAATTTTCCAGGAGGGAAATGTTTATTACTTACTGTAGATATACAGACCTTGGAGATCTATTATGCCTTATTTGTAGTTTTGGTATACTTTCCACAGATGTTAAATAGTGTGTTGAGTGCTCTACGTGACTAATAAAGAAACTGTTTACTTTCTTTCTAGACCTTATTGTACGTCCAAACCATTTCAAAGTAACATCCTCTGATAAATACAATCCAAACTTCTGTCTTTCATTATCAATGATTTGTTTATACCAATTAATAAAGTTTCTGGCACTCTGGTGTTTTTGTAATACACTTGTTTTTCCACTTGATATGGAAATTAACAGATGACTAAATTTGCTTGTTCGTTTTTCAGGTGTTTTAGGAGAGTCTGACATTTTACCTGGAATATCAAATTGGCTTTCATTTATTTTACTATAGGCAATAAATTATAATATTAAAGTGTTACTCACTGTTTATTTCTTGGACAATATCTCAGCAACTTTATATGAACAACGAGCTTCGTTTGCTAAGTTTAAACGTAAAGATGAAATGCGTAGTTTACTTTCTTCAATGTATGCTACTATCGAGGTATTTATTTCTAATAGTTCTTTATGTTGTTGAGATATATTTTTATAAGTAGTATTTAAGCGATCTGAAAATATTGTCATAGTAATAGAAACAAAAGATTATATCCAATTGCCAATTGGTTTCCAATTTCAAACTGGTTTGCTTACCTAGTTGTCGGGCAGCTTCTAAAGCTAAGTTATCCCGATTTAATTCATCATATTGCATTGAATTCATTTTACAACAAATATGTGTTTAACCAACATAAGCACTTGCAACCTAATACTGCAGATATTAATAAAATATAACACTTAAAATCTATTTAACAACTTTTTGGAAAAGTTTCGTTTGAAAAAATTGAATTTTTTAACGTTACAGTTAAAGCACAATGTGGTGACCACAGACTATAGAGTAGAGATATTTAATATAGATCTATATATTATGAGAGACCCGATAAATAAGTTGGAAAGATGTCCCCATCCATTTCAATTGCTACAGCTTTCAAATAATTTCAATTACTGTAATACTAGAATTTTATATTACTTTGGCAGACATTCTGAAAAGGGCTTTTATCGCCTGAGTGTTTAGTTTATCCACAAATATGTATATCTATTAAATTTTAAAATTTGTTCCGACGGACATAAAAACGATTAATACCAGATCTCTATCTATTAATTTGTGATAATGTATTTAAATAAACCTAATGTAGGCATATATAAATATTCCAGTGCTGCCATAAACTATCATTTAAGTTATCTTAAACGAAAATATATATGAAATAATAATAATATTTTTATCTAGTGACCAGCATATAAATGTTAAACTGATGTGGAACTGGATGTGTGCTTAAGGACTTACAAAATGTAATAATATTGATAATGAAAAGTTATTCTTCTTCTATATTATCTACAGGTCCATAGACAATATTTTAATTACAGGAATCAGCATTGGATAGCCGAATCAACAGACTAGCCGCGCTTCTCTGGGAGTGGTAATGTGCCGAACCAATCTACTGCGTGCTTATGATCATTGACATCGACCATTGGTCTATCTTTGCCAACCAATCATTGAAAAACCAGTGAGAAATACCCAATGTAAGTTTACAATTTATTTGACGAATTTGTATTTTGTAAGTGTATGCTGAGTGTAATGAGTTACTAAAATAAAGTTTGAGTTAATATTACACTTCATTAAAAATGTTGGCGAAACTTATATATAAAGCAGCCATTTTGATTACGTTGCAGCAAATACGATTATTTGTTTCCTGCTACTCGATGTCATGGAATTTTTTTAGATAAAAAACAAGAAATACGTATTTCCTGATTTAAAATAAAGGTCCGAACGTGCTCCTCAAAAGCCCTTATCATGTGCAGTACTAATTTACAAATATTGTGCTATTTTCAAGGCTCTCGTATTATTCACATGAAGAGCCCATAGAAATACATTTCAATTTCAAAACAGTACAGGACATGCTACAGACTAATTACCCATATCTTAATAAGTTAAGCATGTGAATTAGGATTTATTTATGATAATAATATGTCATCTTTTTCCTACTAAATAATGACAACATTGAACAAAAACTAAAATATCCAAATTGATGAATATCATAATTATTGATGATAACATTTATATTAATAATCAAATTTCTAATTATAAACATGAAAATAGTAAATCTCTAGGATTTATGTCTTTTTTTAGAAACTTTTTTTTGTTGCTTTATTTCAGAAATCAATATGGAGCATGCTCAAATACAAACAACAGACGGGACACAAGTAGTGACACTCAATGGGCAGCAGTTGCAGGTTCTTCAGATGAGCAACAGCCCACATGTTGTTCAAGGACCTAATGGACAACAGATCATGGTTCACTCTGTACCACCAAGTGGGCCTGCAATACAGGTATTAATATATTTCTTGAGTTAATTGCAAAAATTATGAGGAGTGCTAGACTTAAGGGCACAACCCATTATCCCAGCTGATCAGCTGACCAATCAATTGTACTTACTGTCTGCATTATTAACATGTATTTTAAAGGAGAAGGTGACTACATTGTGCAATAAAAATTGTTATAGTGGGAACTGTGAACTGGAAATAGTCTTATTCAAAATAACGTTAACGTTATTTTAGCCCAATCCGAACATTTTGTTTGTAATACATTATATAATTATAAACTTTATAAATTAAGTATATTAGTTTTCATGTTCAGTATGCCCTTTGGCAAAGGCCTTCTCCATTTCCATCCCCTTATTGCGGTCCTGTGCCACCTGACACTTCCAGCAACTCTAACAATTTCATCTTGCCACCGTTATCTTTGGCATCCTTTATTTTTACGGCATTTTTCTTTGCCTCTGACTGTATGACATTATGTTATATTGCTACTCATTAAAGGATAAATTGTAAGAGAGAATGGAAATATATTGTGAGTGTGAATTAAAAATCGTTTTTAAAAATATTGATTATTTTAGAGAAATTGAGAAAATTAAAAAGAATTTAAGAATTTTAAGAAATTGTGTATAGTAAGTAATATATAAAAAAATGTCATGTCAACTGTTAATGGGAAAATAAATATTCAATTGATTATTTTTGTGCATGCAACCAGATTGGAGCTCCTCAAATCCAGGTGGTAGTATCATTATTCCATTACTAATTTTAAAATAAAAGCAAAATAACTTAACTCGTAATGTGGAGTTGAGTGGAGTCTTCACAAAGAGAAACACTGTGTACTTTCAACTTGTGTTTTTTTTATTAATATTTTTCTTATTCCATTATGCCTATAAAAATTCATACAAAACATTTGACAAGGTAAGTATGTTGGCGGTGCTTTTACTTTAAAGATCAAAGATATTTTTTTTAATTATGACAAAAAAAAATTGAAGGGAAAAGAGCTATCGCCAACAGGATCTCTTCCATGAAGGCAGCTATAATTTACAGTCGAGTCAAAAGTTATCCTTGTATTTATTAAAATCAATATTTTTATCCGTTACTGTAACATGCAAAACAGAAAGATCTAATATATTTTTATTATATTTTCAGGTGACTGCTCCCAACAGTCAGCAGATACAAGGCCTTCAAGTAGTACCATTGTCCAGTATTCAAGGTGTTTATTAAATCAGTAAATTTGTGTTAGCCTACTATATAGAACCTTAAATATGATTTAACTTAAATATTATCTTAGGTGCAAATAACAACATACAGACAATGCAGCTTGTGCAGACCCCAGATGGTCAGACATTCCTATATCAACCTACATCTCAACAGATCGACCAGCATCAAGTCATACACCAGCCTGGTGAGAGTTTCTCTATTTCCTTAAATAATCTTGATTTACCTCAATTCAAAATTATGATTTTAATATTTGGTTTATGTCTCGGCTAAAGTGGTTTAAATTCAATGACTATATTTTTTTTTTTAATGATTTCAGTGTTGAATTTCGGTAATATAGTGCAAGTGGCAAATGCGGTCCAACCACAACAGATTGTCAACCAACCCAACATTGTTATGGTATGTCTCATATAGTATCAGTTGTTTGTTTTTAACACACACATAAAAAGGAATATGAAAAAAAAACATTGAAGAACAGTGTTTATAGTGTCTTCTTATATGTTAGTTTTACCTAAATAAAAAGATAAATATATTTTGCAGATGGTGAATGGCAGTAGTAGCAGTGGGGCGACATCCAGCGAAGGCGCAACGTCCTCCGGCTGTGCAGGCTCTGATGAAGAGCCTCTGCTGTATGTAAACGCTAGGCAATACAAGAGAATTCTGAAACGCAGGGCTGCGAGGGCTAAACTGCACGAACAGGGACGCATACCAAAAGAACGTCCGGTGAGCCGTCACTTCACTATTATTTATGTAAATTTAACTTAAAGTGAAAAAGAAATAGGTTAATAAAAAGGGGTTTTTAAGCTGTACACGACTGGAGTTAAAAATCATGTAATTATGCCTTATTATAAGTTTTTTGTTTCAGAAATACCTTCATGAGTCTCGACACAGACACGCAATGAATAGGATACGAGGAGAAGGTGGACGGTTCAATTCTGGTAGTAGAAGGTTGGTGTCTATATATTTTCTACCATAACATAATTATAATATACATATACAGTGTAAGCTCCATGTAACGTCACTCGATTTAAAGACGAACCCTCTTAAGCGTCGAAATGAATTTTGCTTGCTTGGCTTCGGTTGGTTACGCCTGTTTTCAATACAATGATTTTTCTTCTCTCCATCTAACAACCACTCTATAACGCCATAAAATGCAGTCTGCTCATTGTCGTTATATAGAGTTTATAGTGTATTTTGTAAATATATAACAGTAATGTCAAAGGGGATAAAAGAAGGACTTGTATTTTAGGAATATGGAGACACAATCTGATGACCCAGCAAGGCATGGCATAGATGATGTCAAGCCAGACGTCTCCATCACAATTATACAGGTGTGTTAACTTTTTGATCTTTTTCAGACAAAATGCAAATAAACATCATTTAAATTACATATTGATTTTAAAACTTTTGTATCACAGGAGATGAAATTAATAGTTTTATAGTTAGGAAGTTTAAATAATACAGTAGATGAGAAACAAGTTTATATGAAAGATACACTTCCTTGTGCACTCTTGGTCTCGCTATATTTAATGTCATATGTGTGAAAAAAAGTTGGAATCGGAAAATAATATTCTGAATGACAAATTCAGAATATTTATCCTAACCATAGAAATGTAATATGAAACTTATTAAAAAAAAAATTCTAGATTTCTTCTTTTTGACAAATTGATGTATATAGAACCACTGGTATGAATATGGTGTAAAAATTAAATTAAATAAAAAATTTTTTTTTAAAATATATTTTTCAGAATGATGAAATCGAAGAGCAATCAAACCAATGGAGACGGTTAGCACCGCACCCAATGCAGTCTGCATAGCGACGGAGCAAAAAGAAAACTAGACACTTTGTGAAATAAAGTGAAGTGAGAGAAATTGAGTGAAGTGATTATTGTGAAGTGTCAATTTTGGATAGTGGTAAACAGTGTTCAAATTGTCTCATATGGCCAGTATACACATATGATAATACAAGCGTATAAAGAAAAATCAATGAGAATTTAAAATCATTATATAACGACTTGTATATAGGGGTAATGCCTGCGTGTATGACATATTTCTATGGAATACACATTATAATAGACAAAGCTGCCAAAATTCTAAATTATGATGTTTATATTAATCTGATAAAATAGTTGTAACTCCACGTAAAGTCTTTAAAACAAAATGTATTTGGATTGTGTTATTTATTATGTAACTGATTTATTGCGGAATCATTGTGTTAATATGGTGTTGTTAAAAATCAACTGTGAAAATATTATTTAGTTGTTAAGTAGGTTTAAGGTCTGGGCTATCACAATATAGGTGTAAATATTTTTATATATAATAATATATACATGAATATCAGCGAAGTACAAAAATATACCTATTTGCACATAATTTTGTTTCATATAACACGCGGATTGGTGGGTGAAAAAATTTATTAAAAAATCCTACAAAATGTGAACGAATAATATCAGGTAATACAAATTGGCATCGAAAATTACATTAAATACTTACTTAAAAACTTAACATTAACTTTATTATTGCACTGATCTTATATAGAAATACAAAATTTCGTTAAAATTACATACGCTATGATTATATGAAACCGTTTGACTTTATCAGTTAAAACAACTTTAAGAAACAGCTCCTTAATATTCAGTTGTGGCCAATAGATTTAGGATTTAGGCACCATGAACCAAAAATCTATTATTAGAAGTATATTCATATCACCAAAACAAGTAAAGAGTGAGTATCAATAATTACTATCATAACAATGGATGCTTAAATGCTATTGGTTTTGTTTGGAGGCATTTTCCCGGACGCGTTGTATTTCCGATTTAATCGCGGTAATGAGTGGTAAGGCGGGGTCGCCCTTTTCGAATTTTCCCTGGGCGCACATGAGCGCTGTGTTCACTATGGGCGTTGCTGGTACACGGGTTAAAGACTGGAAGTGTATTGACATATTAAATAAACTGAAAATGGAGCTGCACTATTGTTTAGGAAATTGTATTTATTATATTGCTAAATTTTTCTAATAAATCAATACAACAAAGTTAAATATTTGAAAACAACTCATTTGGGTAAAAATAATGATACCAAACAACAAAGTTGGGTAAATATAATCATAGAAAACATCAGTTGGGTAGAAATAATCATTGAAAACAACAAAGTTGGGTAAATATAATCATAGAAAACATCAAAGTTGGGTAGAAATAATCATAGAAACATCAAAGTTGGGCAGAAATAATCATAGAAACATCAAAGTTGGGCAGAAATAATCATAGAAACATCAAAGTTGGGCAGAAATAATAATTGAAAACAACAAAGTTGGGTAAATATAATCATAGAAAACATCAAAGTTGGGTAGAAATAATCATAGAAACATCAAAGTTGGGTAGAAATAATCATAGAAACATCAGAGTTGGGTAGAAATAATTATTGAAAACAACGAAATAGAGCAAAACTAATCACCTGAGGCGGTGTGGGTCCCCAAGCTCGAGTAGGTGCGCGCCGTTCGTTTGTACGTACGAATGACGTGCGCGGACGTAAAGGCTCTATTGTTGTACTACTACGTCTGTTGAATAACAAATAAATTAAAACCAGTTAAATCATGATTAATAAGAATGTTTTATAAAATTTACCCAGGACCCGCTGAGCTTCCACGTACAGCTGACGGAACACGAACATTATCGTTACGCGCCTCGCTCACATCTAAAACATGTTTACAATTAAAAAAACTAGTTTATTTCGATGGAAATTAGCAAATTTTTCTCACCAGGTTTTTCTTTACTGCTTTCCCTCTCGACGGTACAAGTGTCGGTGGGAGTGGAACTCCCGAATAGAGTGAACGCGTCATCCATTAGTTCATTAAACCTTTGCCTCATACGAGACGAAGACGGGTCTTTGCGATTCACAGGCTTCATAGGGCTGGATGGTTTTGAGACTATGAAACATTAAAGATACCAGTAGGTCTTTATAAAGACTTCTTTGAATCGTCATTTTTTACATTACCGATTCGGATGGTTATCGTAGAAGAACCGGTAAGAAACTCGGTAGCTGCTCTTTTAAAATAAATATTTCAAATATTCCTCTTAAATATTATTTAATGCTTTTTCAAACAGAACACTCTGTAGAAGTTTTTTTTACGATTCATAAGTGTACCATACTTACCTAAAGATATTTTTAATCTGATATATAAACATGATTTATACAAGAGAAGATAAAAATGATTGTCACATACCATCTTTGATTCTCTGACAATGCAGATCCCACACAAGAGGTCCAATGACACCTGGATCCTTATCGATGCTCCCCAAGCGAACCAGCTGTGAGGGCATCTGGCGACGTGGTACTGTGTCTTTGAGAGGCTTGGGGCTGGATATGGGAGAGTCGATGTCCAGGTGACGAACTGATATTGGTTCCAGAATACGGGATAAGGGTTCTACGATGTTGCCCCTTAGGACGTATACCATTACAGACAATTTTTAATACCTTTCGATTTCAAGACTTAGAAATAACATACTAGGCTGGTTTTTTTTTTAAATTAATACAGTTATTTAATTAATTATAAAGTACGTATATACTTATACTTAAATATACGATTTGAGAGCTTTATATGTACTGATCATAATTTTAAAACTTTAGTAATGATAGATTTGAATATTAGTGTATTATAATACAACCTTTTTAAATTAAGTTATTTATTTATTCACACTATATTGCACTTAAACAGTAGATGTTAATACAAATAAGAGCAACGGGCGGCCTCATCGCTTATAAGCGATCTCTTCCAGGCAACACACAAAATAACATACATTGAATTAAGTAAAACAGGAAAATGAGCCAATTTAAATCTAAAATTATATATATTTACAATGTGGACAAAAAAATACTTTCAATGGAGAGATTTAAAAGAGGAAAGTTATTATATGAAAGAAAATCACAATCAAATACAAGAAGGCGCTGTACCTGGGAAATGTGGTAAGAGAAGGCATCGAGAGGTATGAAGTGGGGGTTTGGGGCGCGGAAGGCTGTCCACTATCAGAACTCTCAACCCCGGCTGCCTCGAGAAGACTATCAGTTGTTCCCACTGAGATAATAAAATAGTCTTTTTTTAATGCTGCATATACTCAGTAAAAATGAACTATTAACTTTCAGGCAAAAAACAATCCAAGTACAGAGACCTTGGCCTTGGCGTACAAATATACAGGCGCCTGGTCAGTACCGGTGACCCAAAAGCTGGTGCTTTTCTCTCTCATAAGCATCACCTTAAGTAAAAGCTTTATGGGTACAAGGACCAAACTTTTTGTTTTTTGACTTGTTTATTATCTATTATTTCAATATAAAGTATCCAAGAGATTTGTGAATGAATATTAAGAAAAAAACATTAAAATTTCAAAGAAATGACAAACCTCGCTTCTTCTGTGGCATTCTGAGTGCGTGCGGCTTCTTCTGCCTTCGTCTTGGGGCGACGATATCAGAAATACTTGATGAAGTGGATGAACTGAATGAATTACATTGAAATTTTTTAATATCATATTAACCGGAATAATACTTAAAAACAAAGTTTTGGACATGCTTTATAAAGAATTAAGTAGTACTACCCTATGCCCCCACGTGGGGCCTTTGGACTCTAGTAAGCAGTCGTCTGGCAGTCAGTTGGTACATTATGCGTTCTTTGCCACAAAAATCGAACATTTATTAAAAGTAAATTTGTTTAAATATTAAAGTGTTGTAAAAAAAACAGGAAAATACCTAGACGCACTCCCCTTTCTGTAAATTGGGAGTAAAGCGCTGCTCGGTCTTGTCCGACTTGGAGACACCACGCTTACGAGCTGAAATACGAAGCATCGATATGAAACATCTAAGAAAACATTGTGTTAGTATAAATTGTAATTAATTTAAATATTTTGTTATTTTTCTCTCATATACCCCATCTTCACATGCTTATAACAAGTTTTTTTGAACTCTATCAATAAAAGTTTTACATAAAATCAAGCATTTTTTTTCAATTTATGACAAAACTGCAACTAGTTGATCAATAATAATTTATGACCTTTTCATTATTCTCTTCTCGCAGGTAATTACGATTTTTCTCCAACTCTTGCATCAGCTCGTTTCTATACGCGCGGAGGGATGCCGCCGATTTTATCGACTTCTTGCTGAAAATAATTATAAACAATATAAAACTCAAAATATCTTTATTCAATAAGATATTTATAAAGACACTTTTATATCGTCAATTTTTTAAACTACCACCGATTCGGAAGGCTAACTGCTTATCTACCGAGAAGAACCGGTAAGAAATATATAGCTGTTCTTTTAAAATAAACAATTATATATAAGGACACATTTGGACACACTGTCAGTGAAGCCCCAATGTAAGCGTACACAATTTATATACTCACTCAAACCTCAGCCGACAAATATGCTCATCACATAATTATTACCCTTATCGGGTGTCGAACCCACGACCGGGTTGTTCGGTAGTCCGACATAATAACCATTGCGCCAACCAAGTCATGCTTTGTTTTATAGAGGAGCAGGAGGCCCACAATAAAGGTGAAGCTGCGCCATAGACACTCACGTGGCTGGGAGCTCGTGAGTGCGTTGTCGTGCTTTTAGGGAGTGGTACGCTTTTGTCTTGAATGTCCCTAAGTCCCAATGGTTCGGGAATATCGTGGCGGGCAGCTGGTTCCATAACGTGGTGGTGCGTGGTAAGAAATGTCTTACGAAACGCGCAGTGGTGGAACGACAGATATCAAGGTGATACGGGAATATCCAAGGGATATTATTTTTGGATTAATTAAATGGCATATATTGGATATTTTATTTAACATGGTGTTTGTAATGGATCGCTGTGAGTGTACGAGAAGTATTTGAAGACAATAGATATCTAATAAAAATGTATTTATATCAAAAATAACATAATTCGTAATGTTTATCAAGATTTTTTATTATATACTTAATAATATAATGTTATTTATTATCTGTGTTAGCTCAACATACTCACCGATGCGCGAAACAGAGTAGAACGAAAATAATAATCAATAAGAGAACAGCAATAGTTGAGCCCACACCGAGGGCCCATAGTTCAGTTCCATGGATGGTGGCGGGTGCTTCGCCCTCCAGACCCTCCGCTGCTCGTAGATACGCTGCTGATATTTAATAATATCAAATGGATTCGCATATTTATGATCTCTTTATGAGCAATCAATGTTTTATAATAAAACCTAATTAATATTTTTTTTTAAAACATTTTTGGCTCAAATATTTAAATGAATGATTTTACTGTTTACCAGCCATCAGCGGAACTGTGACATGGTTGGTTTAAAATTGTTGGGCAATTTTTTTTTTAAACGGGTTACATCTCTTGTTATTTTGGAGAAAGGTTTTCCTTACACAATGTATATTACAAACACAATAGTACCTTGAAATTTATAATTTAACGATCGAGTAATGTATTTAATAGAGCATTTTATTTTTGGGCCATCGGTGGGTTGTCAATAGAAGCCTAACCGCAGGTTTGTGGGGTCGCGACCCTTGTCACCCGGCATAGAAATAGAATAGAACAAAAAAGTGAAAAAAAAATTACACGAAAAGTATTTTCCCGCATTTTCGTCTCAAAAATAAAAAAATTGGTCCTCTAAGCAATACAATACTCGATCCTTATTAAAAACAGGAAAATGATTCACCCTTCATTCTCACATTTATTATTTCATGTGTCATAGACTCACGTTCAGCCTTAGTAGTAACAACGGCTCCGAGTTCCTTAGCCACTTCAGCGTCCCTCACCAGTTTCATGTCACGGGCAGCCACTGCCGCCGGTACAGCCCTACCACCCACTAGTACCACGTAAACTATCTGAACACTACCAGTGTCTGCTGACTGTACATAAGACAAACAAAATCGAAGTTACCTTAAAAACCTATATATAAAACTACCTGTTTTCTTCTGTCTACCAGTATTATTCATAGTGATAATCTATTGTTGTAGATAAAAAATGTAGTAAAAAGATATTTTGGACATTTATCAAATTTGATATTTCCAGCTTTAATATTATAATCGAAGAACCTGCTTAAATGTTAACTTACCTCTGTTATATTTTGAATATGAACCTGGACAGGCGGCTGCTGTTCTGGTTTTATAATCTCACGCTTGAACAGTAATGTTTCGTTGATACTCTCTTCTGTAGGTTCGTCTCTATTCATATCCAATTCTTCAGCATCCCTTTTACGTATTACCATTGTTGGCGTGACAAGCACCCAACCTATTTCGTCTACTCTAGTTGGTTCGATCTCAGAAACGACGCTATTTGTTAACGGTTCTTTATAGGAAACACTTTGAAATTCATCTATGTTTATCATAGAACTATGTAATGCAATGTCAGAATTGATTGGACTTATTTCATTATTTTTATTGACTATAAATGAGTGTACATCGTGCTTCTTTCTTGCTGTTGGGGCGTCTAGTGATTTAATTATACCAAGATGTTTCTCTTGTTGCCTGTAGATTGTAATATTATTAGATTCTATCGTTAAGCAAAAAAGCTAGACATGCTTAATTGGTAGAATTAACATATGTAGTGAGAACGAGACATATGACAAGCAATGTTACAACAGAGTTAGTCTGGCCAGCGGTGTTCGTGCCAGTGGAAAAACGCGAGATTTAAAAAAAAAACATAGACTCTCAACAATTTTGATACTTTGTTGTTAGTTTTCTTAAAATATACAAATATTAGTCTACTAGAAGACTTTAGGAATACTGAATAGGTAATTGACTAGAAATCTTAGGGCAAAATAATGGGTACATAATTTATTTTTGATAATTTAATAATTATATATTTAATGTAATGAGTACAAATTAATTGTGTGATTGTATGTATACCTATAAATATACAGTGTAAACTCTATATAACGCTAAAAGGACTGTGTAATTTTTGTAGTTATAGAGAATGGTCAATAACTGGGGATCAGAAAAATGATTGTATGGAATATGACCTAAACCAACCAAAGCCAATTAAATTCTATGCTTTAGAGAAATTGTCGTTAAATTGAGTGCCGTTAGATGAAGATTACACTGTATTTATATGAAATAGAGACCATCGTGATACAAATACGCTTACCTCAAGAACGCTTTCTGATACAGCCTTGCAAGCCGTAGCTGCAGGCTATCTGGTGTAGAGCCTTGTATAACAGTAAGAAGCCAGTACCTCCTGTCTTCCGGAATCTCAGGCTCCCGTCCCTCCGGAGATTCACAATTGAGTACGCATTCACCCGTCCTGTCTGTCACCGCCTGAACCGATACTCTGTCGTTAACGGAATTCCGACTTACCTTCCACAAGTTTTACTTCTAAAGACATCTCGTTTTCAAAAACGTAATGACTTTAGCTATCCTATATTTATTGGGTTCTAATTTTTTAACCGAAACCGTTAACTTTTCGTTTTGATTGGACATAATAAATAATTGGTCAGATAGGAGAGTGATATTGAATTACGATCAAACAAAAAGTTTCCTTTCTTCTTTTATTATCTATTCTGAAAGGTCTGTCCGATGTTTTTTTTTAATACTAAGTCTATATTAAAAGTACCTGAGGCGGATATGAATCCAAATACACGGTAGCGAGGACAGTAGTAGTCCTAACAATAGGTGAACTTGGTACCGGAGCGGGCGCAGACAAATCTGGTGGTGGTGGTCCATCGCCCGATCCTGTCCAGAAGAAATCTTCCAACCGGGGTGTTTCAGCATGCTGGTCTGATGATAGCAGCATGTACGCTTCAATTTAAGACATTATTATTTTTATATTTTCAAAAACTTATTTAAGTAAAGCCTAAATAAAATAGTCTTTAGCCCTTTAGTTGTCTCTCTTGGAACTCGTTATACTTAGGACATCATCAAATCAAAAGTCGGTTGTTTTAATGCAGAATACGATTTATTTGTGTTGAGTAATTTTCGTTAAATATATCGATATAATATTGTATAGAACCGTTTGTTAGATATTACTTATGCTACCAACGAATTCTTCTGTTATTATGTAAGAAGGAAAACAGTTAAAAAGCAATAGAAAATGTGAACCATTGATTTTCATTTCGATGCCTGTTTAAGCCACGATTTAATGATAGCTTTACAAACATTTTGGCTGCATCGCGTGAGCTCCCGAATAATGCCCGACAGTTTATTGGCTTCACTATAAGCTCCCTAATTCTGAATCATATCTGTTATGGTTACTTACAGTTTAGTTTGAAATCAAATTTCCTCACCACAACTCTATTACATTTTGTAGAAATTAAACCAAGTAATGTAAAATAAAGTTATTTTGTACTGATTATGTTTTATCATGTTTAAAAACTAAATAAAATAAAAACTGTTTGGATTTTGTTCATTCATTCATTACATATAAAATGACAAATCTAGTTAGACTTTGAATCAGTTAGATAAGTAAAAGTTTATAAAAAATAACAAAAAAAATGTTTAAAAAAAATTAAGTACCTATATTTTTTTAAAGTATATTGGTGCATATGAATTTTTAGACTTGCCTACAATAACTTATTATTAAATAGGAGATGTTCAAAGTTAATAAAAACCTAACAATACGATTTACGTAATATAACCGCTATTGAAGGTACAGCCGAGCCAGGTACCACCAGGTACCATCGTAGGCTTTGTTCAGAAGTTTCCGTAAATCTATATCAGACTTACATTTATTTTTTCGAGATAATAACTAACCCTATGCGTGATTGGAAATTTTAAGTAAACAAAGTCATAAACTAAGTAATAATAAAATCATAAAGTCGATATTACAAGGAACAATTTGGTCTGACTGGCTAAAGCAACTGTTCCATCATTCTTTAAGTCAATAATTGTCTTAAAGTAATTTAGGTTAAAAAAATTTTTTTTTTAATAAAACCTACATCTCTTACAAGAGAATATAAGATACAGACAAACAAACTAAATAAGCCATTAGTACATATTTAATTTAAAAGCTCTCTCCTAATATTGGTAGATAGATATTTTAATATGAATTTTGTTTCTCGATTCAATGTAGCGATAATATCGCCTTGTCCTACAATAAGAGTCTTTCAACAAATAATAAATAATGGACGGGACAAAAAATAACAAGAATAAGCCTATTGCATATCTAAACTTCGTTAAAACTAAGCCTATAGAATAATAGGGAATAAATAAATCCTAGGCGTCAATAAAATACTTAAGTTCAAAGCTGTTATTAAAAAAAAACCACATCTATTGACCTGACCAGCGATCCATAGAAATCATGAGGTGTATAGATACATCCTACCGGATTTTACATAATGATAGTAAATATCCATATAAATGGTACAATTTGACCAGAAGCCCTTTTGTTGCCAACGGAAGGACAAATATGCACTGGCGGCTGCGCACCCAACCGTGATCAACGAGAATAAATATTTTGGTAATTTGATAGTGGAAATGAGTTTACATGTCAATTAAATAATTAAAATATGGGTTACAGGATAAACAGTAGTAAAAATTATATAATGTATATGCAAAATTTATCTGTTCAGAAAAAATGTACTTACTCTGATCTTCGTAACATTCAATTAAAAAAAGTGTCACAACTATGTTCAACACAATAAAAAATAAATTATTACACATAAACATATCGCCACTGAAACCTTGTTCATGAGTTTATGTTGCCAAACATAATATTTTTTGTCAGTTGCATGTAACGAATCATACAATTTGGACAATTAAAATGTAAAAGAAACAAATTCAAAAAAGATATATTTACAATATAATGCTAACAACAAAACACCCAACACTGTGACTACGTTCTTCGATCTCATGGAGTGAGAATTGTTTGTCGTTGCTAAGCAACAACTTCAAAAAACGCGCGTGAATTTGAACTGACTTCACTAAGAGCACAGATTATAAAATACTATAGACAAAATGTGGTCGAGAACTATAACCAAACAGTAAACTCTAACAGAAATAATAATACGATAATCTATAAAATTACTTTAAAACATATATATGTATTAAATCTGTCAGGATATATTTTTATCAGAGTAAAAGAAATAGAGAAAAATATTTTTTGTTATAGTAACTTATCCAGATAGTGGCAACACAAATATGTAATGTCACCTCTCTGCCTAATATTATGTTGTCAGACATAATGTTTTTCCCCTTATTATGCCACAGTTCGAAAAATCATTTAAATATATTTTTAATAAAAAATAATGAAATCAACATGTAAAGTAGGCATAAATGTTTAATATTTGTCTAAGAATTTTTTAAGTTCATGTTTTTTATTTGCGTTTTAATCTATTTTTATCAAACTATATATTGACCGTAAAGTGTAATAGTTATATTTAGAAAAAAAGACAGGAAAACCATCGCGCTCATGGAATTATTCCAGTATTTTGCAACCTAAGACAAGGTTAATTTTATAAACGTAACTTGCAACACTGGCTAGCGGCCATTTGATATCTGTCAATCTTTCGGTTCAGCGTTATTCGGGAGAGTTCGTCGCTTCTGTTCGACCGAGTTTGTGCGACATGTACGGGTGTACTGAAGTATGAAGTGAAATCGTACCAAAAGTGTGTGAAATGTTTAGTGTTAGTTTTAATGTGATTTGAATTCAAAATGAGTGCGAACGGATAATCTTTATTTCGATTGTTTGACCTAAAATACTAAATACATTCGCGTTACACGTAACATTTGGTATGAACTGTTTCAAAATGGCTGTGTTTTGAAGGACCCTTTGTTTGCTTTCGTGTGCTTCTCCAGCATGATATTGGGATCGTACAGACAGAGATTTATCTTTGCAAGGTGAGGAAACTATTTGACTGCAATTTAGACTGAGAAAATTGTGTGGAAAATTACTAGTTCTCACGGAGTCGCGGCGTCGCATATGCTTTCTACTGAGCGATATCAACCGCTCACTGGCTACGTGTGAGTTTCTAAAAGCATTTTATATACTATCTGCTATTGTAATGGTTTATTTATAATTATTATATGAGGCTTCAAAGAATATCTTTATAACGTTTTGATCACGCGCCTTATTAAATCTTGTTTGACTCTAGTCAAATCATTCATGATTAATGAAAATAAAATTGAAAACATCATCATTCTTGTTAGAATTTAAATAATAATTTGAATTTAATTATGTTCAATGGCAAGAAAAGTATGTGTATTAGCAATGCTATTTATAAGTAGCTGATTGAAAACAGCTGGTATTTTAAACTTCTTTACTTTTAATTATTTGTTTAAATGCATGCAGATGAAGCTGGAGTTTTAAATAGTTTTTAAGCATAATACCTTCTTTTATGCTAGATACCTTTATATGTTATAGATGTATCAATAATCAGTTTAAAATATAACCTTAAATTAAATGATTTAATTCAATTCAACATGCAAATGAACTAAATAGACATTTTATATTGGCAAAAGAGTTTTATATTATATTGAGTTATGAGTTTTGTATTGGGTAAAACTGACATGGAATAATTTTTATTACTAATGTAATGTCTGCAATTTAAATTGTTTCCTTTACTTGTTTGTGAATAACTAAAACCATTATCTATTTTACAAAAATTTTATAAGGACAGAAAATTAAATTTCTTAGATTTTTTTTACAACTAGCAAGTGATAGAAGTATTTTATATGTATCAAAGTGTTAAATTTGTAAAGTTAATAATGCATATTCAAAGAAATGTTAATTATTAAAAAATGTTTCTTCATGGGTGTAAAATAATCATGAGCCACTATGATAACAACTATTGTTATTCTATTGAAGAAATTCTTATAAAATTTTATCAATAATTAATTGTTGTAATATATAAAAGAATTAGTTAATTTTTACTTTGTGCGTTGTCTGGAAGGGATCGCTTATTAGCGATAAGGCCGCCCGTTGCTCTTATATGTACTAACATTTATTAACGTCATTTACTTCTACTGTTTAAGTGCAATAGAGTATAAATAAATAAATGTATGATTTTACAAAAACTCTTAGGTTAAAAACAATACCATTGTGCGTACGCGCAGAAACTAGCCCGTTATGCGTTTCGAGTAACGGGTGTTCGCGACATTTCACGAGGCCTGACCTCTACAGTCAACGATATTAATATGTAAAATTGCTTGTTTTCAGTTACTTTTGACTTAACTATGTTATTTAGGTAACATGTTATGTTATGTCAATATATTATCAGCACTGTTAAATTGTGATAGTTAGTAATATGGTCTTCTACAGTTCAGTAATATGTATTTCAATATATACTGACTAGCACTGACTCCTTACATGGTACATTAGACTACGAACTTTCTCTTGGTCGTGATGATAATTGACCAATGTATCATAGATAAGGTATCTCGATCTAACCTGCGCATATACCCGGCCGTGTCACCCACGCAGTTTCGTTTAGAAAGTCGATACCCGCCCTGATAATGCTAGGCTTCCGTCCCTGAACTCACCATGTACTGAACTCGTTTTGAATCGTGCTAAGCAATTTCAGTTTTATTGCTTTACGGACTTTCACTCGATATCAAAGTGGATATGTAACAATAGAAATTTTTTAGTCTCAAAAAGTTTTACATTTCCTTACAAGCCTATTCCATATTTAACTATTTTGCGTTATTTAAGAACGATAGACTCGCTGACCTGTATTGCACTATTACTACGTTAATAAAGTAATAAAATCGCGCCATTTACAATCACAGACGCGGCACCAGCTTCAGCTTCAGCTTAAGGATTTTAAAGCATTTGTTTTAGTCTTCTTATGTTCTAACAAAAACATTCAGCCATTACTTAATGTAGATTAAAGTTTGAAGTAATGAGTCAGTCTGTTGCCAGACAAGTATAGTGTATGTCTACAAACATATGGTTCGCAAGCCACGTAATTGTCTCCTCGTTTATTTGCGTGCGTCAGTGAGGGCGTTTGTGGAGACTTGCTTACTTGGCATGCTTTGATACTCGTATAAAACTATAACTTACCTCAATAAGAACTTTTTGAATATGCAAACAATATTTAACACTAGTTGTCAACTGCCATGTTGGTAAATTGTCACTGTCCAAATACTGATTTATGGCAACATTTTGTTTTCCCGCGATGCCTCAAAATGGCTTCTGTAGGCGAATAAAGCTTGTTTTTATTATGCTCTCTACGAAATTATATGGAAATACCTCTGAAATATTCAAATTGGTTGACGGCGACGTTCTTATTGCGTGCCGAGTATCCGGGGCGAGGTTCTTAGTGCGGTTGATGCTAATAGGAAACCTATAGCGACAAGGTTAATCTGAATTAAATCAGTCTCATAATTATTTTCGTTAATGAAATTCTAGTATCAGTCATTTCAATTAGTATAGTAAAACTCAGTGTCGAATGATAAAATAATGGATGTGAAGCCAAAACTTTTTATTTCAATAACAAGCTCGAGTTTGGCAACGCCTAGATGTTTTTCTCAAAGCGCAACGTAGTTTCCACCTAAATATAAAGTAGAGCACTAATTTATCAAAGTTTTTTATTAACGGGCAGAGCAATGTTTTATTTTTCGCTCCACATTTGTTTTGTCCAAAGGATGAGCTCATAGATTAGGTACTCTAATTATTAAAGGTTATTCATATAACGGTGTGTATATATACGTGCTTGTGTTCTAAATAGCTCCAAGGAAATTACTTTGCAATTATAAAGTGATCTAGTACGTAATAATGGACGTATAACATTCATGTACTTTTTATATTGTAAAATGTGATGTTTTTACGCAATAGATTTTTTTCAGATTAGAGATTATTGTACTCTTCTGGAAATTCATTTAAATCGATACTGCTAATTAAATATCAATCTAGCCTAAAGTTATTTTTATTCAACAGGGAATGCATGTCATGTACCCGGAGCAGTCTCAGTATTGCAACAGTCAGCGCACAAGCACCCAGCCAGACGTCAAACCGGCTGGATCGCCGGCCCAGCAGTCAGCCAAGAAACGCCGTGTGCTAAGCCCGGCATCGCTCCACGCAACCCACCAACAGAGACCGGACGACTCGCTTTTTAAGGTAGGATTACAATTTTTTCAGGTCGCAAATCTTTATTTACCGGCTGATAAAAGATAATTTTACGCGTCGTGAAAAATACAATCTTTTGGCAGTCCGGCTTGGTGTTGAAATAATCTTCCTTGTAGACTGTTTAGCACGACTTTAACATTGATAAACTTAAAAAATTCAAAAGATTTACTCAAATCTGCAATACGGCGGAGCATTGCGAATGGGTGATAACGGTCACAGGCCCGCGTGACCTCTCGGTTCGTTTGGATAATCGGTTCCGTTCAGCTCAACTCAATTGACGTCCACAGTAAATAGGATTCCAGGCGACCTCAGCCTCATCTAATTGAACATAATCGATGCCCATACTAAAGAAACAGTTACAGTTCTTGATTACCTTACTAGAGATCTTTCTCGGAACAAAAATGCTAATGAGAAAAGAAGAGGTAAAATGTGACGTAATCAAAAGAAATAGTTTTGTTTAGTATGGATATTTAAATAGTCTAGTCTTGGATGAGACCCTCTTATCATCTATATACTATATACTCTATATACTAGTAATCAATGTGCTTCCTGTGTTGAGATATACAGTCAGCTCCAATATAAAACCATACAAAAATTAAGTAGTTCTGAAGCATGTATTTTTCAGCAATTAAATAAAGCATCGCATCTGTCTCGTAGTACCGTTACCGGCATCTGGGCCAGTTTTGAAAGTACGCGGTGTTTTGTTTCACGCGAACCAAAATGGACTGCAATCCTTTTCCACAGCCGTGTTAGGCCATTGTTCATTCTGTTAACTTAGAATAGTTAAGTGCTAGAGATACTTTTTTAACGATTTTAAAATTAAATTATCCCCTTAGGTCCATAGTCATTTCATGATCAAATTTAATTTCATGTCATTTGTAGCAATCTTTCATCGGTCTTATCGTTTTAACATATTAATAAGCACTATATACGTGTTTTCACATATTTAACATAACAGTTGTAGGCACAAAAACGATCGTTGTCTTATAATAAGTGTTAGTGTATAATTTATATGGAGCATAATCGCTTTGGCTTAACGATGAAGTGAATTGATAGATCGCTCAGTGTCATTATAACAACGTTAAAATCGATGTATCCGGTAATGATGATAGATAGAGAGACCTCCTAATTTATCAAACGCTATATTACACAATATAAAAGACTGAGACACATATATTTTGTACTTCATATACTTTCATACAATGTAGATATTATAACCGATTTTGTTGTGCTCTGTTGGGACAAGTGGTTTTAGTATGCCACTCAACTGTGGTGCGTCTACTACTGGTAAATACTACATCCTCTATAGTAAGGCTTCTGTAATAGTGAGGTTTATTATTTATACTGTCAGTAACATCAGTAACATTATATTTTTACTTAGCTGACCTATTTTTACTGGCAAACGTTGTTTTGCCATATATTTACTAAAAAATTAGGGTATATATACATACGGTTGTATGTATATTAAAAATACATACAACCATGTTATTGGCTACTGAATATTCATATAAAATTTGGTGAAAATCAGTCAAGCCGTTTCGGAAGAGTAGTGTAACATAAATTGTGATATTGTATATATAAGATTATCTTGTTTTTGTCTAACTGGTATATAAAGTATAACGTGTTGCGATACTTTTATTAAGTTTTTAAATTTATTCATTAACTTTTTTTGCACACAGTAGGTGCGAGTACTACATCCACTATAGTAAAGGCTTCTGTAATAGTGAGGTTTATTATTTATACTGTCAGTAACATTAGGTTATAAATAATATATTACGATAGGTGAGTTTACTACTATTTTTATATATTATATACAAACAACAGCGGTGAACAGGTCTATTGCAAAATGCTTGCGAAAACAGTCGGGTGTCAAAAACGTATTGGCAGTCGGTCAGTTTATAAGTATGCAATCCGGTACGTTTTGAAATCTTGAATCGTTCTTTGTGTAAATTTTTGAAGGCGCATATTCCAGACACATCCTCACATGAGTCGTAGATACTTTAGAGTGAACAATACATATTAAAATTTGTTTTATAACACAATTTGAACTGAATAATGTATGTCCCGAATGTCACGTGGGCCGTGTGTTTGAGCCTCGTGAGATTTGAAAACCTCATATACAAACATCTACATGTTCTCGTGTACCGGGGCGCGAAAACAAGGCCACACAATCACGTGCCCGTCGTGTTAATATTACTATACCAATGTCGGGACCAGGGAACGATATATTTGAATACACGCGTCGTCATATTGAAAAATTCATCACTCGCGGAAGTGAACTCGTATTAATGTGTTTTTTCGAATTTTACTCTACATACAATTTAGGTGTAATTTAGGTTGATTCGTAACGTTTGCATCACGGCCAGTGTTAATATAGAGCCCTGGTTCCCAATTTGGGCCCACTCAAATGACAGGATGTACTGGCCAAAGCATGTGTTCAGTAGAATTGGCCGTTGACGTTCAACAGATAACTAGAACACGAGCGTTGTGCAATTCTCGGTATTTTATTTAGTTTGGCTTCGTCTCATGGCTACAATGTCGTGATAAATTGCATAACATTTGTTATTGTTTTTATTACAGTAATTATAGATATTTTAGTAGATATTTGAGCAAATTCATTGGTTAATGTACCTATCTGTGTAAATTAGAGATAAGAACGACTTTAATGTTCTGACATTATACTGTTATTGCATCAGGTGTGGATAGTTTTCAAATTTGTCTGTTATTTAAGGTTATCTGATAATTAAAATTGATGAATTGATCCTTATAACGCAGTCCTCAATGCTTGGGAAATCTTTGTGAACGAGGAATGTTGGAATTGCTCTTTCTCAGTCAATCGTTCAGTGGAACGAAGGTCTCGATTCAATAGTCGTGAGTCGTGACTGTCTGTGACAATGACATTTTTTAATACTCTACTTTTTATACGTGATATTAATATGAAGGTAATACTCAAGATCTAGTGAATTATCCTAGTTGCTTTCTGTGCATCGTAAATGTATACTGAAATGATAATAGAACTTCATCTTCGATATTCTACTCGTATGACCTTGATGTCTGTCGCTCCACCACTGCGCATTTCTTAAGACATTTCTTACCACGTACCACCACGTTATGGAACCAGCTGCCCGCCACGGTATTCCCGAACCATTACGACTTAGGGTCCTTCAAAGAAAAGCGTACCAATCCCTTAAAGGCCGGCAACGCACTCACGAGCTCCCAGCCACATGAGTGTCTTTGGGCGACTTCACCTTGGTGGTGGGCCTCCTGCTCGTATGCCCCCTCTTCTATAAAAAAGAAAACATTAAAATGTTGTCACCGTATGTTTAATAATAGTAAGTTTAATAAAAGCGTACGCGTTTTGCGATTGGCTAATGAATATCGTGTACCGGGCCTTCATGCAGAGTAGTACATTATTATCTTGTGCCATAATTTCGTATATGCAGCGAAGATTTCGTGATGCGCAAATTGGCAACGTCGGCCATGCAGGTCACTCACCCCGCTCCCTGCCGCCCGCGCACGTTACGTAACTGTTGCCACACCGACAATGCCAAACTCCTCGTGTGTTATTTCCCCCTGGTACATTTGTAGCGAGCCTTTTTGCATTGACAAAAGGCGCAAAATTATTTTTGCTTATTCTCTCAGTAAAATTTGAAATCCAATTCCAATTAGTAAAGTGTTATAATTATTACGTTATAAGTCATATTGATCGTTACGTTGTCTTAAGGCTTTTAGATATTCGTTTACCAGCCAGTAGTAACTGGAACGCGATTTACTTTTTTACAACCGGTAACTTTGTGATAAATGGTTTAATTATTGCTGAAAATGTTGCCTTCCACTAACATACCCCTGCAGCTTGTTCCTGGTTTTTTATAGCGTTTATTGTTTCATCTAATATGCTATAGGTCTTATATAGTTGATGACGAATATTTAGAGGACAAAGATCCCTTTAATGTGTCGGCAATTGGCTCAGCATCGGGACAGTTCAATTCTTGAGTAGCCTTACCATGCTTTGTTATTTTAATTGTCAGTAGCACAATTTTGTATTAATTGTTTATTTTAAAAGAGCAGCTATCTAGTTTCTTGCCGGTTCTTCTCGGTAGATGACTGCCTTCCGAACCGGTGGTAGTGTAAAAATTGACGATTCAAAAGTGTCTTTACCAAGACCTACTTGAATAAAGATATTTTGAGTTTGAGTTTGATATATCTCTTAGTAACAAATTAATTAAGCAAACTTTTGATTTTTCAATTGTTTGTGAAACAAATATAAATTTGTTTTCCCTTAATAATAAAGCTGAAAGCTTTGGCAACGTTATGGAAACTTTCCAACCGGACCGAAGCCCGCTGAGTATCATACATTTGTCACTGTGATTAATCGTTGTAAACTTTCACTGCAATGCTTAAAATTACATTTTTATAAAAGCATTTGATTAAAAGATTTGCATATTGGCCACTAAGTATAAAACTAGTATAACTACTTCTACTAATCCCTACGTAATTATTGTGTGAAAATACGGCTCGACTCGACACAGTTTAACGACATAAGTGTCAATAGACACCTTTTATTAATTTCACTGGAAAAGAAATATTAGTATAACTAATAACTAACTTTTATATAATATTAACTTTTGTTTTTTGTAATAATAATAATTACCAAGTGGTCAAGTTGCCAGTTCCTGTTACCGACATTAATGTTTTAAAAAATCTAGACGTTATGTTAGACTTGATAAGAGTTGTCATAAATGAAGAACGGTGTATAGTTCGTTGTACATGAGACGGGCATTGTTAACTAGTGCTTGAATGAACCCTTTCAACCGAGCTGGGGTGTAGGATGTCGGGATGTCTCGCCGCTAACATGTTTGAACAATATCGTTCTATAAACGTTATTGAAGTATCTTTAAAGATATCTACAACCAGGTTAATAATTTTCGATAGCGCTATACTTACTTACTAGTGTTCTAAAGCCCCACATTGGGTTAGAGGGCAGATATGACATTCCTCTATTCTTCTCTGTCTAACGCCTTTCGACTAAGTTCACGCCGAGTCAGACCAAATACCAAGATTTACTTACTTCGATTTAAACATTTTTGTTATCAAACTCAAAATATCTTTATTCAAGTAGGTCTTTATAAAGACACTTTTGAATCGTCAATTTTTACACTACCACCGGTTCGGAAGGCAGTCATCTACCGAGAAGAACCGGTAAGAAAATCGATAGCTGCTCTTTTAAAATAAACAATTAATACAAAATTGTGCTACTGACAATTAAAATAACAAAGCATTGTAAGGCTACTCAAGAATTGAACTGTCCCGATGCTGAGCCAATTGCCGACGCATTAAAGGGATCTTTGTCCTCTAAATATTCGTTTACGGTATAGTATGCCTTTTCAACCAAAATATCAACCGAATAATGCAAATATTATATTGATACTACAATATCCGTCACATGGGTAATGTAAATATTTTTGTTTGTAATACATAATATTTCCCTGTAATATTATTATCCTTATTCGTCATCATTCTAATTGCAGCGTTCTAAATAGAACACGGCTGTAGTGTACACGTTTTTCAGTGTGGCCAAAATGTACTTATAATAGTGTGTTACTGGCCAAGGCTATTATTCATTAAAGTTATTACGAAAAAAAATTCATTATATACATATGTTAAATGAAATTACGTTCTTTCTATGTCGGTTAATCGTATGATGTACTTATATATTAACGAGTTCAAACTATAAACGAGAAAAGGTTCTATATGCGTACACAGAAGTGTGTTCAAATTGACAGTATCACTATATCTATCTTATATTTTTACTAGCTGACCTATTTTTACTGACAAACATTGTTTTGCCATATATTTACTAAAAAATTAGGGTTTATATACATACGGTTGTATGTATATTAAAAATACATACAACCATGTTATTGGCTACTGAATACTCATATAAAATTTGGTGAAAATCAGTCAATACGTTTCGGAGGAGTAGTGTTAACTAACATTGTGACAGTGAAATGTTATATATATATATATATATATATATATATATATATATATATATATATATATATATATATAAGATTATCTTGTTTTTGTTTAACTGGTATATAAAGTATAACGTCTTGCGATACTTTTTTTAAAAATTAATTTATTAACATTTTCTTGCACACAGTGGGTGTGAGTAATTGTTAGTACATACGAGAGCTGCACTACCAAATTATTGATAATATTAACAAATAGAAATGGATGTTACTGCATTGAAGTCAATGCAGGAAATTATATTTATCCTTCAATTTACTGAAACGAGTTTCCTCGCATCGTTATAAAGGGCTGGAACCAATAAAATATTACATTTTAATTGAACCGGATGAAGTCTTGTGTGGGTGGCAGACGTTCCAGTTGCAGGTTCTGTGCCGGATAATTACCGCTACATAAAGGATATCAATGCAGTTGTGATTTTTTTATGAAAATATTCCAGAAGTTACCTTACTAACACACTGTTAGTCGAATTAAATTAATTTGATGCGATTTAGTTTTGGTACGAAGTGATTGAATTATTTGAGCAAGCGTGTTATGTAAAAACAATTTGACCATTTTAGATAATTGGATATTAAAAGATTTACATAATTTGGGTTGTTTTATCGGCAGTAAATGTAACTTGAGAGTGATAAAGAAGTAAGAAGTGAAGAAAAGAATTCTTATGGATTTTATCGCTATATGATAATTTTACTTTACAACGAGATATGTAATACTTAGGCTACAAAGAATTGTATTGATAAGCTGTTGTTCAATAACGTCACAATAACTAATTGACAGTAAAATTTCTTGATGTTTTCTTATCGTTCTATGTTATGTACATAGACTGAATTACATACGAATGTTTATGTAACACATTATATGTAGATGTCATGTGACATTGATTGGTCAACTGGCGCTGGTGATTACCAGTTTATGTCACATTACAAGTGTGATTTTCCTGGTTGATTTATAAATGAAAATGCGTCTCTGGTATTTATTGAGAACCTGTCAAAACGAGTTACATAAAGTGTAAATCGATTGCAACATTAAATACCTAAGACTTAGTCTCGATTCGAATTGGAAAATCGACTAGAAAGATATTGGGCCCAAATTGATTCGCGGCTGGTGTGGTTGTAAGCCATAGATAGAACATAGATAGGGGGATTGTGTAATTTCTTGTTCTTCGAGTAGAATAATTAACTTGCTTATCGAATACTGTCAAAAACCAAACACATGTAAGCATTCATTTGTATTCATCAATTGAAGTCCATTGTGTTGTCTTGAAGTGAAAGCAGCGTTTGATTGTTTGTACTGTATTCGATTTTGGTACACATTGGATGAGTTGTAGACTGTAATACTATACCGTAAACGAATATTTAGATTTAGATCCCTTTAATGTGTCGGCAATTGGCTCAGCATCGGGACAGTTCAATTCTTGAGTAGCCTTACAATGCTTTGTTATTTTAATTGTCAGTAGCACAATTTTGTATTAATTGTTTATTTTAAAAGAGCAGCTATCGAGTTTCTTACCGATTCTTCTCGGTAGATGACTGCCTTCCGAACCGGTGGTAGTGTAAAAATTGACGATTCAAAAGTGTCTTTATAAAAACCTACTTGAATAACGATATTTTGAGTTTGAGTTTAATACTGTCATGTGCTCCATATGGTCCTGTGGTTTTTGAATATCGCGCGTGGTTGTTCTTTACTTAGTTATGATGCATTAGTCATATATTGTACTTGGGAACTGTCGGAGGATGCTAAACGAACATGATTATATAATCATGACATACATTCAACCAACTTCGACTCGAGTTACTTCTGAATATAGCACTAGCCCGCATGTAACAGTTGTTAAACGGGATGAAATATGTTTATTATAATAATAATAAAAGAATAAATAAATATGATTTATTCTCTTTCAGCGCATATACTGTAATTATTTGATATTATATCAGACCAAACTGGTGAAAAGCAAGTGAAATACATTCATGTTTATAATAATGAAACTAGTTTTTTTTTTTTAATAAATTTGCAAAACAATGATACCCGTATGTTTTAGTGTTATTGTTGCTAAGTTAATTTCTATTCAGTATACAAAGTGGCTGATGACGCACGAGGTCGACTCCGGCTGCATTGAAGAGTGCATTGCACCCTAGAGTTTAAATGTTTGTCTAGTTGAGTCTATAGATAACGATATAAGATATTGAATACTGTGTTTGGTTAAACTTGGAAATGTTTTTATAGCAATATGTACTGCTGTTAAAAAATACCTATCCTTCAATTATTTTTCTGTTTAATTTTGGTCACGCTGAGCGAGACTACTTTATAGTATTTTATTTAAAGATAGGTAACTATCATAATTAACGTAGGCTGGGTATTATTTGCAAGCAAATTGGTTTCTTTTCCATACAATTTTTAGACTTGATTAAAATCATTTAAGATTTTCCATAGTAAATAAATGTTCATAACTCATACTTAGCTTTACTTAGTTCATACATGCTTTGTTAGAACGTAAGTTTTTCGCAATATCAAAGCAAAGCTCGCTGTGCGGAGCTATTTCCTCTCAAATTTTCTTTTTATAGCCCTCGCAGGGGTGGAGTAATGGCAGAGGAACTTCCTGCCAAGTGAACAATGTAACCCTTAGCGAATCCCCTCTAAAATTTCTTGATATTTACAAAACCCTCTTGGATATTGCATTGTACGTTGCAGTTAAAAGATTCTACAAAATTTTGGCGAGGGTAGAAAATACACCTATTTGAATTGATACGTTTTAGTAAAGAGCTTTAGTAGTATCCTCTGTTTAAGCCACTACGGAGTTTTTATATACGTATACTCATTATAAAACATATTGTGTATTGGTACGTTCTTATTGCAGAAAAAAAGTTCACACATACATTTGTTTTGTTTTCACAACTATCGTTTGTTATGTTCTGTGGTATCAAAACGATTCCATTACAGTCATGTGCGACAACGTGAGGTGACTGAATTAATTAAACACATAACGAGCGATTTTCATCTTTAACTTCACAGGTTATGGTTGAATATCGTTTAAAGGTGATAGTTTGCTATCAGAACATCGGTAGCATTGATTACATTACTTGAGGTACATATTGAGTGCATCTAAGTTTAGTGTACGTGATATGAAGGCATCGTTATGTCCATAAATGAAACTGGGTTTGGATTACGTTGTTATGTTAACGGAGGCATGGCTTATCGCTTTTATGTTATGAAAGACGATTCGTATCAAGCTGTATTGAGTCGATGAAAAATACTAATGTGTACAATTATTTTTCTTATAAAGGCTGGCAACTCACTTGTAAGCCTCCTGGCGTTGCAGGTGTCCATGGGCGGCGGTTGGCACATCACTCGAAGTGACCCGCCTGCTCGTTTCCCTCCTTTTATATAATATATATATATATATATATATATATATATATATATATATATATATTTTAAAAAGATATCTCACATTTATTTAAAGAACACTGTAACATACTTGTACTTATATCTTTTTGGATTACAACGTTAACATAACTTGATAGAGAGAGACAAAAGTACTTATAGAATAGAGCAATTAAGGCATTATTATAAAGGTTAATTAATTGTATTGTAGATTACGACGTAATTCATTAATACCTAATGCAGAATTATATAAATTAATCGTAGGGAAATTGATCTGACTGCGTCTTACATTGATGGGACATCCGACCGCATTGCGCGCGCGCATGATTACGTTTTTCCTTTAATGGCCTATCTGCGTCCTTAGGCGCGTTCCATTTGCGTGACACAGAAAAAGGTTAAATTTATTGTGACAATAAACGAGCAACTCCACGGTTGTCCAGTTTGTTAACAGGATAGAATAATAACATGGAATTGGTGGAAAACGTTTGAGGTTATTTTTGAAGATCCGTTGGTTTTTATATTTGTTTGTGATTATTTACACCCGCTTCGTATTGTGCTCGATATAAGGTAAATATGGGTTTAATAAGACACTAGAAAACAAGTATGACGCACGCACTGTCGACAAAACAGACGGAAAAGCATTTTACTAAACTGTTAATTTAATTGTGTAAGGGTCAACAGAGGGGTTCACAGTGCTGTCCATTCTCGACTAGTCGCAGTCGTGGGTATACGGGCGGGGAGAATACAATTAGCACGTGGTTTAGGTTACGAGGTTATATTAATTGAAGATATCCCGAAATATAATCTAAACTAGTCAATGGTTATATATATACACTAATTAAGCAGAAATATATTTAAGTTTTTTGTACTTATTAGTTATTATATTTTTTTTTTATTAATTATATTGTTTATTTTGCCAACTCAATAGATGACATTATATCAAGTATGTAAATTTACTACACCAGTTTTTGACCACCAGATTGCTGTAATGTGGAGTGTTTTAAAATGGGTTTGAGTTTTTTTTTAAACTTATACCGTATTTGCTGATAGTACACAGTTGATGTTAACATTGGTCGATAAGTAGCCAGTGCAATAAAGTCGATTTTTCTCATGTTTCAGGTAAACAGTTTGTGCAAACAGCGGCCTGAAACAATTGAGGTCAGTAAATAATACTCGAAACGATAGCTTTATTTTTTTTATCTACGACTAGTAGATTAAAAAAGTACGATGGATTTTTAGTTAAGTGATTGGGAATTAAGGAGATTTTTCCGTCAGCCCAGATTTTCCTAGTTTGCAATACACACTTGTTTTAGTAAGTAAAATTATTTGAATTAAATTTTGTCTTGATCATCAAAGTTATAAACGAAAATTCATTACGTTATTAACATAGCTCGAACAATATTATGAAATAAACTCTTTTAAATTCTGTGTGTTTTTAAGTGAACCAATGTTTGAGTTGAGTTCACAGATGGGCACTGAACGATGCGGTCGTAATATTATATTGAATCATTTCTGAATTGCCAAGTTTGTTGCACAATTTTTGTTTTTGTAAATAAACTGACACAACACGGTGAATAATTTGTAACGGCCAAGTGAATTTGTCAGCCGTGAAAATGAATTTGCGGAAGGTAAGTAGCAATCAGGAAATTTATTAATTGAAAACGTGTCCGTTCAACCTCATAATATCCTGCTTAGTAAATAATTTATATAGGTCGTTCGTTGGCCATCGTTGGTTTAATCAAGTGGTCACGTGGTCTTGACGGACTTCGCCACGGTTGTACATGTTTCATAGATTCACATATTGATGAATGAATACATGTTACAGTGTTATTTACGCAAATGGTTAGAAATTTAAGGGATGATACTACGAACAATTAAATGTTTAATGCATTAAAACCGGAAACTAATTAATTCAATTTAATCGTTAAATTGTCAGGCGTTTTTAACTGAAATAAAAAACTTATAAATGAATATTTCTTTGTGATGTTGTCATTTTGAAATGTTAACCACTCGTTCACCTTATCGTGAAACGATTATAATAAAATAAATGTTATTTTAAATAGTAAAAACTAAATACTCAATTTTAACACTATGCTATTTAATATTTTATTTTAGTATTATTATTTTTTTGTATACTTCGCACCCTTTGCACCTGTCTTATTATATTTTAATTATTATTTTATCGTGTGGGTTGTCTGGAAGTGATCGCCTATTAGCGATAAGGCCGCCCGTTGCTCTTATATGTACTAACATCTGTTAACGACATTTGCTTCTAGTGTTTAAGTGCAATAAAGTGTAAAATAAATAAATAAATAAATATTTTTCATAATATCCGTAAAATCATTAATCTAGTGCCAAGTCAGATTTGGGTGGTTTTATTTTAACACGGGATACTCATAAGCCTGACACCCTGCTGCGATCAGAAACGAATTAGAAAAAAATAAAATGTATATCAGTCCCTTATTTAATTAAGTTTAACTTTTTTCATGTTTACGCTTTTATACTTCTTTAAGTTTTTATTTCTTACTGTATCTTAGTATGTTTTACTCCTACTCAATTTATTATCTATATCTTCTCTTATATGTTTTTGTGTTTCTTTGTTTTAAATAAATGATTTAGAATTTGGTGCTAGTTCAATAAAGTAGGTTTTAAGCACTAAATATAGGTGTGACTAGCTCATTAACGTCTGTGAATATGTGTATAATGGTGTTTGTTTCACAATGCACACTTTGTGCGTGTGGGAATTAGTAAATGCCACTTTTGTATACAAAAAGATTCTAAACAAAGGCCCCCTAGATCTTAGAGTTCAGACGATATTGTCATATTATATCCTACAACTATTGGCCTTTTGGATTGGGTTTGTTGGGTATGAATTATGCCTTGCTGATGAGTCACGGGGTAAGACATATCGCCTATTTCGTTTAAATGCAATGGTTCAAAATGATAGACCAATCACAGCCGAAGCGAAGAGCCTTGGCGCGTTCCAGTATTGACTTCAAATTTTTCTTTAACTCTAAACCACGAATGACTTGCATTTTAAACGATTTTAAGTTATTTTTTTCTGTTTAAACAAATATATTAACGTGAATAAACATTTGTTTATAGATTTAGAATTGTTTGCCGTGTAAAATTCATTTTCGCAAATGAAAACATCTAGAATATTAACGATTAACTAAACTCAAACATCGTTTCGTGTTTTTTTTTGTCCGCAGCGCGATGAAATTTTTTATTCGATACGAACGTAGCAACGAAGCAGTTATTGACCCCTCGTATTGGAGTTTAAATATCACCCACGCTAGGAGGTCTTGGCAAATTGACGCTAATCGCTAGATTTTAATTATTAATGTTTATGTTATATTGGACTTATAAACTAAGCGACATTTGGTACTATTTGCAATGTGATATAAGACTGTTCTGGTTTTTGATAGAACTCTTAATTATTCAGTCACAACGATTGTGTTATTCACAAGCCACACATTGCTATTAAAGTATATTAAAAATCTTACTATAGTAACTGTAATATTCAAATCGACCCAGTCCAGTCAGTCATATTGACGGACCAAATTACGGGTGGACAGGCGTTCTTCTGCTGCATATGTCTGGCGTTCTTGACTTATTTTTACGAGTTTAATTCCCAAACCATTATGATTATATAACACGCTAATACTGGTTTAACTGTTATTATCCCCTAATGAACAGTTTAACGGTAAATATTACATCAAACAAATGTTCACGTATCGTAAATATATTATTTCAATACTATTTTAATTATCGAGCGCAAAATAGAAACTTATTTTTCCACTCGAGCGAACGCCTGACGAGAATATAGCCGCGTACCTACATGTTTCGTTGGTTCAATGAAAGTGTGTGGGGGGGGGAGGTTCTGGTGACGTCACGCTCGGGGCCACCCCGGACCGAAAATAGATGCCCGGGTCTCGCTCAATGGGGGGTTTCCAAGACGCTAAGTTATTGACTAAGACTTGGAATTTCTTTTAATGTAACGTTTAATACATTTCATCTATAATGGAATGTATGTAGAATGTGTTTAGAAAACGGACTTGTAGAAATAAATTGAAGGTACCCACGTCGTACCCACAAATAATGTTTGTTTTTTTTGTTTTTTCGTTTGAACCGCTGAGTTATGACATTTTATAGGAAAAACCTTTACACACATGATTGCCAATTTATCTTATCTTCACGGTCGCGTCAGTCAACGTAAGTGTATAAAAATATTTAAATGTTAAACCAATATTGTACACAGTAATGAGCCTAAAGTAAAAAGTAAATGTTTCTTGAACTGGTATTGGCAAAGTCAAACATCAATTAAATGACTCAAAATTTATCTTTATTGCCTGTTAATCAAGGGTGTTAGCGGTTACATATATTTTGTCTAATAGTTGTACTATTCTCTATATTAATCAACTATTTAGTACATATATATCTCATTGCATCATTATATTTTATCTATTGTCAGGATTATAATACATATATAATAAGCAATATCAACCAAACACAGTAATCATTGTCATAACAGTTATATTTACTAAAAGTAACTGTTTAATAATAATTTTACAAAAGTACAATCAAGCAATAACACTTACGTTTATCTTCTTTGCCAATCGGACCCAGAATGGCCACTTACTACAGAAATGACAAAAGCTATCGAACATTATTCAAAAATGCTTCTAATCAATTCATTTAACCAAAAAGAGGTTCTAATGAATTTATTTCACAAAAGAGGTTTTAACAAATTCATGTATAATCATATTTAAAGATATGATTATACATCATAATATATATAAAATATTAACCATATATGTTATATGTATATTAATATGTACCATATATTATACATATAACAAGGGCGTGGACGAGAACTGTCAATCTCTTCGTATTTTCTTTTTGTGTGTCTAAGTATTATTTAACTTACTGATTGTGTGACACCTGGCATGAATGACTCGTAATAATAAAATGCAAAGTGGAAAATTTTGTAAGCCCACGACATTTGTTTACGACGTATACTTTTTGCAAATTTTTTGGATTGTGGGCACAATTTTTTTTCTGATTTATAAATAAAGATGCTTTCGACTACTGAAAAACGTAATTACATAGAGTAAGTGTACTAATTAAAAGCGCGCGACAAACTCGCATTGTGGAGGAAAGCCGTTGAATTTCATTTCTGTGCCTCATTAACGTATCACGGTGTTTCGAAAACCATTTAAATAAATGATCCTTGAAATAATGAGTCGGTTCTGCACTTTTTCATAACAGATTTTAAGATGGAAATAATTGAGGGCTTGTTTTTGTGCGCGTATTAAATCTTCTCTTCAATTAAATATCGATTCGTTTTATTTGTGTTCCGAGTGATTATACTCGAGTGAAATTGTTCTCTTTGTATTATATTGGGCCTTGGTCCGAATAAATAACAGTACTATTTTGATGTTATGATTACTGTTGTCATTGTGTCTCCGTAAACACGTCGTCAACGCTCTACGTAAAATTAGTTGTCGAAGTTTTTTAATGGAAAATACATAACAAAACTAAAAATATTATTCATTGCTCGAACACTTTCTACTTTATAGTTTTACATTAAACATGTCGAATGTTTAGGACGTTAAGTAGCAGGTACTAAAATACATCGTTACTTACTTTGTGTTATGTTTATATATTTTTTTTTATAGAAGAGGGGGCAAATTAACAGGAGGCCCACCATAAAGGTGAAGTCGCCGCCCATGGACACTTATGTGGCTGGGAGCTCATGAGTGCGTTGCCGGCCTTTTAGGGATTTGTACGCTTTTTTTTTTGAAAGACCCTAAGTCGTAGTGTTTCGGAAATACCGTGGCGGGCAGCTTGTTCCATCACGTGGTGGTGCGTGGTAAGAAATGTCTTACGAAACGCGCATTAGTGGTAAAAGGTCGTGGTCGTCGTACCACGATTCAGGCAAAGGAAGATGAGAAGAGAATACTTCGTACTTCGAATGGAATGTACAAACAAATTGTGTTTAGACTAAATCGTGATCATTCGTACGTATGTCCCTTTGAGAATAAAAGTTTTACAATTGGTATCGTTACCTCCTGCCCATGCATGTTTTATCTGTTGCCTGCTTGTAATCGATTTTGCAATTTCAATATGACGTCAATATATGACGTCCAGCGCTTGTGAATTTTAAATGTGGCGGCGGTTGGTGGTTTGTGAATTTAATCGTGCCTATGAGTGAGTGAGTTATTAGAGGTATCACCTTTGCAACCGTCACATTTCATACTTATACTAGTCTGACAAGTGTCATTGCATGGTTGATAATAATGAGTATTTGAATCCAGCAACCATCAATCAAACATGACGTTACGCTTTGGAGTCGCAGCCTCTAAAACAGTGATGTACTGTTTTGGCCCCGTCTCTAACAAAATAATAATTTTCCCGGATCGATCCGTGCTACTCTGACCTTTAAATAATGAGTCGCAAAACCCTTCTACGTTTGCGCGCCGAGGGTTGATGAAGGGCGGTATACAGTAAAAAAAAAAGAAATACGAACAAATTTCAAATAACATCCCCTCCACCGGAATGGCTGGGGAAATCTTTTACAGTTCGCTTTCGAAGGCTTTTTTTATACGAACAAGCGAACACCAGAAACATTATGGGATATTTTTGCGACAACTGGGGGCTGCTGAAAATCAGTGGTGTTGGAATATTATCCTGAGCAGCAATCCTATTTGGCGCACTCCCGCGGCACTTGCAACAATGCAATGTGTTCATTTTAGTTAGTTTTAAAAATACTCTTGTACTTATAATTTATTGTGATGTTGTGTGTGCCGTGTGTGTGTGTGTCCAAATAAATATATTTTCTTTCTTTCTTTCATTCATTAACGATAAATGAATTATGAAATGAAATTTTTTTCTAATTTGAAATATATGTATAGACTTTTATTTATATTGTGAGGTCTTGTTGGTAGCTTGTAATGAGGCAAAGTTGAAATTTGAGCGTTACCTCGAATCGAGATGTCTTGCGCAATGTTTCGTTGTTCCGTTCTCAATGTACAGTATATATAACTTGTAGTGAAGGTTAAAACGTAAAGTGAATCCATGCACGGATTTGTGATAAGGAACTATGAACATTTTAAACCAGCTGTAAACTGAATATTTTATTGTTATACCTGTGTCCTGCCATTCTCCGGCTGAATCCATTAGTTGTATAATCACTCAGCCTCGTTAGCCCATTTTGTTTGAACAACTATAGCAACACAACGTAAGATTTTAAAACGATTCCATCTTGCGCTTTATGTTTGAAAGAAATGAGAGTAATCATTCTCACCGATTCTCGCTGTACGATGCCTGCAAACCACTCGAAACATTACGTAAACAATCCGATAAAACTATGTTTATGCGCGTTAACGAAGTTTTTTTTTTTTTATTGGAAACATACATCGACCACAGTATTCTGTACGTAAAAATAATCTTAGTTGCTAAGATGTCTCCTTACATTGTATCACTAGGTCTATACACTTTGAATTATTAACATAGCAGAAAAATAAAAGTCAATCCACAAACATTAAAGTCATATAGCCATTCATATGAGATCAATAATACTTTTTTAAATTGTAAAATGTTCTATCATTATGAAAACTAAGCCTTCTATGTAAATGCATTCGGAGGGTTCTAGAAACTGGTGTCTGAAATAAAAATTAAACCGTGTTCATCTGTATATTTAGTGTTATAGTCGCATAAATAAAAAGCGCTGATTAGTCTGATTTTAAACGCTAGAACGAAGTAGAAAATACTTCGTAAATTCCTCTTACATTGTGTCTCTACCACTGTCACATGTTATCGTATTTATATTGGGATATGTTTATCTAAATATCAATCGATACCAATATATGAATATTGTTTTATCTGTTATACAAACTTTCAGGTTATACTAACGTTATTCTTTTCACAATACGATTTAAAATTATTTAACGCTATGTTGATAAAATGACCGATCAATTGTTGTGTAGTGTGGATTATATTATTTGGAATAAATTAATAAAATTAATCATCTTCATCGACTGATGTGTACTTATAATCTGTCAATTGTATATCGAAATATTAGGGTATAGAATATAAATTATAAAGAGTTATATAGCTCTATCTCTAGAGTAAAAGTAGATAGGTTATAGTTTCTGTCATGCAACGTGCAGAAAAGTGTTTGAAGTCTACATTTGCCACGTAGAGTGCCGGCCATTGATATTTTACTATTTCTCATACATTTGTAGTTGAAGGGTGACTCGTATAACTAATCGCTATGAACTCTGTGTGCGTTTAAATAAGGCTCAATCGCAATAAGACTGCGATGAATGCGCATTCATTCAGTTGAGACGAGGACGACCACACTATAGAGGTTTTATTTTAAATTCAACGACTGTTTTATTTTTTTTATTTGGTCGAGTGTTTATTAAAGTAATAAAAAATGTAATAATTGATTGTGTGTTATTAACCAAAGTTAATTACAACGCTTTAGGAAGTCCAAATAAAAATAGAAGGATGAGGCATATTTATTTTTCTTTAAATATGTTAGAATATAATTCGTATAAAATGTTATCTTGTAAAAATCGGCTACTGCTTCTAACATTTTTTTGAAATTTGTAACCTTCATAATACCATTGAAACAGTCTACTCTCTAAATTGCGCAATATATTAAAAGAACACGATAACGACTGTCGGGACAGAGTTTTTGGAACCCTCGGCGAATGGGGACCCTAATGGGCGTGTTATCGACGCAGCCGGCGGGGAGAGGTCGGGGGGGACGGCGGGGTAACACGACCGACCTTGGCCGTGACTCCCCGGCTACGCATCGGGACTAAATTGATTTTAGCCCCATCCTCCTCCCGACTACCTCCTCACAACGCCCGTTTTTCTTTGTTTCATATGTTTTGAAGAGGTGCAGGCAGCTATATACAATTTTAACTCTTGCCTTCAATTTTTTTACTATGCGACATATATACTGCTGGAAAGTAACGTGACTACATATAGTATATCTCGTGACAATGCTGATGAATCACTGCGCAACGGTTGCCGCGCCCACCATTTTAGTAGTGATAAGAATAATAAGACAAATATAAAATTGTAAATATTTTCGTAAGGACACATAGATGGATGTGTAACACCTAAATTATAAAGATTTTTTTTTAAAGCAGTTTGATGTCTTAGTCGACGGTTAATGAATCCAATTTTATTTCTCATACTGATAGACCTGGCTTTGAAATTAATATATTACGTAAAAGGTTGGTTCCAATCCTGGTTATGAGTATTTAGGACGTAATTTGCATAATATATTTTATAGTGGTTACTTAGAATACCAATTTTATTTCGTATTTACAGTGCCTCGATTCATTGATTGATCTTTAATACAACGACTTGCAATTTTCTCATATCGCACGCGACTACTATGTTATGATAGCAAAGCTGAGCTTATTTCGTTTATTTTTGTGAGGTCAACTGTTTGTTAAGCTGCAAAGCTTTAATATGTGCATTCCATTTGAATTCCACCAATTATGTGTTTTGTTTTGTTCACAGTTCCTTTGTTTTGATTTAGCATATTATAAAAAAAATATGTTCATCCTTTTGTATGCTGACCTAGTATTTTAATTAAAACACAGATAATTGTTAACGCTTCGGCATTTATTAAGGTTGAGGTCGTTGTTGAAATAGCGGTTTCTTGAGACGTGATTTCAATAATAATTTATTTAATTACCTTGTGAAAAAATATTTACTAGTTTTTTGCTTGTATTGCAAATTATAGGACTGTAGTTATCTTAAATTGGACATTTTTGTGCTAATTTGAAAGAGTCAATTTTGATTGTTAAGTCGTTAATACTATGCCAACATTATGGAATTCATGAAGCCGCAAACGAAAATCGGAATCGGATCTCCTTTTTTAAATTAATTACGCTTATAAACTTTTTTAAGCGTTTAGTAAAAGTTTGAGTAATGAGTGCCAATTGATGACATAATCTTATGACTTCTTATGGTGTTGTCTCTTCCCGAAGGATTACGACCATCATAGCAACTCTCGTTTAAGATGCCGCTGTTCTGAAAAATGGTTTGGTTATTTCCGAAACCATTCCTAAGGCGAAGGGCACATGGTGTTTAACGATCAGGCCAAGTCTTCTGTTACATGCCACTTTTACACACAAAATATTACATAACACTCAAACCTAAAACTCATAAATATTCAAACACACCAAAATAACAAGAACATTCATTATATTGAATTCTCGGAACTCTTTCCATAGAGCAAAAAAACATTGTACACAAATAGAACACGTCTGTCTATGTTGGAGGCCAACGCGAATAGTTTCAAACTAATAATAGTATTCCACACTTTGAACTTTCAATAGAATTTATGACATTATATGTGCGAAGTGAGAAATATATGTAAAGTCGGATATTAGGCTTCTCTATTTGATGTGTTATTGAAACTTAGTCATTTGAAGATTTTAGGCTGTACTACTTTTTTAAATGATTATGAAAATAGACGAACCTGTAGGGTTAGAACGTGAAACTAGACACGTTGGTTTTGCTGTTGTCGAATATCGAACGTAAGCTTATTTTAATACATCGCAAACGATCTCTATCCAAAGGTAGAACGTCAACTCGTTTTCAAATACGTAGTCGCAAATGCTTTCATTCTTTTCAAGGGAAAACAAAACCATCATCTTTCTTTATCTCTAAAAGAGTTAGAGAAAGACCCTCCTGGATAAACTGTATTTGTTATTTATATTTATTACATCATTATGTATTTTAGTTGGCCATTTAAAGAGCTTCTACCTATTTTTTTCTTTGCTCTACGCCCTTCATTGGGCAACGGGTAATTGCTGTGCGATTTAATCTTCAAATAAGTTAAAAATACCTAACATTATAATTAAAACAACAAGTTATTTTTATAGTCGCATTACTCAAACTAGGCTCCATGGTATTTTTATAAAAGTATTTAACATTCTTATTAATATATAATAGAAATTAAAAAGAAAAATAACCAAAATATCATATCATATATTTATAAAAGGTAATATTGATTGAACGGCGGTACTATTTCTATTTATATATATATAATATAAAATACCTAAAAAAAGATTTAGGTATTTTACATACACTTTTGTTTGTAAAATATCAAATCAATTATGTGCAATGTTGTTATTCATCAGTGCTATATGCCACTTAGTTTCTTGGAATATCGACGCCCCAAATTCTTGGCAATGTGTGTCAGTTTTTGTTAATGTTTATGTAATTACGGTTTAATTTTGTAGTGTGTGACATTTTACCCGTTTCAAATTTGGCCTCAGGAAGAATGGCTTGACAGCTTTAGCTTTCAATTCTAGGTATATGAGATTTGAAGCATTCCAACAACTTGGTTGAGCTGCAAAATGATAATTTGTTACAAAATATCACTGGTTTTTCACCGAACACCAATATAAGCCTCTATCGCAGCCTTGCCGGGCCGGACTTGTAACCGGTTGCAGCAAGGTTGCAGCACCAATACAAGTCGACCTCTCCGGTTTCCACTCTTACCTTATTGTTCAATGCGGATGGGGATCTTGATATTTTGGTCACGCTTCATGCGTTCGTCAATGTATGGTAACCACGCACTTGCGTGGTACTTGGATCCTTTTTTTAAAATTTCGACAGGTTTCGGGGAATTTGGTTGAGGTCAATGTAACCTCGCTCTCGACTCTTGATTTTTGGTTGATGCGTTTAAGTCGATGGAGTGTTGAAATTATGGATATATCTAGAAGTTATGATTTACTGGTCCTGTGACATCATGATTTTGTTCATATGGTCGAATATGTTCTGTTCGTTCTACACGCTTTACGGTAAACCTAAGATCGAAATTATGTATGAATATCATTTAGAAAAAGATCTATCAGATCTTGCACTCTGAAATAATACTAGTAATACCTACTATCAACTAACTGCTTAACCTACTGATAGAAATTAATTTGACCAATAACATTTTACATAATGATTTTAATGGTCTATCGTTTATATAGTGCAACAATATCAACACACGTCATTACGGGCACCGAATCTATGAAAAATATATTTTAAAATACTAATCGCGTGCCTGTCAAAACTGTTTACTGACCTTACTAGTGAATGCTAATGAATAACAAAAACGTGCCTACACAGAATCGTGATTGGCATTTACGCGTGATTATCATTGCCTATTGAATTGTGGTGTTTATTATTTACAACAAATGGATGATGTGGATGTGAAGGAAACTGTTTTAATTCTTAAGGTGTTATTGAAGATTTTATTGATGAGTTTTTATATACACTTGTGTGAGCATTATTCAAGTAGCTTGTTGTAGGAAATCTGCGATCAAAATGGTGTTTATTTATTTTTTATTTTATCTGTCCCCAGACATCTTATGTGCTAAATACATTTAAAACAATAAACGTATGAGATAACACAACTAGGTTTACACATAAAACAATTAAATGGGAACTTGAGACAAACTTTTGTCACAAAATGTTATTGAGGAACAGTGTTGCGCCAGTGTTGCATTCAATTGATCGTGGCCCAAATGATAATTGTATGAGTAATTTTCTCTCCGCGTGTGTTGTGATAAAGAACTCCGCTATGATCACATAGCAGTTCTTTATCTAGTTCTGGTCAAAAGGTCGACACGTTGGGTTGTTTGTACCTGCCTTCCTTCACAGAGTGTCTTCGCTCAAAAGTTTCTCAGCGTGTGAAATAATGTCTACCCATTTCACACTGATAATATAAGTTGAGAGATTTATTATCTTTATTATGCATCAATGAAGTATGTTTGTCGTCGTCTTTATTCATAATCGACGTAATACTATGTTGTTGACATATCTTATTGTTCGTGTATATATTTACATTTCACTTTTTCTTATTTAAACACTGTATTACACAATAATACAAGAAATTTACGACAAAACAATTTAATATAATATATAGATAGCCTTATGATTCAACGACCTCTTCATATAGAGATTATCGTATATTTATTACTCATTTAACATTAAAAATCACTAAAATTGAATAACCTCGTCGTATAGCTACCGATTAGCTATGGCAGCGTCGGCTGACAATAATCTAACTTTAGCCTAGGTACTAAACAAAACATATACAAAACTATATTTTCAACATATAATGTATCCCTTATACACATACCAATTATCTAGTGTTCCCCTCATCCTGATAGCCACTCAGGTCTCATCCTAACAAGATCTTCAACCTACTTGTGGGCCCTTCGCTAAATTGAATATCTGCAACTCTTCGATGTTATGATACTAATGGGTATTTTCCTTATATGTTTTAGACTATTTTTAAAGTTGTTTATTTTATTTATAAAAGTGTCTACTTTGAGTGCCTTCTTTAAGCTTAGATTGAATTTATATATAAAAAAAAACATTAAAGTATAACCTTTATACGATTGTCATAACGTAAAGTACCGGATAATGAACCTGGCTTAAGTAACAAGGTGACGCATAGACGACTTATCATCGATGTATGGAAGCGTGTATAAAGCTTTAATGGGCACTCTTTTGTCCGTGTCTAGAGAATGTTGGCTATTAATATATTGACGTGTATAGAAAGAGGCAAAAATGTGCTAAATTATACATATAAATTTAAAATCCATCGGGACATTCATATTTTGCGGTCGTAAATTGTCTAACTGACTATTACAGTAAAGCCGTCGAAACATATTGAAATCTCCATGAAATCATAATTATGAGCACATTTTAAAATAAATAATAAACGCCCGAATCTATGACGCTTATTATCTGACAAGTGTGCGGTCTCAAATATTTAAAAGCCAGTTAGTAATTATTTTTTAGTGCGTTTTTGGTTTTGCGAACGAGAATAATGATACCGTCCGATCCGTTATCCTTTGTAGATATGTCAAATGGTAATATAAAATCCATGAATTTCGAATGATAGTCGCAGCTGAACCATAAAATATAAATAAATATAAAATGCTTTTAAACTCACATCCATTGAGGTTCTGTCTGTAGTAAAATACACCTGTGCCAGTTTTTGTGCTACTGGTGTTAAGTGTTGTTCCTCAGAATGAAATTACAATACAGTAAGGCTTCTGTTTGTCTTTGATAGTCTGTGTAGAGTTCTCGGTGTTTACATTTCCACGTGTTCTGTGTAATTTTGTAATGCAAACTTGTAACTTTGTTTAACATATATGTTAACTATATAATATGCGAAACCTTGGCATGTCCTAAATTGTGAGTTGAAATTTTTTATAAGCATAATAATGCATGAATTGAGACGTCTCCCTAACCTTGAATAATCAATTTTGTTTTTTTATTATTCAAGGTAGAAGGTTATCGTTTATTAAGGTATGCGATTGTATAAGTGATATTAAAGTTTGCAGCAGTAAACCGAGAACGTATACGTATAAGTCAAATATATCATTTGATACGTCTAAAAGCGCAAAGACTCGTGTATGAAAATAATGAATCATTAATGTATTTTTGTCGGATGTATGAATTTTAAATTTCGAAATCCTTTAATACTGTACAATATGTATAATGTTATTCGTATTTTATTAAAACTGCATACTCCTTATAAAATAATGCAGACCATTAATTCGTATGCCATGCACTATGCGAATATTTAATGTTCCGCATCCGGATCTTTTTTTACCTATAAGTATATGTATCACAGGTAATGAGTAAGCGTTTTTTTTTATTTCATAAAGAATTACGTGTGATTTATTGTATGGCGACCTTGGGTGACGTGATGAGTTCAAGGCTACATTATATGTAACGAACCGAAGAACTAGTAAATTCTTTATTGTATTTTTATTACTGTTCTGACAAAGTCTTTCTGTATGTGAATGATATTGCGTATTAATAAAACTTGTATGAAAAAACATAACTATAAAGACTCTATTACAGCGCAATTTAATTATAAGTAGGATGAAGGTGAAAGAGTACTCTAGTTAAAAATTGCAATTAGAATGTTTCAGTTTTTATAAATGCCTTTATCAAAATACTTTTCATTATGTAATATTTTTAAAGTAAAGCTGTGGTGGTGTTTTTTAATTGTTATTATTCAAATATTATTAAAACAAAGTATATAAAGAATTGGGAGAAACTTGCAGTTGAAAACATTTTTGTATAAAAGAAACGGGAAATCATCTGTTATTGTTCCATACGACTTGTGAATCCGAACATGTTCTTTTTAAGTCGGTTAAAAAAGTCCCCCCTGTTTTCTGAATAATGTATTCCTCGATTTAGTTCTGTATTGGCAATGAATTCAGTACTTTGGACTTTCTCTGAGATTGAAACATTGTATTAATACTGTGTAGCGTCGATGGCATAATGTTGACAATAAACCTGACTTTTGGCAAACACTTTTACATAAACAAACGTCCCCTAATTTATCACCAAATTAAGGATGTTCTCTGCCAAGAGAAAGTATCTCACGCCAAATGACGTATACGCAATATTCTTTGCGTACAATGTTTCGTTAAATTTCTCACTATAAAGAGAAGTCTACAGTCCTTACATAGATTGCAGAGCTAAGCGCATTATTTTATAACTAGTATAACATATATGTCGCAGGCCTAGGTCATTGGCTATGAAAAGAGGTCTTGATAGGCACATAAGACCGATTCCACTTGACATAGTAATTATACACCCCGATGTAAAACTGTATGTTATTTCTTTTCACAGTTATTAAGTAGATTATTTTACAAACGAAATAACTTAACATAAAATCGACAAGCCAACTAACAGTCAAATTACCTACCGATATTCGTTCGTATTAATCGCGTGACAGCTTTGACAAGGGCAAAATATTAATATATAATAACCCCTAATCATATCATTTCATACACTTTAAAATGCACACTGCCAAAGTATGACTAGCCAACGTATATAATTTTCTATGTAGTATATATATATATATAGCCAGATATCCAAAAGATTCGTTTACACTGTTAAATTAAATGTCTTATGCGCTTCACAACCTTACTAGACAACTGGTGTTTTTATGTACAATAAATTAAGTTTATTCTAATAATATGGATATTTTTAAAATATCACAAGTCTGTTGATTCCCTATTAATAAATAAATTGTTGTATGCATCATAAGGATTAACTGATCCATAGGGAATATTATAAAGGATTTAGATTAATTAGGAAAACGAAGTTTAAGGATTTGTAAGTCTTGTATTTGTAGTTAAGCCGATGTAAATTTTATAAGCTCTGTCCTTTAACTTGCGAGGTATTTAAGTTAAATTCGCATTCCAAGTAAATGTTAAATCTAAAACATTTTATTAAGTTATGTTGGTTTTTATTCATGGTTTTTTTGCTTTGTTTCAGGCAAATTAACCTCTGTACTTGAATGGTAATCTATAGAAAAAAAAATGTCATTGTTCTCTGCGAACTGCGTGATTACAACTATTTAATCCAAACAGGTTTCCCATTCGGATTCGTGTTTGAAAAACTCAGTATTGTGATTTTATTACACCCGTATCAGCTAGAACAATGGCGCATTTTCCTCATACGCACTCGCTGGTCTCATTATTACTTCAAAGGTGGTGAGGGTCTGACAAAATTATAATACCTTCGCGTACGTGAAAATACAGCGGAGTTTTGATTTTTATCGAAGAGCTTTTTACCAATGCGGCTTTAGAATGAGCAACGGTGCCTTGTCTATGTTAAACGATAAAATTTAATTTTACATTGTGACCATGCTTTTGCAAGTATGCATTGCAATATTAGATTTTTAAGATATACAATAGTTTATGTTCAAAATATTTTTAAACTAGTGATCAGAGATTGAACATAGATACAATCGGTCTTTGTCAGGTATAAAACATTGCTGTAACGTTGTTTACGAGATATATTATTTTTTTGTTTATTAATTATATATTATTGTATAGATTGCTCAGTATAAATGTGATCGGACCAAAGGTTCCAGTTTAAATATTTAACGATAAAATTTAAATTAAAACCATTTCAATTCCGCGTTCAACAATCCGACTACACTATACGCGTTTTCGTATTATTTATATTATTATAACTAAAACGTTAGATTACTCTATATTTTGTTATTCAAAGGTCATTTGATTACACATTTATTATTTTTATAACTTATTCACATAGTCATAGGTCAATTATATTATATTTATAATTTAATATTTTTGAGGGTAGTTTTGTATTTTTATTGGCTTATCATTCAAATCTTAATATTTAGGTATATATAAAATACATGCACACTTTAGTAGGCGTGGAAACAACTACTATTGGATTGCAAATCCAAGTTACTTTTTTAACTTTAACGTATGGTATTATGTGTAAATTGACTGAGGACCGTTAAAACATGCATTTTTTTATCTCCTTATTATTATAATTGTATAGAATATATAATTTAAAGAATGACATGAAATTTCGTATAGGTAAAATCGTTAACCATTTCTTCATCTGAGCCTATTTGTCGAAAATACGTAATAGACCAATTGGCAGGTGATTTGCTAGTGAACAAACTGGTTAATTAATCTTGTTTTATTAACTGTGACCCGCTTGCTTGTAATATACATATACCAAACACGCACTGTTCGTATTGTACCGAGCTGATCAGCTGCACCAGAAGGCAACGCAAAGTGACATATGCTACTCTCAGTAATAACGTTTTCAAGGTGCACGTTCGCCCAAGCCATTTGTGAATACATGAGCACGTTGAATTTTAACGTGTTGCGAAACAGTTGCCTGGCTGGTTCGATCGAGTCGCGTGTCAATCTTTAACTGAATTTAATAGACATTTAATGGAACGTTACTATTTTATCGTTAGTTTATTAATTAATTCATTTGTTTTTGTTGCTGTGTTTCATTAACGCTGCAAGGCTTGGTTTACTAGCGCGAGTAATGTAAACTCAAACTTAAAATATCTTTATTCAAGTAGGTCTTTATAAAGACACTTTTGTATCGTCAATATTTACACTACCACCGATTCGAAAGGAATCGAGAAGAAGATGCTCTTTAAAATAAACATTTAATACAATTAAAAAAGGTCGATATCGTTCGGCACAAGCTTTCCAGAATTTTTGAAATAATACACATTACATTTAGATTTACAATTATAGGTGTGTCTGTCGAAAAAGCCAAGTTTTTTTTTGCAAAAGATGAACGCGTATCCGTTGCACATAAATGTGTCCATTAAATTCACATTGGAAATGGTCTGGAATAATTTAGCTCTTTGTACGCCTTAGTACTGTAATACCTCTACAATGGTATAGTAGAGCCACGTTAAGGTGGCCAGCTTAGCATTAATTAAACAATTATTTGGCAATATCGTGACAATTAAGGATTAAACGGATTACAATATATCTACGTTATATGTTTTAATAAGTTCTTTGCAATTGTTGTCAACGAGAGAGAAAAGATATATGACATGAAATTTCTTAGTAACGAATTAGTGAAAGCTTCTTATTTTAATTCGTAAATTGACTCAAAACTAATCGTTTTAAGATGCAGTTCTGTTTTCTCCTCCAATGTATTATATTATACGCGGATGTGTGATTCGATGTTAAAAATTAAATTAAACCTCGGTACAAATTGAAATACTATTTTAATTTAGACTGGATTTTCGTCACCAAAAGCTTTCAAGACTGGTTATGTCGTTTGCGACAAACCTGGTTTCAATGTACCACTTAAAACGAGATTGGTTGCGTTTAATTAAGCCGAATGAAATTGTTTTTCCATTATCCACATTAAATTGTAGCTGTATGTGGCTTAGTTTACTTTGGCTTCTTAACTACAGTTCAGAGTTAGGTTTTTATAATTTTTACTATACTTCGATAATATTTTAAACCTTCTCTATAAACATAAAGTTTGAAATGTTCTCTGTGCCTTAAAATCTTATACTGTAGTTGTTGTGTATAAGATTCGTTTTAACTCTTTGATATGAAGTTTTGAAAAGTCTTTTTGACGAGAGAACAGAAAGTTGCACACCTCAATGAGACTAAAGCTTTGTATAACCGGATATTTTTAAGGTTTGTGAATAGTCGCCTCGTTTTTATTTGAGCTCTTTCGCTTTTAAATACAATAGGACTTTTATTAAAACATTTCGTCATAACGAAGCACTATGATATAAATGTCTATTTAATTTATTCGGAATTGTTATTTAAATGTTTTGTTTTTAAATTTTAATATCCGTAAATATTGTGACAATAACTAAAAAAATAATATAACAAAATGGAAAGAAATAATAAAATGGCGAAATTAAATATTTTTTAATATAACAAAACTTGAATGTTGCCAGCGTAAGCCAACGGAAGTGTGAAGGGGGCTTATTGGAGAATTATTGGTTTTTGTATTAAACTTGGTTGCATACCGTAAACGTAAGATTCAGTGTTGAGATGAGCGAGATATATTTAATAAAACTAAATGATATTTGTACGTGGCTATACGGGCTATTCAGTACATTTGCCATGCTCCGTTATTTATAAGTTTCATAGCAGAATAGAAGAAGTAATTTCCAGGACCATCCATGTTTTAGTTAAATCATTCTACACAACCCGTACACTACCGTTTCGGAATATCCTATTCACTATAACGGTATATTTTCACTCCCGCAATAGAAAACATTAAAAAAATAGATATAACCGGAGTCCCATAAAGCTGCCTCTCCCATTTTTATTTACGGCTATAATACATTTATCTGAGTTAGTACAATCGTTATCTAGATAATAATCCTATGAACACAGAGCATAACAGTGTATTGCGTATTTGTTAGACAAAGCGTGTTTTTATTACACGCTATTTCTTCCAAAACGAGACAGTTATAGGCACCTTATACTACTTACGTTTAATAGTTAGTCTTATGTCGCTATAACGGAACGTAAATTCTATTCACAGCGGAAAGAAATTTCGAAGTGAATGTTACAAATAGTTATTGAGTTTTTGTTCGAAAATAATCATAATAAAAAATTAATATGTTTTTGAAATGGACATCACATATAGTATATATGTAAAACAGAATTATTGATCATAACGATAATGCTGATACAGATAAGCTATCGAGTTTTGAAATAATAAATATTGCGCGAAAATTCCAGAGATACGTACTAAGAAATACAGTATGTTAAATTTTTTTACCCTCTTGACGATGTCGATAAAAGCCTCCTCCAGCTTTTCCATGCCGTCTGATGTCTTTCTCTCCCTGAGTAAGTTATGTCTATAATGTATTAAATAACAATATATTATCCGGTATCAAGTATCTGTCAACGTGACAATTGAAAGAGCGGATTTTGAAACTCAATAAGTAAACGTATTGTTACGTAAGATATTAAGCAAAAGTGTTTTATTTAGTTTCACATATCATTACGTGTTTACGTGACTATTATCATTTGCGTATTTTTTTTAGATAACGCCCTTGAACGGTTGTATTCGATTTATGATAAGGATACAATAAACACAAGAACATAGTACCAATGTTCTATGCGTGTTTCAAAGATACAATAATATAAAAAAAGTAGTTCCAAATATATCATATAAAGAAAACATGGAGTTATGTTTACATTAAGGCGTCCATGTAATCTTCGTACTTTCAAAACTTTCTGGTTTTCTCTTTCCAATATAAGCCCCTACATGTAAGCCTTAAGTATTCTAAACTGCATCACAACCCCGAGCTTGTGTTAAATCGGTGTTAAACGGTTCAATCGAATGGCGAACTATTAAATGAAAAACAATTGAGCATCAACGAATCATTACACGCCGGGGCGGGATAAATTCACTAGTGTGCGTCACTGGCTGCCAATTGCAATCAAAATGCACTATTTATAGATGCGAAACACTGATCATACCGATCATTGTACTATTGTAAATACCCGACTTTGTCCGGGACGGGTTGTGATACATTTTTGTAGATATCCAAACACGAACAGTAGTTATAAGACGAAGCAGGTGTTCAGATGTTGGTAACAACCTCACCGCACCATTATTTCCTCGGTAATCGCTTCATACTTCAGATTTAATGTGCAGTTTTTTCAAAAAATTTCAATATATAGTGCTATGATTTTCTTAGTCACACCGCGTAGGAAACTATTCGCAATTCGATTTTAAAATTCTATTTCGGTATAATTCCAAGCTTTATTTGGACAGGATGATGAATATATGAAAGGCTAGATGTCTCTAGAGAAATTTGTAAACTCATCTTGTATGAAATATCACGAGGAATGGTGAGCGCTGCCAAGCGGCAAGCTGACGTGCGAAGTATTTTTATTATTAGTGGCATAACACTACGAGAACGAGCGTCATATAAATATTTAATTGTTGAAATATCATTATTCACACGTACTTACGTATTCCTTAAAATTGTTATTTCTATTTGGATAACGATAAAATTTATTCTGCCAAAATTATATGAATTGGTTTATATCAATTATAGTTGATTAATAGAATAGATTCTATCTAGTTTATATGAAAACATCTTAATGTGTGCTACTCCGGTACCGAAGATAATGTTGAATTTTTTAAAGTGAATAACTCGACCGACTTCTTGTCAATTTATTGGAGTATTCTAGCGAAACAATATTCTCACGTTAATGTATCATCAACATATAACAATTGCATTAAAAAAGTCATATCGAAAGCGTAATGACAGCCATTTCCGCGGGCACGCACACACGTGCACCGAATACCATGACACGATGTATGCGGGTTCGTTTCCCGTCGGTAACTCGATTGGCAGGCAATCTCGCGCCGGCGCCGCGCAATTATTAAACCACCCCTCCCCCCCCCTCTTTGCCCCTATCCCCACAATCTCCGAGTCATCCGGGGCCCTTAAATGACTTTAAATGTTTCTCATATTGCGCTCTGTTGAGCTTTCAATTTTAGTTTGTCTTGGGGTTCCTCCTCGTATTCAGTATAAAAGTTTGACTAGTTTATTTTCAATTTAGTCACACCGCGTAGGAAACTATTCGCAATTCGATTTTAAAATTCTATTTCGGTATAATTCCAAGCTTTATTTGGACAGGATGATGAATATATGAAAGGCTAGATGTCTCTAGAGAAATTTGTAAACTCATCTTGTATGAAATATCACGAGGAATGGTGAGCGCTGCCAAGCGGCAAGCTGACGTGCGAAGTATTTTTATTATTAGTGGCATAACACTACGAGAACGAGCGTCATATAAATATTTAATTGTTGAAATATCATTATTCACACGTACTTACGTATTCCTTAAAATTGTTATTTCTATTTGGATAACGATAAAATTTATTCTGCCAAAATTATATGAATTGGTTTATATCAATTATAGTTGATTAATAGAATAGATTCTATCTAGTTTATATGAAAACATCTTAATGTGTGCTACTCCGGTACCGAAGATAATGTTGAATTTTTTAAAGTGAATAACTCGACCGATTTTGAAACTCAATAAGTAAACGTATTGTTACGTAAGATATTAAGCAAAAGTGTTTTATTTAGTTTCACATATCATTACGTGTTTACGTGACTATTATCATTTGCGTATTTTTTTTAGATAACGCCCTTGAACGGTTGTATTCGATTTATGATAAGGATACAATAAACACAAGAACATAGTACCAATGTTCTATGCGTGTTTCAAAGATACAATAATATAAAAAAAGTAGTTCCAAATATATCATATAAAGAAAACATGGAGTTATGTTTACATTAAGGCGTCCATGTAATCTTCGTACTTTCAAAACTTTCTGGTTTTCTCTTTCCAATATAAGCCCCTACATGTAAGCCTTAAGTATTCTAAACTGCATCACAACCCCGAGCTTGTGTTAAATCGGTGTTAAACGGTTCAATCGAATGGCGAACTATTAAATGAAAAACAATTGAGCATCAACGAATCATTACACGCCGGGGCGGGATAAATTCACTAGTGTGCGTCACTGGCTGCCAATTGCAATCAAAATGCACTATTTATAGATGCGAAACACTGATCATACCGATCATTGTACTATTGTAAATACCCGACTTTGTCCGGGACGGGTTGTGATACATTTTTGTAGATATCCAAACACGAACAGTAGTTATAAGACGAAGCAGGTGTTCAGATGTTGGTAACAACCTCACCGCACCATTATTTCCTCGGTAATCGCTTCATACTTCAGATTTAATGTGCAGTTTTTTCAAAAAATTTCAATATATAGTGCTATGATTTTCTTAGTCACACCGCGTAGGAAACTATTCGCAATTCGATTTTAAAATTCTATTTCGGTATAATTCCAAGCTTTATTTGGACAGGATGATGAATATATGAAAGGCTAGATGTCTCTAGAGAAATTTGTAAACTCATCTTGTATGAAATATCACGAGGAATGGTGAGCGCTGCCAAGCGGCAAGCTGACGTGCGAAGTATTTTTATTATTAGTGGCATAACACTACGAGAACGAGCGTCATATAAATATTTAATTGTTGAAATATCATTATTCACACGTACTTACGTATTCCTTAAAATTGTTATTTCTATTTGGATAACGATAAAATTTATTCTGCCAAAATTATATGAATTGGTTTATATCAATTATAGTTGATTAATAGAATAGATTCTATCTAGTTTATATGAAAACATCTTAATGTGTGCTACTCCGGTACCGAAGATAATGTTGAATTTTTTAAAGTGAATAACTCGACCGACTTCTTGTCAATTTATTGGAGTATTCTAGCGAAACAATATTCTCACGTTAATGTATCATCAACATATAACAATTGCATTAAAAAAGTCATATCGAAAGCGTAATGACAGCCATTTCCGCGGGCACGCACACACGTGCACCGAATACCATGACACGATGTATGCGGGTTCGTTTCCCGTCGGTAACTCGATTGGCAGGCAATCTCGCGCCGGCGCCGCGCAATTATTAAACCACCCCTCCCCCCCCCTCTTTGCCCCTATCCCCACAATCTCCGAGTCATCCGGGGCCCTTAAATGACTTTAAATGTTTCTCATATTGCGCTCTGTTGAGCTTTCAATTTTAGTTTGTCTTGTCTCCTTGTATTCAGTATAAAAGTTTGACTAGTTTATTTTCAATTTAGTTGTGTTTACCAGGTAACCGAACCTTTTGGTAAATAAAATATGTTTTCATGATACATCTATTCTTTAATTTATACGTTAGTTTGATATAGTCAAAATGCATCGTAAGAGTTTCAAAAATAATACAAAAATAAACCATTATTTTGATCTTGAAAAACATACACCTTAAATAGAGAACCGCCTGCGAATTTTAAGCCCAAAAAAGTCGGTCTCACCCTACGTCCAATACATTGCGCGGTTATATGGTTATAGATTTTCGATCAATGTCGGCGACGCTCAAATGAACACCAATTTCGGTGTCAATCACAATATCGTTTCCAGCCGAAGGGATTATTCCATTGAGTTCAATACGTGTTATATACGTAGGTTGTGTGTGATTTCTTTTTACATATTGACTCGGTACCAAAATAGTTTCACGGTTTCTGGTTTTAGTTTTTAACTTCTATCCTAAAGTGGGATGGGGTGGTTGCCTGTCGTTCAGCAATATTCTCAAGTTGTTATTCGAGTTGTTTTCTATTTTCTTGTACTATTTCATTAAATTATTTTGTATATTTAGCGTTGCATTTATGAATGCATACAAATTTAGAAAAAGGATGAGGAAATAACTGCCTTAAGAAGAAAGGAGTGAGTTTGAGTTTATTCTATATATATATAGGTTAGTTACAGTAATTAGAACATACAACAGCTGTTTAATTTTATTAATAAATTATATACATGTGTGTGGAGATTTGCACCTGCGTTGATACATTGATTTTTCACCTCTAACAGTGCTCCTGTTCGTTTGCCCCCTCTTCTATAAAAAAGAAAGATACAATATTCTCGCGACTTTACTTCTGCTCATGTGGAACAACATTTATGTTTAATAATATAAAACACAGTTTCAATCAATTTCGGAGACAGATTCTCCGAAATTGATTTTTTCTTTTTGTTTTTGATTGTCTTTAGATATGTCCCAATTAAAGCGCAGGGTTGGTGTTTTATTGTCATCTGTATTGCCAATAGAGTTCCAAATCTCCAATTTCCTCTCCAGTTTTCATCTTAGCGTGTCTATTCATTGTCTATCTCTATTGATGAAAAAGCCCAATAGAATAAACCATATTCGATCCTAGGTGATAATACGAGTTGTTTGTATGGAAATCATTAAATATTATTGATACATTAAAAACGTAATTTTAACTTTTATTTAATTGCGTACGTATGTTGCGTACCTTAAATGTATTACGGTAGTTTATTTAGAGAAGTTATTTGTACACTCAAAATTTTAACTCAAACCTTGCTTCGAAATTGGCAATAAGTAAGCAAATACCCTCAATTCAATTTGTATGCGATTTTATAACGAATATAGCTGAACTAGGTCAAGGTCTTATACGCCTAAATTATGTATCGGAAAGTCTGGAATACATTCCGCTACGGTCGTACATATCTGAGGGTTGATTTAAAAATTTATGAGAATTAGAACTGAATGAATAGTATACTTTTGTATTTTTTATATATTTTACACATATAATCGTATCAGCGGATCATTTGTGTACGTCAAGAAAGTGCCTGAAGAGCCCAATTCCATGAGATGAGAGCGTCTTGAGAGAGTCTTTACTGTCTTCTGTCTTCTCTGTTCTAAAACAGACCAGTTACCTATAATTTTTTCAAGCATGATCATAGCTTAACAAATGAAATTAGCGTTTAACGCGATTAAATCCCAACCTTTTTGAAATGTTTTAACAGTCACAGTTCATTAAAAATGTCCCTTATATACGTATTCTAGGAGATATAATAACGTGTACCGATACATAAAGATGTTAACGAAAGATGTAGTTCAAACGTGTTCGCCCCACCTGAATTTTATAATTTGCATAGAGTGTTATTTTAAACACAACAACGCTTTATATCGGGGCTAATGAGATCCTTTGATGCAGTTGTACGTTGTCACGCCATAGATAATAAATACAATTAATATCTATGCAAGGTGACATATGTTTGATATTAATACCGGTCATTAATTACGTAACATAGATGTGGGATATCATCTCCCGTTAGGACAACGTGTTCCGATCACGTTTCGTTTCACGCATTTGTGCGGCAATGTGACCAATTAAATCTAGTGTAGATATTAAAGTACCTATTGGTTAAGCCGAAGACTTAACGCGTAGTCAGAAATGTCATAGAATTTGTTGGTTTATTAAATTAGTCATTAATCAAAACTATTTATTAGTGTGTTAACTCTTGTTGTCTATTAATATATATAGAGATGTATGAATGACTTAGTGGTTTAATTCGCACAAAGAAGGTAATACAGACTTATTTTTAGTCACGTCTATACCAGAAAGTGATTAAAAAAAATGAAATAATCTTGTTGTATTGTAAACATAATGTTGGCATCTCAATGTGAAATGATTATTAACATTTTCTTGCGCGCGTGTCAATGCTATTTTCAGGATGAACAATGTATTCTCTTTCTATGATCACGTGTCACGCACAATCGCGACGTAGTTCGACGTAGCGTCACGTTTTGCGACGACAGCGGAATATTGTTATTTTAAAAAAAAACTCACTATACGATGTTTGTAAATGTTCGAATATTTAAAAAATAATTGTCTGTTAATTTAATACTAATTTTTAATTCCTGCCATTAATTAGTTTATTAACATTTTTTTTCTCATAATTATCACAGGAAAAAAAACATCAAGGCGTGGTTTAGCTAACAATGTAATTAAACAACACTGTTATCGCTCAAGACCTTGGGCCTTTTGCATGTGTTTCATCGTTCGTTTTTATTGAGTAATTAATACTCTTGTGGTATTTCGGGGGAAAGATTGACGATCGAATACATACTACGTGGTGTTGACAAGAAATCTAGTGAAGTATTCGTTAAACGCAATTCGGTTTGGATGATGGCGGTCATCAATCATTGTCCATTGGTAATGGTTTTTGTGTATACCAATAATGCATTACGAAGCGGTAGGCGTTGTTAGCTGATGATCAATTTTCTATGGGAGATGTTGTGAAATGTTCTGCTATTTGGCAATGTGTTTTCACGTATATAAATAGAGACAAACAACTATTCATTGATATTTTGGAAAACGTCCGTTACAACAAATAATTGAAGGTTGTTTTTTTTTAATACAATTAGCCTACGAAGGAATTCTTTACGGCTGTATTAATTATTATTCTTTTATGAGTGTCGTATCATGTGGCTAAGAATTTTTAAACCAATTGTCTGTTATCAATTATGTTTATAGGAATTTGCGAAATGAGCTGACATAATCTAAGTCACTCGAGAATATTAAATGTGAGTTTGCCGACGGGTGTTCGTTAATCTTGAGAAATTGGAATTTACAGCTACATATTACGTCTGGCATGTCTACCTACTTTTTTTGCTAGAGAGATTTAGGTTTTGTAAATAAAGGGGAAAAATCAAGACACTGATTTATGTTAAATTGGTGTATAGAAACTCTCTTTGTCTATGTACTAAACTATACTTCCAAGTGTATCTACGCTGATATCGCTTTGGCGTTGTAAGAAAAATTCCTCATGTATATAATCCAATATACCATTTCTATGTACCTAACGTACTCTGGTTAAGTTGTAAATAGTATCCAATAAGGCGTACAGTCATAAACTGCACTTCGATGCAATAAAATAACACACTTTACGATCGGGATAAGATATTATACGTGTGCTGTAAGGGTTACGTGGTGATGTTTTATATTGGTTTGAAATTTGAACTTTGCTACTTTGGCTGCGATACAATTTCAATCAAATACGTAGTAACAGGTATGTACAACGTACGTACGCAGTACATGATATCTATGACATATACGTATGTCATAGATATCATGTATAGGTATCAATGATTCGAAAAGTTTGGATGCACATTTGAACAATGAAGAATTGTATAAATTTTCTTATGTCTGTGTGGTGTTTCGTATACATAAATAGACATCACTATAGAAATGCCATGAATTTTGTAATATTTTAAAAGTGCAAGTGATCTAACATGTTGTATGTCTTACGTAAACTAAATCAGATTTCGTGCTTTGATTAATTTTTAATCAATTTAAATTAAGACGTAATCAGCGTTTCTAAGTTCAAATTGGTGTAACCCAAATATTATGGTCGCACGTGTGAATTTAAACAGTTTGATGCCTAATGTGATTCTATAATGTTTGCAGTAAAACTATTTAATTCCATTAAGTGGAGCCGCACTTCAGCGCTGTGAAACTTAATACATAATCCGATTTTGTGTGCCGCCTGCATCTTCATTTGCATATTAAAAACTCGACTAAGCCACCACTCTACCGTCTTCTTTTCGCTAACATTGTAAAAAATATTTCAATTATCGTTCGATTTAATAGAAAAAATTTAATTTTATATAAGGTCTCGCACTCGGTCGGTTTTACCAATGTATATTTTAATATCATCTGTTGCATATAACATTGGAGGTTTGAATGTGAGAACGAAATATTGTATTCGTAATTAGTCAATTGGATCGTGTCGAGTGTCGAGCGATTGGAATGGAGATTCTGTTGCAGTTTCGTCTTTCATTATACATTATCAGTTACGAAGAATTGGTGTTCTTCGTATTAACCCATATTATATTTCCTGATTATGGGTTTGTGTACTTGGTTGTTTTAATCAGGAACGATGGTAAAATCGTGCAGTGCAACAGCCAAGAGTTAGAGAGGATGGGAATCCCAATGCTGAAAACATCGTGATAGAGCTGATCGTTGCTTTTATTATGTAGGAACAACTAGCTTTGTGCAACAAATTGCGAATAAATACATATACTATAGTATCGTTCTTGTTGACATGACGTTAAAAACATTTTGAACGATTTTGAGGATTATATGAAAAGTACGTGTATAATTAAATAGAGAATAATAAAAAAATATATTGTAAACATTTCGCCCAGTGAATTTATATATCTTTGGTACGAAATGACATTATCTGTTAAAATATTTTAATGACTGATTATTAATATCATATTATATCAGACTATTTACTTTTATAATGTAAACAATCAATGTTGTTTGTTTCAATGTAGAATTTTAACGCACAAACACAATATATTTCAATTTATAAAATTGTTTATTAGTCCGATAATAATAGTTATTGCTTATTTAACGCTTATTAACGAAATCAAGGTTTAAAAAAATACCATAATGGTGTGTCCATTTAAGTAAAGAATTACTTGTAATAATAGTTAGATTAATAAAAGTGTGCATTACTTCAGATATGCGTCGACTTTAAGTTTAGACTTAATTTAAAGGAACGACTAAAATGTAGGAATATTTTTTTTAAGCTGATAAAGATGTTTTTTTACAGCTCTGCTTAAGCATATTGAAATTTCACATCTATCAATGTCCCTGCTCTGTGAAGTTGGTTTGTTTATGATTGTATAATGACGATGAGTATTATTTATTATTGATCAAGAATAAATGGACCATTTTATGACGTATTCAAGGTTATTTTCCTACATTGGAAATGTCAATGGAATTTTATATATTAATGGTATATATAAACGAATACTAATAAAATTATAAAGCCGATTTAATATGGATTAAATACCACACCTACTGGATAAAGTCGCAGAAATAATAAACATAGCTTTTTCGCTTAATTTAAAACGGCTTAGCGTAAATCCGCAATTTGTAAGGGATACGCCAACGACATTTATTTGTAAACGGTTCGTTGAAAGTTAAATATTCAAATGGTAATTGTATTTTGACTAAGCTTTTACAGCCAGTTGTAATATAGAGTGTGTCCTGTTACATATTTCATGCGGCATGTGTAGGATTTGGTTTTTAAAATAAAAATAGAAACAATAACGCGTAGTCTGTATCTTTTTTCGTTTATGTACCAGTTATCATACTGTAGTTAAGATTATTAATAGCAATGTATCTTTCCAGGTCAAACCACAAGAGCTAAAGCAAATTATTATTATATGATAATATATATGTATATAGAAAATCTTTTGGGACGTAATAACATTTTAGTGCCTAGCAACTCCCACTCTAGGGTAACGCTTGTGTTGTGGATGGGTATAAATTCTGGTGTTTTTATTTTATTTTTTTATTTCTTAAAACATTATACAGCTTATCAAAAAAAGTTTACACAATAGAAATAGATTAAAAATAAAGCCAAAGTAAGGTTAAAACATAGAACCGGAAATAGAATCTAATATATACACATATGAACAAGTGGAGTATATTATGTGAAGAACGAGCATTTAAGTGTGAGTGTGAGGGTTGAGTCTTAGTTCTTTCTTAAAAGAATTTCTACATAGGCCAAATAAATCCAAGGACAGATAGGACTCATTATAGGTTCTTGCTGCGCGACACAAGACTGAGTATTGTCCGTAGCTTGTTCTTGCATGAGGGACCTGAAACAAGGCAATACTGCCACACCATTCATCAGGGCCTGTTATAAATCAGCTACGTATTATACATTTAAGTTCAGGAGGTGTGGAGTCACGCGGGCTTCCCCGTGACTCATTGATGTTCGTGAAGGGATATTACATTTTCTTATTTCTACTCGCTTTCTGTCTGAGTATGACGTCATCGCGTCTAGCATTGTATAATGTGGTCGTTGGCAAGCGTTTCTGTAGGAGGGGAAATCTCGACTGAAGTAAGTTTATGCTTGACGTTCAAAGTCAATTCAAAGCCAGATTTTATTCCTCTATTTGTAAGGGTTGTCTTGAAATATGTATGAAGTAAATAAAAGTGGCTAAGTATTCTAGATTGTTCTGGTATATTATCAGTGTAATATTAAATTAATTCAAATGTATTTATTGGCATTGCGTTATTTTATCAGTTTAGTATTGTACGAATGTGCATGTTTAAATAGAATAATAGCGTGTAAGCTCTCTGGTAGAATGCAAACGCGACCCCAGTAGTCTCCATATGCGGAATCGTATGTAACACCCGAGGAGTGTTTTAGTGGGTACGGCTCACCGGTCCGCTGAGTAGCAGAGGTTTCCTGGTTAGTGAGTTAAGTCCCACATATTAGCCCCCCCCCCCCCCCCCCCCCTTAGGTTGCGTGGAATGCGTAAAACATTTCCTCGGTTATAAAAAAAAAGCTAGAAACAGTAAACATTCACATTTTACATGTAAAGTTATTATATGGATTTAATTTCAACTAATTCCGTTATAAAAGCTATAAGCAGAGCTTAGCATTATCGAAAAGTCGTACAATATAATATGCTTACGTGACTCAATTCTATTCTTGGCAGCATTTTGACCGTTAAAGAGCACGAGTGCTATCGCGGATGAAACTCTAAAGTAGGCTCTGTTATTCAAACAAACGGTGTCTTAAATATCTTTAAGGCAATCTTAAAACTTTTCCAAATTAAGAAGTTACCTACCACATGAAGCATATAAATGTTTTAAATATCCCACGTATAAGTGAGCAAGTGGGATTAATAGTCTTTTTATTTTATTTTTTATTTCTTAAACCTATACAGCTTATTCCAAAAAGCTTACACAACAAAAATAGATCAACAACAAAGCCAAAAGAAGGTCAAAACATACAATCGAAAATAGACAACAAAAAAAAACACGAATAGAAAAAAATGATTAAATATATATATATATAAAATATATAAACAGACTCAAATATTTATTCAGATATAATTACGATACATATATACTAAACACCTAGAAACCTTCTAGGTGTTTCAACTATATATGTAAGTATATATTCACTCCGCTACAACAGTGTTCTGTACTTTACCGGCCTAACGTGTCACCTACATCATTCATTATGTTCGACATTTCGAATATTTAATTAAACCTTCTTTGAACACAACTTGACGTTCGCCTTTCAGCAATGTTCAAGTGGACAGATAACAATTTGATATAACGATAACCGATTAGGGAGTACAATTTCTTTTCGATATAAGCGCCATCTATTGTCATGAAGATATTGCGGTGGATTTGAATAAAACTGTCCCGTTGTTTTCTATTTGTTATTAGTTCTAGTTCGTTTGATATTTTATTCAGTTTAAAACGTAACGAAAAACATGAATTTAATACTCGTTTTAAATAAAGTTAGTTTTTTTAGAATCAATTGTTATTTTTCTTCCCATGCAAATATATGTTAGTATGTCTGCAAATCAGTAATGCCTCCGCTGTGTTATCATACTTGTAGATAAAATTATACATATATATTAACATCATTATGGAGAGTACACCGTTTTGGCAGCATGAATTATTAATTGTAATTAAGTATTGCTTTAAATAAAGATTATGACGTAACTCAATGTAGGACGGCTTTAAATGACAAGTGAGTCACTCAGCCCACGTATGGCAGATTTATTTTGACCTGGCGTTTTCGTTTTTGGATGTCTGCCCTTAGTTTGAAATGTATGATGTTGCTAATAGACTTGTTATATGGATTGTATACGTATTACTTCTAATTGGGTATGTCAACCTGTTGAGGAGTGTTTCTTTAAGGCTTTTCGTATACCCAGTTGATCACGTAACTTTCACAAGAAGCCTCCAGCGTGTTAATATTCTTGCACACGATAAATGCATTGTAATGATGTACACAAGTGTCTCTAGCATTTAATTATGTTATTAAAAAGATTATTGGTTAGAAATCGTTAACCCGAAACGTAAATTTGTTTTATAGTTATATAATTGGACAAGGGAAATTGTTAACGATGCAATAAGCTAAGTGTCGTTTAGTTAACATTGGACATTCGATTAACCTAAAAGCATATCTTACAAGCTAACTTTCAATGACCCCTTATATATCTGTTTTTAATTTTTATATTATGTTGTTGCAGGTATATAGTCGGAATCGAGAGGCGGCTAAGCTAATATCGAGTAAGGACGACTACTTTTATTTTATTTTTTTACCTAACATCATATGACGAAAATCCTAGAGCAGTGTTGCCCAAGTTAAACCTACAGTTTAAAATAATTAATGATTCCCTCTGTTGGCGAAGGAAACCGGCGTGTCTTAAAACAAAATTTAGTCATGTACTCAGCACAGATGATCCGTTAAATAGAGTAATAATAATAAAAGAAACAGAGGCGAAGCCTTAACCTTTATAGAATTATAGTTTCCTGGTAAATATCATTTTAAATATTTGAAAACTACACTGTCGTATAGAAAGTGGGTCCATTAGCATTATCCGGCTTAACGTGTGTAATATTCTGTGTATAGAGTGGTACAGGATAATTTAAAACAAACAAGATAAGCACGATGCATTTAAATAGTTTATATAAAAGGCGTGAGCCAGTTGTTGGAGACACCTAGCCTCTGACAAGTAGGACGTTTCACAGTCTACGACTAAGTGATTAGCGGAGGCGGCAGCGATACAGAACAAAGGTTTTTCTATTGTAAATTAAGATTTCTTTTAATTAATTTTCATACTCTTCTGCTTAAAATATATTTTTATTTCTAAGTTTCACATTCTCGTATCGACTTCGACGTCGCTTTTAAGGCAAATAAACTGGAAGAGGCAAATTTTAATTGTAAATTTAAATTTAAATTATTTAAATAAATTGCGACTAAAGTTGAACCGGATAACTTACCTGCATTTTGAGCCTAATATTTAAATTGTTTTTGGTATTGCAAGCTTCTAAATAGAAATAGTGTCCCCTTTTGCTTCTGACCTAAGCATAAGTTAGGTCCGCTACAGTCCGTAGCATGTACCGATTCCAATCCACACACTCCGGGAGGTTGTCAAGTAGCGACTGACACAGCCTTTCTATCTGTCTTGGTCAGGCTATTGCCTATATTGATAGAGCATTCCGCAAACGTTCAGACAATGTCAAAACAAGGCCTCGCTTATATTGTTGTCTAAAAATATTTGAGCTGCTTTCAAGGTGTAGTGAGTAGGCGTTGTTGAAAATATGTTTATCATGTGTCTGTAATTTACGTCTTTGTTCCCTGTAGTTATTTTATTTATAATACTCAGTCGATAGTATGTATTAATCAATGAGGCAAATTTATATTGAATGGTTTATTAGGTTAGTACATTTTATATTATTATTATTATACAACACAAAACAGAGGGTATTCCTCTCACAAATTATAGCCTATAATCTGATTTATGCACACACTCACACACACACGCACACTTCTATACACTTATCACAACACGGTCTTAAATTGTTATAGTAATTATAGGAATCTCTTGATTACCGCCTGGGAAGTCCCGGCAACAAATTTGTAATGAATAAAATCAAATAAAATAAATATTCTTATGTTTCTTCATGTTATCATTTTAATAGGTCCGTTGCGAGTTGGAAATTTTTTTTTTTGTATTTGAAATAACCTCTACATTTTGCACTTTGTATTAATTTAATTTTTTCTAATGCGTTCGTGTTTTATAGATCAGGTTAACATTTAAGAATCGTAAAAATCAACTCACCACAGGCTGTTTATAATTAAAGGCTAGTTGACGTAACTGGTTGTCATTTCGACTTAGGTTTATTAATTGTTTCCTTGTTTAGTCATGTTGTCATTGCGGATACGTCGCATGCGACGTTTAATGTATATATACATCAATTAATTTCTCTATTTTAACTGTATGATGTACTTTTGCCTAATTGATCTGTCCGGTCGAGTGTTTCACTACTTGAACCTCGGCTTGGGTCACAGGCAGCACTGCGTCAAAGGGTTTGACGAGAGCTCAAAGGAGAAAGCAAATCGCGAAGGAAACCCACTTTCCCCAGCGGAGGCGGTTTTAACTCTAGTCTGATTTGACTGCGGCTTCTAGTCTGCTAATTAATTGTAAGCAGTAATAAAATCACTGAGGGTACACATTGTACACCCAAAGCTTTGTATCACAACTTCATCCATTCAATATTCATTGGCTATAAAGTCGAAATACAGGTCCTAATCACCTATGTATTAAAGAAAGTATACTGTGATAGGTGTTTCTGATGTCTACTACGATGTGTTAAACATGCGTATTGTTAACGCTATATCAGATTGTACACTCTGAAGAACAATGGTGATGTGGAAAACATCAGATCTCGCGTGGAAATCGCTATTGTGCGGTTTTGTTTAATTTTGTTCTCTTTTTAAAATAATTTTGGATAGTATATATGATTTCCATTCTGTCTTGATGTGATGTAAACTTGTACTGAGTTATTTAATCAACGACAACTGATCATTTCAGACGTTTTTAATTTAAGTCCAAAGTTAAAATCTCTTTATTTGGTAATATACATAGGTTATGACCGTATTGGATTCTACGCATGTTCGTACGTGACTTAGCTGCGAAGACGCAGTCCAGAAACTTTGCTTGGATCATAATTGTTTTGTGATCATAGCATTCGTTTTTATAACTGTGAACCTTGTAACCCTTATCTTTCTCATTTGTGCGCTTGCAGTCCAGTTTTGATGAGTTTGGTAATGTCGTCGTTAGAAGTCATTTATTTACTATATTCACTCTACTATTCCGAAATTACAGAGGAAGTTTTGTATAAATAGAACGTTCGTGTTACATGCAGCAATTTTCCCATTAAAGTTTTAGTCTTTTTCCGGGTCAGGTCACACTGGATCTTTGAACTCTCTAGAAGGCTCCACGACACTTGACATGCAGCGCTTGAGATATGGCTGAGTTTTGTAATATTAATATCCATAACAAAACTATGTCTCTTTTGCACAAAATAATTGCATCTTTTAGAAAGTTTAAAATGTTACTGGAATTGCGTTACGACTTCAAATAGAAAGTACCACTTACATATTTCAATCGTCTGCAACGATAAATCGCTGAATTGTAAAGCACACCGCGCTTGTCACTTATTATCAGGTGGGCCTGATCATCTACCTGTATCCAAAAAAAGCACACACAGAATACTAAACCCCATATAAATCCAGTAAAATTATTCCCAATGTAAAGTTGTAGAACGCATAAATGATTTGAAATCACAAACGAAATGTGTGCTTAATGTTAATATTACGATGACGATAGTTCTCGTTACTAATTATTTGTAAATTAACTTGAAACATTAATTTGTGATTATGAATCTAAATGTTTTATTGTCACGACATCGCTTGGCAACAATCAAACCTAAGTTTACTAATATCGACGTCAGATGGCGCTTTTTACAATGACGAAAATATTTCTGAAACGCGCTAACAAAGTTTTTATGTCTGTTAAGGTTATATACGACGATCCGTATGTGTAATCTTGACTTGTTCGAGTCGTGCCAGGAGTGTTGCGCGTCAATTACTAGCTGAACGTAATGTTTATCGTTGCGGGCAGATTCCACGACGCTATATAAAATTGGAAATGATGGGACGAAAATATACGACACCGAATTATACCAGTGTTGTGTTAATTTCCAAGACATATTTTTTTTAACAATACGCAGAAATATTTTCGGACGTGTGGGGTTTGAACCACCGATCGTTTAGGTACGTACGTAAGAAGCAAACAAAACACGATGGCCGATGATGGTGTAAAGCTTCTTTCAGTAGATAACCGTTATAATAATAATTTTCAAAAGTCGATTGATGGCGCGCCTAAACATTATGCCAAATCCTTTTCATTATTTATACGTAAATCGTGTACATTTCGGGGGTTTTTTTTTAAATTGTTTGTGTATTTTTTTACAATAGTTTTATTTACTCTTATAGATGTTGTTAAAAACATTAAATTAATAATAATAGGACACACATAGTCTTGTGTTATGGTTGCATTTTTATATGCCATATAGTATATGTTAGTATACTATACAGTAAACGTTTATCGTACCGGGAGTAGAACCTTCCGTTCGGCAGTGACTTTGTGTCGTAATTTTAAACAACTTTTCATGCAATATTAAATTGTTATCAAAGGTATTTGTTTAATTAATGATAATCGTATTTAAATTGCAATTTGCATAACAAATTCTCCGATTTAGAAATATGAATCGGTTATGACAGTGCTTTAGCTCCATATTTACTTACGAATCAAAAATGTTTATTTTAGTTAATCTCTTTAAACATTAGTATATTTATGTATATATTTTTATTGACCTAGCTCTATTTGACATGTGTGTGTCCAACTAAACGTGTTTCGTTCCTTCTTATAAAATTCAACTGCCTCCATGTTTTGTAACATTTTTTTTAAACCTCTCCACATAAATAACAACAAGCGTGGATTGAATTATATAATACACACGCATATTTCACTAGGAAGTGATTTATGTGTGTGTATAGTTTAATTAGTTGTTGTGATACCATTACAAATTTGAAACGTAGCGGAAAGGTGTGGTTTTGTTTTTGTGAGAGTTAGCAAGGTCAAAGGTTATAATTTATTTATTTCGGTGTGACGCACTGCGGCCGTACAAATATACGGGCTGTTTGTCTGCTCGTTTGATACGATAACAATGTCAACTGGTGTGACGTAATGTGTGGTTATTTTTAACACGGCAAAGTGTACTCGGAGGCGTATGTATGAAAAACCTTATTGTTACGAACAGGTAAGTTTCGCAACCTCCAATCTAATTGCACCAAGTAACTACTGTTCTTGTTAATTTATTCTACTAGATATTTTAGAGATATTATGTTTTAATATAAGTATAGTGAGCTCACCAATATAGCTTCGTTATAGCTCTGGTCGAGTAATAACGGCGGATGCCTACTTTGCCGAACTCCGAACTAGAAGAGAAACAACCCCGACTCAAGTCCGGGTTGTATCACAGTGGACCATTATTGCTTCATGATAACGCCAGACCTCGTACAGCACAAGAAACTGACTGCTATTTTTTTTTGTTTTTTTGTGTCACCAGAATCCTATCACAAAGGTATACATTACGTTCCTATAAGTTAGCAGTAATGTAAACATAATAAATGGTGAATATTTTTATTAGATAAATATGTTGAATAAAAAGAATTTAAATTGATCAGTACAAATCGACAATTTTATGCAGCTAATATTTGCATCAAGTTTAATGGCGTTAGTTCAAAATTTCGCTCGGACCAGTTATTAGCTATTAGATTTAACGGTGTTTCCCTACTTGGCAACACTGTTTCATTAATTATATCCTACGTCAAATAATAATTAATTGCCAATTTATGTGGTCTACGAACATCTATTTTGTGTAGCATTAATTATTCTAACTATTTTGCACGGAAATTACACTAAAATGTCAATATCTTGGACAAATGGTTAAGTGAAATATGTCACTCGCGTGTGAAGTACAAAAATGGCTGTCAAATTTAATTATTGACCCTAGGGAAAACTAGATTATGCGTTGTTGAAATATAAATACTTTTTGAACAAAATGACATATGATAGAAACATAGAATACTTTGCCTGCGTCACACAACACGTGTTCAAAAAGTTTGAAAGGCAACTTTGAAAAAAGTTATTACAGGCTCAGACGTGATAAAAAGTGGCTGCGTTTGAAACATACTTAGGTGGTTAGACTAGTTTGGAACCGGACTTGTCTATGTCATGGGAATTTAATGGGACGTGTAATCATATGCTATTGTGGTCCATATTCTATTCACATAGAGCTGATATCGAAATGTGTTTTGTAATAAAGAATTTTTTTTATGCATTATACATTGCTTGGTCTATTGTGAGGATGGCAATATCTTCTATATTCAGTCCCTATAAATATTATAAACAGTTTTCTGGGATCTCTTTAGAATACGAAATATTTTTAGAGTAACACATCAAATATTATAATTATTTTTAAGTGCATGCTTTAAAGAGTAGAAGCCATCGAAAGATTTCAAACTTTTATTTGGTGTTTAAATTTATATTGTTACACAATTAATTTTTGTTTATTGTGTGTTATACAAACACAATAATTTATACTCCGTCTTCTTCTATATATACCTTACGAAAATAAAACCAGAAACTTTTAAGCCTAATGGAATGGTTTTCAAGACGATGATAGTAAATCAACGTCAACAAAAATACGTCACAAATCAAAATCTAATTCTTACTAACACAAGAAAAAACTTTTCCAAATGTCTCCACTTATTTTCGTAATCGTTAGACACCTTGAAATGACTGTCTGATAACTTTGATGAGCCCAGCATTCTGCCTCATTGAATACACAAGGTGAAGTGAAGTTCATAAAAATCCATAAATAATTTCCACGCCGCCGCCGCAGTATAAAATATTAAGGCCGGAATAATATTGTTGGTGCGTTGAAAATCGGTTGCTTACATGAATGCACGAAAAATGAATATGCATTCTCGCGTTGATAATGACGCAGCGGCGGGTCACAATGCGTGCAATGGATGTGTTGAAATTTTTTTTTCATTGTTTTCCCCTTCGCGCTGATGAATTTTGACGCGGGCGCGGATTTTATTAAAACATCTGATTGTTGTTTTGAGTTTGGTTTTTGGTATACTTTGATCTCATTATTTCTCCTTATATTTTTGAATGTTTCAAACGCACTAACGTTGGCTTTTCTCCATCCCTTGAATGGAATAATGGTAATTTAGTTGCAGGCAAGTGATACCAATATTGATCTGTTCTCAGGCTGCCTTTTCGAACAGCAAAGGAATTTCCCTAGCTTAAACTACTCTCGTATTTCTTGTTTGCAAGTTTCCTTCTCTTTTGTGTTGATGAGTTTACATGACATGATAATTAATATTCATTTGGTCATTCTATTCGGTCAACTCTGCTCTTCTTTCATATGTATAAGGCGTTGGCGACATTACAGTTTAGTTCCAAGTCGACCTACGTATTGAGGTTATGATAATGATTGTGCCAAGTTAAGCTTTAACATATTCAATGATCAATTGCAGGAGCAGTGGTGGAGTGAGACAGGCGTGTGGGCGCCCGGCGGCGAGCATAGCCGCGCGTGCGATGGTGAGCGGTCTGCGCGCGCGCCTGCACAGCCCGCGCCTTGCCTCAGGCCCTGTTGCGGCGATAACACGTCAGTATACGCCCGAGGTTCGTTCGATCATGCTCTCTTGTCCATCGTACTGTCACTAATCACAGCCTTGCCTAGTATCTAGAACCTGGCACACCAACACTACATTAGGGCCCTACCGTCTACTGTCACTAGCTAGATTTTGAGGTACCAAATGTTGCCAGTAGATAGAGTAGATTGCTTTATCTAGGCCTAAAGGGTAAAGAAGGTTTTATATAAAATATTGTTTTTGGCTCTTGCGAGTATCAGATGATAATCTGATAATTCCGCGAAAACCACTCAATAGATATATTCATGTAACAAATTAAATAACTAAGTTTTATTTTAGTTTGCTACAATTTATAATTTTACTAACATTTTAAACAAATATTTAGATTAGACAGTTTTAGTAATTCAGCTTAAGCCACGCTTCGCACAGATTCAGTGAAAACCTTATGAAATGTAGTAATAAATTGTGACAGTAGATGGCGTTGCTCAATATTGAAACGTGTTTTTCTGGCTTCAGCAGCTAGGCTCATGAATACTAGGCAAGCGCTTGTCAGAGCGTCGGTAGTCACGGCTGACCACGGCTTGTGTTGACTTGAGATCATTGTCTTACTGCTTCCATATCATGTGTAACCTTGCCATTGTCATTATTATATAAAATGGAAACTAACGTTAAATTAGGTTTAATAATATGGATACTTTTTCTCTTAAGCTATAACAGTTTACAGTTTTTGCCTGATTCCATCTCCCATATTTAACTTTACAAGCGTTTCCAATTTCCACCAGTTGTCGCGAACACGCGTAGAAATAAGAGGACTCAAGGCAGTGTATCTATCCTTCTTTGGTCCAAAATCATAATAATACTTCACTGCAGCGTTTTCATTCGCAAAGTATTTTTTTATTTTTTATTTCTTAAACCTATACAGCTTATTCCAAAAAGCTTACACTACAAAAATAGATCAACAACAAAGCCAAAACAAGGTCAAAACATACAATCGAAAATAGACAACAAAAAAAAACACGAACAGAAAAAAATAAATAAAAATATATATATACATATGAACAAGTGCAGTATATTATGTAAAGAACGAGAATTTAAGTGTTAGGCATTTAAATATTAAACACATATAAAACCTCTTTTTCATAAAAAAACCAAATGAGTCCATTTGCACGTTTATAACTTGTATCCTTTCGTCTCGCTCTTTCATATTGTATTTACGCTATCACGAACAGAGTTTAAACTACTATCCATCTCGTTTGAAGTATACAAAAAACTTTTTATGTTAACTTATTATGTTTAGACTTATATACATAAAACTAATACATTGAGAATTCAATGTAATAACAGGATAGGGGTAGATAACATTCCGCCTTATCGCAAATGCGTGATAGCGGTCAACTGGTATACTTTATGATAAAGTTTCGTATTACTAACGTTATAAAATCTCATAGAATGAATGTTAGATGGCGTGCAAATAAATGATTAAACAATTAAAATAGACATAGGTTAAAAGAAATTACCGCATTATAGCATTCTTATGTTTCGTCATTAGTTAAAAAAGCCACTTGGTCGGCTACAATGAAAATGTATCAGTAGCATCAAGAAGACATCAAAAAATGGGAGAGAGATTTTATGGAAAGCACTCTAATATAATATGTCTATAGCAAATATATAAGATTAAAACATACGGTTTGTGAAAAACCTTTGAAATTTCGAGTTACGTAAATGTATCGAATACGCTTAGATCCCCTTAAAACGTGTAATTTTAATGTGTGAAATACTATACTATATAATAACTTTATGTTTGCATAATCACTGCACTACAGGTTAGTTAGTATTAAAAAACAGTGGAGCCGGTCTTTTGATTTGAAAACATGTTTTGCTTCAAAATATAATTAGTGTTCCATTGAAGCATTCCCACCGTTACTTTCTTATTATTATATTACGGAATTCAGGGTGCGTACGACCCTACGACTACCTGAGTCCCCCACTATTGTAACCCCGGTACGAGTAGCGTCATTCCAACCCTTAATCGCTACGATGCGCTTGCGCCGGTGACGTGCGAATTTTTAGTTTATATTTGCTAGTGTTATGTGTATAGTGTATATTGTTAGTGTATAGTAGGAACATGGATCTGTCAGTGCCGAGAATCAAATTTGAAACAGAGGAGGATTATTACGATGATGATTTTGATTTTGATCAAATGTAAGTACCAATGTTTAGCGTCTTTTTCATGTACAAAGTATGAGTTCCTTTCTTTTCTGATGGCAAATAGGTTGTTTATTGATGTACACTTAAATACTATAAATTTCTGACGCAACTTTTCATTCATAAATAGAGTAACATAGAGCTTTTTTTTCTAATTCGTGTGTAAGTGCAAATAGAGTTGTTATCAAACTCTGAACCCCCCTAGTATGAACGTGTTGTTGCAGCTAAAAAGCTTGTGTTCGCAAAATAACTTACAAATGTTTTGCACATTATAGAGGACAATATTTGGTTGGTACGGAAGGTTTTGTTTATAGTTTACCGAATAACGATCGTGGGTTTTTTGTATGTATACGCTTAATCTTGAAGTAGGTGTTAAGAGACGCAATGAATTAAAAACCTTCTGGAAATATTCAAGATAATTCTAACTGATTGTGGATAAATTATTCTCCCATTTTTCTGTTTCTTCAAAAACTCCCAAGAATTCATTCACATAAATCAAGTTTACTTTTGTAAATCGTCAAAGAAAGACAACAGCTCCCAAATCAAAGACGAAAGACCGGTAAAAAATCTCTTCGCCACACCTTTCATTTGCTATATATTTTGTTTTAAGTAATAGTTGTCCGCAACCACTACACCTTGCTCTAATGCCATAAAATAAATAACGTATATAATAAATAAAAAAAAAATTTATGAGCTATGGGCGCGGTGAAGCACCACACTATCTAGTGGGAACAATAAATAAATATGAGACATTTCACGCACAGTGGGTTAGGCTTCTAGTTTCTATATTTGGATAAATTATGTCATGGGCGCAAATAAAATAATGTATGCTTTAAATCATAAATTGTTGACCATACTGGATTAAAATCAAAAATATCTTTATTCATATATGTCACCAAGGTACACTTATGAATCGTCAACAAAATAAGTTTTAAATTTTGCTGCCGGTTCCCAAATCAAGAGCGTAGAGCGGACGAGAAGAACTGGCAAGAAACTCTCCGCCACTCCCTTAAACAGCCAAGAATGTTTCACAGCACTTTTGTAAAGATCTGCAACCATTACACCATGCACCAGCGAATGCGTCAGAATCTATATTGAATAGAAAAAATAAAAATAATAGCGAAATAGGAGCACACATTTACGTCAGAGCAACCTGCAAACGCACAGTACACCGAGACGAACCCAGGAAAAATGATTTGTATAGCAACACAAATTCAAGTCCGTCCAGTCACCACATCGAACCCGGGCCTCTCTGTTTACAACTCTGGCATTGTAAACATGGCGTCAACCGAGTCGTACACAATAAGCCAATAATCGAGTTGTTAAATATAAACGAGGCAACCTTCGTATATTTGCAATAAATCTATTAAAAGCTTAATTTTCTTGAAATCCCTATACCAAATACATCCAGACCAAATTAGCTCGGCTGTACTGTTCGTTAGTGAAAAGCTGAAACGTGAAAGTTCATTGAGATTGGATAGGGAATTGGGATCAAGTGATTTCGCCTACATCTGGCGAGTTGAAAGACTTTGATGAGCTACCGTTTTGTTTACATATTCACCGTAATACGGATCTTATTTCGTCTTATGATTACATTTTTGATTTAGTTATGTATAGTATATGTTTCTACAGCGACGGTTTTTTTAAATAATATATGTTTTCTCTCTCAGTAGTATAGTATGTTGTATGTAAATGAGTCTTGTTTTTTTTAATAGTCGTTGTCACTACCGCGTGTCATTTCTTGCTCTGAGAAATGGTCGTTCAATTATAAACTAGGTACAAAGCTCTAAGTAATCCTAAAATACTTCTTACTAACATAATAACAATTGCATAGTTAGTAGAATTAAAACAGTATTTTTTTTTATATTTACAATGTCGTTTATGACCGGTATAATTATTAAATTAGTGTATAAGACGACTAATAATAGCATTAAACTAACGGATAATTATAAATGGTGATTAAGTATGGTCCGGGATTATTTTTAATCTTTTTTTTTAATTTATTGCGGTGTTCAAGTGTCATTAAGGATTGTAAACGACTTAATATTTTTAATACTTTCCAAACCTACCATTGCGAGATATTGTACATACTATTAATTTTTAATATATAATATATTGTATATAACAAATACAGTACTGCGCGAGTTTTTTTTTTAATATTTGTATATTTCAAAATGTCGCCAAGCTAATGTTGCAGTAATAAGAGATGGCGAAACTGAAATTTCTAGATACAGTCATGCTTCGACGACCGAAACGAAACACGTTAATGTTTCAATGGTAATGATCGAAAATGCGCAGTTTTTTAATGTTTGTGGTTTTTTTACTTTTGATAAAGCCTTGTAGGATTGCTATCAATAATATATAAGGTATTAGAAAGTAGGCGACAGTAAAGTCTAAAATCTATTTCATAGCTTTAAAATATTTCGGAACGATGAATTCACTGTAGATAGAAATGCAAAAGATGTGTAAATTTTGGAACAGTAATACTATCACAGTCTAAACAACGTTTGCACCAATATATTCTGGAGAACGGCTTATATAACCTGATGCATCTTGAAGGTTAGCTATAATAAGGCTTTCTATATAAATGGTATCGATGACGTTACTTTAAAGTAAGGCTTGCAAAGATAAGGCACATAAAAGCACTAGAGAGGACCTTTAACGCCAGACGGAATGGTGGATGAGTAAAACAGAATGGAAGCCGCCGTTCAAAGAGGTCTTGTGTCCTAGGCTATTTATTGTTTTCATGTGTTAACTTTGTCTAGTTTGTATATGTCAAAAATGTCAGACTTAGAGTTAAGTATGGTAAATCTTAACTACGAATCCTAGCTTAAAACTCTTTCAAATATTTTTTTTTGTTTGCAAATACTTTTCCTCGTATTTTAATCCTCTTAAACATTCTTGGAACAACTTCATAAGGTTTTTGCAACGATACATTTAACGAACGTTCCTATGAATATCCAATGAATAGTATGTTATTTTCAGTGTGGGAGATAGCAGAAGCCGGCGGGCGGGCGAGGCCGTGGCGGCGGCAACGCGCCACAAGGGCGGCACGACGACGGCGCACAGCAAGCAGCTCGCGGCGGGCGGGGCCAACCACCCGGCCCAGCCGCAAGGTAACAAACGTACGGTCAACCAATTGTCGTTATACACTTTATTACACTTACCACAGATATAGTGACAACATTACATTAGGCGGTAGGCGACGCACTTGCATAGACTCCCGGTGATAGCGTTATGATATAAAATATTAATTGTAAAAACCTGAGCTTTATTGATAGTGTTAAAGTGCCAGTGAAATATTGAAAGCATTCAATCAAACAAATCGTTACACGATATTATAATTTGAGGTTCATTTACTGAAATCAATTTAACGTTCTATTTAGACATTAATTCAGCGTAATTAACTGATGGAGATAAGAAAAACCGCCATGCAACTTAAATATCTGATATTTCTACAAATTTCATAAATCTATAAGCAATTTTATATTTCAATATTATTATAAACACTTTTTGGTTGAAAAGGCATACTATACCGTAAACGAATATTTAGAGGACAAAGATCCCTTTAATGTGTCGGCAATTGGCTCAGGATCGGAACAGTTCAATTCTTGAGTAGCCTTACCATGCTTTGTTATTTTAATTGTCAGTAGCACATTTGGTATTAATTGTTTATTTTAAAAGAGCAGCTATCGAGTTTCTTGCCGGTTCTTCTCGGTAGATGACTGCCTTTCGAACCGGTGCTAGTGTAAAAATTGACGATTCAAAAGTGTCTTTATAAAGACCTACTTGAATACAGATATTTTGAGTTTGAGTTTTCAGTGTCACATGTAAAAAACTCTCAACTGTTTTGGCTTTATTTATTATATATTATTTATTTCGATATTTCTAGATCATTTTATTTCTTAATAACAGTGCTTATATTTATTGATAGATTTGCAGCTCCTAGTTATAAAAGTGAACCATACTGCTAAGAGATAACAACTGTTACCAACGGTTAACATAAATCAAATATTTTGTTTTTTTATTTAACCCACGGTTCACTCAACATAAGACTTTAGTATAGCACTTTTACACCTGCTTTTTATATGTATGGACGTAAAAATATGAATGGAGGAATGTCGTATATAAGCTTTTTTTAATACAGTTATAGAATATAATCCAATATTTGTATGACGTTAGATATGTTGTAAATTGATAATTATGATGTAATTATTGAATTTCCTTAATAATTTACCAGATACGCTATTAATTCTAAGAATGCAGTAGTGATTAACTAATTAGCTTGTTAATTATTGTTGTCTAATTGGCGTATTGAAGGCTTGGGACGTAATTAGAATTCTAACGAGGCATTATCCAATGGATATATGAATGAAGTTAGTTTTGGATGTGAATATGCTAAAAAAAATAGGTTTGTAAATGGATTGTTCTTAGTAGTTAAACAGTCAAAGACATATTTAAAAATTGAACGTTGTCGTCTTAAAATACGTTTAAACAATGTATTGTTGTCCTTATCACACTTTTAATTTAAAAAAACAAGACAAAACATGTTATTTTGAGATAGACAATAAGACGGTGATTTCATATTTGTGATCATGCAGGATCCGGCTGCGGTGGCGATGGCGACTACCAGCTGGTGCAGCATGAGGTGCTCTACTCCTCGTCCAATAGGTAAGATTATTTCTAAATAACTACCTGGATTTTATGGAAGAGCTTATATGTAACAAAAATACTTCTTATACCCACAAAACTTGGGTCATTATAAAACGTTACACATAGTATTACGTATTCGACACTTAACCAATAATTAGTCACATACAGGGTGTGTCGTAATAGTATTTACTTTTTTTTTTCTTTTCTCATAAATTGATAAATTTTTGCCGAAATGAGTATGATCACACCTTATAACCTATGACAAAACATGCCACATTACTCTATAAAGCACAAATTCGGCCTCATATGGAGTACTGTTCCCACCTCTGGGCGGGGGCGCCCCAATACCAGCTCCTTCCATTTGATCGCGTCCAACGCAGAACGGCTCGTATCGTCGACGACCTTTCCAATCGGCTTGATCCTTTGGCGTAGAGATGTAGGCTCCCTCTGCATCTTCTACCGCATTTATCATGGGTAGTGCTCTGATGAATTGTTTGGGCTATTACCTGCAGCTGAATTCCATCACCGGACGTCAAGGCAGAATACGAAATTCCATCCGTACCACCTTGACGTCTGGCGCTCCACTACTGTGCGTTTTTTAAGGCAGTTTCTGCCGCGCACCACCCCTTTGTGGAACCAACTGCCAGCGCAGGTATTCCCGATCCGCTACGACTTGGGGACCTTCAAAAAAAGAGCGTTCCTCTTCCTTAAAGGCCGGCAACTCACTTGTAAGCCTCCTGGCGTTGAAGGTGTCCATGGGCGGCGGTTGGCACATCACTCAAAGTGACCCGCCTGCTCGTTTGCCTCCTCTTACATAAAAAAAAATGCCAATGGCTTTTTCTATCAAGTGTCCGTTTTTAACAAGATTAACTGGCCATTTAGTTGTGATGTTTATTGGCTCGTTAAACGCTATTTAGTACCGTGTTTGGGTGCTTTATTTAAATGTAACCGCTGCGTTGTTTCATTTAAATAAACCAAATATTGAGTAATTAATGATTGCGTATTTGTAGAAATCAATTTAATGTATTCATTTCAGTTATGTTATTCGTTAAAGGTTTTGTATTTCAATTAACAGTATATATATTTTGGATTAGCTTGCGAAGTTCAGTAGTTAAGAAAACATATTCATCTTTCAGGTACGAAGTGCTGGAGTTCCTCGGCCGCGGTACATTTGGTCAAGTAGTGAAGTGCTGGAAGAAGGGCACTAACGAGATAGTCGCCATCAAGATCTTGAAGAACCATCCCAGCTATGCCAGACAGGGACAGATTGAGGTATGCTATATCTCTTTTTTATATGAAATTTAATATATTTTTATCAAACAATCAAATGGGTGAATTAAAAACTGTCCAATTTTGAGTACACTTCTATGGTTACTTTAGTTAAAACGATTTTATTAGTTTTCGTGTAGTTGAAAATTTATCTATTTTAGGGATACACAAACCTTCCAACCCAGGATAATTAAAAAAAAATATTAAAGCTATTCAGCCCTCGTTGCCAGTTTTCCGGACAGAAGGTTCCGGGTTCGATTCCCGGTACGGTCAACAATTGTGATGAACACATTTGTTGGCTGTGGTCTGATTGTTATAACATGTTCTTCTTCAACGATTCATAAATGTCTTTATAAAGGCCTACTTGAATAAATATAGATTGAGTTTATTATTGTCTACTTAAATAGTTTGTAAAAAGACAAAGTAATAAAAGAAAAGTGCGCAATATTATAATTCTCGGGCTGTTAGATCACGTGATAAATTATACAGGATTAAAAGTTATAGAGTTTCCAAGAGGTTCCATTTGTCGCACTGGGCGGTGGCCAAGACAAATTCGTGAATGTCGCAATGAATAAAAAAACATAGGGACAGGCGACAATCTCTCGACGTCTTGTTTCTTTATTCAATAGAAGTTTTTTCTTTTTCGCATTTATTCAGTGAAAAGTCAACGCTTTTGACTTTCTCACGTAAATTAATGCTAAAGGCCATTTATATTATAGGAAGACTTCATGATGATATTTTGTTGATATTAATAATAATTTACCTCTTATATGCAATATGGCCGCCACGGTTTCGATATAATTTAATTAAAGTATTCAATAATATATTTAATAAATAATCATTCTTTTATTTAACAATTATATCGGTAACACCTAAATATATTACTAGTCATAGAATTCTTGGCAAAGTTTAGCGTATCACAATAATGTATCAATAGATTTAAGCTAGGTCATGTCCCATGACCCAGTTTAGTTTAGATCATAATAGTAACCAACATATGAACTCTGAACGTCTAAAATGATAAATTCTTCATATCTATTTAGAGTGAAAATTAACAAAAAATGATCACGCCCAGTTGTATTTTGACAAATCGTACGTCATACGTTCGTAAAATATTTTCGTCCGAGTTGAAATTGTCGCTCTTTATAAATTACTAACTACGTAAATATCCCTTAAATTGGGACGGGCTAGCGCGTACTATATCTAAGCGGGTCTGGCAACGATCCAGTTATCAAAATGTTTGTGTTTACCCACTAGAGTGCTGAAACAGGAACGATAATTGGCAGAATATAAAGATAACTAATATATTTACGGGAGAAAGTTGCACGGAAATGTTGTGCGCAGGTGAATCGATAGCTTACCTACTTTAAAAGTTATTGAAAGTTTTAAATAGAACAAGAGAAAGAGACTTTAGTATAACAGTTTAGGTTTGTCGTCGTTAAATTCGATCCTTAACGTCATCTGTGTAGGGTTAATTCTATTTATGCATAGATACTAGTAACCTTTCTATTCTTTATATATACCAAGGCTTTTAATACGATCTCTTGTTTAAGATAATGAATAAAATATAATAAATCTAAGTAAATCACGCTACGGATTAAATATAAACTCGGTCTCTCCCAGTTTCAATTTATCTCGGAACACCTCTGTTAAAGTAGTTAAGTAAGTTTTGAATTTGATATAATATTCGTGTTCTTACGTAAATACTTGAAATTCGAAGTTTCCAAAGGAAAATACAACTTTTTATACTTCTTTCATTCTTCCGCTTGGGAAATTGAATCAAATATTTTCTTTGTTTATTATGTATAACCTCATTGATTATGCAACACGGTCATATCTCTATAATAAAAAATCACACAGTTTTATTTAAGATAGAGAATAAGTATATTGATTAACTTATATATTTATTGTACTAATCTTAAAGTATAAAGTTCCATAGGACTGGACAGCGAAGATTAAATTAACATATTATTTAAAACTTGCAGGTTTCAATCCTCTCCCGGTTATCCCAGGAATCGGCGGACGAGTTCAATTTCGTCCGTGCTTACGAATGTTTCCAGCACCGATCGCACACCTGCCTGGTGTTCGAGATGCTGGAGCAGAACCTTTACGACTTCCTCAAACAGAACAAGTTCTCACCTCTGCCATTGAAGTACATCAGACCGATATTGCAGCAGGTGCTCACAGCTCTGCTCAAGCTCAAGGTAATTAACTCTACTACAAATATTTTTTACAGATAAATTTGAAGCTTTTAATAAACTAATTTTTTTTTACAGCAACTAGGTCTGATCCACGCGGATCTTAAGCCAGAGAACATAATGCTGGTGGAACCGGCTCGTCAGCCGTATCGTGTGAAAGTGATTGACTTTGGTAGCGCGTCGCACGTGAGCAAAGCCGTCTGCAACACATACCTGCAGAGTCGATACTATAGGTATGACCATGGCCATGCAGGAGCAGTTCCTATGCAGACTGATTGTATCAGTAACAGTTTATAATATATTCATGTGTCTGTTTTTAATGTGAACTGTGAATATTTCCAGGGCACCAGAGATAATCCTTGGCCTTGCGTTTTGCGAGGCGATCGACATGTGGTCTTTGGGTTGTGTGGTTGCCGAACTGTTCCTCGGCTGGCCACTGTACCCTGGCTCGTCGGAGTATGACCAGATACGGTACATCTCACAGACGCAGGGTCTGCCCACAGAGCATATGCTCAACAGGTGAGCGACTATAATTTGTCAACGATGGAGATTTTAAAAGTTACCTTTGATGAATGGACCGTTTAATTTTAACCGTATTATATCTTCCAGTGCATCGAAGACGGCGAAGTTCTTCTACCGGGACGTGGACAGCACGTACCCTTTCTGGCGGCTCAAGACGCCCGAAGAACACGAGCTTGAGACTGGTATCAAGAGCAAGGAGGCCAGGAAGTACATCTTTAACTGTCTGGATGACATTGGACAGGTAAGGACTAACATTTACTGCTCATCAAGGATTATCTAAGTTAGTATCGTAAGTTTGTTTATAACAGCGCGTGCCAAATAAATTCTACTTAAGAATAATACTAAAAAATCTCTAAACCACTAAAATTACACTGGGTTGGTACGTAAATTTTGACTTAAATCCAGCTATGTAGGATCGAAGGACCTGCCCGTGTCCGACAATCAATATTTGGATTGCTTCCATCAAATTCTAATTCAATATTTGCAGGTCAATGTTCCAACGGACCTTGAAGGCGGCCAACTGTTAGCGGAGAAAGCTGACAGAAGGGAATTCATTGATTTACTCAAACGAATGCTAACTATGGATCAGGTATGTGCCTTTAATGCGATGCAGCGCTGCATATCGCAATACGGTTAGACGTCTATAATCATTTAGCGCTTAATTTAATGTGAAAAAATAATTATTTTTATTATTAAAAGTATTCCAATAATGTTTTGCTAAAATTTCTCAGGAGCGACGAATAACACCAGGCGAGGCGTTGAATCACGCGTTTGTGACGTTGGCCCATCTCGTCGACTACGCGCACTGCAACAACGTCAAGGCATCAGTACAGATGATGGAGGTACGATCAACATTCTTATTTTCACCTGTTATTTGTTTAGTTTTAATTACTTGCATACGTTAAAAAATGGTGAATTTTTCTACTCTATAATTATTTTCATATAATCAATGTATTATTTTGATTTATAGAAATGATTTAATTGTATAAAGTACCTGACTTTAAATTTGCTTTTTAAAAAGGCTTGTGTGTAACTCTAATCGAATTGGAAATGATAAGGTGTGCCGTCGTTCGGGGAGTGGCGTGGGCGGCGTGGGCGTGGGCGGAGAGTACGTGGGCGGCGTTGTGGCGCCGGCACCATCCACGGCCCACCACCTCGCGCTCACCATCAACCAGCAGCGGCTGCGAGCTGCGCCTTACGACAACCTTGTGAGTCTTTGACAGTTGGATTCTATCATGGAAACTAATGGTGTACATAGATTGTTGTCTGTCATTTGACAGACAGAGACAAAAGGCACTCTTTTGTCTCTTTCTTTCTCTGTCTTATAACAACTGACGGTCCTATGATTTAAATGAGAAAACAAGAAAGTACGTTTGGCAGATAATTAGTAGTTAAGCTAAAGTAGGTTTATAATAAATGAATGTCCTTCCAGTACCAATTATATGGAGCTGGACGAGTGGCTGTGGGCGGAAGACAGTACACCACCCGAGCTGAGCCTTTCCCGCATCAGTTTGTCTCCTCCATACTCTGTCAGCCCGCCTACCAGGTAATTGACTTCTCATTACTTATCAGCATTATTTAATACAAAACTCGAAAGCTCTATAAATAATTACTGTCAGCGATTTTACAGTGCAATAAAATGTATTTTTGTACCTTCCAGGTGCAGCAGTTGGCTGCAGCGGCTGCTGCGGCAGCTGCCGCCCATCACCAGCACGGTGTGGCTGGCGTTGGTGGGGTGGGTGGCGTTGGCGACGTGGAGTGGCGTGCGCCGCTGATAGTCGAGCCTGCACCTTTACCCGAGCCGGATGTGTGGGACCTTCATCACCATCACCATCACCCACACAAGAGGTACTTATTAGCAGCATATATTTATTAAAAGAAACATTTCAATAGATTTTGTATAATGTATGTGTTAATGGCGGTGGTTGTCTGCAGATCAACTAAGCAGCAGTCGAGCGTGGCGCATTACCAGCCCCACCATCAGCCGCATCACTACAGGTGTGGCTTTATACCATTCCACGAATCATTTCTCATGATTCATTTTGATTTATGCACCTTTGAAGTATATCTTGGCTTTGTTTCTCGTCATCTCTGTTTTACTATTTTTCGTGCAAAACACTTGACAGTTCCATCAAATGTCACTTATAAGTTAAGTAACAACTAAAAGTGTTGTGTTTTCTATTGATGACCTCCTCAATAAACATTAAAATGATTTCAGCATGGCCAGCAGTGGTAAGAAGGAGCCGACTCAACTGTCGCCTGTGAAGAAACGCGTGAAGGAAGGCACGCCGCCGTCGCGGAGGCAACAACAAGACAACACGTAATATATTTATCTATATGTCTGTTCTTTATGGTTCAAAAATACTTTAAATTTGCTTCGATTATTTAATGGGTAAAAAGTTGTGAGTATCTGCTCGGACCGGTCTTTAGACACCTCGCAGCCTGAGTTATAAGAAGTTGTACCCTGGATGTCACTTTGATACATCGAAGTTGGACTCTTCATGCACTTTCTTGACTGGATTTTTCCCGGATTAAATTTTTTTATCGTTTTTTTTCTGATTAATTTTTGAGTCCACATACCAGTTCTTCTTCAATGTTTATCTTTATTGGGGAAGAGGAAGTGCACAACCTTTTTTGCCTATAATTTATATTTCTTTTATTAGCATCCGCCCTGGGGCGTGGGAGCCGAACACGAGTGTGGTAGCTGGTGGCGGTGCGCACACCATCACCATCCGCGACACTCCATCACCAGCCGTGTCGGTCATCACCATCTCGGACTCTGATGACGACGAGCCGAGGCTACGGCAAGACGCCCAGCGACCGCACGATAACAGAGGTCATTTTCACAAATTTTACCTTTTATTCTTGCTTAACGTGCAAGAACAATACTGTTTTACAAGATCAATAGATAAGAGAGTTCTTCAAAATAGTATTTATAATAGAATAATAATATTGTGTAAAAGTCGATATATCTTGTAGAAAGTGTTTTATACATTAAAAAAAGGTCAATAAAGTGCTACTATTGCTAACTTAGCTAATGTACTACAGGTAGCGGCGAGTGCGCTGCTGTACAAGCAAGTGGGACGAACGTGAATGGGACGGTCCCAACCGTCCCAACGGGGGGCGTCATCTGCAGCGCACGGGACGAGCGACATGTCAAGCACGAGCCACAGCACCATCACCAGCCCTGCCATCACCATCACCACCACCAACCGCCGATACAGGTAATTTCATTTATTCTTATTATTAACAAGCAAACGCTAATTGACTTTGATCAGAACAAACATCATACAAACGGTATAGAAAAATTAAAGCAATTGATTTCCATCAGCAGCAACCGCCGCAGCAACAACAACAGCAGCAGCAACAACAGCAGCAGCAACAACACCAACCTCATCAGCAGCAGCAACAACAACAACGACAAGCGACAGCTGCGCAGGCGACGCCGCAGAGTCAGAAGAAGAGATTGCTGGCACTCGCGCAACAGGAAGCGCAGGCCAAGCACGAGCCGCACCACGAACAGCATTATAATGTAAGTTACATTTTGATAGTTAACTAACTAACTAACTACATTGACAGAATGAATGCTAACATATTTTTTTTTATTAATTTCTAGAGCAATGGAAACGTGCGTCAGGCAAACGAGTATCAGTGCAATCAGTACGTGCCCACTCAGCACAATAAGAGGGATAGCGTAAGTCTGTTTTTATACCAAAAAAGGATATAATATTGAATTGTATTATGTTTTGTTAACAAATGTAAGCTTTTTCAAGGAAGATGGGTGATAAAAAAATTATTGAATGTATTGCAGAGTGGTTGTCGTGACTACATCCCCGCCAGCGGAGTGGGACCTGTCAACGCTGTTAACGCCGTGAGTGCGGTTAACGCGGTGAGCGCGGTTAACGCGGTCAGCGCGGTTAACGCTGTGAGCGGCGTGAACAGCATGGCCGGCAACATGAACGTCAACGCGCATAAACACGCCTGGCATCATCACCCGCACACGCACTACAAGTGAGTTTCCTTTGAATTTAATGTTATTTTAAACAAAATATTAGAATTCATTTTTTTGTAAAAGGAGCAACACTTTTGATAATGTATGCTTTGTTTTCCAGGAGTGGTAGTGGAGGGGTGTTGTCTCCGCCAGGGGGCGTGTCACCGGGATATTTGCCTCCACCCTTATACGTGCCCACGTATCACTACCACACGTAAGTCTTTTATCTTCGTGTAGTTTAGGTCATATTATTTGAAAAGAAAAATGTTAAGTAATATTGAATATACTTTCAGCGGCGGTGTAAGTGGAGTGAGCGGCGTAGCGGGGCCACCGCCGGCTCACCACGCGAGTGGCGCTCGGCTTCCGGGATATCTGCAGCCCTACTCGCCCACCTATCTCGTCCACCAGCACCCGCATCAGCATCTCTGGTACACAGACTGAGTCACCCGTGAAGTGGGGAATCACCGTGACCGGAAATGACCGTGTCCGCAAATGACAGCGAGCGGTAATGACCGCGAACGAGAATGACCGCGAACGGTAATTCGACGCGGCTGCGGTGCACGCGTCGCGTTGATATTATATAAACGTTAGTGATTTGTATAGTTTAAAAGTCAATGTGAACGCGTTAATGAATTAATTGATCGTTAAACCGCGAATTTAATGATAATGATATACTTTATGTAATTGGTGACACGATCGATGCAATATCGAAGTACGATTTCAGTTGAACTGTGTTCTTTTTTAGTGTAACACTGAATTAGTTTTATGCGTGGACATTTTGCGCACATTCGGGGCGTTCGGCGACGCGCGTGTGGTTGGATACGCCGCCGTTGAACGCCCACGAGCGAGGCCTTCGTGGTGAAGTGATGGCACACTGCAATGTTTTAAATAAAAATTGAAAAAAAAAAATCTACGACTAGTGTGTGTACGTGCGCGTTTTGGCGATTCGTCCCCCATGTTGCGCGATTCGATCGCAATCGCTTTTCTTTTTACGATCGTATAATTTTAGGCGAGCAGGTTGCATTTAAACGTTAGATAATACCTAGAGTATTAGTGTCTCGTGTTTTTCTTTTTTTAACAAGATTCGTTTTCTTTTCGTTTGAGATTTCATTTCTGTAGGGTAGTTTTGTAATGCTGTTGCTTTCTTTTCTGTAGATATATGTAGGATGCGGTGGTGGCATATGTATAGGTTAGTAAGAGTTTTATCAATTAGACGTAGGTATGTATATTTTAGGTAGTGAATTTGGTTTTTTTTTGCGTTGGCCGTGGTGACGGTGGGGAAAAATCTATCTTTTTCTCTATTACTTGCAATTGAGTGTTGCTATTGTTGCGAGACTTGGAACTCTTTTGTTTGGATTAAATTTTTTTTTTAAATCACTATTGTAATTCTTATCGTAAATTCTACAATATTTCCCATCGGCCACCAATGTGCCGTTTATAATTATTTGCTAATTTCTAACGCGTCATGCGACTGGGTGATTTGTTAACGACAGGCCCGTTCTATTTCTACCGATAACACTTCTGTACGTCACGTGACGCTTGCGTGTCAGCTGTCAAAGCGCACGCCGCTTAAGGAGCCATTGGGAAGGGAAACATGCGACTGCATACTTATTGGCGGTGCGAGGTTGGCCAGGTTTGACAGCTGTCACGTGTCACGTCACGTGACCCGTCGAATGCGTCGACCGGTTTTAGTCTTAAGCGTTTCCGCCGCTTTTCCTACGTTTGTCAATTTTATTTAATGTACGTATGTAGTGTCCAAAGTGCTAAAGGGAATAGTCTGTGTCATGCAAAGATATCGAAATGAATGTTAAGTGACAAATTCCAAATCCCATTCCCCTGGTCGTTAACTGACAATGTTATTGCGCTTTAGATCGTAACACTTCAATATTTCTTAACATACACTATTATTTTACCTAAACATAGTTGTGTGCACGAATTATTTGGTATTTAGTTTGGTTTAGCGATATTTTACACATTGATCTCCCATTGATCGTTCATGAGTGACGCCATTAGGTTATGGGGGCGACGTTCTGCGCACGATGTACAAAGCTCAGTGTCCCCTTGTACGCGGACTCAAATGTCAAAATATCGAAACGCGCCAATTTGACAGCCGGACACCACAGATGAACGGTGACGAAGCGGATCCGCCACCTCGCCCCGTTTATCTGTGGCCCGCCAAGTATATAGAAAACTGGCATATTTAGCGCTTGCGTTACTCGATTGTAAACAGGCGGAGTGTAACTTTTAGTTGTTGGCACGTGTGTGGGCGCACGCGACAATTGTCGCGACCGATGTTCTGTGATGTGGCGAATGGAAGTGTACATTTCGTTTTTGGGTTGTTGCAATAAATTCGTTTTCGTTGTGTTTTTAAATTTGGAACAGCGCCCGCGCCCGTTTCACCGGCGTGCAAATGTACAAATTCGCAACTCCGGCCCGTGTAGTCCGACGCGTGTGCCACATTTGACAGTGTTGGGGTCAGATTTGGCCCACTTGTGGATCGCTGCGTTCAAAGGTCGAGACTGATTGGCCGGAGGTGGGGGGGGAGGCAATCGCTCCGTGGTTATGTCGGTGAAACATAGATTTAAGTTTACATTGTGTACTGATGGTACTAAATAAATATAATGGGTATTTTGTTTCTAATGTTAGTTTGTAAGTGCTTGTGGCACGATTTATGAAACCATTTTTTTTTTAATTTGTGGGTGATCAGGGGTTAGCACTGATGTTGCTTAAGTTTCCTACGTTATCGCATACTTATTGAGAGAAATGTAAATAAATATCCAAACACCCCTTTTTATTTTACTTTTATTTTCAACCTCCCCAGTTTTTTTTTTGCTCGGGTCTGTCGACCTATCAACGTGCCGCTGTGGCCTGTGTAGTGCGCGATGTAGGTCGGGCCACAGTTTTTTTGGTGAAATTGGATAAAATAGATGTTATGTGCTTGATTTGTGACCGAACGAATCCCGCCGCGTGGCATCCGTAGTCAATAGTAAGGCGACATCGCCGGAGCTGCTGTCTCGACAATAACCCAGTGTCAGACAATAATCATTATTATTTATTTGCCAAGTTATGTAGTGATCAGTTCGCCCCCTTATGGTTCTGTAGGTGTTTAGTATTGCGCCGATCTCTAGGCGATATTGTGTCAACTATATGTGAATGTTACGCGCACCGTTACTTTCAATTGTTCTTTAATGAGACGAAACATTAATCGCACGATCGTTCTTAACATAGAATATAACATTTTAAGACAATTTGTATAAAGCACTGATGGTATAAAATACGATTTGTCACTAGTAACTTTAATGACTGAATGTTTACATGTGCTAAAGCTTGTTTAAATGTAGGCGTAGGATATATAAAACACTTAATTTTTAAATATAAATTGACGCCTGCGGGATTCATACGGCAGTTGTCATTAAATTAATACAAGTCTGATTTCACTTCATATTGTTATAAAGCCGCTAGAGGTGTTGTGTAATGGCTGATAAGATATTGGGTGAGGATATTAATGGTACGGGCTATAAAACTCACTCATCGTGGTTTCAAAGTATGAATTGACGTTCCCATAGAGCATAGAGAGTGAAGTTAACGTAAGTAATTTTAGTGTCTCTGTGGCTCATGCTTAGTTAGCCGTTAAAATGTTAACTTTTCTTTTTTATAAATATTCAATGTTTGATGTACCAATTAGGTATGTGTGATAATAATAAAGGCTTTCTACTAGTTAAAGTACAATGAATTCTAATTATTAATCTTATAGGTCAATATTTATGAGCATATTATTTTTACACTGTCTTTTAAATAAAATGTGATTTTGTGGTTACTTGTAGGTATTTTGTAGATAACACGGCGGTCCACTGTCTTAGCGGTTGAAGGCCGTTAATTTCTAATTATTACATTCGAATGTTTAATGAAATCTGAAATGAAAATTCGTCTCGGTTACAACTTTTTTTATATGTAATAAATTGTCAGCAGACTTCTCTTACCAAAATATTTTGCCGTCCAATTTTCGTACCTTACATGCGCGTGCGATTGTCAGCGGACTGCTTCTATTTACTACGTGTAGGTATCATTTTAATAACTCTCGACACCAAACTGATTTTGAAATCTTAACTATGTCGTATTAAGATATTATATATTTGTATAGAGCTTATAGGTGGACTAGAGCTATAGGTTTTCGGACGACTGCGATCTGAATGCTTGTCAGCGAAGACAAGGTTCAGTTCGCAGTTGAAAAATTATATCAGGGACTTCTAGAGCACTAGAGACGGCTTGATTTAGATTACTGATTAAATGTAAGCCATGTTCGTAGAGACAGCATAGTTTTAAATGTGATGTTTATACTCAATAGAAATCAGCGACATCGAGAAATTTATATGAAGAAAAAAAAACAATATTTTTAAGCATTTTAAAATTAGACATTTGTCATTGTTTTAAATCTTTGTACTAATTATAAAATGATCTTTCATTACTTTGTTAGTCGTAATAATTGACCACTTAAATGTTTCTCGTTGTCGTCTCGCACCAATTTGGTCTTAGATCGCTGTTTTAGATATATTGACTGTTCGTTTCTAGTGATTTTAATGTCCGAATGGTATTTGCTGTTTTCTACGTGTAACCGTAAGTATATCCAATTAGCGTCCAGTGAGATTTTTGTAATTCGATGTCTAATAATTAGGTACATACGATGAATACCCGTACTAACACGTCTTGTACTAGTATAGTTTCTGTAAACATAGGATTACGACCAACATAAATAGAATATATTTAAAAAGAAATACGAGTAACTATTACCGCTAACATACACTGCTCGAGACGAGGGGCACATAGTACAAATTTATCAAAAATTGCCCCGCGACGTCAACGAGGCTTTCGCTCATTTCTTATATATTCAGAATTATATAAGAGATGGTGTTAGATACGCATTTATTAACATTTCTAAAATTTAATGTTGTAGCGTATTCATTCGATCGTTTTGAGTATCATCAATGTTTAGATTTCTTAAAGTTTTTACTAACCACAATTAATGTCACATGGTTTGGATGTGGGTAGTTTAGAGGCTCGACGATGTCGGGACACTTTTTTCGAATTAAATCATAATTTTATAACAATCGATGTGCCTAAGTGTAATGTTCTACTAATGTATTGTAAATAGGAATAACTAATGTTGTTGTATTTATTGCATAAGGCGTATAATGCCTGCAGGTTCTGAAAGGTATTTCGAGACAATAATGTATTCTTTGCATTTCATGCGTTTGCTTTCACTTGGGATTTCTTTACGGCGCTTATCGCAAATGTTGCCATCTTTTTAAAATAAAATAATGATAAAACAATATTTTAGTTCTCACACAGTTTTAACACGTAGATTCAATTTTGTATCCAGTACCTAAATTAAAAGTTCTACTTTACAGCACGCTATTTTTGCAACATCAAGAACATTCATTTCTAATATGTATATCTTAGAATTTGTATATTGTACGGTAGCGACGCCTGAATGTACTGAAGCGTAATGTATCATCTATATCGCGGTGAATGGCGGGTAATCGGGTAGATGTGTAGACTTGATTGTGATATCAATAAACATTTTCATACGAGCATCCAAATATTTGTTTCATTTGCACCCTTTTCCTATTTCTTGGATTTATTTTCAAATTTCACACAATCTTTACATATTTTAACAGACATTTATACCTTGCAACTTTTAACTATGTCGTGGTTCATTCAATATTCTTGTACTACACTTAGCTTACAAATCCCTAAAAGGCCGGCAACGCACTCATGAGCTCCCAGCCACTTGAGTGTCCATGGGCGGCGACTTCACCTTTATGGTGGGCCTCCTGCTGCCCTCTACAGGGGGCAAACGAGCATATAATAGTAGTATAAAAAAAAACCCAAACCTAAAGTTAGTTGACATTCACGTTATCTCGCGTCATCCCCACGTTGTATTAAATAGATTCCTTTCATAATCTGCTTTGTGTTGCCTGGTGCAGACAACAGTTCTCCTACCTAACAAGGTAGGAGATACTCCTACGTAGGTACGCTCTCAGTAGCTGTTGTTTCAACAAGGCATTTCGCATCTTTGAAACTAATACAAGATGAATTAGAATTACGTCTTTATTATGTTTACTATACGATTTACACTTGTAATAATCAGTTTAAAATATCTTTATCAGATCCATCTAGCGGTAGATTTTAAGACGATCGCAAATAGAATATAATAATGATTAGTGGTCTAGTAAATTGGTGCATTAATGAACTATATTCTTCAGGATCGGTAGCTTTCGGCTCAGCCGTTTTTAAGGTAAGGATTTATGGAGTTTGACTTGCTTTAAATAAGTTATTTTACACATTGTTACCAATGTTGAGGGGGTGAAATAAAACAACAAATACCGTACGCAGTAAGCTTTTTTTTTTCAAAACTAATTTTAGGTTTTATACATTACACTTATGATAAATAAACTTCTCGTATATTTGTCGAATATTGACATGTATTGCAGTTGCTATTATGTAAATCGCCGACAATAAATACACAATGTGCAAAAATTTACAGTGAACGTCTCTATGTCGCGCGTGGGCTCTAAGACAATATTATAGCTCTATATGATATATATACACATATATATATATATACGTATATGGTAATTGCAGGTTCTATGTAGTATAAACAGAATATATCTAAAGTATACAAAATATTAATGGACGCGGATGAAAGGGATTTCTCATATATACGGAGGTTTAGACAAAAACCGTGTTGCGTAAGCTCACGCTTGGTCACGTGACCCATACATCTGTCGCAACGTATCTTGTCTAGGAACTAGAACTTTGAAATTAGAGCCAATGCGCGACAGACTACCGCGAGGCCCTACATCTGTGGACTCCAAATGCCACAGATTAGAGCACTCGCACATCGGCTGACAATTGACAGTGAGTCCGGTTGATGTCCAGCTCGGTGTTTGTGAAAGCGGCTTCTCGTACCAAATTACTTATAACATATGAAATTTGCACGGAGTACAAATTGTGAGATCATATTTAATACGGTGTATTAAATTTTACACAAGCCACACCGTGTTATGGCTAAACAAAATGTGAATAATTTTAGTCTGATCAAATTGTTTATGGCAACAATACGTACAGACTGTAACATAATTAATAAATTTCCAATTACGTCATTATAAACACTATAAAATTATAAGGTGTTAACAATTTTATATTGTGATAAGTCAAACAAATTCATTCGTATTTTATTTGTCAACTTTGGCATTTGTTGGTAGTTCTGATGTACGTTTTTTTTACGAATTGGCTCAATTCATAAAATCACAATTTTATAACCACATTTAAAAGACAGGCAAACAAAGGCATTGTATGGAGGGCGTGGCACGAATATTAAATATCACAATTTATCGTACAACATACACGCTGTAATGGGGCTAATCATTCCTATATACAATATAAAATTGTAAGACATTGGTTTGGTCACGTGATAATACTAGTTCTAATGGCGTTAGCGGGTAACGTGTGCCACTTGTCCCGGGCCTTATGTGAAAAAAAAAATTCATCGATTGCCGTTAAACCAAATGAGTTTATGGGTATATAAAAATTTAAAAACGTAATACATTATTGTATATAAACTTAAACCGTAAACAATATTGATCATAGAATTTGTGTGTCGTACATCAGAATCAGCAACAGCAAACACGCCACCCCGCGCCCCACCCTTTACCTAAATGAAATTTGTACTTTACCCAGGGCGGCGTTCACCGAAACAATATCAAATTTTTCTCACATACACAAGACATTAAATAAACCATTATTAATATAACAACAAACAATCAAACACAAATACTCAATCTAAAGACTAAAATTAAAAATTAAATTGGCAAAATTTGTCATAAAAAACAACAAATCGTAATTGAGTATTTGTATTTCTATTACTGAGCTAAATCAAATGTTTTCCCAGTTTCCCCGCGTCGAGCGGAGAGATTGAGAAAAAAAAAAACAGTCGAGCGTTAGTGAAAATGCCGCGCTAGTGTTAAAATCTAATTTCCACGCGAGCGCGGCAATTGCACCAAGGCGACGATTAACATGATAGTTCTTATTAAACTAAACCTACGTCAAGAGATCATATCAAACTTACAGCTAATTGTCAAATTATCGCTCAGTGGTCCACGTTAACCGATTGAGCCTTGCGACTGTGATGTATATATTAGTCTTGTCCAGTTTCTGAAAAGCTGGTCAATTGTCAAATATAATCAACACACAATCAAATGTGTTGATTGACAGTCAAATTTGATCAATTGTCAAATCAAATGTAAAATGGTTCATGTTTAATAATGCTTATTTTCTGTAAACAATGTATTAATTACGAAAGTATTAAATGTGTTTTAATCTGAATAATATGTATTAATCGTAACCCAAGCCAATTGACAAACCATTCAGAAACTGTACGTAAATCTTACAATTACTTAACATTAATAATTGTTTGTGGCTAAACCGAAAATAAATTAAGAAAATATAACTTGCACAATTAGACGCCCGCGTTCCGAACCAATGGTAATTACAACACTTGTTAGCACCCATCTTGGCACAACGAAAGATTTCTCAATCTCAACCATTCTGGACTATGGCTTAACTGTGATTTGGGTCACCGTGTTCAATATGGCGGGGGGGGCGTATGCCCTAACTGCGTTTGAAGTGCGTCTGCACAAGGCGTGCAACTTTGGGCGGGCGGATGTGAACGCCGCGCAACTCTTGCTTGTGCTTAAGCGCAGGCGATTTCGCACCATTGCTGGATGGCCGCTTGTGGACTCTCAAGAAATCTGAAAAGAGGGAAAAACATCATTTAATTTGACATGAATAATGCATATTTGATATTGTCTCATAAGAGACGATTTATAAACCTGTTTTTTTTTTCTATAAAACTTGAAATTATTCAACTCACACAAACAAAGTTATGTAACGAAATGTCGTAAAATCGGAAGGCGGAGCACAGCCCATTTTTTGGAGTAAAAATTTTACGACCTTTGTTTCTTTGAGCATTGGAACCCTTGCAGTTGATATTTACGACTGCGTATAGAACTATAAAATGTAACACTGGAATTTAAAATCACGGCGACGCCCTTCAACCGTTCCTAATTTAAGGCCATTAATTTTTTTCCCCACTTTATGCTTAATAAATTGCATACAAATCCATGTGATTGATATGAACGGAGCAATACCTAATGTTCTATGTTAAAACAAATGAAGGAGCCGGTTTGAAAATCGGAGCTTGTATGATCGCTCACAAAAAGTGCTTAGCAACATGCGATGCGCAGGAGCACAGGCACCCACCTCGCACAAGGCCACGACTTGATTCGATAGAAGTCGAACCATTAACAGGCATTATAATGTATTTATTAAAATGCATAACACATAGGAATAATGATTGTGTTAAAATTGAAATTGAGAAATATAATTTTATTAGCCAAAACATATGAATTTCCTAACCCGATATAATTGAATAATTTACGAATTTACACAAAAACTTATTTAAAAAAGGATTATTTATCATTAGGTGCAATATGACATTAATATTTTTGTTAATTATTGTAGATTTAGTTTGCTACTAAATGAAACAACATGGTTTATGGAAAAGAAACTTATATGTTCATTAAGAAAATAAATGTGTATATTTTATTAATTACAAAAAGTATATCACATGATTCTTGTGTAAAAATATGCCGCCAAGTTCACAATTGCGACCTTGGATGATAAGGATTTAGAAATATTTAACGACGGTTAAAACATTATCATATTAAATTCAATGAGCAGATTCGTCAGGAACTATGTCAGTGACGCAACTCAAGGCCGGCGTGTTGACCACGCGGACGTTTCCCGCCAATTTTACCACGTGTGTCTATTAACACGTGACCTAACCTGAACATGACATAACGCCAGAGATATTTACTGAAAAGAAAAACAAATGAGAACACTCATAAAACTTAAACAAACAACGAGGATATTTTCACAACGTTGCGTAATAGTTTCCCGCCAAATGTTCAATGAAGCGTTTCGCGGTATTTTCACTGAATCTATTATACCGTTGATTCAAGAAGCGCCCAAGTATTATATAACTCGTGTGGTGCGGAGCGACGTGATAGTTTGTCGGTTTATAGTTTATATTTGGCTCGCGTAAACTGTGTAAATGGCCTTGAGTGTGGCGCGGGCACACACACCGCTACATTTACAACGCTAATAAACGATATCTAATGATATTCAAAACTAAACGTATTTCAAAGTTGTAAGAATAACATCGATTAGATTCACACCTCTTCGTTTATAAATTGTTAGAAGCTAGGTATTATTTAAATATTTTAGTCCGGTATGATTTTTAAACTTAATAGTTAAAAATAATATCCAGAGTTCACTATACGACCGGCTGTCCGAATTTATCCGATCGCCGAAGTGGCTTGGTTATTTTCGTCGACCTAAATATCTGCGGGCGCAAGACGCATCGCCTCTTGCGTCTATGGCTCGTCGTAAAGTTACAACTGCATAAAGGGTACATTTTGACATTATGGTTATATGCTGAATGAGCCGTAATTGCTTTGTCACGATTACTATTGTTCGTTCGTAAGGGTACAAGTTGGCAAGCGTCAAGATTGAGAAATGCACCGAATGCAGCGCACGCGCATAAATGACCGCGTCTGATGAACACGCATCCGTCGACCCGAGTGGAATCACTGATGGCTTTAGAGAAAAAAAAAATACGAAAGGATAAATTGTCTAGGAACGTGAAGGATTCATCCTGATGAGCGTCAAATTAACTTTTTCTAACGTCACGCTTCCTTCGATGATGTCGATGCGTTATTTTTGTCGTTTTGTTTCGTCCTTTGTAATTGCCGCAGGATACAGCGTAACGTGAATAGCTAATATGCGTACATGTCTCGGGAACGTTAATTCATTTCTTTGCGTCCGATGCAGTTCAATTATCTTAGGGAATAGCTTTGTTCGTTTCATACAAAAGGAACATCGAACGCTTAACAAATGGCGTTCTCCGAATTGTTTATACACAAGCAGGAAATTGTGGTGCATTAATCCGAAATCGCAAATTCAAACACAAAGTTAAGGGAAACGACAGACATTGCCCACGCGCTGCCGTGTTTTTATAAACGCGGACAATTTTACGAATATTTCTAACAATCACCGGCGTATAACTGGTTGGGTGACGTAAAGACGAAACAAGTCTAAACTTGCCCGCGTCCCGTGCTCGCTACACCCGCTACACGTAATGTTCTTGGAAGCACACGTGTGGGGGTAAGGGGGGGATCGAAACGAACGCGGATTTGTCAGGCGTAGGCGGTGACTGCAATGAAACAGGTTGCCTTATGCCCTAGCTGTTTTTATCCCTGATATAGGGTTATGCTAGGCTACGTTTAATCACATTGACAGGAAATGAAATTACGTTTGCTAGATAGGGAATGTATGCATTTAGATTAAGAACCAGTTCCGAAATATCTGGGTCAAGTGAAAGGCACGTCAACAGAACCACTGTTGCGGATATGCAGCGTCCGTCAGACAATGACAATAGTGTTCTGTGAACACAATGGCTATTGCTATCCCGTTCTAGCAATCGCAAAATAGTACTGCAGCCTAATATTGTATAATAATTAGATTAGCACTCGCAAATTCTAAACATAAAGTGTGATAAGACAGAGTTACTCAACCCTGAACGGCGTTCTATCGAGTGGACATGATAAAAAGTGTAACAAAAACCAATCTTGCTTGTACGCATTTATATTATAGCTGTTTGGGTATCGTGCTACTGGTTTTGAGACGAGCCTAAACAAATAAGTGACAGGTAGAGTGCATTGTGTTTCTATCTCAACGTATGTTTAATCTGATATACATTTAAAACACGGTCACCTTTCTATCATGGTGTATGATTTTGGTGATATGGTTTCTAATAATTCACAATAGTGAATATTTCAATATTCAAGCAATAGATTGAATATTGAAATCTAAACAAAGGTTATAACTTGTACAATTGATTTACGATTCTACCCATAACACCGAGTAACACTTATTTTCCACTCACAGTTACTTTCTCTGTAAATGGTAATCTACCATAACGATGGTCGACTTTGGCGATTTAAATTCTTATTGTTATTTGATTCATGATTTAATCTTGAAAATACAGGATGTTTATTTTTGTTTTAGGTGTGAAATCATTGTTTACACGTATATTTGTTACACAAATATTCTCACGCGTAGCAATCAGATCGAACTGTTACCCATTTAGTGCAATCAACTTCTACGGGCGGTCTCGACCGATAAACGGTTGCTGATATATTGACGTAATGTCAAGAGCATATTTGCTTTTATTTATATGACATTAAAACAACATTCTCTCTCAGAAAATACTAAAAGAAACTGCAGAATTGTTTGGTTGCGTGGGTGCCGTGTGAAAGTAAGAGAGTCGTTGTAGCGAAACGTTTCTGTCACATTTGCGCAAGTAAAAGTCTATGGTTAAAGTTTGTATGTGTGTAAATAATAATAATATTTAAAGATCAGGTTAATTTGTTAACTGTAACTGGACGAATGTATAAACTCAGAGGTAAGAGCGTGCGAAACGAGGAAGTATCTCAAGAATTATAAAAGCTTTCAATAATTCAACTAATCCTTTTTCTAGACCACATCCAGTCTACCAAGTTCAACGAACTAGCTGGTACTGGGAGCAGGTGTCATTTATCTCCGCCATGTGACGAGTTTCATTTTTTCAATTAAAAATTATGCTTGTATCGTAAAAACAACATCACATAATGTGTATTCGATGGGGAAACTAATCACTTGACAATCTTACTAATGTGTGTGTTAATTTGTCTTTCATAATTCAATAACCATTTGAATAAATTTAATATCATTAATGATATATTTAATTTCTATTGATTTAGTACTGAACATGTTTTTATATTAAGCATAAGAAATTTATAGTCTTATGAGGGATATATCGGTGAGATTAAAAGGTATCCCGCACCCTATAACGATCAGAGCGGCGACATTATCGACCACTTGATGTATCATTGATGTCAAGAGCTACCGGTATTTGAATACCGTCTATTTATTTTTTACATTGTCATACACCGCATATACGGTTTATCGATAAATTAGTTTCTATATAAAATTAAAACGGTATTTATATTTAAAACAAAGAAAAACATGTTGTGTGGCAATCCATTCGGACATGTAGACCGCAACCAACCAACCGTAAATATAAAATCGTATTCACATTCGTGCGTTCGGACATTGCTACTGCACCACGCACCATTGCGAGCTTTCGAACGGTCAGCTAGCTTCAGTAAGCTTATAATATTATCGAAATTTTAAGCTTCTGACTGTTTAGATATAAAGTGGCGGAGTTTCTCTCTCGTACACGCTAGGCCCTCGACTTTGGGAAATTGGCAGTAAATGTAGAGTCAATTGTTTTTAATAGTTTCTTTGACGATTCATAAGTGTATCGTAGTATATTTTTGATTGGCTATCTATTTAAACAGCGCTTATTAAAGAATGTATAGTATCATTAAGACATGTGGTCAATTGGGACGAGGCACGCAACGTTCCCATGGTTGTTAATATTCAAAGAGTGGAACGGGAGCCGAAACAACTCTATAAATTTGGTACAATGAGATCAATACTGGGAAAGACAGGTAACGAACTAAAACGGTAGCTAAATAACGTTAAACAGCAATAATCTCTATTGTTAATGCATTGTTCAGAAAATGGTCGAACAATTGAGAACGAGTCTACATCCGAACCACTAGGCAATAAACATCGGTTTGTTAATAGTGAACAGAAGTAGGCCATTGTGAGATGTGAACCTGAGGTTACTAAATGTGACCTGTGGACCAAATTTAAGATGAGACGTGTATTGTTGACAATGCATAGATGGGATCAGAGGGGCGAAGCTGCTAAGTATTACACGGACAATGGGCACAAAGACTGGTGTATGTTTACTCATGAATGTTGGATAATAGACAATGGCCGGTGCTATGCTAATACCGCGCATAACAGGTTAACGCGGTCTTTCCCAAGATAATTCTACGTGTATAACGAATTCGCGTTTCATGTTAAATCGTGCATATATTCGGGTTAAGATTCGGTGTAATCCCGTTTCTAAATAGTCTATTTGGACGTTTGCTAACTATTATAACGTGGCATTGTTAAGTAAATTAATGAAATTTCATTGTGGCCTTTGAATTTTAAAATAGGGTTTATTTTTAACATGTGCTCGCTTTTGGGAATGTTCGTACTAAGTATCCATACAAAGTGTGTATTTTTTGGTGGTTTCGCGAAGTTTGAAGCAGCATTTGGCCAGCGTTGTTTCGCTAATTATAATCGGTGTAGTGGTTTAGAAGTCCGGGGCGACATATGCTCCACATCTGGTGTTTATGATCCACTCTGTTCGCGTATTAAATTGCATCTCGGCTTACACGGTCGTCTAACGTTAGCACTTGATATTGCTTTTCGAAGTGCTAACGATAACGCTTATCTTAAGTGAGCAAGGCGAAAGCTCACGGCAATCTACGTCAGAGATGAGTGCCGCTTTTAATACTGTTTGCCGAAAGTTCTCAATGGGAAACTTTTTGTGCTACAAAAGCTCCCAAGGGTATTAACTTTTTACAACTCTTGATTAAAATGTTGGAGTGACGTTTCAAAAACTACCGAGGGTGTGCATTGCTTTATTATACAAACTTCAGTGGAACAATGAGGAAAAAATTTTTAAGATACAATCGGGATAGGTAGCAGACCACCCACGTGAACAATTTAAAAAGACCGGTTACCGAAATCAGTGCGTTAAGTAACCTAAAATCTAGGGTTATAAAAGTTTAGTTTCAGATCGTAAATCATATATTTAAGCCGCCAATAAAATGCGTCAATGGAGTCACAATCGTTCTGAACAATATAACTTTTACGACATTATTATGCAGGGCCGGACACTGTTATACTTCACTAACAAGCATTTATGAGCAGTCAGATCGTTTTAGTTTTGACAAATTTCACATTTTAAAACGTGTGAAAGTCATGTTTAAAGGGGGTCGCGTTGTCTCGCAATAAAACGGCCCTGACCGGGCGGGGTCGGTTCGTAAAAAATGATTGGTCAAGCATTGATGGAGAAAAGAATTTTATGAATATGGGTCAATATCGGTCTTGGGAAAGGAAATGCTATTTGAATGCAATACTACAACGTTCTCGTGTTAAAACTTGATGTGCCAATCGTTGAGACTTATATGTAAAATACGTGTTTGCAATTCAATAAAATGTTATATCTACTGACGTGAATTAACAAAACAAACATGAGATTATCCACGACTCATAATAACATTAACTAACTCTCGCTGACAACCAAATATTTTTGAATCTTGAAACAATCATATTACACAAATCAAAATTAAATAAACTCAAAATATTCTTAATGTTAACCTAACTAATATAAATAACTTAAAAAAACACAAAATGAAAACAAATTTAAAAAGTTTGGTCCCTGTGGCAGAGTATCCACAATGCTGGTGGCATTTCCTCGCCGTATCGCGATGCTTATACGCTGAGCAAGGAAAGCACCAGCTCTTTGATCACCGGTACTGACTACCTGGCGCCTACTTAATTTTATTATGTAATTAATTCCAGTTTTTATTCGTTAAACGATATTTGAAAAGTTCATGCATATCTTAGTTATCAATAAGATGTCGGTAACTGCAGTCGGATAGGCATCGACCTTATTACTATTTACTATGTATGTACTGGTCACGTATCGCGCACGTGTGTCGAAGAGTAATCAAATAACGGGTCGGCCCGAAGGCTTCGATGCTAACCATAGATTGTAAACGTATTGGGTATGAAAGGAGATCTGGGAAATTTGGGGATATTATAACAGTTATGTCAGAACAGAGCATTACATTTACGGTTGTGTTACAATATATTGTCTGTGGCATAAACAAGCGAAATACCTTCTATAATAATGTAAGTTTTTTTGAAATGAGACGAGTATTGTTTTTTTTTATGTACATAGATAATATATTGCCAAGCTATTGCATATCGTCTTGAGAAATGTATTTCAAAACGCATTGATAAATGTGTGTTATTGAGTGGGCTGTCGATCATCCACTCAGCCGTAATCAATGTGTTGAGGACTTTTAATTTGAATATTTTCAAAGCACTCAAGATTTGAAGTAATTTACTCATTTTTATGCTTGGTTAACCTTTGGTTACTCGACTGTGGGATTTCGTAGTTAAGGGTCGGCTATTTTTCTAGTGGAAGTGATCAAGAGGTTTTAAGAAATTCACAAATACAAGAAAACTAAAATACATGTAGGTATAACTAGAACTACCTTATAACAAAATATATTATTTACGTTTTAAAATTGGAATGCAAATCAAAAATTCTTTTTGATACCCGTTATAGAATAGGGTGAACTAATAATTTTCAGATGTTATCATAGTTAATGAAATTCTGCGTGATCCGTGGGAAGAAATGGGAGGGCGCGCACCGCACTGACCTGTTTCGCGAGCAAAAATGCAAATGTACCGATTTATCCCAGACATCCCCTTATCAAACTGGATATATCGAAAAATACATCTAATACGAATTGAATTAAATACTGGCAGGTTAAGACACCGACAGAAAAACAAGAATATCTGTTTACTGGCAGCATTCTTTTTTTGAACATTTCCATCAGGCAGTTGGTTACATTCAAAATGGTGACCGATGACGATTGCAAATTGAATAAATTGTTATTCAAATGTACGACAAATACAATAGTGAAATAAAAACAAAAGGGTGAGATTTCCCACAGTGTTTTATGAACACTTGTAACAATCAAAATACGCGACAATCTTACAAAGATTACATTACAAAAAGTTACAATTGTGCGCATAATAAAGGGATGAAAAGGATATTTACGCTCTGATTCCTTAGTGTTACGAACGACAGGATTACTACTGTAATTATATTTGAGATTTGCATTTGAAGTAACGAACTCTTTAAGTTCATGCTTAACATGCTGTACAATTAAGAACACCGTTGTAATTTTTAATGATACAAAACGGTATATTTAATTAAAAAAAAAGATATGATTGTTGTAAGGTACATATTTTAGTGTGTACTTGAAATTTTTTTGAGTGCTGTCTAGACTTATATCACTTGGCAACAAAAATTTCTGCATGCCGTGATTTACAAGGCTTACTGATAAAGAGTCCCACGTGCTATGCAACCATTTAATGCATTGAAAACATTTAGAACGTTAACAAATCGTCGTGTATTTTAATTGTCTGCAATGACCTTTAATTTTATAAGTATATACAAATATGAAAATATAAATGAAAATTACGAAACGTTTATTATTGTATCGCACAAAATAAACAAAGCAATATAACACAAATAAACGAAATCACAGAGCGTGGTGGTGCTGAGGTTCCCACATAACAGAAATTTTGGGGTGACCATTTAATTAGAATAGGCAAAATAATGGACACGAATTAGCATGGGGTGTGAATGGAAAAGTGTTTTTTTATATAAAACGTTTACGTATAAACGTAAAATTATACTTCATTTATAGTAGATCAGAGCATTACCTAACTTAAAAAATAAGTGAAACAAAAAAAAACCAAGATCGTAAACGAATAGCAGAAAAAAGAACAAAAAGGTTTTTTTTTAAAATAATATGTTTCATCTGTTATCAATATTCCAATCGTTCCCGCCAATACGTTGACAGATAATATAAACGAAGCGAGAAATATTAGTTCTTGGAAACACGTTTAGTAACCTTTGACCTTTACATGATATTCACACTAAGATATATTTAATACCATTGTATCTAACTAAGAAAAAACATTATTATAAAACAAAGACCTAACAGGCTTCATCTGATGTTGTGTAATTCTGTTAAGACATTACCAGTTTTGCAAAATAATGGAGAATTTAATTTACTTGAATTAGAAATTCAACTATGGCTATTTAAGTAACCATTGTTAGCCTATAATAACTAGATTTAGTTAATTTCAAGACGTTCACAAATAATAACAGGATTTTGAGTTGATGTTCTAGTAACTCGTAGTAAACATAGTACTGATAGCGATGTATTGTGGTACATGATAAGATAAGATAATGTTACGAGATTTAAATTTAAAATTTTCAATGGTATTTAGGTAAAATTATTTAAAACAGATTGTAGTTTAATTCGGTTTAAAATGTTTCTTCTACAACTTTATTTTAATTAGCTTTAGGATATACTTCTTTCTATATTAAGTAAAGTGTTATACTTAATGAAAGCCTAAATAGAGTCGAAGGCCCGTTAACCAACTGTAGGCACCTATCGGATTTCAGCAACACGAGTGCCTTGGTATACGGTGAAAAAAATGTTGAGCTGAGGGACATGCCCTCTTAAACTACTTTCGAGTACGTTCAGTCTATAAATTTGTATAGCATTTGTATAGGATCGCTTATATAACGACAGTAATTATAAAAAGACTTAAAATATCACGCAATATTCACTTATTATTGTAAGTCCGGTAATATACGACGAAAAATTGGAAATTTCAAAAACAGCGCAACACGGAAACAGGAAATTTATGTTTGACAATCATAAAGTAAATGATTATTGTTTATGACCCGTGCGGTAGGTCTGTAAGCACGTGCGAAGCGGGGGATCAAAGAAATTGTATTATTTAGAAAAAAAACTGTTTGTATTATATGTTGATACAGGAGCACCACTTTATTACTGAATATACATATAATTGAATGATATATACCCAACGCAGCAATAAGTTGAGATGATAGGCTACTTAAAACATTAACCCAATGTTTTATCAAACAGTGGGGGCGCTATCGTAATTGCATTTTATTGATTTGAACGAGCCATAATCGGTACAGAGATAATTGGGTTTTTCAATTAAATAATTGATACAAATAAATTATAACCAGCCTGTTCATCGCGCCCCAAACCATTATAAACTCAATTAAATTCCATTAGCATAATCCTAGATTCTATTCACTATTCTAAAACTTGTCACCACTTTTGTGCCTTCAGAAAGGGCAACTTATGACAACAATAGGCCTTTGAGATGACCCTCGACCGGTATTTGTGTATTTTAAGCAATAAACAGCGCTTTTTATTGCATTGTCAGTTTTTGCATTTGAATAAAGGATTGTCCGTTGCGAGCTCGTGCATTGCAGCGTGCAGCTCTGTGCATTAGAAATGACGTGTCTATGGAAATTCAATTTGGCCGGGAAAAGTGAAGTTTGACAGATGTTACGGATGAAGTTTGACCGGTTCAATAAAACCTCTTTCTTATCTCTTATCTTAACCTCTTTGACATAAATAATTTTACGCAGTCATTCACCAAAGTGAAGTTTTGGTTTTGACAAAAAATGTACTATGGCTAATTTATAGTTTCACATAATTATGTAAGATATATGTTATACCTACAAATATTGAGACGTAAATAGGCTGATACGTGCCACACAAATTATTCTTTTAAAAGCTGATTGGTGATTTGTAAGTCAACGATTTGATTCGTGGCCTAATTTTATTGACTCTTGAATTAGAACGTGCCCATAGGCTGCGAACGTGTATTTAGAACAAAATAAAATTCCGATTCGCGCCTAATCCCTTAACCTTTGAATAGAACAAATTGAGACTTTTGTTACATTGTATGGGAACAACGCAGACAATATGTTAAAATAAATCTAAGGTTGTATTTTATATTCTGTGGCATTAGCGTAAACGTGAATATTTTAAATAATACATCTACCTACACGCACACCATAACAAACAATAACAACAATTTTCAATCCTTTTTGATGCGTACGCGCATCCTATCTGTCGCTTTCACTCGTATAGCGCTACTTCTCTCGCACGGTCATTGACCGTACATCTTCAACAAGATTGCATCTAGTGGCCAAGCAGCTTCCTCTAAACACTTTCTGGCCAATTAAAAGATAATGTTGATGAAAATCTGACGTTCTAAATTTAAATTGAATGACAAACATTGCCCATAGACACAATATTATTTAAAGCCCACAGATAAGACTAAGTTTTCATAGACTATATGAAAAGAATATCTGTTGTAATTAGCCTACTTGACCAATGTATGTATTTCTGTGTCATACACATTAAATTGGTTAACGTTAAAATCACTTCCACTTAAGACGTGACTCGTAGTTTATTTAAAACGTTGCATGTTCCAATAAGACGAGTTTAACATGGCCGCGGTGAAAAAAACCAAAACAATTTTTTGTGTTCCAAAATCTTTACGAGCGCACCTATAGTAAACGACAGAGATAGATTGCTTTCTCTCTTTCTTACATGAGGATAATGTTCCAAATCAAATCCTTTCTTATAACTTGGCTTCCAGGAACAAAATTTTAAATGAAACTGCGTATGATTGATACTATAACATGTACACAGGATATTTTATGATTTAGGTAGCTTATGAATTAATTAAATTACTACCACTTTTTCAATTTTAGAATAAATTATGTTATTAAGGGATGTCATTTTCCGTTCCCGGGCATAAATATAATTAATACTATGATATTAAAATGTATTATAATAAAAGTATTTTATAGAAATGGGAGCTTATCTACCTAAATGTGAATGGATCAGTAAACGACCGTGTCAGGTGTAACAATAATATTAATTTTTATTCAAAATAAAATACACTGGATGAAATATAACAGCTATGCATTTGAACCATGGATTTTTATTAAAGACTTGAAGATTTTATATAATTTGACTTGCCACGAAGCTAGATATTGACACAAACATATCAGCACCATGAAATATTGGTTAGTGGGACAAAAACTCGAAAGACGTATAAAAACGATAGCCTATGACCGGTCGATTTCCAAAATTTTTTTTCAAACCGCAAACCTTTATCAAAAATCGTGACCCTAACGGTAAAATTTTGACAGATAGCATCGAAGTACACTCTTATCTTTTAATCTATTAATCTTAGCATTTAAGATGTTACTCATAAGTTCAAAGTTTGTTTTAGTTTTGTGTTTTGTTTTATTTTAGTTAGGCTAATATTAAGAATATATTGTATTCTATTATATTTCAATACATAGCATATTTCGATATGGTATATATTTCATACTTAATATTAGATTTTAATTATATAGAAATCTTTATATACTATCTATCTATCTAAATATCCTTTTTTTATTTATTAAATTGTTCTTATAACGTGAATCGTATTGTTCATTTAAATATCGCGACGTTAAAATGTTTGTATAGAAATATTATATGAGCAAAGCTTACCTAAAACATGTTACCCTGCACTTGACCCAAATTGATGTTTCACGAGTGGAAAGTTCAAACACAGAAAACACAGATTTATCGTTGACTTTTTTTAGATCTTATGTAACTATTTTAAATTTTCCATTATCATTTGAATTTGGGTATTTGTAGTATATCCTTTATAAGAGAAGAAATACGAATATATTATTATAATCTAGCTTAAGACATTTTTTTTAATAATAAATAAATACAACTGACAGTCATAATTTACCGTAAAACCATAAAATGTAAACCCAAAAACAGTTCTGTCCTCGATTCGCGTAGCATAGTTAAGACGCACAAAACCGTGTGATCAGCTTCAGATTTAATTTCAAATATCAATTTTTGGCGAATCCGCATTTATGTTAATCTGTATTATTACAGACTTCTGGATAAATTTAATTAGTCTAGCACTATACAGTAATTATGTTAGGGACAAATTACCGGTTATTATAATAATTTGTAGCTCACGGCTAGAGTTATCAGATAGAAAGATTTCTAACAACCGGTTTACATCAGGCAAACGACTCCCAGAATATCAGACTGTTTTTTAAATAGTTTTTGGGTGTTAAGGGGAAAATATTTTGTTTTTCTAACCAGTTTCTATATCTTAACGATAGTTCATATATGCTTTGTTGTCTGATTAAAACGCGTGTTGGTCTAGCATCTAAAACCATTAAACTTGATTAGATATTCTACAAAAACTAGTCGTAGACAGAATTAATCTTCTATAATCTATCATTTCTAGTGACATGTTTTTTTTTGTTAATGATTGTTTTTACTTGGAACTGAAAGATTATTATTATACATGATGTTTTATATGGAGTGTATTAAACCCATATGTAACTTCGTAAAATTTAAATATAAATCGTATATTATTTCCAACCACGCTTAATTGCTGTAAAATATTTCCACAGTATAAACCTATTTCAACAATTGACAAGAAATATATGGCTTACACAATATCGTTAATGTAGGCGTCCATTAGATAAACTGCAACACTAAATTAATCCATTAACATCAAAACCAGTTAGCAATTCAGGAATTTAAATGTTCCGCGATTTAGCGCGCTATTAGCATAGACTATATTTGAATACAGAATATCGTACATCTGTCAAATTTACACCTCATTTGAATATCGAATTCTGCGCATCTGTCACACTTTTAGCATTTTCTCTGTTGGCAACGTCCGAAATTGCTCAATGGAAATCGCTTAGCATTGTGCGAAATTCGTAGATCAATGAACTTTGCGGTACGATTTTCTTGGCCTGAAATGATCATGCCTTATCTCACTCGCGCGTACGGAAGGTGAAAGGGACAATGGATTGTTTGTAAACTAAGTCGTGAATTTGGCGGAGGTGAGCTTTATGTATTATGTTAAAAGTGAAATTCTAAAAATCTAGAGTACTAAAAGTTTTCTTATATCAATTCGCTTACCTGTCGAAAGTGCGATACTGCAATTAAATACATTAAAAATAATCCCGCTAGAATAGTTTAAAGTAATGCAATGATATGAGGTCATTAACTAGATGTAATTAGTTCTTTGTTTTGAAAATGGCCGGGTTCAAAAACCTCACGTTTCGCGGATTAACCTAGCACTAAAATGCTATTCAGTTTCCGGTGCGCCGGCGCATTTTAATACGCCACGACACAATAACTATTTTATTTTGAAAGTAGAAATTAAAACGACACTCGGCTAACACGCACTGTGTTTATGAATTCTTCTTAAAAGCTCGAAGAAATAAATACTTTATGGTGTTAAAGGAATGTTATTTTTTTTTTATTTTAAGGGGTTAAACTGCGTTCAATAACATTGCGCAGGGTCGTCGACCGAAACGCACCAAGACAGGACATTGTGCTAACCTAACACAATGATTTCATTGTTCGTGGGGACTCTGGTTCGATATTCTGGTGAAATTTTTGAAGTTTTTGAGTATACATTTATATTATGAAGTACGCTACGCATATGTACTCTTACCTAGATACATTATTATGATATTGATTTTTGGTTTACTTTCTGAATAAAACAAATGATTGAATGTCAAATACCTCTATAATTCTACTTATGTCGCTACCTAAACGTATAAAGCTGAAAAGTGTGTTTGTCTGAAAGCTCTCAGTAACTGGTTCAAATTGACAATACTCCCGTTCGTAATTGACAAAGCTTATTACACGCTATCAATACGATCGAAGAATGAAAAATGTAATTACATTTTAGTCAATCATACAGTAGTAGAGTAAAAAACATAATTTCGCCTTTTAAGATTTATCACCGTTACCTCGTAATTGTGGTTGACCTCAAGTAAATAGCCTTTTATACCGTAACCAAGGTTGTTCGTTTACCAGTATATAACTGTACCGAGGTACCTACAAACACCCTGAGTGCCATTACCGCGAAATTGTAGGCTCTTAGTATGATTGCATTTTCTATTTGTAATTTACGTTCACTAATAGAAAATCAAAGCAGTCTACTTCACAGACATTTTCCATTCTAATCATCAGTTGGCGCTACTTCAACTACCACTTATATGTACTTATGTCTCAAACTGTCGCATTGTTACCAAGTATACTTCTTCGACACAAGTAAGAAATTCGATTGGAATCAAACATACGACATGGTTGAGACTTGCTGTAAACACCAAACAGAATAAAATCTAGGTCATATGCGTGACATATGACTGTAGAATTGTTTAACATGAGTCAATCAAACGGACATGATGTTTCATGTAGCCCACGAGTGCCTCACCAACGGTTAGAAGTAATTTAACAGACACCGGGTTAACGATTCCTATTTGAACTCGCGAATCGAAAATGGTACCTTGAACGACGTTACAACTTAGTTTAATAATGAACTAGTTGTGCCATACGGTTGTTAACAGATACTTACGTAAAGTAACACTTTTACCCGTTCGCGTGATATCTCAATAAATGGATCAGCGCATTATTTTTCCACTTTATCATTCGTGTTTGTAAGTTTTTACTCATAGGAAAGGCGTGAGAGGCCTTCCCTGACCCGTTAACAATCGACGGCCAGTACCCATAATCAATATTCATACCAGTTCACACACAATTAGTTCAACACAATTGTATTTGATATTCAGAATGTAATTCTATATCTTTAATTCCATCTCGAAATATTACAATATAATATTTTTATTGTCGTGGCTGAATTTGAAGGGGTTACGGTGAATATTTTAAGAATTCATCAAACTTTGCTCCCTTTAGTTTGCTCTATGGCTTGGCACTATAAAAGTTTCTTGTAATAATGACCTGTGGGGTTTCTGTTTGACCAGTTCATTAAGGGTTGTGTATAATTGTAGATGGACGCGTTTTATGATAGGAATGTTTACTATTTTTTATTTTATTTACTCCAATATACCGTCAGCCGACACATATTTAGAGCAATAATTAAATGTGTGAATTAGTATTGTCTCTAATGGATATAAAAGGTATTTATTGTGTTTATCAGCAGCCGTAGAACGAAAGACCATATACAGTTGTAATATAAAACATAAGTAATTTTTTAATTAGGAGCCTCAGGCAACAACTGGTAAATGAGTCAAAGGATATTAAGAGATTTATCTCCTCTGGATTATTCACAACGTGTGATATTTAAAGTGACCATTCCGTTCGATAATTACAAAGATATTAACATTACAATTTGACATTAACATAAATTTTAATTTATACAATTCATCATTTCAAGATGGTACATTTGTGACAGTTGAATTGTCGCGGAGAATGGACTGTTAAGAATGGATAGAATCAAAGTTCACACGTGTTCTATGCAGTTGGTGTCAACAATGGGGCTGAAGTGACCCGATTAAGGGTTAAGTTTTGAGCATCAAATGTAACTCAGTTACCGTATAAAATTTTTGTAACGTTACACGTAACAGTAAATCGTAGAGCGTAAAGATATTGTAGAGCGTTGACATTTTTTGTGCCTACGCATTCGAGTTTTAGACGCGAACCGCTATTTCTTACCAAGTTACAATAATTTTGTATTGTTTCTATTTACCAAATCGTAGATTGCACTACTTTTAAGTAGACGTTGCACGTTAACAGGGCGTTCTGCTATCTATGTGTGTAACATTCATCCAAAGTTTGAAAGAGAGAAAAATTAACTTATTAGCTACATTAACATAATGTATACTTTAAAAATATTTATAATAACTTAATTCCACTTTATGTTTTTAATAATGTGTAAATAACAATATTAATAGGCAAAAAACTGTGACTAAGGCGAAATATAAACTGCACTAACGCACTGGACCGCGCTTTTTGAACTTCATACAAATGGAAACACTGTGTAGATATAATCATAAAACGTTTAAAAATGTATACATATTCAGTTCCCAAAGGGTTTCACGTAAAAACTGTACCAAACAATTGAATAAAGGAATCGAAAATACATTAGGACTAATCCAACCGCGTTGAAGATCTCTCAAGTGGAGATATCAGAATAAATAATGTGTTCTGTGCGGTGATTTATATTTTTCACATTGAAATCAAGTGATACATCTTTCACGCCCTTCAAGTGACAACGTCGATTTATTTGCATAATTATAGTATTGAATGAATTAATGTTATAAGCTATATAGCTAAGGAGCTTCAAACATTACCAACGAGGTTATATTTATATTTTTTTTGAAGAGGTGCATTTATGAATGCGTGGTAATATTAATACAGGATACCACTGACCACTGGGGCAGATGTAATTTCATATGTCTAGATTGCAATATAACAACCGCAAATATACGATCGATTCGCGGTTTACTTAACGGAAATATGATTGTGATTATGTTCGGACTGCAATCTTTGGATTATTGTTCGCGCAAAGGTGTCACTAGGTTTTGTAAATTCAAAAGTGAAACCATGGGAATGGGTTGGGTCATTAAAGTATTTACAATCCATTATCACACATTCTGGGCCACTTAGGATTCTTAGGGGTAATTATAGTTCTCACGTCGTTGGTGTGACTTCCCGATACACCCGCCAAACATCACGGTGTCAACTGTCAACCGTGGACAGCAAATATAGAGATAGTGGTATAAAAAAAAACAATACTCTGTGGATATTGACCGTTACAATTTTAACCCGCAGCTGTAGTACGCACTAAGCGGAACAATACCGTTTTTATTCTAATTTCAAAAAAAAAAAAAAAACACGCTACCTACTGGCGTATATATTTGGCAGTTTCGTATAAAAACCGGCGTTCTAAAATTAAATTCACTCGTTCCATTTAAAACAATAACGGAGCGCGTTTTAAATTGAAAATAATGCATTCTGATTGATGGCATTTGTTCAAATTGTTTGGGTGTGAAGTTTTTTTTTTTTTTGTAATTTCGACAATAGTTGTCGGTCACGTTCGCACGGTTAAGTTATTGATCCTATTGGTAATAAAAAAATCCCCTTTTAATATAAGAGAATCGAGGGAGTTGTATCCTGTGTGTCCACAATTAATTCTATATCACTCCATTTGTTTACTACTTTATACGCAGTTTTATACATTTTTCCTGTTTCAATTATTATGTGCGCAAATAAATTGATATTTTTTTTATATCGCTTTTTGTATGACGTAAGAAAACAGTTAAGTATAGTTAAGAAATATATTACATAGGTATTTACACTTAACAATGAACATTGGTGCATTTAATCCCTAATAAACAATTTCCGGCAACTGTATATTGTTTTCAAGGAGAGAGAGGAGCTGATGAGCCATGCTTCCCATACACGTGTGCATGGGAAAACAAGGGTGCTACTAATTATCTCCGTGGGTCATCGATTGGCGTTTAGAGGGTTATCGATATCACTATGAGAAAATGATATTGTAAATTGGAGTTAACGGTTAAAAACAGTTACGTGTAATTATTTTGGCGTTGGCAATTGTTTTTTTTTTATAGGTACATTGACCTCAATCGAAAGTTGAGTTTTCTATTTACTCTTGTGTTTCGGCATAGGGGATTTTGTTTGAAGTGTGACGATATAAATAATCTCAGTAATGACTACATAACTTTGTTATAAAGCATTTTTTTTAATTAAAAGTATGCTATACAGTTAATAATGTATAATAATTTATTTCGTGTTTAAACGCAGTTACAATTATTCAGTAAGTCCTATTTTAGTGTAAAGGACGACCCAAATGTTTGGCATAAAAAGACTCTCGTTTAACGGTGGTCACGCTTAAATAATGTAGGTTGGAACACACATAGGCCCATATAGCTCAGAAAGTATATTTATTTATTTATATATAGCTTATAAGCTATAAAACGGAAAGTTGAACCCCGATATCTCTTTGATACCTTATATTGGGCTCTTTGGGCACAATTTGAGATATGCCTAAATACTATAGATTTAATATTGAACCGATTTGAAGGTATTAAATGATTTTACATTAAAACCGCGCCAACAGAAGCTTAATTTAACTCCACTTCGCAGTAATCGAAAGTGGTTCAGGCTTTCACTTTCGGGAAACTTTACGCTCCAAGGGTAGCGGGTTCCCAGACGTAATCACGGCCCGGAACAGTTATCAGCTGTTTTTGTGTAATTATATTTAAAGGGTACTGAGACAAGATTCCATTGCAATATTGTAATTTTAACTGCTTGTAATTTGCAGAGAGAAAAGACGTACCTTTAAGACCTAATCTTAATGGAGGTACACATTTTTAAATATTATACTTATTAAAACCACTAAGGTAATGTACCAAACACAAATAAATTCGTATCGTCTTTGTTTTTATAATGATAGACAATAGAGTTACAATGAATTCGCAATCATAGTAAGATATCTAGCGAGTTGATTAATTTTATCATTCAAATATCTGCGCGTGCGCGTCACTTTCTAACATACTTAGATAGAAAGTAACGCATAAAAGGCCAAACACAATAAAATATAACTAGTTATATTTTTATACACGTGGGAAATGTTTTATGTGCGATATATCCTTTGAACAATTAATTTTTAATATCATTTTAACGACCCCGCACTTGCTAATCGCTAACTGCAACAGGATTCTCACGACAAAATACTCACCTGTGCAACCCTAAGGAAACCGTGTAATATGGTTCAGTGCTTGTTAACTGCCAAATGCAATATCGGGGCAAAAGTGGCAACACAGCAACTTCAAAGAAATTTTATTTAACTGGGCTTAAATTAATAAAATTAAATGAATACCTACAACAATTCGGCGAAAAAGCAGTGTCAAATAACCACTGTGCTTATGTAAAAATAGAACGGCAATTGCACAATTTCAAATTTGGAACGTTCGCAAAAGTTATCGTTAATTCATATGTGTTGCGTGTTGTAAATTAAATCGATATGCAGACATGATAAATCCCCTTAGGAACGATTGTATAGAAGTGCTAACGGACGCATACAAAACTTTTAGTATACGATTGAAGCTCATTAAAGTATTAAATTTAGCTTTAATACTAAGGAAAACTTTTCTTTCATACGAATTAATAGGTAAGATGTTTAATATGATTCAGTTGTACGGTGACTATCGACTGCGCTAGTCATCACTCATTTGCACGATCAACTTTCAAAAATAGAACGTTACCTAATTCAAAAATGGAACGTCACGAGTAGCAATTGCGTGTGTTGAAATCGATCTTTGGACAGATGATGCCATCCCCACGGTCACTCGATGCGGAATGTAGGGTGCTATAAATATTATGCTAAAAGCACGCGGGGGTAGCAGATGCCGCCGCCGACCGTTATTCCCCTATCTGATACAATTTTCAAATATCGAACACGTGTGTTGACATTTTTTCTAATCACCCACATCGATTTTTTCGCGATTTTGTTTGTTGAGTGTCTAGACACTCACCTACAGTAAGTAAGTGGCCTTTAATTCCGAGGGTGTGACAGAAAAGGTAAATAGGACATATTTTATTTTTTACTTTTACGTATATAAACTACCTATAACTATAAATATATTGAGAACATTTTTTAAATAAATAACTCTTGTTTGTATTAATGGATCGTAAAAAATGCAGCTGTAATATCTAATATATTACAAGCGAAGGGTAAATTGTAACAGGAAGCTATAGGTTGGGGAAAGTGACAGTTAAAAAATCGATATAGCCGTTGACTAAGGGTGAAATGACAGGGACGCACGCGTCGAAATCACTGCGTCTCTCAAATACAATTGCGACAATACGATTCCTTTACAACTCACAAATGGCGCGTGCCTTGCAAATTTGCTATCCGGTGATAATTTAAAACCGGAATTTGAAATTACATTAATAATTTTGAATCTTTCGAAAAGCTGTCATCTTTTGTCTCGTTCGTTACATAAAAATTATGAAACATAATAATACCAGAGAAAGTTGGTGATGTAGGAATCAATAATAACCGTTAATAAATCCGCGAGGGTGACATACAATGCGCACGCGTCGCATTGTACGCGAATTACCAATAGCGGTGCGCGTCTGTGATTATATTCTCTTTTATATGGGTAAGTATAACTTTGGAGGCACAAATTTAGAAAAACCAGTTTAACACAGTTGATCGCGTCAATGTTTACGACAAAAGTTATGTTGAAGACTCAGTACTAAATCTATCACTCGCAACAACTCTAACGGTAGGTAATATACGGTTAAAAATAACAATTGCAGTCGCATTTACCATAATACCCACGCTACGTTACAATTATAGAAACTTGACCGTTTGTTACAATTTCATAGAAACTAAGAAACCCCGCAGTTTCGTCCACTTATGAGAGTTCAATGACATCGGAAAGGTGTAATTACGAAATATTAGGGGTTTGTAAGAAACTGGGTGACACGATTCTTTGCTGCCCCCTGCTAGGCACGGTCATTCTCAATGTGTTTTAATATGCATCTAAGACATCCTACGTGTTTTAATACTTGTCACATGAAGTTCGTGGGGTTTTAACACATAGATTAATTATTAATTAATTATTTATTGGTGTAAAACGAACGTACAAAAAATAGATAATTACAAACATGAGTATATGAATGATATAGTAATATATTGTAATCAATGAGAGTGTTTAATGAGGCCGCCATTTTGATTCGACGTAAGTTTTCACCTGTGTGACAAGGATAGCGTCATCGCAAATGAAGAAAACTACCCACTGCTAAATTTACGCAAATGTTTACATAGTATTTTATTATCGCCTTTTACAACATGTGTAATCTAAAATAGGACAAGTGTGGGAGGCACCAAGTGTGCGGGTATGTCAAAACAAATGAACTGGGTCAATTCGAAATTTAAAAACAGAATGTTTATTCCGTGTGGTTTCACAAGTGCAACTTAATTTAATAACCGTTATGATAAATTTCCCTTTTTTTGAAAAATGATAATGTTATTCCTTATAACGTCTTTCGCACGTTCTATATTTATATACCGAATATTGTCTATTTTTTATACGTAGTATGGTTTTTAGCGTATTAAAAGCAATCAAATAATTTAATACAACGCTATACAATACCCATTAGTCAATAACAAATGTTAACTTATTATGAGCAGTCTATAAAAAAATCGGCATCTGGTAGTCATTGTATTGCCATTAAGGGTTGACACCATAAAAACAATCTAATAATCAGTTAAACACACCCTTACTTCCGTATTAAAAATTAAGAGCGTTCAAATCTTAATTTTTAATTACGGAGTTGAAAATCGATGTGCAAAAAGTTGGGCAAGGGTTATTTATTATGTAATTCAATCGTCTCGGGTTTTATTTTTTCTGGTGGCTCCTTAGTATCAAATGCTAGAGCTCAATATGACACCTATGTCTGGATTATGTTTCTTTTGTGTATGGCACACGATTGTTATAGCTTAAATTAATAATACAATTACGTCTAGATACATACGACTATTAAAGTTTCGTTCATAGACTCCACTGGTCAATAGTATATATATACCTCTGCTATATAAGTATACAATTTAAATTTTTAACTAAAGCAAATGAATCGTATTAAGCAAACCTTGTCCTAGTAACACAGTACTGTATTTATGTATTGAAATAATTTTACGAGCCGCGATTAACGAAACAGTAAATATATTTTCATTTTCGATGCTCTATTGTTTGGTTACAATGTTGCTCGTATTACCTAAGTGTGTCGGTTCTACAATGGGTTAGTAGATTGTATTCGTTCGACGCCGTTCAGTCTAGCTTAATCAATGCCTAGTTTGAGAATCGAATGTGAAATTGTGTTTTTAATGTTTATGGTTAAATATAGAGGTCGGTAAACGTGTTACCAGCGTAAAAAAAATGATTTATTAACAAAGAGACGCGTGCTGTATGTATGTGTCAATCACACGGCCACTCGGTCACCTTTACTTTGTAAATATGTTGTGTTGCTATGTCGAACCATTGTCTATGGCATTATTTAGTAACCACAAAATTAAAATTAGTTTTCGTGTTACTTAACTACGGTTGAATGTTACAGTAATAGTAAATTAATTGTATTGGGAAATAAGTTTGAATGAAATAAGAGTAACAGCTAACTTTCACATTACAAGTCACCGTTGTCTTATCAATACTGTATGTAAACAGCATTACAGTGATAACAGACGTATCGCCAATACAAATGCATCAGTGACGTATCGGTTAAATTGTTTACAATGTAATTACCAACATAATACAACTAACCTGTCATTCTCCTCTGTGGCTTTTGTGTTTTGTTGTTTGGACTGGATACTTTAGTTTCTTTCGCTGGTTTTGACGCCTGTTGGGTAATGGTGGCCGGCGACCGGCGTAGTGCTGCTGGAATAGTTGCCGCTGGTACAAGCTGCCATGCGAATCTCTGTTCGCCCGCGAGAGGTTTCTCATTAGCGAAATCGAAACCCCAACGCTGACTATCCAAGTCCAATTGCCGTGCTAACTCCCTCTCAACAAAACGTCTGTTTTCCTCTTTATCGGTACATCCGAATAGATTTCTTCGCACTGTATCTATAGTTGTTTCTCCTTGCATTCGCAGTGACCTAGTACTCAAAACAGTGGCTTGTAGGCCGGGAGCCCTTACGCTCAACGCAGACATCTTCTTGTCAAACACTCTTAAGCAGGATCGCATCGACGCGGTAACCTAACAAATAATAACTATTAAGTTTTTATCTCCTAAAATTTCATCACGCACCAGTAACGACCACTTAATTAAGTAATAGTTTGTAAACAAATCGTAAGACGCGACGACGCGCGGCTATGACACAACCACGCGTACGGAATCTAAAATTCAGACTGTGCCGTGTGTGCGTTCGTGACTGCGTACTGCGTTGATTGCGTTGCGCAGTGGAATGTATATGTGTGCGCGAGCCTGAGCGAACGCGTGCTCGGTCAACGCGTCGCTTTTAGTTTCCCCACTCGTCACAATGTGGCGCTGCCAGTGTTTGGAATATCCAGACACTCGTAATGTTGTAAAATATAAAGCCGTGAATTTTATTGAAAATAGAAGAAAGCTACCTGTTCCTTCATTACTAGCTTTCAATATACTGTTCACTATAAACGATATGCGATATACTCCATATTAAAATACATAACTAATAATGAATTATAATATTTATTTGACTAATTCGACTATTGCTTTTCTAAGCAATTCCGTTCCTACGTTTGTTTATTGGAGTTTAAAATAAAACTGCAATGAAAAATTATTCTCGTGGTAGATATATCCAGCAAGAACTACCATTAATATATCATACTTTGTTAAGTATAAAGTTATTGGTTTTAATAGTACTTTTTTACAAACTCAAGTAAACGCCATCTTTTGAGACTTATCGACATCACATATTGCCATGAATAGCTTAATTTCAACACAATCTGCTATTAGGAAATAATACATGTAGTAATAACCGAAATAAATTTCCGTATAACTGGGTAATTTAAATATGGCAACACCACAGTACTCTTGTTTACGAAAATCGAAGACGTGTCTTGTTACGAGTTATACGCGTGATTCCTACTTTAAAATTTCTTATCTAATAGAGTATAGCTCTCTTTATTACACGCCCACATCATTTCGTTCAGCAGAAAGAGATAGACGTTCGCGCACACAGCACAGAATAGCCGCCATTTTGCCAAGCCGCGACACGAACCGATGTATTTTATTGAATTAGATAGTACATTTAAAAGGTTTCTGAGTCTAAAGTTTTATTAGTACTTGTAATCTATGGATTTTAGTTAAATTATGTCTATGTTTTAAATATAAAATGTGAATCTATCATAACTTGCCCTTGTACCATTTGCATTAAACTTTAATAATAAATTTGTACTAAAATGCGTGATTTGGAATTTTGTTTGAAAACGTCACAACCGCGCGGTAGTTTTCACGTTCTATACTTATATATGACTTACCTATTACATTTGATTTGAAATTTTACTGAAAATCACAAATTCACCGTCGGGGTTCACTGCACTGTCGTACTAATTTTCAAGATGTGAGAATGACGCGATGGCGCGAGCGCGGGATCGGCGGGCATTGGTTCAAAATGGCGGTCACTTGTATGATTGGCTGGCTGATTTTAGGCGCGAAATTTCGGTTGGTCGAGGCGCCGGATGGCGGGAAATAATCGCGACTTTCCGGCGGGTTTATGAGTTTTGTTCAGGAAAATTATGTTTGGCGGGTTTCGCTTCCGCGTTTTCATTCATATAAGAATCTTACTTGAGAAAATAGCGCACTGAAAAGTCGTAATGTCAACCCGTATGAACATTAAAAGGGACGAAAACGGTGCGTATAACTTCGTGTGCCCATTTCTGACGAGTATAAAAATTATTCTGCTATATAAAATGACATGTTTATTAGTTTATATTTAATCATTATTATTTTGTATATTATAACATTAATGTCTTTATTAATGTTGTCTGTAAATAAGTGTTTGTTTTTATGCACGTAAGTTTCTGATAAAAGGATTTTTGATAACTAATAAAATAGACACTAAGTATTACTATTAGTAATTAAATAAGTGCAGACCAAGGTGTGGTTTTTGTAAGTTTAAGTGGTATAGTTATGTAATTGAATTCATGTGCTCCTAATATAATTTCAAAACAAAGGTAATAATCTTTAAAATTTATATATTTGATTTTTCTTTTGTAGGTGTTTACCAGATTAGAGGAGTTTCGTTATCCGTTAAATTGATATTATATTTTTACAAAATATGGTTATTTACCAAAAAAAAAATTTTAACTAGTGCGTCTTTATTATGAAGCTTCAATAAGTAATTTGTTATGGAAACATAAAATAGAAATCTCGCCTTATTATTGTATGATTTCATCAATAAGGAATTAAATTATTAATAGTGAAAAAAACGTAGTGATAGCTATATTTATTTAGCCAAAGAAAACATCTCGAACATTAAGATATGATATTTTAATGTTTTATTATACTAATTCGTTTGGTTGTAACTTTCATACTTTTAATTTTTTGTTGGTATTGTGGTATTTTAAAGCTAGAAATAGAATTCATATTTTTTAGTTGATGGTATGCTTTTACCTTACTTCGTCAATATGAAATTGTAAAAGTTACAAATATTGTGCTTTTTCTATTAAAGGTGAACTAAATTTATATGCATTCAAATGTTTGAGCCACCAGATCGTTAACAGCATTTTTGTTTTTTGCACCTGCAGGGAAAGTAGTAAACAGAACCATCTGTGCAAGACGCAATCAGATTTTGTTCCGACCGCAATTTTACCACCGATTTCCGTTAGAAATAGGTCAATAAGTTACTATAGTTACGTGGATTAGTTTTTTATTTTAAAAAAAAAACATTTTTATTGTCTTATTGTGTTCTTATGTTTGCCGTGTGTGTCCAAATAAACGTATTTTCTTTCTTTCTTTTATTAAAGTATTCATACAAATTTCGAAAATAGAAATACCAAATGTCTCTTTTAGATTCAACATGTTTTACTGAGTATGGAACATATTTAATCGTCTTAAATAAAATATGGCTACGTCTATTTGTACGATTTACCTAGAAGAAGCGGGCCTCATACCATTTTGTTAAAAGAGAATTTTAAATTTCACGTTTGAATTAGACATTTTATGCCACTCATCCACAGTTTACATTTAAGTGTCAAACATTAAGTATAATTTAAAAAAAAAACCTTAATTTTCGGGTATGAATTACTGCATATAATAAAAATGTCATTATATTTAAATAATACTATTACTTTTATATTTTTAAAATGTATATTGCAAATTTCAAGTTCTCGTATAAACTCCTACCTACATATAAGTATAGTTAGTTCACCGTTACGTGTTCGATATATGAAATTTGAAAACGGAACACTCAAAAACTGTACATGACACAACCGTTAGTTTTTTTTCATTTCCTACCCTGCGTGATTGATCTGAAACACATTTCACATCAAAAACAAACACCTGGGCGCAACAGCGTAAAGATTGAAATAATTAACTTGAGCAATATTGAAAACAAAATAACAATATTTTTGATTATGGCTAATCATATGTTTGAATGATATTAGTATAGTCGATAAATAATTAAGCGATTAGCTTAATTTAGGTGCATTTTGCAGAGTTGCTTTGAATACATAATTTTGCAATCAGACAGCCATTCGTCCATTAAACTAACCGACTCGTTTTTATTATAATGCAAGAAGAAATGTCTACAAAGAGTTTTGGGTACATCATAAAAAACATTTTTTGTCGATAAATAAATATTACTTTGGTATCTGAACTCAGGACCCTTTTGCTTCCGAGTAGGGAAATGTATTTCCACATTGTCTGGTCTCAAACGAGAAGGGATATATGGGAACTAAACCACGCTGGTGTCTCTGCTTTTCAGAGACGAGGTGGGCAATACACACAGAAACCACCTCGGGTACACCTGCTAGAGTCTAGACGCATTGAGGGGTCACCCAAGGGTCGCTCACGCACTCAACCATATGATGACACTCATGCAATAGTTGTCTACGTCGGAGGAAGAACCACCCGCAGTGGATTTGTGGAATGCTCTCTCTCAGCCGCCTCCTTCAATACAATGACAGCCTTGCAGAAGGATGCCACGGCACTCCACTCGAACCGAACTAAAGACCCCGTATGCGTTGGTAAATATGATAATATTTCACTTTCCGATGTTATATTAACGATTTTCGTTGAACAAAATTATCACAATATTACCGGAAATATAAACTGGGTGTGCGCATTTATGTCAGTTCGTAGATTAACGACTGCGCATTGAAATTAATCCTGGAATAATTAAATTCATATCAATTGTCTGATAACAGAGAAGGCTCAGAATAGTATAGTAGAAAAGCCCACCAATTAGATATAATTTAATGTTACTTAACAGATAATCAACCGTATACAGTTACTGACATCCTAAATCAAGCGTAGAGCGGACGAGAAGAACTGGCAAGAAGCTGTCCGTTATTCCTTTACATCGCCATGTACACGTTTCCTAACCTGCAACCTTTACACCATACTCCAGCGAATATATACAACATAAATTCATGTCCGCTCATTCACAAGTAGCACCCGCTTACGAGCCGAAGCATGGCCATTCACATAGCCCGAAAAAAAAAGTTCAATAAATCTAAGCGATGTTAAACGTATATTTTATACCATACAAGCAAAAGCTATCAAATATCTGTTCTTCAAATTGGATTAGCCGTATAATTTGTGAAATAACTCAGCAGGATCGATAACGGTGGTGGTGCGTGGTAAATGCTGATCTAAAATTAACTTCATGCAATTAAATCCACGTGCATCAGGTAAATTAGTTATAAAATATTTGGGAATCAATCGAGTCACGCATTCGGGATTCTTATTCTAATCGATTCACATCCTTGGAACCGAGCGAGGCTAACAACCGTGAAATCATGTACGTTTATGGGTAATCGAAATGTTGGTCGAATATTGAATGTCATTGAATCGATCGATCGACAATTCGTACAGAGGTTGATTGAAATATGTGAATTTCACAAAACATACTGCGTTCAATCTTTGTAAAATCTAATTAGCATACTTATATTATAAATGCGAAAGTAACTCTGTATGTTACGCTTAAGCTATTGAATGGATTAAAGTGAAATTAAGGATGGAAATAGACTAATCTTTAACATTTCCCAGAACAGTTAATAAATTTTTATAAACCAATTTTCCAAACTCCTTTTTGTATCTAAACCACGCGGACGAAGTCGCGGGTAGTAATCTATAAATCTAATAACTACATTATCGTAAAGGTATTTTTTTTATTAATGAAGACAATTGATTGATTTTATTTAAACCGTCCAAATCCGTCCCACCGTCCAAACCGTCCGAATGTTTGTGTTTTTTTTAAAATTAAAGTGATTTGACAAGCGCGAACTTTCTTTAACTACCCTAAATTTGGCGAAGTCACGTGACAGTTTGTCACAGATTTATCCTTTAATAATACATTATATTAAGCAAGTAATTTTCTTTTTTTTAATTTAATTTGCATGCACTCTAAGAAACTGCGAAAATTAATACTGTCTATTATTTATCAACTGAAGTTGATATTTTCTTTAATAGACCTAGGAAACATTATTTTTCTTCCATGTGTGAAAATGTATGTGATTTAGCATTTGGAATTCATAGTTAGTACTTAATCTCAACACTGTCTCGACTCCACATTTATTACAATGCGAACAATGAATGTCGCGTGTACAATAATAATCCATAAGTACTTGTTTGTTCGCTTTGTTTCTTAAATTACGTCAATTTAAAGTATATAAGTTCATACTAATTAGCGGGGTTGTTACAAAGTAAAAAAGAAACAAAGTGGCGTATAATAAAGGTGCCCACAGGAATCGATTTGACCCGCATACCTTGAAGTGCACTCAAATGCATAACAAATCAAGGATAATTTATTTTTTCGGAATTTCTTCTATCTACAAACCGCCAATACTAGAAAACTTTAGAAGAACTAAATACTTATTCGTATCGCATGAGGAAAAGTCGATTGTCATATTAAATTGTGATTAAACACCATCTAGCAAAACACTATCCCAGGCCCTAACTATATTTTATTCCACAGGGCGAAAAGTATAATAATAATTGAAAATAACATATATTTTCAAATAAAAATGTAATAAAATGGGTTTCAAGGGCGCGGGCATAACGAGGTAATGTGAATTGCAGCGTATCGCGAGTGACAGGTGCCAATCTTGGACGTGCGCAAGCGCAGCGCAGAACGACACACGGGCCTACTTTTAATCGATTATAAAGAACGATATACAGCAACTGAATATATACAATATAAATCTGTAATATTGAAAAACTAGACAACTTTAATGTATAGAATTGTATTGGTACAGTGTTTCTACAGATTCTCTTCATTTGTCAAAATTCTATTGTTTGTAAAAACACATTCGTTCCTAAGTAATTGTTGAATTTGTTTTAGTGTTTTAGTTATTTTCTTTTTAATTTTCATAGTACAATTTGTTTATTAATGTATTTAGTTATTTAATTATCTGTCAATTATATATCTCTATTATATAAGTTATATATCACACGTTTGTATGTTTTTACAAATTGTCTATAATATGTATATTAAATTAACATAGTATGCATTAACGCCACGATTGGCTAAGTTTCTATTACCAGACCATTTCAGATTGCAAATGATACTAAAATTTGTAGTATTTTAATGTAACTACTAGCTCCTGTTCATACTTTATATGTGGGGTTTGAAACTCCCCCGTGTGTTTAACCGATATATTAACGCGTCACAGATTCCTGGGCAGTGATTGCAGGAGGATGGAGACGATTAGGACCCTCGATCCCCTTTGCCTTAAATGTCATACACTGATTTAACTATACGTTAATGATAGCAGTAGAGCGGGACTGGCCCGTACTAACATTTAAACATACAGTGTAACGTTATTCGATTTCACGACAAACTCTCTAAACCGCCGAAATTGAATTCGTCTTATTCTGATTTTCCCCTTCTCTCCATTTAACGACAGTTGATGCATAGTCGCTTCAGTGTCGTTATGAAAGGGGTTTACACTGTATTTAGTTTATTTTCCATACGCAGGTTTATAAGGATGTGCAAACAGGAATATAATAACTGCTGGTACCATCAAAACCAGGTTTACAGAAGCCTCTAAACTCTTACTAATAAGTTTTAGACAAGATCGGATTATTATCATAAGGAATAAACGTCAGGAGATAAGGTATTCGTTTTGTTCCGGATGTGTCCTTTACAGAAGACTATTTTTTTTGCTGTGGCAATATGCCGTTACATGTGTATCTAAATCGTGATAGCTAGAATAGACATCCAATAGCCCGACAATATTTACTGACGGATAAAGGATTTGGGTATTTTTGATGTAGGCCTCCTGAAAATCGACTTGAGCCGAACGAATCCCGGAATTTAATCACGTATGTGACTAGTAATGACGAATTATTACTTTAAACTGAAAAAAAAAACGATGTCAAAATCGAACAATATTCATTTAACGATCGAAATTAGGGATAACATGGCTCAAAAACTATTCTATATAATTATAATAAGATCTAGTTTGCCATAACATGTTCGGGTTAAATCACTTGGATGAAATAAATTGGTATTTTGTTTACCAAACAATGTATTGATGGTTAGTGAGTTATGAAATTTGGTTTTGTGATGACCATAATAACCCATAAACTAGTGAATAGGAATGTTCGTTATGGGGTTTTTAATAGAAGCAACCGTTGGTGTTAGCCTCATTTTTGGTTCCTCGTTAATCCCAACTTCCTTACTAATATTATAAATACGAAAGCCACTCTTTTTGTGTGTATACTAATACGATTAAAGTACTGATGATAGAGACTAAACTTTAAGGAAGGAATAGGCTCGCGAAAAAAAGGGTTGAAGGTGTCGAAATAGGGAATAAAAGTTAATTTAAAAATGTCACCAGAACACTGTCATTTATAAACCGATTATCTAAATTCTTGTTAGCTATATATTTCGGCAATGGAGCCTTCTGTGCCTGACACTCGGCATTGATTCATGTGCCTTCGACTACTCTCGCTTTTATAAAAAAAACAGTTTACCTTGAGTGCATCTGCCCCATGCCCCAATAAGCTTAAAACCACAAAAAGTAGCCTGATACTGTAACAAAAAGTACCGACTACCGACAAAAGTGAACGTGCTCGAAAACGAAAGTGGTAAAAAATCCTAATTGAAGATACTTCACCGCGGTGTGTTCAAGGACATCGCCAATCGATCCCACAACTGGGGCACAGGTTACCAATATACGTATTTTAAATAATAAGTAGTTTTTTTTAATACTAATACATTAAAAGACATTGTAACTAAAAAAAACTAACTGGAAATTAACTTTCGATACTTTTAAATTTAGCACATATTTGATATTTCGATTTATATTCTGTGTTAATTATGAACAGAACATATTTATGAAAAAACCATTCACAAAAACCAAATGATCATCCTTGTTCATTCTCACTTTCGATACGAGTTTTTACATCGGTTTTTTATTAACTGCATTGAGGTCTATGAAAAGCTGTAAACGCGTAATTGTTTACGTTTTCGTGTAGAACATCTGTATTTTGTGTACTGCGTCTGTAGTCTATAACATATTAAAAAAAACCCGATTTTTAAATCGGTTACTGGCATGTTGCATACCATTCCTATTTTAATTTGTATAATATGTCAAGTAAAGAGGTTTAATTCGTAAAGTATTTATTCGAATTATGAAATTTGAAAAAAAAACACACTGTAAAGAAATTCATGTAATGACGTCACTATAGAAATATTTGCTTTGACCGGAAAAAATAACGCATTAGCCCGAATTTGAATTGAACTCAAAGCTTTATGATGACGACAAAGAGGGTTGGTTATTGTAAGGACAAGTGTAACCTTAGGGTCTCACGGGTAACCTCACTAGCAAAACTATGGAGTAGCCATATGTAAAAATTACAATCACTTTTATCGACGTTATTAAATTAAGCAATTCAATTGACACAACGTAACCCAATTAATAAGTTTCATAATTTTTAGCAACAACTGTAAAACGATGATAAAAGAGTTGAAATAAGCATCGCGAAGACATATCTAAACAGTAACTAAAATTCAAGCTAATTGTTCTTTTAGTTACTACTAGTATAAAAGAAATGTTCAAATAGTCGTCTTACTTTTCATGATGGATGGTCAGGTATAGGATATATCTACTTTTCTAAAGAATGAAAGAATGAAAAAAGAAGATTTACAACCAGTTATCAGAAAGCAGACTATTATTTTTCCATTTATATAAGTGTAATGTATATTCTAATAAATATTTTATTATAAAATAAATGTCGAAACTCCATAGTTTTTCCTGTTCAATCGTCTTCTAAGCCCTCCTTAAATTTAGGATAAAAAGAAAGATGTGGACAAAAGAATCTCCACACGTGTGGACTCACGTGACGAGGTCAACGAACTGCCAAAAACAATATGCTCTCATTAATCCACACAGATTGATTGAATCCGGGACATAATTTGTTTTTGTGAATCTACGAATGCACAGATTAGAGTAGGGGACATATTATATCGATAAGTGCTAGAACAATCTAAATAAATAAATATTTTTTCTATACAGAAATGCAAGATAGTGATATTAATTTTGTAGCATGGACAAACATGGATGATTCGTGCGGTGGCCTGCATAGTTAAAATAATGTTAAACTTGCATTTCTAAAGTTTCTGGTGTTAACAATAAGTGTTATGATTGAATTAAATAGTTAAAGCTAAAGAGTGATTAGACGCGTTTATTTCTAATACATCTATCGAGGAAGGATATGATTAGAATGATTCTTTTATATTTTTCTTCTAATTGAGACAGCTTGCTTGCCATGCCCGCTCCCAACGACTTGACGATGAGCGTTTTTAACCGACCGAAAGAGTTATTTATCTTCCACCGTTATTAACGAACCATGATCCAACCTAATTGTTTTGAAAAGGTTGCTTTACTGGACTTTAAAGAACACATAGAACATAACATTTAGACATGTTATAGGACCACGCCTACGATACGTAGACCTAAGACTTCATATTTGAGATTTTTAATACAGAGAGCTAATTTAATAAGTAACGTAATTTTCATAGAAAATGAATCAATATTTTCAGCTGTGGGGGATGTATTAATCTCAAAAATATATTTAATGCGGGCTGCAAAAATAACAACTGGTGTTTTGAGTGTCTATCGATAAATCGAAGTACCGATTGTCCACAACCCTTTTTGAATCAAATGAACTATCGGGATGCAATTTGGTTATTGTCTATATGCAGCTGTTATAACGGAAATGGTCAGGAATATAGGGGCAGAGGGGCTTAAGACCATTGATAGAGAAATATACGTCTTCAAGTGTTTAGAGATGATCAACCGTTAAAACATTGTAATTTATTGGGTCATGCAAAAAGTATATTAAATTGTGATTCCAACAAGTCTACATTGACTTGATCTTGGACTATTCTGACTTCTGATATTCAATTCTTAATCGTCTTTAAATTTCAACATTGTCGTTTATATGATACGCAGCTTCGTTTGAAACCGGCCAGTACTAATTGTTTTTGTTATTAAATCTATTTGTAAAACATAAATATAAGTTTCAATGCGAAATACCCTCGTGTGGTTTTATTTATAGGAAATATAAGGTCTATGTTCGTTTTCTCATACAAATTAAACTTGGAACGTTACATTATTCAGTTATCTAAACTAATTTATGACCAGCCAGTATATTATGAAGATACTGAACTTTGTAGCATCTTGTATGTCACGCGAAATGTTTATTAATACTTGTTGAAAGGAGGTTAGTACAAATAGCACAGTCAAATGTCACAACTGTCAATTTAACATACCTTTCCACAGATTGAATATTAGACTGTTCTAATGAGTTTGTAACATTGTTTAAGAGATTACTACTCAAACGTTTAAGAAATTCACGCGGTGTATACCAGTAGGATAAACCTTTTTTTAAATAATGTATTCTAACTAGGAATCCTGTACCACATTGAAAAACTACAGGTACAAATTAAGTTTTAATTATTAACGTCACAGAACAAAAATTAAGTTCTACTGAAATAGTCTTCTGGGATTTACTCTCGATGATAAAAACTGAATATACTTTATAAAATCAAAAATGACCACAGATAACTATTGCATATTATGATATATAATTTAAGTGTTAGTGATATTACGCCATCTATAACCGTGAATCACAATTCAGATTTTACACAACTGTCTCATTCAGAACATCTTATTTGTCTTTTATTTCTAACGTTAACTAACGTTACATAAACTAGTTTAATTGAACCAAATCTCAACGAAAGGTGTGTACGTTCAAGGTCCATTAAAACATCTGCCTTCTTCCAATCAGAATATCTGTTTGATACTATCGCTGCCCGTGGCTTTGTGTAAATTGCTTTTCTTATTTATTAGAGTTACTGTAGTAAGCCGCATACATCGTGGACTACTTAGGTTCATTTACTCCAGAAAATTGAGAACCGTTCAGTCAAAATCACTAACTTTAAAGCCCAAAAACCTTAATCGATAAGGTTAGGTTAGTTTATCCTAACGATAAACGTTTCAGGAACGACGACGACATTATTTCAGTTGTCTCTATAAAATCTTTTAAAAATAGACATACAAACGTTTTGATTAATAATATATGTTGAAATTTTGGCGGTCAATGCCACTGTGACAGGTGAAAATCAAGGCTAACACGCTCAAATCACTGGTTATATAAGTATTATATAATATGTAATTTGTGTAAATAAAAAATACATAAAGAAAACGAAACCACTATATTTCTTCGTAGTCTTAACAGTGTATTCGTGTTCTTATTAAACTTCTGGGCAACATTTTATTTAGTATTTTATATGAATATTTATTAATAGAACATATATAAACTATAATAAAAATAAGTATAGCCATTTTTTTTTAAATAAAACTGGTAAAAAAGCACATTTTCCGGACACTCAGTTATTAGGTTTCTGCCGCATAATAATACCAATTACACACTTAAATTACAACCTCATACCGGTTATAGGACTGAGATTGAATGTGTCAGGATAAAAATGGGATAATGAATAACATACCCGGAACGATCTCACGATAGTACATTGACCTCTTTTTTCTAGCATTTGGTATACTTAATTACTATCACTTACACAGTGATCGTATTGAGATGTATAAATGACTGATTGTATGCCAAGAACTATTTTGAATTACCATTACGATTTGATTAAATATCGGTTATATACTTTAATTATATATAATTATTCATTTAATTACTAATTAATAAAAAAAAACAGCCCACAAAACTTAGACTCATAATTCTGGCATTTCCTCGCTGTATCGCTTATACGCTGAGGGAGAAAAGCACCAGCTCTTGGTGCAGCCTGTGCACTTGTAACCGTTGTACTTTAAATATTTAACATTATATATATATATATATATATTCTCGCCTCGTAATATATCTACAAGATAACATATGCCGTTAAATTTAATGCATCGACGATCGAGTCCGCACAATGATTCTCGGTACTTATGTATTTTGTTGTCTATATATCATACAAGATAATACAATAATATACAGAAATTGTCATTTCTGTTAGAAAAAGTATATATAAGTTACATAAAGACATTAATAACTTTAATTAATAGTAGGATGACTCCCTCCAGCGGAAGAGGTGATATGGATCGAAGGAAGTTGATGGTGACCTATTTGTTTTATTGTCTATTTTATGGCTCATACGGTGGTCTGTTTGATGACTTATTGATAATTGATTATTGGAGAAAGAGGTTTTATTGGCTCATGTTAGCGAGTTCGCAAGCGACCTTATTTTTGCCCCAATTGTTAACAATTTTTTTTTATAGAAGAGGGGGCAAACGAGCAGGAGACCCACCATAAAGGTGAAGTCGCCGCCCATGGACACTTATGTGGCTGGGAGCTTATGAGTGCGTTGCCGGCCTTTTTGCTACTAACCCGTAAAACACAAGGCTCCATTGACAAAGTTGCACTTTCAATATCGCCTCCAGGAAAGTCTTGATGAGCTCGATGCGCGAACATTACATTTTTCTGCGTTATTTGACTTGACTTTGTACGAGTATATTATACTTTTTAAGACTATTAAGATTCGTTCCTTCGTTACATATTTCGTTATATATAGTGTATATAGTAAATGTTCTAATGAAACGTAGTGAAATTATTCAAAAAGCCACTTCACAAATAAATACATTTTAACCGATCTGTACATAGATGATAGAATTATTAAAAAATATGTTAACTGTAATCTTTTCACTTTCTATAATTACTAGGTACTAATTATTTTTAATATGCCATTAAGAAACCTTATCATCACATCACCTGAAGTAGCACATAGAACAGATGGTTCATGCCGTTGAACTCTAGCAGGTGGATTTAGTAAAAGTTGGGAAATTACGTAGAATGCGCGTAGAAGCTCTACGGTGCACGTGCCTTGCTAATTAACATATTAAATATATTATATACGTAGTGTTGACCAATAGTATAAGCATGCCCATCTCAACCGTAAGGTCGTGTTTTCGATCCCATATGTTACCGGGAGCAAGGAAGGCTGTTCACCTTATAGGACAAATAAAACCTCAAAAAAGATTATCATTGCTTTGATATTTGATGATATGCTGAACTATGAATTGTATAAGAAGACGGGTAGTCCAGCGTGTCTCATGGGATATTCTAACATTTTTTATTGATATCGGTCCCGTGCAACTCTTCTCCAGTGATGGCTAGCACTCAAATATCGTCCTCTACCGCTTCTACCGTCTGGCATACCAATGCGAGTTCTTTTGAGGATCGAATCGATCTATGGTTAGCGCTGTATTTTAAGTAGACATTAAAAATATATTTATTCATATGGGTATCTATGGTACACTTATCATTCGTCAAAAAAAACCTTATAAAACCATGACTCTAAATTTACTGCCAGTTATTGGTAACTGGCAGTAAATTTAGAGTTAATTTGGATTAAGGGCGTAGCCGACGAGGAGAACTGGCAAGAAAAACTTAAAATCAACTTTTACAGTCCGATTGTAAAGATCAGCGACCATGCAGAAGCGAATGGGTACCATAAGCGCAAATAGATAAAAAAATCAATTATTAAAAGATTCAAGGATAATTTCACAGGGATTGAATAATGTGTGATGTTCCTACGCCCCCAGCGATCATCCATTCGCTACGATTGTTCTATACAACTTAGTTCAAACGTCAGCTTAATGACAGAGGTTAAGCTGAAAATGATTTTTGCAACGACCTAAATGTACTGCGGGACTACTCTGTAAAACTGGGTATTACATTGTATTGTTTATATGAAAATACATATTTATTAAATAAATACACTTGTTTTCTTATTTATTTGTTATATAACCAATAAAGTTTGTGTTAGTCATATTTTGCTCTTGTGTTATTATTATTTATTTTCTGTTTAAATTTTTGTTTTATCATTTTTATCAGTGAAACTTTATTTATCGAACAGCGTAATACCTTTTTAATTTAATTTGTAATCGTAATTACCCGGATCTAAATATATAAATTAAAGTATGTTAGATACACTATTTATAACTCAAGAACGGCTGAACCGAATTGGCCACTGAGGCGAAACAAAATTTGCCAAGTTAGATAGTAAATAAGAACAATAAATAACTAAATACACATAAAATATAATGTTGTTTCTGTCTTACAAGTATATTTTAAAGCCTTCCAGTGTTACCTTACTAGATATGCGAGTGAACTGGTCGTTTATGGAATGCTGAGGCATCAATAAGATTTTCTACGTACCTAATTAAGATATTCTCTTTAAAAGAAAAGGCGCTGTGAGGCGTGTCAAATCAAAGTGTTGTCGATAAAAATGTGTCTTAAGAAGTTTAGTATGTGTTTATACAATACCATTATTATACGATGCGTCATGTTTACAATATGTCTAAATTCTTTCATACATTATAATTTAAAAAATATATTTAACATTTAAACACTTGGATAAATTAAATATGTTATATCCTTGTGACGAAGTGCCCATAATGCTGGCAGCCTTTCCTGATCATGCTCAACGAGAAAATGTCTTCTGTAAAAAAAGTTAAAAAATACACCACATTCCAATATGATAATAGGAGAATGACCGTAAGGATCAATGAGCCTTTATCAGTACTAATGAGTTCATGTATTATCAAATCGTGTACAAGATTGAAGTTATGAGGAAGCTGTTATGTTTACTAACATAATTGTTTAGTGTGCATAGTGAAAACTTGGGACTCACATCTATTTCCACCTCCTGACAAGCACAAAAGCTGGCGCAGCTGCAGTGCAGGTGACAAAAAAGGCCCACAAGAAGAAGAAGGCTTCCATAGAATTTGTTTCTATTGAGGTACAGCCTCCAGGATCTTGGGGACAGGCACTTATTAAATAATTAAGCCGCCTGGCAGGGAGCACTAATTACCGCAGAGCTGGTGCTTTTCTTGTGCCTTCGAGCAGCGTTATCCTAAATAGAATAATGAGAATTTACAATATATTGCAGGCAATACAAGTATTGACTTGTTACGTGTTACGTATAAAGATTCTTGGAGCACGCCACATTATTATTGTTAAGTGTAGCATTGTTGGCGCGGCTAAGACATCATTGCTCAGGCAGGCATTAAAAAGGTGTGTCCCCGTTTTGGTGGTACTGTTAGCAACTGTACGGATAAATATTTTTTTAATAAACCTTTCAATTAAGAGTCAAGAGCTTTTAATTATGTGTTGTAAAAGTTTTTATTGTTAATATAACGTAGTGTGATTCACAATGTATAATATTAACTAGATAGTTATATATTAAGAATAATATTATTATTTAGGTCTTTTGATTATAGCCATGACACTAGGAATAAAAACTCGCTGTATAAAATAATATTTATATTATATAACCATAAAATTTGGTAATTCATTCACGGGAAATTGTTTACGCATTTTCAATAAACATCCAACTGAAGTTCCATTTTTGTCTTTTGATAAATTCAAAAGAAATTAGGTCTACATTAACGATAAAAAAGCTTGAGAATTCGCCCATGATATGACAGACAGGTAACCAGATTGTCGTGAGTATGTTCTCAGACTTTTCTATTTAGTAACCCTCGTTTTCAACGTAAGAAAAAAACGATTACTGGAGTGCTCACTTCGATAACTCAATTCGAAATCCCCTTCAGGAACTCTCCCGACAAGTGTTTCGTGTTACAAATCTATGTGGAAAAAATAAAGTATTTCCTATTTCAATAATTTCAATGTGAGTACGCAGTTGAAAACAACAGTAGAACCTATTTAGTAATATTTCATAGAGGTATAACGAAATGTTGAATTGGAATACAAACCACAAGAACTATAAATAAAACTATATAACATGTTACTTCTAAACTACTATAAATATACTATATGGATTGTTGTTTTTTTATAGAAGTGCGAGCAAACAAGTACACCATAAAGGTGATGTCACCGCCCATAGACACTTACGTGGCTGGGAACTCGTGAGTGCGTTGCCGGCCTTTTAGGGAGTGGTACGCTCTTGAAATTATAGTAACACAACAGTTCAACACAACGTTATATAGCAATGCGTATAATTTGTATGTAATTTATTTTGTAATTATATATTTTTTTATTACCGCAATTATTTTGTCTCAATGATTTTATCTATAAATACATATAATATATATGTCACATGCGATTGTTTAGTTACATCATGGATAACACTGCATCTTGGACTATTTACCACACCTAGACCTTGAGTATCCTGCAGCGTGTTTATGTTAATTAATTTTGAGTTCTATTACAATTGAATAGAATATAAATTCAATTATTATAAAATACTTGCCAAGTTTAAGATGATTTCAACTGTAATGCATTCGTTTTAAAGTTGAAAACTGTTTGCATGTAAAATCTCAACAATAAAATCAGCTGCTGTTGCGCGCATTTCTGTCAGTTGTGGCGCGAAGTTGGACCGTGCTCCTTGTTTGTCTATGCGTCGTTCCATATTTGAACTTTCGAAAATCTGTGCCCTGCATACATACTCTACGGTAAGTTATGTTTTAACATTAGTCTATACCATAGATCTTCCGCATTCCGTTACGAAACAATGCAATCAATCACAGAATTATATAAAACTAGATAAGACATGCATTGTTCAATAAAAATTATGCAGTTTACAAAACCTTTATTGCAATTTACGATAACAATTTTCAAGGTTTTCTTAGTACATACATATTGCAAATAATTAGTCCGGTGTTACATTTCTCTATAATAAACAATCGATTCTCTTCGTATTACGTGCATTGTTATTAAGGATTTTTTAACAACAGTAACCCACTCAGAGCTCGGAAAAATATTTACGATGTAGAAACGTGTACTTTTTAAATAGTGAATGGAAATTGTAATTAAATAAACAATTGACACGAATATTAAATTATTCTATTTCTGTATCTATGAGTAGCTATTGCATCAGTAGTTTTTACTGCGTAGTAACTTGTTCGTTCGTTGAAGGTAAATTTTATATGAATAAATAAAAATATCAATAATCTACATACCAACCTAATCGGCGTAGCATCACTGGACAGTAAATAATAATAATAGCCATTATTCAGATTGTACATGGTACTAAAAATGTACATTATATAATGTTCATGTATTTGCTGCATATATACTTTGTGCAGGTCCATTTGCCAATCGGCAAAATTCTCCTCAAATCTTCTCAATTCCAATCTCTACAGAGCCACTCTGTTCCACGTACTTCTGCCAGTTGTCTGGAAACAAATGTACGGTTAAAAGATTTATCTCGTCACCACATAGTTTCCGAGCCTCGCTACGAATGGATACAACGATCCACTTCCCACATAAGATCCGTTAAATTATTACGCCTTGACCTAATGCCTTAGATACTGAGATAGGTTACATGTATGCTATTATTCTATACTAGTTAGATGTTATAGGAAACACAACTGTGGCTGTAACTGTAAGGGATCTATCATATAGTATTCAGTTACTGCATCTCGATTTAAAAAATCAAAAACATCTTTATTAATATAGGTAACTAAGGTACACTTATGAATCGTCAATAAAATAAGTTATAAAAACTTTTGACGCTACATTTACTGCCAGTTCCCAAATAAAAGGCGTAGACCGGATGAGAAGAACTGGCAAACAACTCTCCGCCACTCCTTTAATCTCTCGATTGCTAGGATTGCAAAGTAGTGAAGTTATATATTACTATCGGCATATCTTCTACATCCGTCTATCTCAGCGCTTAAATCAGCTACGGATTTAGAGGTAACGACACAAGAATACAATCAAAATCGCATCAAACGAAATCTAATTTCGATGTCGTCTCAGCACCAATCCTATCATCAGATTTAATTAGTAGGTGGATTAGATTGTCTTCGAAAATATCATTTATAGAGAAAAGAAGTTATGGTATCTTTTCTGACCGATCTTTGGAACGTCGTTTGACGTACACAAGTGTTAACGGTTCTCGTTAAACAGATATTGATAGCCTTTATTCAGATCATATTAGCCAAATTAGTTTTAGCAAACCGATATTAAGCTTTCTGCAGATCTACCCGGAAGTGATCGTTACTAACGATTTTAATTTTTGGCGCAAGTGTGATTATTTTAGTTGATATTTTTTATTAGTAAAATAAATAAACAATCAACAATCTTAGTAAAAATAATATTCTTTGGAGGCTGTTACTCGTTACTACGTAAAATACACAAAACAATATTTTTCATTTACCGAGTGTCTTTTTCTATGTCTTTCTATGTCTACATTGTGGGTAGTTTTTTTTATTAGAACGCTAAGAGGATAGGTTAACTATAACCTATATGACTTTGTCTTGATAACGGTTATCACAACCTTCCCTGACCTCACTGTATCTGATAATGCTTTATTTAAAATCTACATTATTCTAATCTACATCAATGCAGAAATATACAATAAAAATGTACTATCTTTAAAGCAGATAAGATTTAAATGCATTTATGTGAAAATTGTTGAAAACCTTGACGCTAAATAAACTGCAATATTTAATATTGCCGCTTGGAAAGTTAGTTAAATTTAACGAGACGTTTTAAACTAAGAAAATATTTAAATTTACAATATTAATTTAATCACATTAGCCAATAATTGTATTTTAATGATAGCGGGAAGTGTTCTAATGCATTTCTTATAAATGAGTAAAATAACTTTAAGTAATAAGCTACAAAACTAAAACTAAATATGATTAAACTTAGAAAAAAGAACTTTTTAAAGATCAAAAGAAATCTTGAAAAATGTTTTTTGTGGCACCAGGCCTAGTACCGTACCGGTACCGCCTACATTATTCTTTAACAATGCACTTATATCTTAAGATCCAAAAGTCAATTTTGGATCTGATCGGAAATTTATATTTTTCTATATTTCTCTAATACGATTAATGTTGCATGCAATAATAAACTTGATGATTCTTGTTCTGCAGTTTGGTGGTTTGTCGAAAATTGAAATTAACATATTTCTTCGGTTGCATTCGTCTCTCCCACATGCATTCCTTTAACAAGGTATCTATGACAATCTGACAGGTGAACGACCTAAGATCAAATCTTTACAAGCTTACGCAACGAAAGCTTTCTTCGAAGCTTTAACTGGTTTATATTAAATTATGTAGGCAGTGTTGAACCAGAACTTTTTCTGTTATATAAACGAATTATTCTTTTACTACGTTTTTTTAAGTCGTAAAAAAAAATTTCTTTCTGAAGTATTTAAATGCAAAAGAATATAGCTTATGGTAAATACGTAAAGGAAATTGTGGGATAACGAAAACAAATTTTAGTATATAATGTATTGCTGTTCCACTTTTATATAGTTTGACTTGTGAGTAGATTGTTTTCGCTTGACCAGATCAGAAAAGCGTTAAAAATATCGCAAACCATGAAGGTTTTATATCGATACGAATAAAACGATGCTTTTACAATAAAATTACCATTTCATACTTTATTATAACCAAAAGTTGAAATAAAACAAAATACAAAACTAACACAAATTTAAAAAGTTTGGTCCCTGTAGCAGAGTATCCACAATGCTGCTGGCATTTTTGTTTTATTTAAGTTAATTATATTAGTTAGGTTAATATTATTTAAAAGTTGATTGTATAATTGCTTAGATAAAGTCTACTTCGCAATATTTAGATAAATATAATAATAATATTACGATTATTATGATTCTAGATGCAGCAGATAAGCACATTATCAGTCTAGATAATGATATAATTTTTTTTAAAATATATTGCTATCTAGTCTATTCTAATAGTAATGGTATGGATATCAAATGAACTGCAAGTCATATTAATACAATAGTTGATACAATACAGCTTCCTAGCAACACTATACTCTACTGACTTAAGTTTTAAGTGACATAATCCTATGTCCCCTCGATGGGGCAGAGGGCACCCGCAGTAATCCTCCATCGCATTCTGTCCAACGCATTTGATCTCGCTCCATGTCTTACCGGCTCTCTTGGCCTCACCTGCAACAGTACGTCGCCAGGTCTGTTTGGGACGGCCACTCTTCCGCTACCTTTGAAGATTCCAGTCAAGTGCCTGTTTGGGAATATGATTGGGGTCTCTTCGGAGAGTGTGGCCAATCCAGTTCCACTTGCGACGATTTACTTTGGGTTATTGGGATTTTCCGACATAGCTCTAAAAGCTGCTCGTTGGATATTCCGGCCAGTATACCAAATATTATAAATAGCGGTCCTAAAAAAGGGAAGTTATTTTTTAGTCATAGTAGTACTAGTAGAGACGAAAGGTTCGTTTTTCTAATTAATTGTATGTTACATCTAGATGACAGTTGGGAGAGCTTTATCGCTCCTCCAGTGTACATACATTTATATTCTACTCAAAGTAGTTCACATATCCAAGAAGCCGTAAAGCATATCCCAAATTGATCCCAGTTATACATATGAGCGAACAATTGAAACGAACCCATAATGATACAATCGTATTCAAGTAATGAGCTATTGAATTCGATTGTCTTTTTGATCGAGTATCGATTATTATGAAATTCGGTTCATTTGAGTATCACAAATATTTATAGTTCCTACGTTCTAGTGATATTTTCGATTTTGGGGTAGGTTTTTGTTCAAATTTTGAGGACAGGTGTATAATAAGTGTAAGACTTTAAAAAATCTCTACAAAAAAAAAATTAGGCTTTGGATATATATATATATATATGTGCCGCCTACTACGAAGCTCATGTTAAATTGATAATTAATAATAATAAATTTCGAATAAAACAACTAAGATAGTGAATTTACTTGCATCGTTATGTGGTCAGCATAGAGTTGGTAGCATTGTGAGCGGAACGTTTTGTGATTGTCTAAGACAAACATGAAAATGAATTGTGTGTTTTCTTGTATGACGTTTATGTTTTCTATTATCTAAGAGACGTAAGAGAAAGTCTAGATTCGTGAGACTTCTGGGTTGAGAAACGGTTCTATCAAGACCGTGTGCTCAGAGAATCAAGTGAATTCTCTACTTCCTAACTTTCATATTCGTAGAGTAGTTGAATACGTGCTGACACATTCAAAGCACGGACTTGACGATAGTTCAGTTAGTTGTTGACAGCTCGTATACCACCTTACAATTCTTTAAAAAATACCTATATAATTAAGTTAGTTAAGGTTTTCTATATTTAATTGCCTAGTTCTATTATTTTGCTTAAGATTGGTAAGGTAACAATTATATCAAGAGTACCTTCTGAGTTTTGTGTACAATAAAAATTGCAGAACTCAAGTCAATTCAAAGTGCATCTATTTTGATTAACTCGTGTGCATAAAGTATAACGAATTTATCTACATAATCTAAATGACGCAAATGCATTGCGTAGAAAATTACGATCATTATGGCAAAGTTAAAAGCTGCGTTATCTCAAACGATTTTATTTAAATTTTTTCATAAAGGCTCACTTGAACGCTTCAATTTTCTCAATTCAGCTTCTCTTTTGTTTCATAAACAATTCTCCGAGAAAGTTGCCAACTAGACTTTGAGTGCAAAGTTAAAATGTAGGCATTATTTTTAGCAATGACCAGATTTTCATTGTGTGGGGTTTTAATTAATGAAGGTCCATGTGTTAATTTTGAGTATTCTTCACTTAGTATGTGTTTTTACAAGATAATGTCTCCGCCCATAGACATTTATTTACGTAGTGATTTGAGTGACAAATAAAATCGGTTTTGTTATTATTTTAAATAACTTATTAAAGAGTTTTTATTCCAGTTATTACTCGAACAAAAAGAGAAACAATCGGTAAATTGTTTTTATATGAATGATTTCCAATTAGATAACGTTAAACGTATTTTCATAGTTTAGAATATGTCCCTGAGAACATTTACGATGAAATATGCACAGACCTTTAGTGACCCATTGTGTAGGTGACCTAGATATTTTATTATTTATGTTTTACTATGGTCATTGTGGTTGGGTGTGGTTGGCAATGTCACATGCGTGACCTACTTTTTGTTTTGTATGCGGGATGTTATAAATGCCTGTCATTTTTCAACTGCATCTCAGGTACAGTTAACTAACTACACAATAAATGGAAATCTTATAAATCTATTAATTGAATTTATTTAAATTGATGTCTACTTGTTATTAAGGTATAGTTCAGGACCTGGTTTACGTAATTTAGATGCCTGTGTACCAGTTATAATAAAGGCCGTCAACTCACTTGTAAGCCTCCTGGCGTTGCGGGTGTCCATGGGCAGTGGTTAGCACTTCATTGAAAATACCCACCTCCTGTTGTATAAAAACCTTTCTCAATAATACGACGATTAAACGCACAGAATGTTAAAACCACTTGCACTTCCATTAAATGAGCATCGTGAAGACACCCCGACGGCGGTCTTTATGGGCAGCCCGCAGGTTCACTTGTTGGTTTCATAAAAAGCAGATCCAAGGCCAATACCATAGCCCATCTAGTTCTGTAGAAGGATGGAGTTATTATTTAGAAACAAAAAGTTTGTATAAAACTAACCAAGTAATTAATCGAAATGATAATGCCAGACCGAAGTCCGTGTATCGCATATTAATTATATAAATGTATACGTAGATGCGACGTCTCTTTGTCATTTTATTTACCAATGAGTAACGCTTGGCTATCAGGCATTACATCATCAAACATGGAAAATAGTATTTTTTTTAGTAATAGTACAATTATAAATAAAATCCTGCCCGGATCGCTAGCGATAGGGTGTTCTCCTAATTGTTTTATTCCGTTGTATACTTATATGTACTTTGACACCTCTACAACTGCAACCCCTCATGATGCAAAAATATTTGCAATAAAATGTAATAATATTTTCTTAATTAAATGTAGTATTAAATCAATTATTACATTTAATTAGGAAATATTTACCATTACGACTTTGGCTCCTTCAAGAATTCAATTTCACTCCCTAAAAGGATGGCAACGCACTCATGAGCCCCCAGCCACATGAGTGTCTATAGACGGCGACTTCACCTTTCTGGTGGGCCTCCTGCTCGTTTGCCCCCTCTTCTATAAAAAATACAAGCCTTGCTTATTATAAATTTGAATACAGATAAAGGATTACTCCCAAAAATACACTGCACAAACAACTAAGTATAGACTATCTTTTATATATATATATACATATTTCTCTTTGTTACGTTACCCAATATATTGTTAGGTGCTTATACATATTACTATATATATATATATACGGGAAGTGAACAAAAATATAAACGTTACATGTGACATTTTAAGATTTGAATAAACAGTACAAATACGTATTGACGAGCGAATTTAGTTCATAACTGTATTGCACAAGACATTAAACGTAAACACAAAACGCTATATTTATCCAAGGCCGATGCAGTGGATAATGAACGATGATTATTTAAGTCCATTTGTTTCATTATGTCTTATAAGTGATTTAAATTTTATTTAGAATATGTCAAATGTAATTTACACACCGCAAAGACAGTTACCACCGTGTTTATAAGAGTGACCCAATTAAAGGTAACCTTATAAATGATTTCTACAATGCTGCACGGAAAGATTAAATATTTTTAAAAAACATGGCTTTGGAGACATGTTTTTCCCTTAATTAGTTGCCCAAGCTTGCATGATTTTAGGCGCAGCATAGCTAACATAAAAGTAATTTAGATTGCTGTAAGCACACGTAATTAATTAAAATAAATAGCATACATTGAATGTACGGTATATATAAAATGATTTCAATTGCAATACATTTTGAATTATGAATCAATATGTTAGACTTATCAAAATCGAGTCTAGCCACCAATACATATATAAACAATTGTAGTCTTCGGGAAAGTTTTATTTTCACATGTAAAATTCGCGTCAAATACATTAATGTGATAAAAACTCTTTAACTAATGAATGCTTATATATCTTAGGGCTACGCGTAAGGGATCATACAAAGGTCAACGCACTGTTTTATCAGTAACTGTTAAATATAGATAACGCACTATAATTGTTTCCTCGCTATTGATTGTCAACTGCAGTTAGATAATGAAGAAATTGCAATAAATACTAATAAATACAAGTGATAACATTCTGTTTCAATTGTTTTTTTAAACAATAAAAACAAATTTGAAAACAAAAGACATCGTATCATCATTTTTAAAAGTGGAGTTTATGGTCTAGAAAAACAAAACATATATGCAATTAATATATAAAGCTTTATAAACTTTTTCAGCGTAATTTTTCATTAAAAAAAAATCAATAGGACTCTGTCAATTAGCAATAATATTAAGCAGCATACCAATAAATATTGGCCTTGAATTAAACTATAAATTATGTAACATTGTCTTAAATTTGCAAACAAACAAAAAATTTGACGGTAATAAAACAATTATTTACTTATCACCAATTAGTTGGCTGTCAACTTGCTGTCAAATATGCTTACGTCATAATTCGAACTCATTCATAAAAGAAGGATTTAATGTTTATTGTTTAGAAACGTCAAAATGTTAATCTTGGGTCCACCTAATCCTTACCACCCAAAGGATACCCAAAGTTTATCATAAATGTACCATTTTGGTAATCCCTCACTAATTTGTTTTTAAGTGCTCGCCGCATTCCATTGTTTTTATCCAATGGGCTTAGTTTGTCGTCTTTTTGGTTTACTGGCCACATTGGTCTGTTACGTGTCGAATTTCGATTTTGTATTGTTTTATATAATACAGACATTAATTAGCCTATTCGCTGGTTCTTGGTGTAATAGTTGCTGATCTTTACAACCGTACTGTCAAATTTGCTAGGCTATTTAAAGGAGTTGCGGAATTCTTGCCAGTTCTTCTCGTCAGCTTTTTAACGATTCATAATTTTACCATAGTTACCTATGTGAATAAAGATATTTTTGTTTTTTTTTATTTGAATTCATAGTACTATATGTCTCTGAATAAAATCTCGTATGGTGCAACACGCTGCAAATATTGTTTTCGTACATAAAAAGCATTTAAGAATTAGGAATGGAAAACAATGATTTTGATTCATTCACACTATACAGAGGTAAATTATATATAAAAATGATTTATCAATACATAACAAGCTAATAATAATAATAAGCAAATAACTTGGTTTTGCCATATTTTTGTTTATTATAATATTACATATACTAAGATTGTATAGAATTGAATCAGCAATTACTTTCATTTTCTTTAAAAATGTCAGTCACGATTCTCGAACAAAAAGAATCCTCACTAGCCATGAAATCGTGAGCGTCACTAATTTCTTATTGATTTTAAGTGTGTTTACAAAAAACATTAAACTATAGTTGTACTTCTATAATATTTAGCAGACGTGTTTTTATTTGATAGTAAATGGCCAATACGTCAATACTATCATTAGAACAAAAATGTCTGTCACTTATCATCGTAGCATAAAACAATTTCATTGAAAGACTCGATTGTATAAAATAATTATTCATATTATTGTTTAAAGCTTTATAGTTAAATTATAAAACATAATTGGATTTATTATTGAATTTATATATTCAAAGAGAATATTATTAACACAGCGGGAAAATTCATGAATCGCGCCACGCGTCGTCATAGCAACGGCTTATTGATTATTTCCCTCTCCCTTACACTAGGGGTGGGTATTGATTTTCTGTTATCTGTCTTTGTCACACGTCATCAGTCGTTTGCCTGTCTTGGTGAGAGACATCGGGAATATTTCATAATTTTTACAATAATTTGTTTACTGGTTTACAAGATTTTGTGTTCGTGTTTCCGCTTTGTATTGGATTATAGCACTACTTCGGTGAGTTATGTAAATGTTAAGAAAGACATTTCAAAATCTTAAATAAATATAATCTGAAACCATTTCCGTTATTTCAATCATAATGGGAATATATAAATAATAAAGCATTTTTCCACACAATTTACCGCAAATATGCACCTAAGTAACATATTATTACAATTTATAAAATAGCCCCTAATTACTTCGCGAAATAAATAGTTATGCACTGCAATCGAAAATCCAGGGACGGACTGATAACAATATACCGTGACGATTAATATATTATCTACCTTTCTAAGAATTAATGAAAAAAAAAACAAATAATATGAATAAAATTGTAGTCTTACATGCTTTAATCTATTCAGCGTAATAGTTACCGTGCCGAACCAATCCAGTACCGAACAGCCGGTACGGTCAATATCGCTTGTAAATGGTGTACACTTAATTAATCCTTAACTGTTAAATGTATTTATTTGTGTGTCTATTTTATATTGCCATATCTGAGACTACTTGTATCTCTCACTTAACAGATTTACAGCCCTATATAAATTGAAACATACACATGCAATTTGACTCAATAATTTCTACCGGTCTTCCTATGTTTATCACTAGTTATTACGACAACCTACTTTCTGTGTAGATGATCAGTAATTATGGCTGTAATAGTGGCCGATGGACATACGGCAATATACATATATTATTCTTACAATACTTGGTCGTAAATGGATTTTTGTTTGTACAAAATTGAAAGAAAAAATAAAAAAGTAAAAAGTTTAATAGTTATTATATTATAATATTCTTATGCTATGTAGTAGTTAAGTTTCGTTTGACATAAAATAAAACTTGTTTATAGGAAAATCTCGATTTTATTACATTAATTAAATAACTAAAATGTTCGAGTGGTCACTGTAATGTGTTAAAACTTGCGTGAACAAAATAAAATATTTTAAGACTCTTGGCTTAAAATATTCGAAAAATAATTCTCTTATTGTTGAATAATAATAGTGAAAACGCGAATTTGTTATTGAATTTGAACTCACGTGGCATAATTGAGAACAATATTTGTGTTTTTAACGTAATATGTATTTTTTTTAAACTACTTAATTATTACCTATAACTGTTATATAAAATGTAAATAAATAATTAACCTAACTAACATAGCTTAAAATAAAACAAAACACAAAACTAACCTTCTTGGTTACTTTCTCAGAATATTTGTTGTTAATTGTACTATTAAACTGGTTTTTTTTTATAATATACTTCTTAAATATCTAAAATGATGATCGACCAGTCTCACCGTCAATTATATCTAGACAGATGCAACACTCAGTAGTTAGAATACCGTAGGCCTGTCCAATTATGAATCAAATCATGATTGAAACCAGTTTGAATAGTTAACTTTCTAAATCCTTTGGGATAGTATGGAATATTTTATTGATCTAACGGTATTAAATTACAAATTAGACAATTATGTTTAGAATTACATGATCATCTTATAAACGAGATTAGCCCACGCAAACCTGGGATACTAGTTAAGTTTAAATTGAGCATTGATCAAATTCACACTTATATGTGTATTTTTTGATATTTCCGAAGCGTTAAATGGACTATGAACGTATAGATTTTAATAATTCGTTATAATTAACTGCGAAATATATAATTTAAAAATCAGTTGAATAATATAATGAAAGAAGTGTCTACGTCGGGTTTTTGTAAGGTGTGGCGTCTGCATTGCCGACTTCACGATTAACACTCATTATTAACATAACACTTCTCTGATATTTGCCAGGTTGTATTTTCACAATAAGCTGTCGTGCAGTTACAATGCATCCATCTTTTTTAATAATGACATGTCCGCATATGTGTTTCTTTCACAGACTACGTATCGAAATAATAAGTTGACATTTCATAGTGTAATAAACTTGAAAGTATTCAACTTATGTTTTTAAAATTTAGGACAATTAAATGATGCCTGAACTTTATTATTCTAGTTTTAAATACAAATTGTTGTAGTTGTCTTGACGTTAAAAGAACAAATGATTGTCTCGTATGCAACGTCCACACCTCAAACACTTCATAATACGCGTAATAATAATATTTTCATGGTTCATGACCTTTTGGGTTATCACCCGATAGTAAGAACCAAGGTGTTAACAAACATCCGGGCCATGCGCCCAAATTTGATAATACATGAGATTAAGGCTTTTGTTTAGTCGTAATTCCTCTGTCTGTGACAGGCAGAAATAGTTAAGCTTCTCGGAGCTTAGTGTTGACAGCGAACCGTCTTCGGGTTTATGATCGCTGTTCTCAATCGTCAGTATTATTTATTTACACTTGATTGTAATACTTTAATTATTTATAAAATAAGTGTGAATTGTGAAGTCTATGAGTGAATACAAAATGGCTTACATATTTCAAAATTTTTTCTTGACATTTACTGCCGTTCCCAAATGAGGGCGTAAAGCGGACGAGAGGAACAGGCAACACTCCGCCTTATTTTAATAAAGGAAACTTAATAATAGTTTGACATGTTTACATCGATTACGATAGACATAGTGCTGACGTTAAAACACTGTCATAATGAAAACGAAGATCTCATCCCCTCGTAAATTTGAGAGGAAATGCACTCGGCAATGTGTTTTGTATATTTACAACAAAAAATTGTTTCTATTTGAAGCAACGCGAGGGGACACAACGCGCGTTTATTTTCTCAAGTTCAAGGTGCGCGCACATTTCCGTTCGATTTTTTGAAAACCGGATCTGAAAACGTAATAAATAAATATATATTATTTTAAATGATCTGTATGGTTTTTTGTCATACACATAAAAATCGCAATCGAAAATTTGGGGTATTTAATAAAAATAAAATCAAAAATTCTACCGATTATGACGACTGACTCAAACTTTCATCAGAATCAGTCTAGCCGTTTCGGTTAGCAATAAACACAGTGACACGAGAATTTTATATATTAGATTAAGAGTTTTTCTTCGATGAATGTCGGAAAAATAATTAATTAACATCAAATATATATTATGCATCACACAACTTCCATCTTTGGAATCATAATAAAATCAAAACCACGAAAACATTATTGTAATTTGTCATCTATCTACATTTGGTTTAATAAGATAGCTTTTAACACTTTTTTGAATATGTATGAATTAAATAATAATTTTGTATATTTGATCAACCGTCAAAATATTGTAACTTTAACCGGTTAAAAGTGAACGTTTACCGTAAACATCGCAGTGACGTAGGTCAGTGTTTCCTCTAATTGAAAAGTACGCATTGGTATACAGCTTTAACACTGAAATAGCTATGACGCCCCCTGCTGTTAAGAAATAATTTAAAAAATGCATAATGCATAATGAGTTTTTAATGCAAAATAATTACAATTATTGTTAAGTGGTACACTACAATAGTTTTTAATTAAATGTCTTCTTATATTTGGTATTCTTGTCGACCTTACTTAGAAAATACCATATTTCATATTCATCGGCTAGTCATAATGTTAACTAGCTAGCTTTCGCGGGTACTTTACTTTTTTATAACTCCAGAGATGAAATTTATTATAGATTTAATCAGTTAGTGGTAAATTCGCGGGCCGTTTGGAAAGCATCTAAAATAATTATTATTCATCGACCCCATGTAACCCTAGATAGAATGTTTGAATCAGCGCACGCGCAGATCGATATTGTCTTCACCCCAGCACATCTGTTGCACCCCACGTTTCGTGGATTTATTTTCAAAGTACGTAGGGGTTGTTTCTATTTATAATATTTATCTGTCGTAATAAAACGGCATTGCATCTATCCATAATATGGGAATAGTTGAAAATAGGTTTACGTTTGTAGAAATATCTAGGATTTATGTATTTGACAAAGAACGTATCGATTAGAAGTGGCCGAGTTTTGATTTTGGAATCGTAAACTCAAACTCAAAGTATCTTTATACAAGTGTCTATATAAAGACACTTTTCGTCAAGTTTTGTTCACGAACAGTTGTCTACCGAGAAGAACCGCTAACCGAAAATCGATAGCTGCTCTTTTAAAATTAATATTTCATATAGAATTATGTTACTTACGTGACTAATTCAAATAAAGAAAATCATTGTAAGGCTACTCAAGAATTAAAATGTCCCGATGCGGAGCTCACACATTAAAATGATCTTTGTCTACACGCGATTCAAGTGTATTTTTTCAGCGATTACATTATTCTATAATAAATATATGTAAATTCTTTTGCTTAAAATGTATGACTTTCTTGTTTTGAATAAAAGTGATTGATTTTTTACTATTTATCCGTAACACCCTGATTGATGAATGCATCCGGTCACCGGGTTCAATCTCACCGCACGGACGACTAGACCCAAACAATTGGGAGATTCGGGACAGTGATGCCACAGCGATTGTTAATTTTACGGTTCAGCTGTTTGGTGCTAACGCACTTTGGCTTTGCATACATTTCCCAAAGAGTTCATGACCGAAAACTATTCCAATTTTTATATGTATATGTAGAAGGAAAGTTACGAAAGTCAGTCTTTGTTAGGCCGACTACACAATTTAATGTTAATTTTTTTTATGTTAGAACGTGTTTCAGTTTGTGTGTGTCGTTTTACTTTAAGGATAGATGTTAAATATATAATTTCACACTTTTGATTTGTTTAAAAATCCTTATAGTAATTTATTAGTTTCTACTTATAATGACGATGTACCTACTAATCAACTAATGCTTTCTTTCGACATATATATGAAAGTTATTTATATAAAAAAGGGTGTGTACCAACACAATATGTTTTTAACCATATCGACGTAACGAAATTTTACAGTTACACACATACAAACCGATGTAGGTTCCATTTTTTCTTTTCAATGATGTACTTTGAGACACCGGATTACTATTCTTGAATAAAAACCTTGTTACTTTAGTGTGAAATTAAAAAAAGTCTGTTTAACACTCTATTGACTACTCCTTTATCACCTGTATGCAAATAATATTTGATCGATTTAAATGCTAATATAACGATAAACGTTATCAGACAATAAAAATTCTAATATATTCATAATGGTAATTGTGAAATTGCCTGTCTATAGAACAATAGGGTCTTGATGCGTACGCGCAGGCTAGGCATTCACGGGTGGCTTGCTATAAACAAAGTGAGCGTACAATATTGTCCTCCAGGTTCACTGATTTCGTATTGAATTTCCTTTGTAATGTTCTTGGTTGACTTTAACGTTTTTTTTGTAGCGAATTATGTGTTATTTTACATAACACATATTACTTTGTCTATTTCATTAACAGAGACAATAACTTTGTCTTTGTTAAGAGGAAAGTTTTAATATATTTTTTTTTAAATTCAATTGGTTGGTTGCAAAATATACAACTTTCTGCATTTAACAACTTGTGTATAAGAAACAAAATACTAATTTACACAAAATTAATTAATCCAGTTTTTAATTTAATTGTAAACAGTTGTAACTAAAAAGTAATAATATTCCTGTGTTATAGAGGTCCAGTCTTTATCGCTTTAAAGTCCACTTCTAAAAATAGCTACAAAGGAACTATTATTTGGGTATTAATTACCAACAGCATTAGATCTGTTTACATATTTATGTATAACATATAGAGCTACGAGTTTGTTGAAGGTTTTATTACGTTAACCATAGACAAGGTCAAAGAACTTAAAGCTTGGTTGAACTGAAGGATGCTGAACATCTGTGGTGTGTGATGTCAAGTGTCACAGGATACTGTTACAGACAGGATGGGTGACCGGGTTGGTTTGTGTTACCCCAAGGGTTATGTTACTACCGGTTGCGTTGCTAGAACTAGTTGCGTTAAGCTAAACTCAGAAAGCTTTTGTTTCATTTGAGGGTGAGGAAAGGAAGTGACCAACTTTCATTGCTTGGTTCGTTTGTCTTATAATGGTGTTTTGAATTCTATTAATGTTATAAAGGAATAAATATCAGTTAATTCATAGAATGTGTACTAAAATTCTCAGACCTTAGTTACTTTTAATGGTTTTAATCGAGTTTCTTGCCGGTTCTTCTCAATAGATAAATGGTGGTAGTGTCATTATAGAGATACATGAATAACGATATTTTCAGTTTGAGTTTGACTGTGATAACATATTAAGTTTCTATAAAGTCTCATTCAAGTTCGTGGCTATCAGCAACTTTTGGTTTAAACTTTCGATTTCACAGTGGGTTAACATACATGTCTGCCTTAAATATTTTAAGCGTGCATTTTGATTTGAGCAATTGTTTAGAACATTGAAACCCGTTGTTTTAGTATTACTTGTCCATTGAAAGAGAAGCTATATTTATCTATATAATTATCTGTGGCACAGTACCAATCCTTAATGTCAAAAAATGTTTATGGCGTGCAGCACAGAGCTAGGAAAACAGTATACCAAAACTGATTTAATTCTCGGTACCAAAATGAGGTTCTTCTGAACATAGGTAGTCTCATTGTTCTTGATAATAAATATGTCTATGTAGATACATAGACATAAAAGGCTAACATACTGTGATTGCGTTTTAAAAATTAATTGATTTGTCCTGTATGTCATGCGTAAGCTGTAATAACTCCTAAACTAACCCGGAAGGAGTGATGAGGTCGCGTACAACTCAAACGAATTGAGATCAATCAGGACCTCACATAAACACTTAATTCGACAAGTAGCATGTTGGAAACGGTTTGTTTTAAAATGTTTATCTAATAGGGCCTCGTTGCATTAATACATAAGTCTCATGTCTATATTTATATCTTTTCCACGTAGAATGGTTTGTAAATAATTTTCTTCTTATATCTACGTGGGTAATTAATTAAATATTAATATGAGAAGATACGAGAAACTAGGGTTAACTGTCGTTGTCTAAGCGTGATCAGTAAATGTAGAATCGAAAATTTAAAACTTATTTTGTTGACTATTCATAAGTGTACCTTGGTGACCTATATGAATAAAGATATTTTTGATTCTGATCACCTTTTTACTTCTTAACTCAGCATGTAGAGCGATTCTGTATATAACATAAAATTACGGAATAGATACATATGATCTGAAGTGAAGATATTGAACTAAAATCAGTGGTTGGCTACCGTAAGAGCATTGGTAATTTAAGCGTATCTTTACCGTAAACTATGAGCGTTAAAATGATTAAACCAATCGCATGTAATAATACTTATATAATAATAATTAAATATGAGTTAATTTTTACAATAACATGATAAATTATATACAAAACATTACGACATTTAAATCATTCATATTATGGACGTTGCCTTAGAAACAATGTCATTAAATTTACGACTAGGTCGCGGCATACGCCATACATCTTCATCATGGTCGGATAGTATTCATCTGTGCATTTTTGCACCTATTCGTTAGATTGTACATGGGAAAACATTTTCCTAAGCACATCCCACGCTCGACACCCGATCTAATCCCGGACGTATCCTGGGGACAGGATTAACCGCATCCTGACACCTAATATCACTAACAAGATTAAAACGGCTTGACGTGATTAGTTGAAAAACAAATATGTTTGTTTGATATTTATAATTTTATCTTTTCAATGTATCGTCGAATAAACAAACTATGTATTTGTATGGGTAGAATCAGAAATAAGATTATTTCCCTTAAAGACCCATTCTAAGAACGACACGGAATATCTGCGCTACACTGATTTCTTAAGCTTTTTCACCAAAAGCATTTCGTTGATGTTTATAATAATGAAGTTTTGTACATCCTGTATACGATGTATTTAGCACTTGAAGTCGAGATTTCGCCCGGATTAATATAATTTGATTTATATCGGCTGTCAAGTAAATTGTTTTAACATTCCGAGAGGGATGCACAGACAGACATGCGGGTTCTAATATGCGAACGAGTAATAGCCTCAAATTGGACACCAATTTATTTGTTTAAACTTATTTGTCCGGAGCGAGTGACATTTTGACAAATCTGTCGCTATGGTTACGGAAGTGTCAATACGTACGTAACTTCCGTAACTAAATTTCATTTTCACTTATTTAAGTATTGTCAAATATACGTATACGTACGTGTCTATAAGTAATGTCAATTGGCGAAATACATATTTGATCGATTTGTCAGAATGATGAGATAACACAAAAAATTGTGATCAACATTGAATCTATATTTTTTTAAATTATCACAAGTAAACTTCTGTGAGATTCTACTACGGATATTATATTCTACAACTACTCTAGGAATAAATTTGCTCTAACATCGGACATTGTTAATAGGACCATAAACAAAAACTAAATTAGCTGAGTTTTAACAGGATCATTAAAATCATATAAACTGGCTTACTATGAAAAAATTGAATGACTAAAACAGTTCGCTAAGGGTGACTATTTAATTCTTATTGTGTAAGCAAATTAGCCATAAAACGCCAAGTGGTAATCCAACATACAATAAACTCCTTGCGGGCGATCGCTAAATTTGGACATTTTACGACATAGACACTCCTGTCTCAATCCTCCCGCGGAGCGATGCGTTTGATCATTTGTTTACGCTTCTTTAAGTATTCACGTTAATTACGGTAAAGGTTGTGCTTTGGACCCCGGATGTTTTGTTAGCGGACAAATAATTGTACAAGAGGATTATTTTTTAATAAATTTATAACTATTTTCTGAGGCTCTACGTTTCAGAATGTTTTAATTTAGTTTTAATGAATACGATATTCAATCATAGCGAAGAAAATTATACTAGTCTTGCATATAAGAACAACACGGCCGGTAACTTGAGTAGTTTGCAACCGATCTGTCGCCGTATCGATGTCAGGCACTTGTCAGGGTTCCACGCATGAGACCTGCGCACGCGCATTTCCCGCAGTTTTTATTAGTTAGAAATTAAAGCATAATTAAATTGCTACTAAGTTAGTGTGTTCAAAGTTTTCGTATACCCAAAAAATTGTGAATGTACACCTGTTTGATACATAGTATTTTATTTATAACATAGGAGCGAGACACGCTTATTTAACAGGTACGCTGCCGACTCTTTATGATGTTTAAGAGAAGTATGGAAGACCGAATCTCTTTTAAAATTTTCAAATATAGTTCCTTTAACTTAGTCCATTAAAAACCCCAACTTAAACATGTTAATGTAAACCTTTTTAAAATAGAGGGCAGATTCATCTGATACGCTAACAGAAACAAAGGTCCCTCCGAAATTCTTTGGACTGTGACGATGTTTTGTCTGTGTCTTTGTTAGTGCTTTAGATGTTTGACATTCTGTATTAAAATGTGTATTTTGTCGGTTACGTATACTTCATACAGAATAGTTTTGCTTCATTCCAGTCGTGATATAGAATTAGAATGTTAGAGATAGTAAGAAATTTGTATGAAAGTTTCTTAGAACAATTGTACCATATCTTAATACGCAATGCGCATACAATAATGCATTTAGAAAGCTGCCCCGCTTTTGTAATGCATCGAGGCTTTGATGTCTTATGACAGAAAAGAGAGCCTCCACTCATTGAGACGGCTCCATTCAGCCGGTATTCCCGAAACATTACGACTTAGGGTCCATCAATAAAAGTACGTATCATTTCCCAAAAAGGCAATACACATGCTCCCAGCCACGTGTCTATGGTGTGCCTTCTGCTCGTTCTATAAAAAATGTAGCCGCTGTTGCGAATAGGCCGGGCTGTTCCACTAGTTAAATAACAAGCCTTAAATACTAGGCATGTTCTTTCATTATTATAAATTAACATTGGTTGTGTGATTTTGTAATACTCTGACCCTACTTGAGTGATATCTTAAATAAATAGGGCCTTGTAGTTGTTAGCCCCACGGAAATTGGTGTTTCACAGTTTTCGGGTAACAAAAGGAATGCATAGACAACAAATTGAGATTCGACACTGATAATCTTTACGCTCGATAAATCCAAAATTGTTAACGTACTTGATAGTTCTGTTTGTGTGCATAGTGATTAGTCTATGGTTTCCGTAAATAGGTTTCGATCTTTCAATTTATATATATATACAAAATAATTTTTAATATTTCTTATATAATTTTATATGAATATAAATACTGTAACTAGCGCGGTCATATCTTTTTAGTGATATATTATTAATTTTTTAACATTACTAAATCACTCTTTTGGTTGTTGACCTGACTTTTGTGTCTGGAAATATGTATGTGCCAACTATTTGAGGTTGGATAAATAAAATTATTTTATCCTGTTTAAGTTTTAGATTCTCATGTTAAATACGATTAAACCTAACAGTAAGGTATACAGTGGTCTAATCACTAATGGAGATTACCTGTGTATACGGTTGCATTTCCAAAGTCGCGGGACATCTTTAAACCCATAGACTATAAACACCTAGAATGTAAACACTTCATAATTACAAATGGTATCCCAATATACAAGTTGTTTCACAGTTGATGGTTACATAAATTGTTTTATGAATAATTCCATTATTTAATAATATTATATCCGTATAGACATGGATGGAAGGAAATTACTTGTCGATGTTAACATAGTGACATATTAGTATTTTGTCTGAATAAATAAATCCCGATAAATTATAACAATCACTCAGACATAAATTTATTCTCTAAAGCATTAGTAACGTGTAAGAGAGATTTTATTTAAAAATTTGCTTCTAAATTGAAATACTAAGTATAATTAAATCTTGTATTGTACTAACCTTTTTTTAATTTTGTCTCGCCACTATTACTTTTATTTATTGTTTAATAGTTGACTGTTTGTGCCAGAATAAAAATAAAAATATAATTAAATTAATAAAATAAAACGTAACCTCACGTCGAGTGAAACATTATAGCTTTGTTGATGTCATAGTACTAACTGAGCTGTTAAAAATATAGTTAAGTATTGAGTTACGTATATTTTGTAACTTCAATGTTCGTTTGAGACCGATTGATTTTTTTTCAGTGCATTTTAGTTTCTATTGTTATGTCTTTTGACTTAACAACTTAACTTTGACTTATCGGACAGTTAACTGTACTTTTGTTTCGCTTAAACGGTTTAAGTGTTGCTAATCTGATAGTTAACGCTTAACGGATACCACTGTTTAATAAGTTTCTCAGTACTTCTGTTAACTGTATTCAATTTATTAGGTATACGGTTAAAAATATATTTGATAACTCTTTTGCTTGTATATAAAAAAATAGCAGTCGAAGACTAAGTTGGCAGATTACTCATACTAAACTTAGTTCCCTGATTTCAAAGACTGTATATTATTTTAAAAATCTTTAGTTTAATAGTAATCCTTTGATATAATTTAAAAAAAAATGTACAGTACAATGTTATATTGTGATGTTTACAGGCGAACTGCCATTCCTTGAACTCATCGATGAGAGATTGTTTTACAAACACGACTAATTGTTTGCCAAACATCCAATTGTGATGAGGATAGATTTATATTGAATTACATTGGGAAAACCGATATTTTAATGTGAATTTTTCTTTGTCCACAGATAACCTCAGAATACTCAAGATGCCTAGACTATCAGGAGACAACCCGGTAAGGAGACGTCTCTTTGCGCCAGACAACCTTACAGATGAGGCGAAAATTGACAACTTCGCTAACCTCCTTCAAGAATCTATAATCACAGATTGTAAGGAAAAGAGTGAAAAGTGGAATTTTGATTTTGAGAAGGAAGAGGCCCTAGATGGGGATTATGAATGGTATCTACGCGATGAAACATCTAGATGGGTTCGCTGTAGACCCAAGGTGATGAAGACGGAAGTGAAAAATCTGGACTCTCCTCTCCCAATGAAAATTGAGAACGAGATAACACCACGAGTGAAAGAGACAGAGGCACAGGCGAGGCCTTTGAAACGAAAGCAGTGCATTGAGATCGTGAGCGGGAGCCGAAGAAAATTAAGTTTTGACTAAACGTGCTATATTTGTGCCAAAAATAGTTGTTGAATACACTATACAACTATTATTCATCAAGAAATTATGATTATTATTAACAAAAAGACTGTATATTTTAGTCGCAATATTTAATTGTATATAGATCCAATTATATTCCGCCACTACATCACAAAATTATTGAATTAACCTTTTCACTAATATATTAATAACATACTTATGGAAGCGATTATAAATATATAATTTTCAATTAAAAATTCTCTGGCGGTAAGTGTTTTAGACTATAAACTATAACTCAATAAACCTTTACCTAAACTTAGTACTTAGATTTAATCATCTTTAAATCCATGTCTAAGCACAACCCATGACTTTTTTTGGTACCTAAAGTTAAAAATAAATAAAAAAATGAATAAATTCCCGCCCCTCCTCACCCCACCAGCTAGTTAATGGATCAACTGATCTTCAAATGGAAACTTATCGAATGTTTAGGTCACCATCCTTTTCTAACCTTTATTATAATAAAATAAATTTATAAAATTATGCCATACGAATTTTAAACACCCATATTTTTTGTAAAGGTATAAACTATGTGAAAAATTGTGTTAAGTATACTTGATTTCACGATCAAAATTATTTTATCACAACGGTAGAACTCTGCTATGTACCTACTCTGCCAGAGAGTAACGATACGCTCCATAAGTATATAGCATATAACTAATATATTAACAAATTCGTAATTAATATATTATGTACAAAAGTTGAACTGTGATCTTTAGTTTAATAGGACGAGAATGATCACCGATTTGTAGAAATTGTAATTTGGATAATTAAAATTAATTTAACAATATTAGAATTAAAATTAAAATTTTGTGTAATCAAGTGACGAGTCGAACAGCTATATCCCAAAGTCTCTGTAGAGATAATTGTATTTATAACTTAGAAATAATATTTTAATTATTATATTTTTTATTTATGTAAATTTTTTTGTGTACTTAGATATTCCCTGAGGAAATAAAATGCTTTAAAATTAGTCACTATGTTATTTAGAATTATTTATTTGTATAGGTTTCGGCATATTTAATATTATTTAATAAAATATATGAAGTCTATTGTGTTTTTATTAATAATAAAAATTATGAATTGAAGTCCAGCACAATAGTCATGCATTAAATGTCAAAAAAAGTCTCAAAAAAATGAGAAAATATTTCGAGAAACTACTTTTGATCGGATTATGACAGAAACCATGGTACCATAATAATTAATATATGAACCTATACTGCAGATTCTCCATACTAATGGTTCCTTTAGCAATCCAACGTCAATGTAAGAGTTATGTAAATTATAGAAAGGTTATACTGCTTGATTACCACAGTTTAAAAAAACTGTCAATTATAAAATAAACTATGGTATAAACTGAAATGTATAGGTTTTATTGTTTTTTCATCGTGGCGTGCAAACGAGCCCGAGGTGCCGCAGCTCAGTTTGCAATTGGGTACTGATTAATTAATATTGAAGTTACAAAGAAAACTTGCCAAATTACATTAATACAAAGGTTAAACCAGTTCAAATCGTACTCCCAACCTGTTCTCCACGATTTATAATCATTTTATTGGTACCAATTGGAGTAGGAAGGATGGGGTGCATAATATGACGGATATGTGACGATGACATTAGGAAATGGTGTGACCACATACATTGGGGTTCCGGGAATTGATTTTTAATATATTCTATGAAGTTTATTGATTTTTGTGTTCCAACAAGCAGTCTGATAAAGTATGCTATTGTGGAAGGAACATTTTCTACAAGTGAGGATCGTCTACCGGAAGGATGAGTGGCCCAGTCCCAGTGAAGGTCGAGAAGTTCTATATATGCTCATCGGTTAAGACCTTCGTTACCGTGACTCAGGATCGATTCGTCATCGTATTGTTTCTAGTTGCACATCATAGATGTCGCTAAACCATGTCATAACATTGGTACATTTACCACTTGCATTAATTAAATTACATACAATCAAACACTTCAGGACAGTTTGTATTGCAATTTGAATCGTTAGTTTAAATATATATTTAAAAATGAGTCATCAATGAGTTAAAAAATTGGTCATACAAACAGAAAACGCGTGTCCCGTGGGAATCGAACCGATTGAATCTGGTTGTCACGGCCGCCGAGCATAATGTCCACTCGTATTTAAATTTGAAAAATACATCACCGTCATTTATATAACTTTAATATTTTCTAATTTTGCACGCGGTGATTGTTAACTGCTTTATGTGACACGCGTAAGCTTTGTATAAATTTTGAATACTTTACAGAAGTAAACGTTAATAAACAATAAATATATGGCACAAATGCGGAGTAATTGGAATTCAACAATACATCTATCTAAAGAGCTGCCATAAGTCTAGAGTATCATTTTTTAAAATATATTTCTTACGCTATCATAATATGTTGGCACACATTTACAAATATAGATAATAATAAAACTATAGGTATAAAAACACATAAGAGATCTTTTTGTGCATTCATTAAATGTATGAATAGCAACCCTGAGAAACATTTCAATTAAAGAGACACTATAAACCCACAATTGATCAAGACTTTATCATCATAATATGATCATAATCGTTAGACTTGCCGGAATCGCATTTAATGATATTATTTGTCCAAAAAAAAATTGTTTTTACATATAAACGTATTTTTCATATCACACTCGGTTACTCTAAACAATTAATCTTAACGCATCACTTTCAACAATTACCATTTCCTCAGATATACAATACCCTAAAACTGGTATCTCATGCATAGTAATGAAGAGGAAATCCTGGACGCGCTCGAACAACCCTTGGGGATGTTACTCACGGTTTTTTCGCCGATCCCATACAGACTTGGTACATAATATATGATGTAGCATGTGGTTCGTTCTCGTATTTTAAATCTAGGACTAGCCTAATGTCATTTTTATATGTGGTTTTAATTATGCTGTAATACAAGACGTGTGTAATCGCATAAGTTCAGTTTCTCACTATTTTAATCTAATTCTAATGTCATAAACTGTAACAACGTTCAATCTCGATTGGAACAAGGCATCGAGTATAGACGACACAAATTGCGCGCTGTTAAAAAACCAATGAAACCTCTTTGGAATACGAGTATATTTTTAATCTGTGATGTTAATTATACCACTATTACCACAGATATGCACGATCTATAATAAAATAATAATAGTATAAAATGACGTTCGAAATTCAAATTCAATCCTACATTATTTAATGACGTCAACCGTGTTCTAATTTTAACATGTCGAGATTCTTTTTTCAAATTGTTACCCAACTTATTTCCGTTAAATGTTAATATGGCTTCTTGTCGGACGTAAGGCCTGAAACCTTACACCAACTAACTTCCTTTCGTAAAGGTGTCTTGCAACTTCCTCTCAAGGATGTACTATATTTTTATTAATAATTGAATGATTTTGTATATTATATAATTTAAAATCACCAACAAAAATATTTATTTTCAAGCTTAAAATACGTCTTATATTCTTTATTACACATATATATGATTAGCTTAAATTTCATTAATCCACTCAAGTGATATTTACAAATAATTATATAAATTAGTGGCTAAGAGTACTTTACTTTAACTGTCTAATTCTAAACTCATCAAAAACAGTTGAATTTTATCACAACTGTTCGAAAGCGGGTCAACTGCTTAGATAAAGATTTATCTACAATAAAATTAATTGAATACCAGCATTGTTAAAACTGCACGCACCTAACTTAATAAAATTGTATTCTATGTTGTCCCAGTTGGCTTTTTGGGGCTATTGGCAAAACCCAAAGCCCCAGTGACTAGTGGGTAGGTATAAACAGCCACTAATAGTATATAATAGTAGAAATTTGAGTCTAAATACAAGTGATCTAAATAAATGAATAGTTAATTAAATGTTTAGTATATAAATGAGTTATCTATGCAATGTATGCCAAGGATGTGTTGACATTATCGTTTCTACGTCTTATGTACTAACGATCTATTTATATATTTCATTGCTTAGGTACGTAATATAGAATAAGAGAGAGTGCGCTCTTCATAAACGAATTATTTAATTGGAAGAACTATCCTTATATATTACAAAACTTAAGGAAAAACAATAAATAGGTTTCTTTGATTTTTTTAAATAAACAACATATAATAAACTAAGTTAAACTTAATTAAGTCGGTGGATGGTGGTTTAAATATTTTTCAGTAAATGGACAACGCGCTCTTTCGCTGGATTTACTCTTTCGCTGTAACCAGACCAGGACCTATACTCACTAAGTGAGTAGTTCCAATATGGTTCCAAAATTTATTATTTTAAAGTACAAGAAATTAATAATCACAATTAAAGACAATCACAATACATTAAAATATTTTAAAATATTTAGATATTTAGAGGAAATACATTGTTTCTTTTATTTAATAGCCTTTATTAATATATATATATATATATATTTAAATATTATTAAGTTTAACTAAATTTTGAAATTGTCTTCTAACGCAGGCATACCATTGAACATGTTTCGTATTTCTTTTTTATCCTGGCAACATCCTTTCACAAAAGCTAATGGCTTATGGGTTTGATGAAGACGAATAGGCCTTTATGATTGAGTGTTAAATTATTCAGATATTTCATTTCTACCTAAGTTTAAGGCACTCAAAAACCCACACAAATTTCACGTTCAAGAATTTATAATCGTAATATGTAGTATCTTCGTTAATATGTCGTATATTTTCTGTAAATTTCTTTCTATTCCTCTCTATTCCTTCCTTTCTCTGATGACTTGATGATATAATTAGAATTGGTTATTTGTAAACTTATTTTATTAATACGATTTAACAAATAATGTAATTTATGTTTATGGGTGTTAATGCGTGAAGTAATTATTATTGAATATTATTTATTGACGACATCTAACAATTAAATGCAAAACGATTTTAATGAAGGCAAGGTATTAACTTGTTATTATTATTCCAGAAGGTAACATTTGCGGTGAACGTTCCGTTATGTTAAGTTTTTGTGCAAATTGCACAAGACACAGACCAGATGGTGGGACGAAACTTAACACTTGTGGCATGCGCATGCGCAGCTTTTTGCGCAGCTTTTTGTCCCACAAACGGAAAGACCGTTTGGTTTCCTATGATTTATGGGGACGCGGATTGAGATGGGATTACCGCAAGTGAAAAAAATATATATTAAAACAAAGCGTACGTAACAATTCTAAATATTATTTATTTTTGTGAGTAGAAGCTTTATTAACAATTAAACTTTCACCAAAAATGTATACGTTTTAATAGAAAAAGTCTATCCATGCAGGCTGGTAGAAAACACGATGTTGGCCAAATGGTTAATGCCTCTTGGACCATCTCTTTGATCACGGTGAGGTAAGAAAAGTTTTGAAGTCTCAGGAATATTTCTTAAAAAATATTAAAGTAGAACTCCGAAGACGTCTTTAGTGTAGATAAAGCGCCACTCAATAATTATATGACTTTAGAATTGAGAACATCAATAAAGATCCTTCCTTGAAATATGTTTTTTTTTACTGCTAATATTAAAAAGTTTTAATTTTAACGCCTGAGTAAAACAAAATTTAAACTCTAATAGCAAAGTGGCTACTAACGACACCTATTGTCGGATAGTGTTAAACCTTTTAATATAAGTGGTAATAGAGATAGATAGAATAGATAGACAGTTATATATATTAAGATATAATATCATTTAAATTTGATTAGTTTGGTTTTGGCTTCATATAATAAATAGGCTAGAATATTTTTTATTTTATATTGTTTCTACAGTTAACACAGCTGTAAAAATAAAATAATAATAAAACAAAAATAATTTAAATCTTTAGTCCTACTAGTGGCATAAGCTCAATTTAGGCTAACATTAACAAAAACAACTGAACTTGAGTTAAAACAAAAGGTTTCACTTAACATCTAGCATATTTATAATATAAGTTTTTAATTAAAAATATTTATTTGACAAATAAAAAATAATCGAATAAATTTGTACATCTTGCGTTGTCTACTTTCAAAGATATCCTGTACATCATAAATGACTACTTTGAATGCTACACCTCTGAACAATAACTGTTGTACTTTGTCCAGAAGATACTTACGACAGCCAGGTCTCGTTCTACTTCGCATGTTCACCCGTGATACTGGGTCTGTTTATCTTAAGTATGAGAATACAGTTAACTTATTCAATAAACGGGCAATAGACAATCCATGCCAGTAGAGCACAACATCTTGTATGTAAAATAGCAGCCCAATATTGTTGCATTCCATAACCCACTATGATAAATGAATTTTATATTTTATTAAACGTGGTAAAGATGGTAACCATGACAACCTTACTTTAAGTTTAAAATCGAAGTTGAGGGTTTGCCTATTACGTTGCAAGTACCTTTGTGTCAGACCATAAAGTTTAAAGGCTTGGAATAACAAAGCGAACTCTGAAAATACAGATTATTGTCTCTTGTCGTTGTCAAATGATTCATGTGTAGAATATAAACTATCGAGACTAAGAACGCTTATGCTAATAAAAATATCCCCGGTACCGTAAATAATTATGTGATGAGCATATTTGTTGGCTGTGGTCTGGGTTTTAATATGTATTTATTCAAATTATGTAGTATGTAAGTTTATTATTTGTGTTAGCAACTATTACACAAGCTATTACCGACCGAAATTAAATTATTCCAAGTCCTTTAAAACTGTGTAAGCTCTGTATAACGACACTGAAGGGACTATTTTATGGCGTTATAGAGATTGGTCGTTAAATGGACGGAAGAAAAATCTGGATTATTAGTTAATCAGAATTAAAAGCCAATTGATTTCGACGCTTTTGACGTAACATGGAGTTTTTACTGTAATATAATTATTTTTCAAAAAATAAAAAAAGAATTTTTTTTCAACACACCATTATGTAACATAGATAAACTGTTAGTTATTACAGTCGTTTTTTTTTAAGTACCCACATGTAGAAATTTGGTGATACAATAAAAATCAGTGTTGCCACACCGCAAAACGTGCCATCTTCAAAATATAGGGGTGTATTATAACACTTGTCTATCAAGTATAGGGGTGAGTGTCTTTGTATTCATTAGAAAAAAAAACTTTAAATTTACTCTAACTCTACTGCTGCATAAGCGAGATGGTCATACACACAAGACCTTGATGAAATATCATCTATCACTCTGCACCATTAAAAAAATATGTCAATAATGAAAATATAAGATAAGGAACTTCTAAGCTAGGCTGCGCCAGGCGACCCCAAGTGACCGAATCTAAGAAATAAGGTAGCATAAGTATACATAGTAGTGACAATACGTGGTAAATTAAACTATGTTTTTTGAGTGCCATGCTGTTACTTAGAGTTTCAGCCGAATGGGCAGGCACGGCCGGAGAAATACCACTCTCTCACAGAAAACCGGCGTAAAGTGATGCAATTGGACTTTGTCCATTTTGTACTCGCGTTTCGCCGGTGATCTTCCGGTGCTCATACTCTTCCCCCCCCCCCCGTCCTCTTCCTCTACGCCACCATTTCCTCATTTTCCCTTAAAGGCCGGCAACGCACTCACGAGCTCCCAGCCGCGTGAGTGTCTATGGGCGGCGACTTTGCCTTTATGGTGGGCCTCATTCTTGTTTGCCCCCTCTCCTATAAAAAAAAAATAAAATAAAAAATGTTAAAATTCATAAAGTATTTACTATTTATTTAACGGAAACAAAACACATCACAAAAACAATAAAATAATTTGACAAAAATAAAGAAGGATCCAAGTACATGTTTCACAGATTATATATGTTACAATAAAACAAACGCCACGCAGAGAAAAACAAAGAAAATTAATTTAAAATTGAACTAATTTTCTTACTTCATAAAGTAATTGTCTCTTGTCAGTCAACCATACTGCGTATAAGTATATCGAAATCTAACATCAATTAAAATTGTTAACGTTGCTTTTATGTGTAAAAAAAAAAGCTTTAACAAATTTGTTAACATAACCGATCGGATATTTTTCATCGTTCGAACATTATCTATTGGTATTGTATCAAACACACCGCAATTAGTTGTAATTTCGTTATCTGAATGGGGGTGACAGATGCGCGATATTATCTGTGGCGCCCTTCGATGCGCACGAGCCGAATAACAATATGCACTTAAGGGGAAGCTATAGAGGCTGCAAAGAGTCAAACTTAATGACCTGAGGCAGCATTCCTTCGTTCGGTAATCATAGATCAATTAAAAGTTTTGTCAAAAAAATGTTTGATATAATTTGAATATCAACACAGAAATACTGTTTAATTAATATTATATCGATTTATTATTAAGCATGTATTAAGTGGCACGTTTTATTTAAGTGGAGGCACTACCCTGGTATTCTCTATACCAACTAAAAAGCAATAAGCAGTTTTTTTTTATTTTCTTGATTATTTTAAGACAGTGTATGTGTAAAGCTTCCCCTTAACAGATCTACGTGTCCATTAAATACGTTATCTACGTGCCCACAGTATGGTGACAGTTTTAATTTATGCACAAACAGACAAATCTATGACGATTACACACGTTCATTTCGTTTTGTATAAATTAAAATGTAATAAGAAAAAATCCGTAAGACTCGTATCACCTTGATGTCTGTCGTTCCACCACTGCGTTTCGTAAGACTATTCTAACCACTCACCACCACGTTATAGAACCAGCTGGCCGTCACGGTATTTTCGAACCAAGTCCTTTAAGGAAAAAGCTTACCAATTCCTAAAAGGCCGGCAACGTACTCACGAGCTCCCAGCCACGTGAGTGTCTATGGCGACTTCACCATAAATATATTTAAAATAAAAATAACTTTTAAAGTAACACTGTATTCGGATGTCCTTAAAGGAAAGGTTATTCAACCGAATAATAGGATTCTCTATGGAAACTTTTAAATACCCAAAGACTCAAGGACCTATGACGATCATTGCATTGATTTAAGTTGCTGATCATAGATGTTACTGCTTTGACAAAAAGCGATTTAAAAAATATTTGTAGGGCCTACACCATTTATCGTGGAAAGGACACTTCTACATACAGTATTGACCTTATAAGGACCAAGCTAAGTTAAAAATATAATTTAATCTCAAGGATTTATATAGTGGTAGGGGTAGTGTTGAAATTGGCTTAAAGGTTTCTTTATAAACACCTACTTAAATAAAGATATTTTTGAGTTTGAGAGTTTGATTTTTAGACTTAATATTTTACTCGTAACGTGTACAACCTAATATATACTTTAAATATACTATTTTAAACTATAATATTAATATCACGAACATTCAAAGTTATCGTTCTTTCTTTTATTTCACCACTGCGCTAACGCAGATTCTAAGATAAAAGCAGACCGCTATTTTTCAACGCCTGCTGCAAATATGCGTTATGCGAAATTGAAAAAGCTTATAAACGGCATTATTCACGAGCTTTGAAGTGTGAATGGCTTGAGTTTAGCTTTATTGGGTACATATAAAATAATATAAATGTGTAATTATTCAAACACACAACGAGAAGCAAAAGTATTGCGTATTTATGAGTTAGCACAGCTAAGTGCTGGTTAATAAATATTTTATATGGCTAGAGTGTGTGTTATTATAATTTAACACTAATAAAATAACCTTACAAAAAGCCTTTATGCCAGATGGCCATTAAATATGGGTTGCTGTGTCATGCCAATTAAAAGTGTGTTATTATAAAAAAACCCTACGTCTTTTAAGTTTAAAACTGTATAAAAAAAGCTATCGAAAGCTTCGCTTCGTAAGTTCATATCTGTCTTAATTGTCTGATATTGGTATTCATATAGTTTCAATATATTATTTACAGTATACGATTTATATAATTTTTGTATATGTATTCAGTCATTATATCAGTCTAGTCAAAATATCTTGTATGAATAAATATGTTATAGACTTTTTTTTTATCTTGTCAATAAATTTGTTTTTTTTTTTAAAACAACCATAGTCACTTTTGTGTTTGCCTGAAGGTGTGTCAACTGTTTGCGGTTAAATAAATATATATTTCTTTAATAAATGTAATAAAATTATATGCACAATTTTGGTAAATGAATGATTATGATCGCCGCACGCGACCCATCTTCCTAATTAATTCAGCGGTGACCCGCCAGGTGGCGTGGCAGATGGACACATTTATTATTAATTTACTCTTTATTTCATTTAAACAGTACCAGTAGAAGATATTAATACATATAAGAGCAACGGGCGGCCTTATCGCTAATAAGCGATCTCTTCTGATGATTTTTTGTCAGAAATTACGTTCAAAACCATTTTAACAAGTATAAAATCATTATGAAGATTATAAGCTCTTTGCTATAGTTAAGTAGCTTCTAGTTGAAGCTTTATAAGAATGTGTCTGATGGCATGGACATTCTCCATTTCTGTCGGTCTCGCGAAACTCTTCCAGGCAGCAGTCAGATTTGTATCGTCTCCTTTCCATCTCATAGGCTACCGTCCTTAGCTGTTTTTACCATATCTGTGGTACAATGTCAGATTCTAGGGATCACGAATCAATATCATACAAAACTCTAAATATATTTCCAGTTACGTATGAATCAATTTAAAACCGTCCAATGTAAACTTACCGACACCATAAGGTACCAAATTCCTAATTACTTCTTATACGCTACTCAAAGTGAGCCCCATAATTACCTCTATCTAAAATCTAAGACAGTAAAGCCACCGCAGACAAAGCCAGGTGCATACTATGGTTGTGTTAACATCTGGCAGTAGAGTTAAAACTGCATAGACTGTATTGAAAGCTAAAAATATTAGCGACATCTTGTGGTACTCACTTTAACTCGCTGTCGACGGTGCATGTTCCGACCTCAAATCCATAAACGCTGGAGTTCCCCAAGGCTGTGTACTCTCTCCTACGCTGTTCCTCTTGCATATCAATGATATGTTGCACTTAAGCAGCCTTCATTGTTATGCGGATGACAGTACTGGAGATGCTCTATATCACGGCCGTGCAAATATTTCCCGGGTTGATGTCGAGCAGTGTCGGGACAAACTTGTATCTGAAGTCGAGACTCTACTGCGTGGAGTCTCGGATTGGGGTCGACTTAACTCAGTCCAATTTAACCCCTCGAAGACCCAGGTTTGCGCGTTTACCGCTAAAAAGAATCCCTTTGTCGTGGCTCCACTATTCGATAACACTCCTCTTAAAGCCTCAGCCAGTATTGGAATTCTTGGTGTCGATATATCGAGCGATGTCCAGTTCTGCAATCATTTGGAAGGTAAGGCTAAGTTAGCCTCTAAAAAGCTTGGTGTTCTCAGCAGGGCGCGTCAGTATTTCACATCAGGCCATCGCTTGCAACTCTATAAAGCGCAAATTCGGCCTCATATGGAGTACTGTTCCCACCTCTGGGCGGGGGCGCCCCAATACCAGCTCCTTCCATTTGATCGCATCCAACGCAGAGCGACTCGTATCGTCGACGACCCCATCCTTTCCAATCGGCTTGATCCTTTGGCTCTGCGTAGAGATGTAGGCTCCCTCTGCATCTTCTACCGCATTTATCATGGGGAGTGCTCTGATGAATTGTTCGGGCTAATACCTGCAGCGGAATTCCATCACCGGACATCAAGGCAGAATACGAAATTCCATCCGTACCACCTTGATGTCTGGCGTTCCACGACTGTGCGTTTTTTAAGGCAGTTTCTGCCGCGCACCACCTCTTTGTGGAACCAACTGCCAGCGCAGGTATTCCCGATCCGCTACGACTTGGGGACCTTCAAAAAAAGAGCGTTCCTCTTCCTTAAAGGCCGGCAACTCACTTGTAAGCCTCCTGGCGTTGCAGGTGTCCATGGGCGGCGGTTGTCACATCACTCGAAGTGACCCGCCTGCTCGTTTGCCTCCTCTCACATAAAAAAAAAAAAAAAAAAAAAAATGTTGAGTATATAGTAATTTAATTTAGTATTAAACACACAAGGCATTACAGGTTATTAATACAATGCATACAATAAACATTGATTCATGAGACATTTGTGAATTTATGATTAACTTAAAAATGTCAAACAAACATGACACGTGTTCGTGTCAAGATCAGTCTTGGTCTTAATTTTACTTGGCATCACAATGTTCAATATGATCTATTATTATTTTACTATAAAACATATCGTTACTCTATAATTATTCTTAACTCTATGGTAACTTCCTTGCGTAACTAAGACAAGGGATGGTTTAAATACCAATTTACCGGACACCTGGGCACACCCTCAAACGTAGGGGTTCATAATTTACGTCAAATGTAAATCCTACCGTTAAACTGCAAGTAGGTCTAACTTCATTTTTTATATAGCAACAAAATACAAAAACATATCTTATTATTTACAATGAAAAAACGCGTAAAATAGTAGGTATCCGGATGAATTGATACGCAACACAATTTAATAAATCATGTTAAACATGAACTTATTTTAATCAGATAAAGTTGGTTCATCTGGTATTAAATGATTGGATGTAATCAAATATATACAAGTTTACTAATAAGCAGTACACGCATATAACCTTCTCTAAATTTTCATTTAAATTTGGAATAACTTTTTGCGCATGTCAAAACACTGCGTTAAACGAAACGCATTTTTTTTAAACTCAACGCATTAAAACTTCTTTGTACGATATAAAAATTGATTATATTTTTTTGTCAAATACGGAGTTTGAAAGGATTTTTTCAAATTGGACATTCCTGATAACTTGATTTTAGTGAAGTTCTGAATTATATCACAGTTGACGCCGTTACATCTTAAAATACTTTGACATATATATAACGTAAGACAATTTTATACAGAATAATCTAAATAAAACATCTGCACTCGTGTACAGCTGTGATTTAACAATGGCTAATCAAAAGGGCGCACCCTCTACAATTAACGGTGATTGTCTGTTCAACTATAATTAAACGATTGTTATGACAAAATGATAAATTGCTATAAAACACGTGCTAAGGGTTAAGAATGTATAAGACGAGAGTTGAAGGCTATTCGTCCTGTCTTTGTTACATTTACCATTGATACCCTCTTCTTAAAATTAACCTTCAGATATGAAACTTTAATTTGTGAAGCCATATTTAAATTGAGAACGATTTTAAAATTTTAATATAAAATCATAAACACTGGCAAAAATAGTTAATTATCATAGCGAATTTGTCTCGTAATTTTTCGCCTTGGAAGAAATTATTAGCAAAGATCTTCCTGCGAACGTCTTAAGAAAGTGTAAGGAGTTATGAAAGAAATATTTTTCAATTAGAAACCGCATGTCATAGATTAACAAACAAAACAATCTGAATTTCAACAATTCTAATTTGTAAATATATTATTATATTATATATAGTACTATACGTTTTATATTTTAACTTAACAGATACCAAACAGGACCATAGAAAGACAGAAGCGGTAACAATAAACGCCTTATGAGAATGCACTAGCCAAGACGAAATTTTGACTTTGTGCCAAAGCGCTTCGTAAGGATCAAGTGAGACTGAGATTTCTAAGAAGTATACAGAATCTTCGGGATTCTGTTATAGATCGGTTTTTGTTATTTAAATATTTTTTTACGTAACGTCATTTTTAAAATCCACTAAGTCATCGAAGACAAACAAAAAAAAAACAATTTACGATGCAGCGTTAAATTTTCGAGTATATTAGTCACTCGAAGTGATTCCAATATGACTCATACTACGCCCTTAACGTTATACAAGAATGTTAAAAATGGTTAGGATAAAGGTTCTCACAATATAATGACCGTTACTTCGTGGAATATAAACAAGTGTACAAATGTAAAACACTCTGCTTTTACCTCATAAATACGTATTTATTACTTTTATGTCTGATAAGTAAGGGTGCTGCTATTTAGAGCGGCTACCTAAGACTTTTTTTATTTATTTACGGCCGATACCAAAAACAAAATGTTAATACAATATATTTATTCATTGTATCAACGTTCACTTGTCGTCTAGTGCGTGAAGAGACTTATTTGATTTGAGGTAACACTCAAGGGATCAAATTTCTTCATATAGTTTACTAACTGTACAATTTGCTTAAAAAATCCAATAATTTAAGCACAAGTCGTAGATCCCCAAGGATATTTTATAGCTGTTTTATGTTATACCTATTTAACTAGCTAAGAGAAATACGAGAACTAAGCAGCCATACAAGAAATTACTACTGCGGTTATCAATCAAATATATTTAATCAGAGCCATGTAATTCTAATATTATATACAATGTTACTAGGTTGATGCTGTTATATGGGTGTGAGTGGTGGAAGGTGACTAGGGACATCTCGCCTCGGCTCCAAGTCTTCGTAAAGTGCTGCCTTTTGGTTATTTATTGGAAAAACTGTCCAACTATCCAGCTTTTAAAGCGCAAGTAAAGTGTCGCAATTTGAACTGGATTGGCCACACTCGCCGGAGAGATCCCAATGATATTCCCAATCAAACACTTGACTGGAATCTTCAAAGGAAGCGGAAGCGGAAGCGTTGTCGTCCCAAACAGACCTGGCGACGTACTGCTGCAGACGAGGCCAAGAGAGCCGGTAAGACCTGGAGCGAGATCACAGAGCGCGATAGAGGATTGCTGTGGATGCCCTCTGCCCCATCGATGGGACATAGGATTATAAGTAAGTTACTAAGTTGACCTAAAAAATGTATTTAATAAATTGACTTATCTTTGCATGCCTATGCAAAAGTAAATATTGATTATTATTGCTCAATATTTTTATTAGTTTTATTAAACTCAAAAAATATTTATTTGTCGTTATAACGACATCAATACATTTCGCATTACGCAGAGTTAGTTATTTTTCCTTAATCGTACTTACTTACCAAGGAAATCCCCGTTACGTTAGACTCCTTAGGCATGAGTCTCGCTAAATGTCAAACGATTTTTGTAATCTTCTAAACTTTAATTTTATTAAATATATCTCACATTTACATAAAGTACAGTGTAAAATAAAACGACACTGAAGGGTCAGTGCATTTTATGGCCTTATAGAGGGTGGTCAGTGGTGAGAAGAAACATAATTGTATGGAATACAAGCTAAACCAACCAAAGCCAATTGATTTCGACCCTTTAGAGTTTCTCGTTAAATCAAATGACGTTATATGCAGATGACACGATATATTCATTTCATTCAAAACTCTCCCATAACCTCTAAGGAGTAGCGTTTCTAAGTTGTGAGTCGAAAATAAAACAAACAGATAATCATAAATTCATTTTATTTAAGCGTATCAAAGTATCTTACATCTAAATATAAACTTTCCCAGAGTTTTGTTAATTTAAAGTCCACACTTCTCCAACCGTATGTGAACATTCCATTAATTTTAAACTTAAACAAATACAGATAAAACAATGTCTTAACGCATTTCACAACTAATTCTATAGATTATAAACGATCAGAGACAAGCTTTCGAATGGACTGATTAAACTCTATGGACAGTTTATGGGGTTATTCATAGATTGCAGAGATCATAGACTAGATTCTACATAGTCTGTATTTGGGCAGACATGAATAATGTATGTACAGAAAAGCGAAACGAGTTTCCCGTCTCGTTTTCACGATAAATCATGAGTTTGATACAATTTTGAGTCGGTCATTTGAACTATAAAAGTTGTCTTTTTTAATATTACGAATGTTTTAATCTAATATTCAATGCACGTACTGGTTCAAACCCATGATAAGGCTTTTTGCCACACTTAATATTAAAAATGTTAATAACTATTTCTATTCACACAATATTAATAAAGAGTAACAATAAAAAAATGCCAGTAATAATTTGACTTGGATAATTATAAAAAAAGTTGCTACGAATTTTAGGCACAGGATCTACTTTCTGGAAGCTTTGAAGGAAATATAGGTTATTTAGTTATTTATTAATTTATTCTAGGACTTTCGTTAATTACGTACAAACTTTCTGATGGCTTATTAAAAGCTGGCGTCTGTTTTAACAATTAAAAATCCTTTTAACGACCACTGACAGACAGACACATGACTTCAAGGAAATATCAAATGTCATATTTTGTTATGAATTTCCAAGTAGCAACCACTTTTATAAGAATTAAAAATAATACATTTTACACATCTCCAATGAAGTTGTAAGAGATCAATTGAACGCAATAAAAACTATTTCACTACGGCTAATAAATTATTATTTTTTTCTTAATTAAATTTGCCAATTTTCTTAAATATTTTCTACATTCGCCGCCCGCTCTCTAAGCACCGGTTAGCACGAACTTTTCGATAATTACGTCGACACGAGAATGTATAAATTCATATTTGAATAGATATTTGACGAATTACGAATTATTTTAGTAGCCCATAGGAGTTTTATTTTTCTTGCTAAGGGCCAGTAGTAATTGCAGTGCATTACGACACGTTACAGTAACGACTAGTTAGTAACGGGCGTTCGATTTATTCGTACCAGACAGTTTAATAGTTGACTAACACGTAAGTTTGTCCAGTACAATAAATATCATTGCTATATATATCTCTCTTGAATAATTTAAGGTAACAATTTCAACTAGTTCTCCTTATCTGATGCGGGATCGGCGTGTTTACGCAATGTCCAATAATCTGAAAAGACAAAAACATATTAAAATCAAAAGTGACCATATGAATAAACCTTAACTAATGTGTAATAAAAAACAAATTAAAAAAAAAAGGCATTCTTTTTGCATTTAAGGTCATGGTGTCCAAGATTATCGACTTCAAAGCGAAGAACCAGGTGGGGAGTACATATGGAGACTCCTAAGCGAAGGCTGAAGGCAATTATATTTACAGGCTAGGATTTATGTTTGACAGTAAGGTGAAAATATAGAAAATCGGCTTGTTTTAAGACCCGAACCTCAACGGTATGATAGCTGAAGAGATGTCGATGACAGATGAACGCTAACGTTATTACCGATAACGAAGCGATAACGCCTCATTATAAAATAAACATAAGATAACGGCCATACTTAAAACAATAAAATTACATTTAAAAAGTTCGGCCCTCGCTGTAAAGTGTACATAACGCTGACACACATTTGATTTTATTGTCAGAAAAAGTTATGCATTTTCTGATAAATAACACAATGCGTTATATCACAATAAGCGTAATAAAAACCAGACGGAGATTTGATTTCAAACGATGTGCTTTTAGATGTAACTTTAACGCGTGTGAATTCCCCAGCTTTTATTGATTTGCACAGTGCTTTTTCATTGTTTTTCATAACCGCATAATAAAAAAAAAGTCACTAGTAGTTGATTTATTGATCGTTAATGATACTTGCCAAGACTAACAAAACTATATTCTACCGAGGTATGTTACTTGCCAGTTCTTCTTGTCCGCTCCACGCTCTTGATTTGGGAACTGACAGTAGATGTCGAGTCGAAAAGATTCATAACTTTTCATTTTTGATGGTTCATAAGTGTACCATTAGTTACGTATATGAATAAAGATATTTTTGATTTTATAACAATTAATAAAATGTTATGCTTATATTATTGCATGAATACGACGACCACTTTCCCAAGTGAAGGAGAGTATTAATCGCAAAAGTGTTTTTTGTTACTAATACGGAAACTGCATAAGAGCAGAGACTAATATTTTAAATGTAATGGCTCTGTTTGAAAACGAAAGCTTCAAGAAAATATTGGAATATAACTTTTACTTTACGATTTATGAAAACAGTTAGACCTTTAAGTTTAACTTAACCGGTTGTCTGGTAGTTTTATTTTCAGCGATAAAGCTCTTCGTTATGTTTGTTTTGTGAATATTTTTTTATTAGCGTTTGTATTGGCAATATTGTTTTATTGTTATTTTATATAATATTTGAGGTTCTGGCGAATAATTAAAAAAAACACTGTCCATACTCTCAAGTGGCTCGAAGTGCTTTGCTCTCTTCTTGAAGGCTTCGTATTGGGTTTTTTTCAAACAATTTCTTTCTTTTTTTTTATTTTTCTTTGTCATTATCAAAAAGCCTATTAAGTTGAGATATTTTTTCTGATTTTAAAACCATCCATCCTATTCGAAGCCGGTACTCAACTGCATACTTGAGTCTAGTCAAATCATATTTTATTAGCGTATCACGAGTCAACGTTCGATTAAAAAGTATACTAAATCATTGCAGTCGCATTTAATTAAAAATCTAAACAGCGAGTCGATAACCAGTTTCACCGGCGTCTGATATAAAAAAAAGGTTGTATTTGAGTCCGCTACCTGACTTACGCGTGGGCTTTTTTTTATTTCTCAAAAACAACGTTTTTACACTAAGAGATTGTTAAAGTTATTGCAGAGCTTTCGATTGTAAAATGCATATTGTTACCGAGAAATATATTTACAGTCTGACATCACTTACAGAACGAGTTAAGTTTAGTGAGGAATATACATAATACATTGAAGGACAGGACATACAACCATTTACGCTATATATATCGCATCATATAACTATATACTGATGAATTTTATCTAGTCTATTTTTTTTTCTTTATTGTATTACTACAATATAAAACAAAAAGTGACAGAAGCAATGTATTGTTGTACCTTATCGATAATAAGTGATGTCTTCCAGGCAACCCAACCCCATAAATATTTTATGATTGGTACACTACCGTTATTAATAAATAGGAATAGATTACTATTTTAGATTCTTATTACTCTGGTTGCCTGGAAGAGATTTCTTTTCAGCGATAATGTCGCTGTTTGTCCTGTTTCTTTTAAATAAATTTTAATACTCTAATCTTAGGAACAACCAATTCTTATTTTATATATCTCATTATCTCAGCTGGATACAAAATTTGTATGTATTTTACGTGGCTATAAATTCCACGTATTTTTTATTTAAAATTTCACTAACAATGAATTAATAATAATTTAAAATAACTGATACTCATTTTTTGAAAGACCAATTCCAGCAACCAGTACAGACAATGAAGTAATCAATCATTCTAAGAAAAAAATATTATATCGTTAATTAGTAAATATGGGACACATTTGAAGCGATATAGCTTATACAGTGGATTTAACGACAAACTCTATAAAGCGTCGAAATCAATTGGCTTTGGTTGGCTTGCATTCCATACAATGATGTTTCCTCTCTCCGTTTAACCACCCCTTATAACGCCACAAAATGCACAGTCCCTTCGTTATATAGAGCTTACACAGTATCATGTGGGATAACGTTTGATAAAAGACATGTATTTGTTAGGTAAGAATAAATAACATAGGTAGATGATGTTTACCGCGTTTCAACCCGAGTTCCGCGGTTATAATTAAACCTTATAATTTCACAAATAAACTTTTCGTAAAGAGTTTTCCTTCAAATTGTACAACCGGTCTGAGGGTTAACGGAAATCTTTTTTTTCAACCAGAATCAATTTTATGGTTGTGCGTTTTAAAACATTCAAATTATTTGCCTTTTAAGATATTTGAATTTAAAATTGGTATGCAGCGTACATTGGTAACAATAAATCCTATGTAGGGTTTGCAAAATATTTCGTTGTTTACAATCAGGGATTCTGGGTTGGTTTTTTTAGAAACACTGGTTTTAATTGAGAAGGTTTTATACATTTCAATTATTTTAATAGCCATATTTTTGATTTAATATCTTTCAAAAACAATTTGAAACATTAAAAAAACGCTTGTTTAATGTTTGTTTTGTTTCCTTGCGAATTAAATTTAACTAAAAAGTGTATTTGAAATAATGTCTAACCAATTTCTATGATTATATGGATAAGTTTATATCTAAACCATAGACCTAGATATAAGCTTTGAGATGGAGCTTTAGAAATGATTAAAAGCTAAGCTTAAAAAAGATCGCAGTTGTTTACTATCCCTGTACCGTTAGGGTGAACGAACTCGGCGCATACTCGCTCTAAATTGTCATATGCTAAAGAGATTTGTATGGATTTTAATGGATTTAATTCAGTTAAAAAGCTTCGAAAGTGGGGATTTTTTGAAATATCTCTATATATCCATGATCCTTAATTTTTCCCCTTCAACATTCACATCTTTGTCACCTGGAAGAGATCGCTTGTCGATAAGTCTTTCATTTGAACAGTACAAAAAGCAATCAGACTTCTGCATCTATTATTAAAACTTTTTAAATTTGTTTTGTTTTATTTTAAGTTACTTATATTAGTTAGGTTAATTAAGAATATTTTGTGTTTATTTAATAATTAATTTTGTTAATTAAATCTGTTTAGTTCGTTAAAACCTGATATATTAAGCTACTCTGATGTTCGAATCAAGGCTTAAGCAGCCTTGTGCGTAATGCTAAAAACTAGATAGCTATGGTGTAGGTAAATATGAGGAAACCGACATGACTTCTAAGGCATTGGTTCTACCTAATAATATGTTGATTCATATTATTTATATTTTGATGGAAAATATGATATATAGACTTTTCACCGTCACTGGATTGTTATTAGCATACGGAAAAATGAAAATTGTTACAATGACCGACTTGACTTCCTTATACCGATAAAGCAATACACCTCATAAAGGATTTTCATTCGTCCTGTAAACGTGGAAAATTCTAAAACTGTTAACAAATGTGAAAATGAGTTATTTTCATGTTTAAAATGATTCCATAAATATTCAAAAGATGGCGTTTCTATCTTTTTCAAACTCGTACCAGATTGAGTTACGATACAGAAATATTTACAACGTAATTGTGTTGCCATACCAATAATTTATTATTGTTTAGTATTTTATCCATGACCAAGTACGGGAAGAACGTGCTAGTTATCTGTGGCGTCTACATACAACAGATAAACTTAAATAAATGTCTTTAGTTTCAAATTTTGAATCTGTAAAAATCTTACCCGCAATTATATTCTGATGAATACACATATTTTCATACAGTTAACCTAGCTAACAAAACCGTCTTAAAATTCTCAAAATGTTATTTATGAGAACTGAATAATGACACGCCACTGATAATTTACGGTTACACGCGATGAAATTCTTTGGGTTTTTTTTACAAGAATTCCATGCTTTCACGAATTCCGTGCCGAGCTTATAAAATTGATTAAAGCTAACTCCGGACGCGATCTACATTCAAATTCCGAGATGCCACCTCCCCAGGGATTAACATGCAAAGAATCGGTAGGTTATTTTTATTAGGTTACTATAGAAGCAATCAGCTCTTAGAAGCAAATTTTAATATGGTAACCACATCCATTTCAAACTCAGGGAAGCACTATATATTAAACCAGTTTAAAAAAAAACTATATCATAGCTGGACTAGTTTTCCCTAGTTAGGCTTTATACAAAAAGGTATTCAAAAATTTGAACTAACGTAAAATTTATCAAGCGGGAAATTTCAACCAATGAGAGGTGAGTATAATTCTCCCATAGACCACGGCTATAGACCGCTTCCCACCGTCACGGCTCCCGGTTCGTTACGCTTCGAAACACTTTAAAATTATTCAGACAAACTTAAATTCAAGGATTTGGAAGAGTTTATATTCTTTCAAGCATTGAAATATATTATGGGGGCACTTGGCATTAACATGGTTATATTTAGTATGGAGATACCCTCAGTTTTAGTGCCCCTTCACCTGGTAAACGTTGTTTTGCCATAACATTTCTAAAAAATAGACATTGGGTGATATTTTTCAATGCCACATAATAAGTAGAAAAGATGTGTATAACAATAGATGTTGGCCGATTCTCAGACCTACTTAATATGCTCATAAAATTTCATGAGAATCGGTCGAGCCGTTTCGGAGGTGTACGGGAACGAACACGAGAATTTTATGTTACAAGATATTCTAGTCCAAATTTCGATATATAAGAGAAATAATTTATAAGTTCCGTAAATTGGCAACCCTAGCGCACAATAATATTAAGCGTTTTTGAAAATAGATAAATATATATGAATCAAGTTAAGTTCTAGAATAACGACAAAAGTTTTCGTTGTTATGAAATATCTTTACTAATATGGATGATGAGTCGGTTTGATTCAGGTGACTCACGAGGTGTGGTCATTTGGTACCTACTTGTTCATGCTTGTCCGACTAAAAATTGGTGAACACTTCGTTTTTATACTACTTAAAATACGAAATTGTTAGACTTCTCGTACAAAACATTATGCTACGATCTCCATGAATTATATATCTTATGCTAAATACATATGTATAGTAGACATATTTATTAACTATAATATTTTAAAAAAATCATTTTATGCGGTCCGTGTCAATTTTGACAGAATGCAACGATTCGAAAAAATTATTCGTGTACCAAATTTAAATCAATAGCCTACCTACTAAACGCTGTAAGGATATGTTAACAGGAAATAAAATAGCCTAGTAGCTAATAGCTCGTTCATGCAAATTAAATTAATTAAAGGTTCGAAATTGAAGCTTTAACGTTCATAACATCACGCTAAGATAAAATGAAAAAGTCACTTCATATCGTTCAAAAAATTCAAATTTGATATATGAGAGATGGTAATACTTTTATATCATTGACTGAGAAATCAAAAGAACACACAGTTTGAGCAACAATATTCTCCCTATAATAAAATACACATAGTTAACTAAACGTAGAATATTATTTTTTTTTATCATTGTAATAATCCACGAAGCCGGTTGTAGCGTAGTTAAACTATGATGTAATATAACGACCTAACTTTTTACTGTGTAATTAACCTGTTGGTAATCTGGGTACTTGTATGTCGATTATTAAGCACGCCGGCCATACGACGTTTTTAATAAACATAGGAATATAATTCTGGTCAGACAAATCCACAAATCAATCCTCTAATATCTCTGTATCTGTGAGATATACAGAGATGCTGCAATTTAAATTCAGAAATTTCTTTTTTTTAACCTTTTTTAAGTTAAACTAGGTTTACATGGGTTCACTGCCTTTAGCTGAGAAGAAAGAAGAAACTGAAAGCCAACTGGCAGAGACACAGGCCAGGAAGGTTAGTGGAATATGATTAATTTTGGGTGACATTCAGAAGTGTGTGATACTAAATATCAATATAATATAAATTTTATTAATCTCGAAAGGTGCTATCGAATTTTTTAGCAAAGTGTTGCAATCGACCACACCCAACACTCATGTCCTACGACATTATCAATAACAAATATTTACTCAATAAACCAAATCAATTGAACTATGTGAAATACAGGTTTTGTTCGGAGTTTTCGAGTTGGAAAGTTGTTTAAAATATATATATTTTATTTATTTATATATTTGTTATTGTGTATTATATAGTATTAACAATAAATCTTATATTTTACTTCTCCTTTTGTCTCTGTAATAGGGTATGTAACTTTTAATTTATAGAATTTTTATTTTTTGTTTTTGCTTTTCTTCCCGTGGCTTTTTGTTTTTTCTGTACTTGTGACTGTGTATATAACATATTTTATCTGTGAAACATGTTGTAGGATGCCTCTGTATTTTTGTCATATATCTTTTTCTGTTATTGTATTTTTGTGATGTGTCCGTAAAATAAATAAATAAATTTGTATATACTATTCATCATCACCATACAAACTTAAAACAATGAAATATGTCCAGAAAATGCTACGTTTTAGCAAATAAGTTTATTATTTAATTTTTAAGTACGTAAATCACAAGTAGATCGGTAATATAAAATATTTTGTTGCGAATAGGGAGTTTTAATATATTATTTTCAACAAAATACAGGTCGATGATAAAAATCATATTGCATACTTGTCGACATGATGTCTGGATCAAATTGAGGTCACATATTGATAAATTAAATAAATATTTGATGCAAACCAAGAAATGCTTGCAATGATAAGAAGTGTTTGATATTAATTTATAGTTTTATGAGATTGAAATATAGTATAATACCGATATTTTTACCAGATAAAAGTGTACATTAAATACCGGTTTTCGTGTTATAAATGGATTTCCACCTGGGGTATAAATATATTCCAATTTAAAAAGGAGGTAATTATTTTGATTTTTATTATTTGAGTATGATCTAGATATGGTAAGAACTAGAAATATTGTAAGAACAGTTTAAGTTACAAAAAATCAGTTTCTTAAGAGGTATGTGGTGTATTTTTTTGTTATTCAATTACTTTTGTTTCATTTATCTCATCTATCATACACATAAAATAGTTCACTGTACTATGAATGTAATGACGTGTCTTCAATAATATTTATCTAACAAAAAGTTCATAAGCTTTCCAGCTGCAGCAAAAAAGTCCACAGTCTATAGAACGAGAACGTACTGGATTGTGAAACGAGAACAATAATTATGGTTTGCATATATTTTTATTGGAGTTCCAATAATTATGTCAGATTAATTAAAAAATTGTTACCCAATCGTGATATCGCTAACTTGAAATGGGACGTAAAATTAATATAAACCCAATTATGTAAGCAATAAATTCAACTTTTAAATAATGTTTTTCTAGCAATTACATTTTAATCCTCTGAATCATAAAAAAAACAGTATTTTTGCTTATTAGCACCCAGTGAAATCGTTAGATGTTAAAAACTATACACATACATACGATGGAATACAATTTGACGTCAATCGCATTCATACAGGACTATGTGCTCGTTTCCCCACTGTATAGTTTACAAGTGAAAGCTATGGTATGGTATTAGATGACGAAACAGGTCATTGAACGAACACCATAAATTTGGACTGTCATGGTTCGAATTTCAATGGTAAGAGTGTATTGATCTTACTCCTTGGTACATAGACAAGGCATATCTAGTTGTAGTTAACAGATTACATTTAATAAAACCAAAATTTTTGTCGCCGCACATAACGGACAATTATTTTAAGACAAACCAAGAAGTATCTGTCTACACTCTGCATAAAGATTTACACATTTTTTTAAAAATTAAATATGTATATATAGATCGACATGTTGGTTTTAATAAATAAGTTTTATTACAATACAAATATTTTTGCATAAACTTTAATAACTTTTAGTCAATATATGTATTCGGATAATAATTTCTTAACTAACAACTTTAAGTTTGGTGACTTAAAAATTGTCTATGGTATTTTTTTAAAATTAAATCCGTAGATTGGATGATATCGTATTCACCTTGATGTCTCGGTTATCTAGGTACCTGACAAGGGTTAAAATTGCACATCCGACGTTTGAGTGATTTAGAGCGATTTTATTAACTTACAAATCATTTTAACTAAATTAAAAGTGTTTCTCACTAACGATCTTTAATGCAATAAGGCATAAGGAGTACTGGAGAAAAGGCAAACGCCATAGTTCCAAAATGACATCTGAAAGTCTACTTTGTTTATATGCCTACAGATGTCGCTCATTAAATTTGGCCGTCACAGCTTATACGAAATTTGCCTCCAATAAGGCAATATAGGCCCAAGACATCTCTCTCAATACTTAACAAAAAGATATTTTATGGAATTATATATATATATATATATAACTATAGCAACAGTTGGAAACTAAAGTCAGTATTAGAAAATGTTAACAGCCAGTATTGAAACTGGCTTTTGCCGAGGGCTTCGCTCCCTGATGTCTATCTGGTCATAGACCGGGCTTGTTTGAACAATTGTGTAAGGTATAAGTTTTGTTCCGGCGGTTGGAAAACTGTTCGATTAAAGAAAAGTTGGTCCCAAACCCCATGTCTTGTTACTACCCCAGATTTTACACAATGTGTGTCTATTAAAAATCGTGTTTCGCAATTAACAAAAAAGGATTCATTTTTTATTTTATTACGAATAAATTTGGGACTCATAAAATTTTAATGGCCGATCCTTTCATGAATTATTTCAACCATAAAAAGCCTTTTAACTTATTACATTAAAATATATTAGCAGGTGCCTCGTTTAATTCTGCTTGATGCCAACTAAACACAAAGTCTGACCACAATTGCTAAAAACCATAAAGTTACCAAAATAATCTATTAGCGTAAAAAAATATGTATTTGTGAATAGCTAAATGATAATGTATTCTGGTTATACAATTCTTCATATACTAAATACATAGCAGGTGTTTTCGATAACCTATATTTACTAAAATATGAAAAAATCCGGTTTTCGCATTCACCATGTCGTTTTGTTATATCTGTTTCACATATATGTTAGTATTTGTATCATTTAAAATGATATTTCGTAATAAATAGTATATTTTATAACAACAATTGCTTGACTTGCTTAAAATAAATGTTTACATAAAGAAACTATTATTATTACTGGTACGATATATTAGCGTAATAATGAGACTAACCTGTCATTTGTAGCTGTCTTCTAGATGCTGGTGTCCGTGGTGTGCGCGGTGTCCTCGCAGCTCTAGGCGTTTTCGGTGTACGCGGCGTTCTTGGCGAGCTCCCAGCACTTTTTCTAGACGGTGACCCCAATACCCTTACTTCAGTATTCTCAACACACGCCAACGCCTCAACTGCTGTCCGAGGGCTCTCCTTATCTTCACAAAACTTCACCGGTGAATCTAACTTTGTTGGTTTATAAGCACACTCCGATTCCACATCAAAATTGAACCGTTTTATGAAACGTTTCCTATCTCTAGCGTACTGTTCCGCCATCAACCGATTAGTTTCGTCCCGGTCTGGTGCCCCAAATAGGCACTTGCAACTACCTCGACGTCTCCTTGGAGTAGTTCTTCCCATGCCAGCTGATATTTCGAATCTTCTCTGTTTAGGTGTGCGTCCGCCCGCTGCCATGTTTTCGCGTCAGGTGAGCTCTGACTGGTTACAGGAACATCTGACTAATCTCCCGAGAGAAAACAGCTGTCAGGTAGCAAGCGGGGAGTGCGGTAGACGGGGGCGGTGCGCACCTGGCTGTAAAACGCGCCAATTCTAACCTAAAAGCCGGCGTGGCGTGCGCGCCTACGTGCTGTCCGAGATCGACTGACGCTTCGTTTCCCGCGCATCGCGGCGTGCGCCGATTTTGGCAGTCACTTGGCGCGCAAACCCTTGTAACAACAATAGGCCCAAGGACGTTTTTTGTATGTCTCGGGATACAGGTGTACTTGAAAAGGGCGTTGAATGCAGCTAGTGACTTATTATATGTCACTGTTACTCATGGTGATGAGATATAAGTCTCAAGCAGTTGCAGATAAAACAATGAATTCGTTATCAAGGTTAATGACATTGACATGTTACGGAATGCTAGAATTGGTTATTTATAGTGTTGTGAAATGAAACATGATTTATATATAAAAGAGTAACCATCACGTGCGAAATTTAATCGATACAAATTTATTATTGGCGCCAATAATCGTCGCTTCTGACAGAATAACATTTTTGTACACTTGTATTTAACAATATCAGCGATCATGAAAACACACATCTCATTTGGTTATTTAATCATATTTACTTTACCCGCCAACTTCCATTTTAAATATGACGTCATCAACGGATTCTCATATACATATTATTAAGCAGTTTGTTACTTTCATTGAACGTTTTGTTTTGACGTCTCGTGAAATTCACTTTCCAGTCCCATTTTACCTTACCTAGGTGAAATTAACTTTAAAGAAATTTATATAAAACGTTTATATATGAACGTATCATATATTGTCTAACGACAAATTAAAAGAAGATTTTTTCCAATAATTTTAAGGTTTAATTGAGTACATGAAACTTTAACTTTTTAAACTCCATATTCAAGTCTACAATACCAATATAAGTACAGGTTCGTATGTATATATACTCATGTAAGTATGGAGACTTGAATCACGAAATGCATCTGAATAAGTCAATCACCTTTAATTAAAATAGTAATTCAGCGTCGATAGCACACTTGAATGTACTTAACATCCGGCGCCAAAGTTAAAGTACTCATGACATCCGGTTCTCACGGAAACCGAATTAATAACTTATACGCTACTTGAAATGTGCAATAAAGAAAATGCAGTGAAAAATATTAAATCAATATATGTTTGGGCCTAGACTTTGATGAATTGGTGGTGCGATTAATAAACCGAAAGCATTTTTCTGTCTAATAAACGTTAATGAAGAAATAGATTTTTATTAAATTCATTAGAGGACAAATAATTTGGAAATAATTGTTTTTGTTTTATATATGATTGTTTGGTTGATTTTTTTTTTAAATTGTATACCTGTGTAATGCTGTGCATCCCTATAATTTATGCACATACATGCCTTGTGTGTGTTTTTTTTGTAATTTTGTTCGGGCTATGTTTGTATGTGTGTTGTTGGTGTGCCTTATTAAATAAATAAAAATAAATAAAAGTGTCACGGAATTTTATTATGTGTTTTTTTTTGAAATTACTACTTACGAGTAGCAATTGCTAACCGGTCTCCGCGACAACGGCGCCAGGAAAGCAGTCGAAATTGCAATTTAAATTCCGTTAATGTTTTACTTACGCGTAAATCCATACTAATATTATAAATGCGAAAGTAACCACGTCTGTATGTATGTTACGCTTTTACGCTTAAACAACTGAACCGATATCGATGAAATTTAGTATGAAGATAGACCAAACTTTAGGGAAGGACAAAAAGGGTTGAAATAGGAGATGAATGTTTGTATAAACAGATTTACCGAAACCAAACGGACGAAACCAGAAGGCAGAAGATACTACTTCTACTGAATAAATAAGTAGTAGTATCTTTGATTACATTGTGTTGCCAAAAGTGCGACAGCAGCATTAAAACTAACATAATTGTTATCCATTTAATTGTAGTATATTATTTGTTTTAGTTGTATTAATATTAATTATTAATATTGTATTATAATTAGATTTTTTTACTTTGTACCACAGTGGTAGGTGAAACGTAGGTGGTACGCCGAAGTGCAAAATTAATTCCAAATGGTTCATCAAATATTGACCCGCCTAAGTATACGGATACCATAAGTGGTAGCATACACTATGACGCGATCAGCGGTCAAAGTACAGTCAGCAAATACAAAATTCTAAATTCATTAATTGTTTTTGTAATTGGTAAGATTTTTAATATATATACATATGTATATATTAAATATATATGTATATGCCAATGTTATCTGTCAGACCCGAGACACGTTTTACTTCTTGTTAGTACATATCGGTTTTGCCTGCTATGAATTATAAATAAAATGCTTTTAATTGATAACATCTTATTTCATAAATCGCTTTTATAGGCCTATGTATAAATATAAAAATATTTGGTAATTTGTAACATTTCTAGTGTACTTAATAAACGCGATCTTTATATTCGATTGTTTTTTAATTATTGAGTTTTTACTATTTTTGTATTTATCTATACTAATAATAAGACAGTAAAAATCGAAAAACTGTACATTAAATATTTTTCCAAAAAACTGAAAGGAGGCAATTAAAGAAGAGTCATAGAAACCAAAAAACCAATTTTTGGAATTCTTGTCTGTCTGTCTGTCTGTCTGTCTGTCTGTCTGTCTGTCTGTCTGTCTGGTACTTTATAACTTGAAAACTACTGAACGGATTTGAACGCGGTTTTCACAGTTGGATTATATATAATTAGGAGCGTTGTCAAAAGTTTATTTTGTCAAAATCGGTTAAGAGAAAAAGAAGTTATGGTCAATTGAAAATTTACTTCAACCACTGCTTCAAAATTTTTAAACACTTATATTGATTGATTAGTTATATATTGTTAAATATGTTCTAATATAAGTTAATCTTAATATTAAAACTTATGAGAGGTAACAAAAATAACAAATAACGCAGTGCGCGCGGGCGCGGTTGAAGTGTTGAACAATGTGCTCGATAGATGGCGTTGATAAAATTCGTCAACCTAGATTTATTTTATTTTTTTATTTCTTATACCTATACAGCTTATCAAAAACAGTTTACACAATAAAAATAGATTAAAAATAAAGCCAAAATAAGGTTTAAATATAGAACCGGGAATAGAATCTAAGATCAGAAAAAAGAATAACAAAAAAAAACACGAACAGAACAAGTGGAACTATGTGAAGTACGAACATTTTAGTGTGTGTGTGTATCAGTGTGTGCAATGGTGTTGCTGTGTGAGTGAGTGTGCGAGGTTGAGTCTTAGTTTTTTTAAAAGAACTTCTACTTAGGCCAAATATATCCATCGCGGTATTAAGATGCTCCATTGTGTAATGACTACCATGCAGTTCAAACTTTCATTAACGTTTTACCCTATGATTATTTTGAGTGAACACCACCTATACAAACAAGTAAAAGGAAACGAGTGAAGAGACGTTTATCGTTTGTCCGCATCCATTTTGCCACCTACATCCTTAACGTTAATGAGGTTTACCTTTTATTATTTGGTCAAGCTAATAAGTAATTACCTCACAAGTACGTATTTCGTACTCATAACTTCGTAAGAATTTTCTTTCAACTCTTAACCGCTGAGGAGTTTTACCTTCCATCATCAGCTCATCCACTTAAGAAGATCACTATCAGAATATAAAATTGTCAGAATATTAATTGCCTGTTAGTTAATTTGAAAGTTGCCCTCGATTTCCCTGAATCATCGGATCCTGTAAAGCTACATCATCCCTGAATAACACATAATTATATATAATTCCAATTGTAACAAGATTTTAGCCCGTGAAAGAAAGCCCTGTCGAGATCATTAAAAAACGCTATATACTTAACCAAATTACACGTGGGCGAAGCCGCGGGCGGAAAGCTAGTTACAAATAAAATATAAGCTGACCGTACCTTAGTCTAATCTACTTTTGTTTAAAAATTAACAACTTTTTACAATGTCTGTAACTACTAACTGGTGTAAACAGACTATTTGATTGTTTTAGTTAATTTATCGATAACATAAAAACGTATTATATATATTTCAAACTGAATACATATTTCTATGCTTTATTATATCTATGTCCTCCTTAAAGATTACGTGACTTTTTCCACGTGTGGAAAAGTCTGCTCCTGTTTTGGAGGGGAAATCCTTTATGTACTACTACGTCTGGTCGTCAGCCCCACCCAACTGGGCAGACTTCTTATTGTAAGACCATAAAATTATCCCTATACTAACTAATATCACTCTTTTATTACCAAGTTAAAATTAAAGGTCGATAAGCTAGGCCAGTGTATAAATATGACGTCATAATGACAATAACAAAAAATAAAATTGTCGATCGGAAGCCGACATATTTCAACTAATAATTAGGTTCGAGCACGTGTTACAAATACAATAAAAACAACAAACGGGAAATGACAAAAAAGAAATATTAATTGAAAAACGCAAGCCAATGTTCCGTGTCACGACCGTGAAATTATATGTTGACATATATGAAAGTGATTTTGTGCATGTGTTCGAAATTAACTATTAATTACGACCCCGTTTGTGTTGTTTGGTTTTTAGTCTATGGCCCCTTAGTAGTCTGTGGCACGCGATGTCAATTAGCAATATTTGTGATAAAAAATGTTTATTAACAAAACTATGTTTTCTTGGGAACGACAAATTCAACTCTTTTTATTGCAAGCAATTACTAAACTTTGTGTATAACCTCATGTTTGAGTACTTTTTTAAATGTCTGACTGTCAAAGTAAACAAAGTGCTTAGAATTTTCTTATAGAGGCGTACACATTGACATATGAAAATAACAACTCTATAGATCTAAATTATTTAAGATCGACAGCCTGTTTGCCTAATAAGAATACTGTGGTAAAATTTATACCCTCAAGTTTCATTTCTTTAAATAATTGCATTGATAATTTATGACGGAGTGACGGTACCAACCAATCATAAATAATCGTTGAAATTTGCCAATTTTATTTACATAAAAAATATATGTAATTAGTAATTGCATGAATATATTTGAACTTTTTAAGGCTTCTGAATTGGTACGCAGAAAAAACAGCACTTACTTAGTATCTTGTAGTTATATTTGAGAATTTGAAATGGACCATAATTGCTTGCCCTAACAATGCGACGTTACAGAAATATGTTTCTTTGAAAATTATCCGCCATAAAATATTGGCAAAGCAATAAAGCTCTCAAGTGAACAGCACAGCTTTCATCTAGTGAAGTGAGGTCGTAAAAATAGCGGAAACGACTCAAAGCACACCATACCGCGCCTTCCGGTACAGTCGTGCTCGTAATTTAAAACAAAACCACCTGTTGCATAAATATAATTCACAGATTCATAATTCGCGTAGTGTTGATTTAGGTGCATTTTGAACTACGAGCAATCTTATTAAAAAACTCCACACCTAATATTAGAAAACTTAGAAGTTTTATTATTTTATTAGACCCGAAAATCTCTGGAACGAATTAATTATAATAATAATGTCTGTAGTGGTTTGTTTAAGGAAGGTATTATAATATGATATACAAAAAATGCTTTTTAAAAGTGATTCAGAAGAGTGAAATTAAACAAGTAGCTACAATCGACGTCAAAGATAAACTAAGTCATATTGAACCTCACAATATTAGCCATTAGAGCTTTTGGTCATAGGTCGAATATAGCTTTTTTAGTTAGAAGATTCACACCATCCTTCTCATCACGATACAATTCAGAATACTATGATAATAATAAAAGTTTTGCCATAACGCATTTTGTTTGTGCCTGTACTAAAATGTACCTGAGCCGTTCGGAAGTTATATTGTCTCACGCCCCTTACAGGCACATAGATGCGATTTTTTTTCCAACGTTACAATTTGATTTACAGCACTAAATTGAGAATTGGACGGTTAATTTAGTGGGTAATTGGAGGTAAACAGATGAACGAAGATTTATAGTTTTGACCACTTGAAGGGAACGTTAATTGTCTCTGGCAACACAATGTTTCTTATACTCTCTAAACCATAAAGCTTCTCTACACTCATGAAGTTGAATGATGTTCGACGAATAGATAGATAGCTTACCTTGTCAATCGCCTTGCTACGGACAGCTACCATTTGTTTTGGGTCATTTGGATCGGTACCACGGGGCGAATGAGCTCGTTGCAAAGTTGACTTCGCACTTCCGACTTCAGCTACAGTTTCTAGAGTACCTAATTCGTCGAGGGACTTCGCTAGTAGTGTAGAGGAAAGAGGAGGGCCCCGGGTTTGAATACTAAATCCTAGAATAAAACCTATTTTTGTAATATGCATTGTTGGCATTGGTCTGAGTGTTATAACAATGTATTTATCAGTTAGAACGACTAAAAATAGATATAAGTCTATTTTTTCTTTTTTCGTTGTAATTTGTGAATGTGTGTTTTTTTAATAAACTCTTTTAATGATAATTATCGTTGCAGAAGTAACGATTGATTCATTTTTGAAATTTCGTTAAAAAGACAAATGAATTTTGTAAGTCACGATTGTTACAATTAATTAATTTTCATCACGATTGACATTGTTTGTTTGAACAATAGAACATTTTGACATCCCTTGTCTAGGCTGTGATAGAAACGCTTTGTGTAGCGCCGCTTTTTAAAAATATATCATCTATATACTTAAAATAAGACAGTAAAAATCGAATATACATTTAATATTTTTCAAAAAAACTGAAAGGAAGGAAGGAAGAGTCATAGAAACAAAAAAAACATTTTTTGGAATTCTTGTCTGTCTGTCTGTCTGGTACGTTATAACTTCAAAACTACTGAACGGATTAGAACGAAAGAAAGCCCTGTCGAGATTATTAAAAAACGCTATATACTTAACCAAATTAAGTAACGCGGGCGGAAAGCTAGTAATAAAATAAGGCTGTTGGCATAGAGACAAAAATTTAGACACATTTTTGTAAATATTTAATATGGTTTTTGGTTAGCCAAATATCATAAAACTATCTTAGTTCTATGGATCAAGATGTAAGTTTGTTTGTTATTTAACTCGTTCTTATAAAATAATACGTTTTTTAGAGGAAAAGCCTCACCGGAAAATTAATGCCTACTGACACACACCTCTTTTTTTGATAACCGAGGAGGAAATGCTTTACGCATTTCCCATATGTATGACTCAACCCACTAACCAGGAAGCCTCTGCTATTTCAGAGGACCGGACCATACCCACTAAAACACTCCTCGGGTGTAACCCACGAATCCGCATATGGAGACTACTGGGGTTGCGTTTGCATTCTACCTGAGTCTCTGCGGTTTACTGACACACACTATCAGAGAGCTCGTGAGTGGCCGGCCTATAATTATTCGTGTATATCAAGTTTCTATCCATGTGTTAAATACTATTATGTAGACGTAATTGATTTCTTAAACATGCCAAAACGAAATGGATTAATAACAGATGCGCTATGCACCTTTGAAAGGTGTTAGAATCGGCACGTGTTTGATTTATTGCCGACCGATTTCAATTGTCATTCTGTTAAGAGTTTCCTGCCATTACCAAATATGGTGCGGCATTGATATGAATACAGAGTGACTGTTGAGTAACAGATTTCATAATCGATGCTTACGTATTGATGTTTTTCATCAGTATGATTGCACTTAACTATAATAAAGTAAAAATAATGATTTGCTAGTGAGTTGAGTTCCATATATCCTCCTCGGTTTTCAAAAAAAAATGAGACATCTGAATAACGTTCAGTTCAATATAGTAACTTTTCATGCAATTTGTGTATAAAAGTTTCATTTAAATGTGTTTCTCATTAACTGAGAATCGTTAACCGTACAACTAACATCGCCAACCTAACATATGGTAAATAACAATATAATTGAGGCAGTGGCTGATCCCGACAAACGTCGTTTTGCTAAAAAAAAATATTTAAAAAAAATGTCTCTAAAAATAGACGTTGGCCGATTCTCAGACCAGAAAATATCAGGAGAATCGGTCAACCCGTTTCGGAGGAGTAAGGGAACGAAAAGTGAGACACGAGAATATTATATATTAGATATGTCGGAGTAAATTTTTGTGCTGTTGATTTATTTAAAAAAAATATATGTATTAGAAGTACATAATGTATTTTGAAGAACCGTTAAATAATGTTTTACAAAAAATCTAGAATCAAGAGTGTAGAGAACTAGAAAGCTTTTAACCATACCTTCTAGTCGTAACCAGTTTAATGTATCACAAATCTCAGATTAAATAATAAAAAAAGAACTGGTGGGCTCACATTTCATAACACCGACACTTAAGGTATAAGATAAATTAAACTTAAACAAGGCATTATAATTTATTTTTTCATTTAACATAACAAATATTTATTATTATCTACTCTTAATGTGATTTATGGTATTTGACACTGGTAGTGTTACCAAAACTGTCATTTTTTTTATAGAAGATGGGCAAACGAGCAGGAAGCCCATCATAAAGGTGAAGTCGCCGCCCATAGACACTCACGCGGCTGGGAGCTTGTGAGTGCTTTGCCGGCCTCTAAAGGAAAATTGGGAAATGGGGGGAAGAGGACGGGGGAGGGGAAAGTATGGCCACCGGAAGATCTCACCGAACGAAACGCGAGTACAAAATGAACAAAGTCCAATTGCATCACTTTACGCCGGTTTTCTGTGAGAGAGTGGTATTTCTCCGGCCGTGCCTGCCCATTCGGCTGAAACTCTAAGTAACAGCACTCCCACTCACAAATTTAACTTAACAGTTTTTAGGTGTATTTAAAGGAAGCAGTCGTAACGACACATTTATAATTCACTCAATTTTTTATTTAAATTGTTATCAATTAATTTATTACACCGACACATTTATTGAGATTTCAGCTATTTTTTATTATTTCACGTTTTGTGTTTATTAATTTAACGGGTAACATATCGTAATATATATATTTTTTTCATTTTTTTTAAATAAACAACGTTGTTAACTTACGTAGATTTATTAAATATATTTATAATCACAGAAGCGACATTGAATAGTTTTTAATGCAAATAGATGAAAAAACAGGCCTTTATTAATTAATTTTTTTTTATAATAAATTAATTAAACTTTATTAATTTGAAAAATATAAATTTATTCTGTTAACATTTCAATAAATAATTAAACGGCACCAATCTGAATTATAGGTAAGGCTAACTGGAACGCGTTTTGGATGTACTTCGAGCTATTTTCAGCCTGAAAAACAATTAAAACAAACTTATACAGTGCTCTTGACAGGCTCGACCGAATTTCATGAAATTTTAGTATTTTAGATACAATTTTATATTATTCTAAAAACTAAACCGTCAGTTTGCGGTATCCTTTTGTATCACAGGAAGAGACGAAAGAGTAAGACTTTGCTTTGCTGTTTTAAAACCACTGCTGATGCTTTATTTCTAGAGATCTAATGAAATTATATTTTAATTTTTTTTCTAATTAATAGAAGACATACCTCTAAGAACACATTTGTTATATAGTTGTTGATCTCCTTCTCTTCTGTTCTCTTCTTGTTCAACTCTTGCGTGAACAAAGTCGCCAATTCACTCACGTGTTTAGTTAAAACTACGGTTAATCTGAAAATAACATTTTTGAATCAACAAATACCCTTTAACCAAGCATCACAAGGAGGAAATGATAACTGGTCCCAGACCTTCCACATTTCACATACTTCCCCCCCCCTAAAATAACCCCCCTTTTTTCTTAATATAATTTATTTACTTTGGGGCCGGGTTACTATTTTAATTAAAGGTGATTGACTTATTCAGATGCATTTCGTGATTCAAGTCTCCATACTTACATGAGTATATATACATACGAACCTGTACTTATATAAGTATTGTAGACTTGATTATGGAGTTTAAAAAGTTAAAGTTTCATGTACTCAATTAAACCATAAAATTATTGGGAAAATCCTTCTTTTAATTTGTCGTTAGACAATATATGATACGTTCATATATAAACGTTTTATATAAATTTCTTTAAAGTTAATTTCACCTAGGTAAGGTAAAATTTTTGAGTGGGAGTGCCATGCTGTTACTTAGAGTTTCAGCCGAATGGGCAGGCACGGCCGGAGAAATACCACTCTCTCACAGAAGACCGGCGTAAAGTGATGCAATTGGACTTTGTTCATTTTGTATTCGCGTTTCGTTCGGTGAGTGAGATCTTCCGGTGCCCATCATCTTCCCCTTTCCTTTAAAGGCCGGCAACGCACTCACGAGCTACCAGCCGCGTGAGTGTCTATGGGCGGCGGCTTCACCTTTATGGTGGGCCACCTGCTCGTTTGCCCTTTCTTTTTTAAAAAAAAATTTTGGCTGGAAAGTGAATTTCACGCGACGTCAAAACAGAGGCGACTTAAAAAGTAAGTTCAATGACAGTAAAAAAATGCTTAATACATTGAAAATGTATACAATTTCTTTATACAGCGTTTACGCTTATTCCTAGTTATAATCATCTTAGCTAACTTATTCTTAGTTAAGACTCTTTTAAAAATAGCCTTTTTCACCAAATTATTTATTCAATTAGCATCGTTAACTTGTGACACTAAAACTAAGTTTTAGTTCAATAATGCTCTCCGTTAAGAACTCGCATGTTATTTTTACAACATATAAAAAAGAAATATGTGTGTGTGTGTGTTAATGTGTTAAGAATACATCTCACTGACTTTCACTGAGAAACAAAAGTAAGTTCCCAAACGAAGCTGAGAAGAAAGCATTTATAGATATATGAACATAATGATGGGTTGTAACACTCACTGTGTCAAGGCGTCGGCTTCGTCGGCGGTGGACCTCCTCGTCTTCACGAGAAGCATTTCGCACGTCTTGTGGTACAGCTCCACGCTCAGGGCCGTCGCGTGCGCGAGTCCGCTCACGGCGCGTTTGTACGTCGCCTTCTCGCTCCGATCGGCCGATTCCAACCAGACTAAGATGTCTGTGTATTGTCTGGTGACAAGAGTTCAGTTTTTAGAAAAAAAGCATTTTATATATATATATATATATATATATATATATATATATATATATATAAATTGTCAGATTGTCAAGCTTCAAACAGTGGTTAATTTCCAAAAAGAAATTAACCAAGCCTGCTTCTCCTCAGTATGGTCGTGTACGAACAGGCGTCGAATCACTTAGATTTAAGACGATTCAAAACGGTCCTATGTACCTTAGTTAATAAAGATATTTTGGCTTAGACTTTTTATTTTTACATAAATTGAAAAAAGGTCACAAAATAGATATATATATATATATAATAAAGATGGGTAAGGTTTATGTAAGAGGAGGAAAACGAGCGGGCTAAACGCCGCCCATGAACAAGGCAAGGAGGCTTACAAGTGAGTTGCCGGCTTTTAAGGGAGAGAGAGAGATTTTGTTTTAACTAAACGTCAAATTCATCAAAAATAACCTGTTGTTAAAGAAGAAAGGGAAAAGAGAAAAGGAAGAAACCGCTTCATCTTAAAACCGAGAATTGTGGTGACAGGCAAACAGCCCACTTAACGAAAAAGATCCGAAATTAATAAATAATATACAAAATAAATGGGTCAGAGGAATGTCTTATAAAAAACTATCTATCTATCTTAGATCTATTATAAATAAGCAATGGGTTTGGGTTTGGGACCGGCAAATTAATTTCTACAGCGACTTCAAATGTAAGGGTCATGAATAGATGTCGCCACAAGAGATGATGGCCATAATTCGCACTTAGAAATACACAATTAATAAATATATAAACTATATTATATGTATACACACTTTAAAAGCGGCTGAAAGTGCATTTTCAGTCCGATGTCACGTGTGGCCCTCTGCAGGCGTTCGTGGAAGACGTCCGCCTTCGTCAAATCGCCGGATTCCTCCGTATCGTCGTCCTCATCGTCCTCCGGCATCTCGCAAAGTTCTGAAAAAAAAAACCAATTTATATTACTATATGTATAATACTACTCCTTAGCGTGGTTTTAAAGCAAAGGGAAATTGGAAAAAAACGATTTATTAATGGCATATTTCCATCCGCCATTTCTTCTAACCTCTATACCAAATTTCATCAAAATCGGTTCAGGTTAGTGCAAAGGTCAACATACAGAGTTCTGTTCTGACTTTCGGATTTATAGTATACAAGTATGGATAATATGTATTTATTTCCAATGAATAACTCTTATTTACGAACATACACTTCTCTCTCTCTCTTCTTTTTTGTGTCTGAGAAGATCGTTTTTATTATAAAGGCCGAAGGTTACATCTGGTTTAAGAGTTCTCTAGAGTCTATGGCATCAGCCTTGCGTAGACACCAAACTAATGATACTTTTGTTAATATATACATATGTAGATGGCGAATCGAATTTTTGTGACATATAGAAATCCACACAAACTTAAATAAAATAATACACAATCCAAAAACCGCGTAGTTTTAATATTACCAGCAACTTGCTGTAAGGTTTCCTTGATGTCCTGCCTCTTGTCAGCATCAGCGCTGCGCGTGCGCTCCTCTATGCGCATATTCACCTGACGCGAGAGCATTTCTAGCGCTTCCAAGTGAACTAGACCTGTAATGGCATCGATAGTCATATTATTATAAAAAAAATGTTTTAGATTAAATAAAAATTGTTATTAGCGCCATCTGGTGGCATTTGGATTTACAAAATTAACCAGTTTCCACCAGTATAGATCTTGTTGTTTTATTTTATGTGAGCTCAGTATAAATCATTTTTATAGATCTTAATTAAATATATTTATTTAGTCTTTATTGCACTTAAAGTGTGGAAGTGGATGATGTAAATACATATGGGAGAGACCTTATAGAGCGCTAAAAAGCGATCTGTTTCAGGCAAAAATAAAAGAATACTCATAATACAATTTGACCGGTGCAAGAGGTGCAAAGAATACAATAACGATACAAAAACAGAAGATAAATAAAATTAAATAAAACAGTAACAATAAGCTTATGTAAATGTAATAATATAAATAATCACACTATAGACAATAAATACAACCGAAGAAGAGATTCAAAGGATGATACTGAGGCTGCTCGGAAGCGAAATATGCTCAAGTAGTTACTTACTTACTAGCGTCCTAAGGCCCCACGTCGGGGCATAGGACAGATATGCTCAAGTATAGAACCAATAATCTCAATTAAAGTAACTAAATCATATACATATATCATAGTGGGTTACCAGGAAGAGATCGCTTATAAGCAATAAGGTTGCCCGTTGCTCTTATATGTATTAACATTTTCCACTTCTACTGTTCAAGTGCAATAAAGTGTAAATAAATAAATCGAATTTATCTCTCAATATTTACTTTTTAAATTAAAGTTTTAGATTAATTACAAATAACTTGTAATCACCCATTCAATACTTGATAAAAATCTATGAAATAAATAAGGATTTGTCAACTGGTACCTTCAAAGTCATCAAACAGCGTCTCATAATGCACTTCCTTGGCCTCTCTCTTCGCTTCTCTCATTTTATCTTCCTCGTCTGCCCTGTCTTTCGCCTCTCTTAGTATCTGAGACAAAATCGGCTTCTCAGTTTCGAGACCCAACAATGCTCGTTTCTTGGCAAGACCCGGATCTCCATCTTGGAGGACTTCCATTGTTTTCTTACCAATAACTTCCAGTGTATCCAGACCACCAGAGATAACTTTGGACCCTGGAATTGTTTTAAGTCCTTTCAATACTGTGTTATCTCACTACTTTTAACACATAAGAATGTTTAAACATTTAAATCATATAAAAAAAGATCCTTTAAGGCAAAAGGCTGGCGACGCATTCACGAGCTCTCACCTGAGTGTCTATGGGTGGCGACTTCACTAATTGTGGGCCTCCTGCTTGATTGCCCCATAATTTATAAAAAAAATCTAATAAAAACCCCAGAACATATGTGTTTCTATATATTTATACTATACACAGGGTAAACTCTATTTTCTCTCTCTCTCTTTAAATATTACAAATATTAATCAATATTTGAACATTTCCAAATATTGTTATTAAGATTTTAACACTAAAATATAAAACTGACTTAAAAACTCACCAGTAGTTTCAACAAACTTAGTTACACCGGATAAAAGACTCCCGAACTGAAAAGTATTATCAGTCGATTCTTTCACCTCCAAGTCTTCAGCATCTGAAATCTTTGCTTTTTCATTAGTCATTCGAGCCAATTCTTCTGGATCCGGGGCTCCAATGCCCGTCTCAAGGGCTGTTGTAATGCTCTGGAATTATACAAAAATAAAATTAATATTGACAATTCAAAGAAACCTGTATTTCTTCTGTCCATTTTATGACCCCACTCTATAACGCCATAAAATGCACAGTCCCTTTCATGTTTTTATACAGAGTTTATACTGTATTTCTACAAGAAATATGTATTTACACAAAATGTCTGGATCATGTATGTGTGTTTATGTGTTCTTTAAATAAAATATTTGTCAGTCCTTATAAATTATTGCTTTGATACTCTCTTTTAAATCTCTCCTTTGAAAGCTTTTATTTTTCACATTACAATTTTCTTATTTTTCCTGTTTTATTTGATATGCTTTGCATCTGTCAAATTTTGTTTTAGGTATTCTTTTATTTTGTGTGTTGCCTAGAAGAGATCGCATATTAGCGATAAGGCTATCTATTGCTCTTATATGTATTAACATATTCTATTTCTACTGTTTAAGTGCAATGAAGTGTGAATAAGTAAAAAAATAACGAAATATATCCATTGGTCTAATTAAATTTGTTATCTATACAATAGATCAACAACCAGTACAAATAACAATGGCCACTATAGTTCCCATTATAAATATTATATTTCTACTATGTAAAGTACGTAAATACATGAGCAAACTTTGCCCTGGACCTATAGTTTACTATATTAAGTAAAAGTAAATATTTTCTTTTATTTTCACACAATACAACAAAAATAAATAATATATGGTGTAAGACAACCCTATTGCTATTAAGCCACTTCTTCCAGAAAACCATACAAAAAGAAAATTAAATAAAAACAAAACTTGCAAAATGTGGATAAATAGTCCACTATAAAATAACTGTTGACATTGATAGATACCTGTGAGACTTGATTTGTAATAGTACTGATGCCAGCAGTTGCTGTACTGATACCAGCAGTGGCTGTACTGAGAAGTGACTCGACACCCCAACCCCATCCCCATCCATCACTTTTGGTGACATTTTGAGTTACCGTTTCTCTATTCGCTACTGGCTGATTATCCTTTTGTGCAATGTTTGTATCCTCTAAGGTTAGCTTTTTTTTAATCTGAAAATATTTTATAAGAATACAAAGTTTTCAGCAAATAAATTAGACAACAGCATAATTATTTTACAGGTAAATAATAAAAAAAGCATAATTGAATACATAATCTAATATAAAAACTTCTCATGTCACAATGTTCGTTCCCATACTCCTTCCTAACAGGTTGACCAATTCTCCTGAAATTTTGTGGCCTTGTTGAGTAGGACTGAGAATCGGCCAACATCTATTTTTAGACTTTTTTTTGTCAAAATGAAGTTTGTTGGTATCAGTTAGTTTACTAAAAAATTCTCATTACAAATTTCTGTCATTTACATTTTTCTATAAACAGGATTGTTTGCCCATCCATTTGATTGATTGAAGTATAATTCGTGAAGGTCTGTGCAAAGGTTAAATGTACATGTAATAAATCTGACAACAATTTTAGTATTTTAACAATAAACAATTTTAATATGTTTTGTTTTTTACATTGATTATTGTATTTTTCAAATAATTCTAATTCTTGTGAGGGTGTATTGGATAAATCATTATTTTTCCCAAGTGGTGAAGAAAACTTACCTCCTCACTTTTTACGCTTTCACCCCAGTCATCAAAATCATCCCAACCAGTATCTTGCGGTGAACTAGCTGGCTTATTATTTTCAACTTTTAATTTGTTTTCATCTACTGGTTTAGACTCATCTATATCAAAATCATCCCAACCATCGGTTGTTGTAACCTGTAATTAAAAATATTCAATGTGATGCAATGTTCAATTTGTAGTTTAGTTGGTTTGAGAAGTATTGTTTATAAAAGGGAAGGAAAAATAGTTAATGGGTATGACAATAATAACGTATATGAATAATATACGTGATTATTAATTAATAATGGCAGTTAAATGGAAACCTACATTTTTGGTAACATTGGATTCATTAACTTTTTGTGACTCTAAGTCGGAATCCAAATTATCACTGAAGTTTGACGAAGAGTTGCGTTTCTTTCTTTCTTTTCTTGTGTTATTTGAATGTCCTTCGTCAGCACTCTCAAAGTCTTCACTGTCACTCTGTGGCATTTTTGAAACTTTAAAATTGGTACTAGTCCAGCAAAGTTTATTTACTATTAATTAATATTGGTGGAACAATTATACCTAGGTCGATTTTGCTAATTCGTATGTTGATTGTTGATTTAGATGACGTCTTCCGTTTTGGAAGCTGGACGTCTACAGCTGTCATATTTGACAACTGACGATCACATAGGAAAAAAAACTAATTCTACGCAATTATATTAAGTCGGAACGTCGTCAACTCATTTTTCAAAGCGTTCATATCCTATTATATTTTTTCCTATTAAGGGACAAATTAGGTTTTAATTACTTTTGCTTTTCATTACTCGGTGGAGGTTTCAAACCTCCCACTGTATAGGGATTCAGGCTATGAAAAATTCAATATTGTACATACAAATTACTCTGTATATACCTATCTTTAATTTTAGAAAACGGCATTCTGTTTCTAACTGTATTTAAATGTGAATATTGTTAGTTAACATTTCAAATCCCAAAAGGGATAGATTAAGACTATTGTATAAAAATATTTAGAGAATAATATTCGGTTGGACTAAGCAAAATAAAGTTCATGTATGAGTAAAACCGCGTAATATGTTCGAAGTCGGATTTAAGCTAACACTTCAAATTAATCTTTCTAGAGAATATGTATATATAATTTATTACTGTATGTAAAAAAATAATTTATTTAAGCTACCTTGAACTTATTTTCAAGATGATAAATTAGGAGAGTGTCCATAATCTCGAATGTGTTTTCTAGTATTGGACGATAAAAACAAGTTTAATTGTTTTAAATATAACCTTCATAATTTAATTACATTATGACTTGATAAACAATGTAATTTTCTTTATTTTCCACTTTGCAATATTTTCAGAAATAAAAAGATTGATCAAATTAATAATGTATATTTTTATTGCTATGTTAAAACCGCAAACCATAGTGGTTAACGTAGTATTTAAATTAAGATGTCACTTATACTTAATCAATAATTTATTAATGAAGTTGGCTAATGTCGAGTGACATTAGCCAACATCCATGTAAAGAATGATAACTAAAAAGCAAAATACGAAGAAATCTTACTATCAAACACTTCGCAGATAAAATATATTACATATAAAAATAAGTAGATTAACTATGATAGCCTTTTACATTGAAGACGTGAGTTCAGTTCGCCGGTAGTACGTAATGGAATTATTTTCTGAGTGCTGCGTACAGTTTGCTGTTTGGTTATTAGCTGGCTCGTACTCGGGCAATGCTTAGTTCCAAACGCCCTATGTCAAATTACCACTGTAAATCTACTTATATCTAAATCAATAAGTACGACCTTAAAAGAAATATGCATACCCCATTAGGGGTTACAGAAAATAATAAATACTTTTGTTAGAGGTATTCATTAATAATGTTCAATATAACTATGCAACTATATAACTAAGTAGCGATTATTATCCATAGCTATAATGTGTAGTGTAATGTCTACATGTGCTATGGAATGCGCACCATATAAATATATGTACGTATAGCACATATCAGCTTGTAGATATACAAGGGAATCGTAAATAGATTGAATGGACCTACCTAGTTCGCTCGCTTAGGCTGTGTTCGCTGAGTTTACGTAAATGTCCTATTAGCATGTATTGGGTGGCACTAAATGTAAACATTGTGGTCAAGAGGAATGCATATGAAGTTTAGACAGTAGGTGGTGTAGGATATTATCATGATTCGTGATAACGTGGCGCTGAGTCCGCGCGATTCAGTCAGCGACGCGGGTTCGCGCAAAGCGGTCGTATGTATATTCCGTGTCGGTCGAGTGACGTACGGAACTTTGTGTTCGCGTTCGCGTACGCGCCGCATTCCATCGTGGGGGCCCTTCGCTGCCATTGGTCGATCCCACGTGACGTCAGTCCTCGTAATGAGGTATTCAACATGGCCGTGTAGCTAGTTCGCGAGTGTGCTTCGTTATTCGTTTGAATGGATTTAATCAGTGAAATATGCCAAGGAGACGAAACGGTGAGATACCCTTGCCCGACGGATGGGATTACGCGAGGGACTTTGACGGTAAACTCTATTTCATCGACCACAATAGTAGAAAAACGACGTGGATTGACCCGCGAGACAGGTAAGTTTTCCCAAGAGAAGTGTTAACCCCTAAGAGCCCCTTGTCAAAACTTACATTCCAATGTTATTTATTCCCCTTTCTTGTATAATTAGGACATTGTGGGTCATAAATTCGGACGAGTGTATGTTAATGTTTGGCCTGCTGAAAAATAAAAGATAAACATTGACGTAAGTTAATATAAATCGTGCAAAACAAACTGTTTCTTGTCTCGGACAGAGTCGCACTCTATCGGAAAACACGCTCAACATCACCGATTTCACACGACATTCCACAATTGACTAACAACAAATGACCTAAACACAAATAATTGTGGTTATCATTCTGTTATCCTTAGGAATGCACATTGTGCTCCGGAGTCTCGATTTCGTTAGAGTCCGTTTATTTAGTGAACGGAGTTGGAACGCGGCTAATGAGGCCACAGAACTGGTTCATAGCAATGCTAGTTGAACTGGCGCAGAAATAATTTGATGTGTTAGACATTGTGAATGCGGCGAGCTGTGTGGATGATCGGTTATTTAGTAGGTGCGCGTATATACGTTGAGTGCAATGCGTGTTGAGCGCTGCAGGAGATGGAATGCATTGCATAGGCAAGTTGTACGGTGTGAATGACAGGCCGTAGAATGCGGCTCAGGCCTGCGGTGATGGTCGCGCCTTTCTAAAGCGGCGGTACGGCCCCTTCCCGCCCCGCGAGCCCCTCAACATCATACCACCTCGAGCTGCAGGTGCACACAGCACAACACATCCCTCTTAAATGCCGATCATGTCTAGTATCTATTTAGTTTTAATTCGGCACCTGCAGTCTTTCGTTGCCTCGATCCCTGAAAGATGCACACCTGCAACCGTGCACATAACTGTAACACGTACTTTGTGATCCAATTAAGCGACGCAGGACAGCTATCTTTATCAAGGAAGTATTTAGTAGATGTCACGTCTAGAATAGGTCATTGCAACGGTATACCGTGTATGGGATGAAAAATTTCAAGGCGAGATCATGTTTGAGCTATTTTACTTATTTAAAAAAGAGAAATACAAAGTTTTTGCGCCATGTGTCTCAGTATATAGAAATTTATGTGTTCGCATACCATTGTAAATGTACTTAATAAATCGAACGTTATTATTCAATTATAACACGCCACAGTTGAAAAATTACCACAGAACTGTTTTGAACTAATCGTATTCAATATACTTTTGGAAAGTGCCAAAGTCATATGATATAACGTTAAACGCTTATAAAACTGACAGTTAATACAGAAAACATTATGTCTTCTTATAAAGTGCAGTGTTTAATTAGTAATAATTAAATGTGGAATTTGATAATTAGCATGTTTAAATGCAAGTGTCCATGACTAGTAAAACGATAAGAATCCTATAGCTCATATGCATCAATGATGTTACAATAAACCGAGCGACTAAGCCAATTTATCAATGCTAAAAATAGACCGGCCAACAATATTGTCATTTAAAGAGAAAATTAATTACACGACTGTGCCATAGGTTATTATAATTGTTCAAGTGACGGCTAATGAAAAACGAAGATGTACAGCTACATCACAAATTGAGGAAAAACCATCCATTGTCTCGTTAAGCAGGCAAGTGAGGGAGACAATGATATTGACAATTAACACACAGAATAACTCTCGTGTTTATTACATTAATTATATCATTGTTTTACACACCATGTTAACACATACGAGCGAAACGAGTATGTGGGAATCTGTTTTTCTACAGATGCTATAATGATTTTATGGTTTACATTATCTACGCTTGGTAATTTGAATACATTTATTTATATTATATATATATATTTAAATCACCAACGGTTGTACGTAATGTAATTGGCAACTGGGAGCCCAATAAATGTTTTTACTGTAAGAAAAAATATATTTTTTCATATTGATGACAGAATATGATGTTGTTCTAAAACCTTAGTGTTTGTTGGCTCGTGATGAGCCTAACTATCCTTATGGTCTGTTCGTCTGTTCTGTTCTGACCTCGAATCTTAGCTACACATTAACCATTAAGACATATGGGAACTTGTAAATCTATGTTTCTTAGTACTAGGTAGTATATTATTTAGTTGTTTTTATATGTTGTATTGGTCTTGTAACGTAGCTGTCTTCAAGATTGTGTAACCCAAGTATGTGTAAAACATCGCGTGGATGCTTCCCACGCACTAAGCACGCCGTCAACCGTGACGTCGAAGGGGCTAGGCTCGTTGTGTTGACTTGCGTTCCTCAACTTTGCATTCCCTGCGTAAATTATCAAAAGCGCAAAATCAATTTTCAAATGGTATACATATGACATTTCCTGGCATCGGTCGAGACCAAAGTTTAGTGATTCAACATAATCACTACTGTACGCCACTTAGTTCATCTCAGCCGAGAAGACCATAGCACATGTAAACTTAGTTTTAGTGACTTTCAAAAGTGGTTGTCAATGATCCTTTAAAAAATATGTAATAAATAATGTATGCCACTATTTAAGTAAGTAAAAGTGCAATTTTATTTCGGTTCAATTTTAATTAAGTACATACTTAAAATAGATGTAACAGTGTTCGTTTAAATGTACGCGACGTAATATAGTTTTGTGATAATACTGAAGTTACACAGTTAACCATGTAAAATGACTCCTAACAATATTATCTATATAATTACGTGATAACAGTCATTCTCCTATTTCTAATCAAAAATTAAATTCCATTCTTATCTCTATGCCGTCACGTACGTTATTGATTCAACCGTAATGTTCATTACATCTGTAATGTACACTGTTAATTAACAATCTATATATATATATATATATATATATATATATATATATATATATATATATATATAACGAAAGGTAACCAAAGACATTTATAAACATAATGATGACATGGGACACGTTAAAAATATTGAATAACCATTTGATATTTTGATTTGCATACGGTAGCTGATTATCTAGTCATCGCCGGAGAGACGCCGGTCTAAAGAATGCTGTCTTTAAGTAATATTTCGAGACAGCTTAATGGTCACTGAAGACGGGCGATTCCAATCTGTGATAGAATGAAAGCGACATTGTACCGCTATCCGAGTGGAAACTAACATTCAAACAGACGTTTTGGATTATAATTGGATTAAGAAAGATTTGATCGTAAGAATTGTATGTATTTGATATGAGTTATTTAAAATTATTGTAAATTGTGGGTGTAACGCGAATCCGCAAAAATATACCCCGTTTCCGGGTAGTGTGCTGTTTGAAAATTACGAAGCGTTAAAACTATGTCGGTTTGAGCTCGTAAGCATTTCGGAATGCAAACCACCTGTAATAGCGATAAGGTGATAGAAAACTGGCCGAGTTTATTCAGACGCCGTGTTAAACTGTTGATAAGATCGGTGGTAAAGCGGCCATTTTGAAGGATTAATTAATTTGTGTTGTGTGACAAAGTTTTTTACGCGTACATACCTTGTTTTGGTGAAGTACAATGGTATAAACAATGTAAAATTTGCTTGGACAGTTCTTCGAATTGGAGCCGTTCAGTAGATTGATACAAGGTTGTTTGGGTAATGGTTAACCATATGTTCCGGTGCGAACATTGTTGCTTTAATAACATCAGAATTAAACATAGAATGAAAATATAACTTTCTACCGGTTGGTAAATGGGAAGTACGTATAGCCCATCGTCATCTAACAATGATTATCATTTGTGGCCTTAATTTTATTTTTCCTATATAAAATGTCTATGAGACTTCTACGTTGTATAGGAAAATATTTACTTACATGTATCTGCATAAAATGAACTATATTAAAACCTCCTTTGATACCTGTCACCTCTATGCACTATGGTGTGGATAAAACATTTGATAAGCGACAAGATTCGCGCTTATTTGTACCACTAAAATAATGTATTAATACATATAATTATGGCATTTATCTAATCGACAAAATATTGACAAATATAAAGTAATTGTCTATCCAATTAAGGACTTTGCCAATTTCTCGTGAAATCAAATGGTATCGGTAAGTTACCCAGACGTACATTTTGTTCATTCTGAATTATGTTACATTGTAGGTAACAGCTTACTCACGTCTTAAATTATCATTACAAACTCACCGAAACGTATTAAAATTTACATAATTTTTTTATAACGACTTTCCAATAGCGTTTAACGTTTTGAATCGTGATATTCATTTTGTCGCACGCGCTTGCCACCGGCGTGACGTGGACGGCTGCTATGCATCGTGACTCAGACAGAAACCCTAAATTCAATGTTTATGTAATCCCACTGTACATACGCCTATACTGTACAACATCTAATGGAAAACTGTTAAAAATATCTAACCATACGATTAATACCTTGTGATGTGTCTGGGGGATCTTAAAGACCAAGACTTTAAGACCTTGGTGCTGTGATGCGCGTTTCGACGCTGTACAGTTCACACTTGGCGTTGGAATGTCGTTTGTCAATGATCGAATTACGTGACGTCATCACAGCCATTGCGCACAATAACCGCTTCTCAGAGATCGCTCAACATTTTTGGGGGTAATTTTTTTAAATGACGTAACGTAACGTTGGGATACTGAATTTTATATTCATATATTGGATCATCCGGTTGGCGTACGTCGAACTATTTGATACGATTTAGAACTGAGTCGGATGCCTTGTATCAGTTTTGAATGGAATGCGAGTTGACCACGTTGACCCCTAGCCTTTTTGGAACAGAGAGCATACTCCCCTCCCTTTGTCTCAACGGATGTTAGCCGATAATACTGTGAGTTTTTCCTTGAATGTATCGTGATTCCTGTGACACAGATTCGTTGATTTCAAGAATTCGACCGGGGCAATGCACTCGTTCGCGCTAAAATCGAGATTGTTCGGACCATAGACTAAGAGAATGTATATTATGCGAGCGATTCGGATTAAAATATTTCCCGGGCGTTATTTATAGATCAGTAGGTGTGCGTTAGTCTGTTGGCTGTTCGATGTGTGAGACAGCGTGGCACCGCCCTCGACCAGACGCTGGCTGGATTTGGCAATGGGAACATTTCACGTGGACGTGTGGAGATGTTGTGAAAGAGGTTTCGCACTAACAAGTTCGTATATCAAATGATTCTGTCAATTATATCCAGCCGTACACAGAGTTATTAGAATGTTGTGTAGAACCTGTCACGACGTCGCTTCTCACCTGATGGAATGTCGTAAAATGAACATCTAATGATATAACTTATAGTGGGTAGGACATTTGCAGTTCTATTTTTGGAAGGTAGTACATTCGCCTTATCTTAGTCTATATGTTTATATACCATACAAAAAAGTCTCGATTCGAGACGCAAGACACGCTTTTAGTAAATACTAATCGCTTTCGTTATGTACTGTACAATTTTCTTTTTCCAAAACAGCAATCGAATTGATACTTATCAAAATTGTCAGGCCTTCAAATTCCATTTGATAGCGACAATTATGACGTAAAGATAACATTCCTCAATCACGCCATTTTAATATTGATAAAACAGTTAATTACTGTTATATTGTTATAAATATACCACACACATATTAGTGAGGGATGTACATTTTGTATTGTTTTCTTTACAATATAAAATCACCAAATTAACCTATAAAGGGTCAAAGTAATTGCTGTACATCTTCTGCTGTACAACTTCATGATTTACATCTAGAATCGTATCAGCGATCACATTTGGAAGTCAAGAATGTTTCTGTAGAAACAATATATTTGATATAAGGTACCTTCACTTCAGTTTTCTCATGAATCACGAGCCTTCCAAAGTACATCTGAGAAGACAATTGATTTTATAAAAAATTAATTAAAATTTATCAAAACTATACTATTCAATAAATTCTAGTTGATGATAGTTGTAACTACTCATATTTGTGTTTATAATAACAAAAACTTAGAAAGATTCTTAAAAATCGTTACAAAAGTCAAAAAGGCGTTAATTTGGTTTAAATTTTGACACGTCTATTAACTGATACGTTAATAAAATTGGGGATTCTCATGCTTGAGAATTAATAAGTAAATTTTAATATTGATTAGCTTTAGTAACTGGGTTTTTAATTATGTCATATATAACACGGCAGAATGTTTTAATATTGACTCATTTTAAAATATTGGACTATCTTTACACGCGCGTAAGATAAATAAAACACCTTACAAACCCACGGTATAGCTACACTAAGCCATATTTATTGTAACACAACAGCATTTCACTCAATCCTCCCATAATCAAATTTCTATCAGAGAAAGCCTACGTTTTTTACAAAGCTAGCCTCAAGAAGTATTACACATAAACCGCATAAAATTTTACAATCAATATTAAGTTGTATGGTGTTTACAAAAAATAATACAAATTCCATCGCGTTATATCTTTGTATGTGTACGATTAGGGATTCCGTGACACGGGTCACCATTTCCAAGAACCGCCTGACGTACCGGTGACAGGACTGGTTTTGCCGACGAAACATTGTTGCGCATACCTGTCCCTGTCTTGCATGCAGCGGATCGTATTTCTGCGTGCACGCGCCCTCTATCTCATCAAGCGGACTTCGGTAGCAGTTGAATATCCATTGAGGATTTGGCGACGTTATGTAAATGCTTGGGCAATTTGAAAAATCACCGTTTAATACATTACTTTCTTTTTGTATTACGTGTTAAAATACTTTTGAATTGGCTCGGTTTATACTTTCACGTACGGTAGCTCAAAATGTAACCTTACACGTATCATTACAGCCGGTGATTACAGAATTGCCAATAATCGTAATGTTAACGTCATGCCAACGAAATGTCAAATTTAAGAGGTTGCGTTTACTGGACACGAATTCCATTAGATACTACCGAAGTATTTTTAACACGGTTTTTTTAAATATTGTATTCAAAATTAATTTACATCATTTGCATGACTTGCGATGCACAATCGAAATAGATTTTTAATTTAAAAATCCCGTTCCTTTGAATGCAAATATAAAGTTTTTGCATCAAGTAGCCGGCGCCTTCGTACCACGCCCCTGCTTCTGACTTATCAATAATTACACTAGCCATCTCAAGCAAAACTAGTTCGTGTCTGAGTCCGCCCCACAACACTGGAATGCTATTTTAGTTTATAGAAAACGCTCTCAATTTCCTGTCCATATAAGATAGGACTTCATTCCACAATTTAATTTAATGTTGTGATTATTAACAATTTGTTAATTTTAAAATTGAAATACAACCAACTCGGTGACTGTAAATATGAATCGAATGACATTTCACAGAACGAGTTATGAAACTACACTCATTACAAGCGAAGGTGCATAACTCTCACGTCAATTATATCAAAGTAATTGTTTTGACATGTATACGCGGGAGAAAGAGATGGAAGAGTACTAGTTATAGATTGTAATAACACTATTTTTTTTATGAATATGGGGGTAGTTACAACACATAAAATTATCTTAATAATGGGTTCTTGTTTGTTTTTAAATGATAACGTGTCTCGTAGTCGTGGGAACTCGCATTATTTTACATTTGGAGAGTTATTGGGTTATATATATATATATGCAAATGAACAGGTGTAGAATCACATGGATTTGAGACATTTTAAAATGTTCATTTTGACTTTAAATATGCATATACATATTTTTGCATTTGCATATATGTTAAACAATATAAGAAATTTATTAAAATTCATTTTCAAAACTGATATTTTGAATTTGTTGAGATACTCGATTAATCCGATGAGAAAAGTGTACTGGGATCATTTCCCAAAAAAAAAACAACCAGCCGAGTTTCTTGCCTGCTTCTTCTCTGCTCGGTCGCGTACGTACAGGCGTATCACTTAGATTTGAGACGATTCAAAATGGTCCTATGTACCTTAATGAATAAAGATATTTTGACTTTGAATTTGTTTCATTAGGAGTTTTATGTTTGGGCCTTGGTGTATAGTGCTTATTAATGATTAGTAAGCGTCTGGTAGCTTAGTACTAGTGACGAAAGTGTTCCTGGGCATCGAGATATAAAAAAAACCCTGCGGCCATTGTAATCTTCACAAGGACCAAACTATACATTTATTTTGGTGTTTTTACATTTATTCTTCACTCTACACATTTAATGGGTTAGCTTGTACTATAAATTTATACAAAAATCCTCATTAGTACCTTTTTATTATTTTTGACTAATATATAATTTAAACAGTGTTATTGAAGAGTATTTTCATTGTTTCAGATACACAAAGCCACAATCGTTCGCGGACTGCATTGGTAATGAGCTCCCACTCGGCTGGGAGGAGGCATATGATCCTCAAATCGGGCCTTATTACATCAACCATGTCAATCGTGAGTATGACACTTGTGTTTTTTTTAATTGTGGGTATATAACTAGAAATTTCAACATATTAGTTACTGAAACAATGTTCATCAAGAAGTAATGTGTGAGTAATGATCCTATAAAGTTCCAAAATTAAATTAAATAAATATGCCAAGAACCATACCTGCAGCGGAATACCTGCAGCGGAATTCCATCACCGGACATCAAGGCAGAATACGAAATTCCATCCGTACCACCTTGATGTCTGGCGCTCCACGACTGTGCGTAAAGACGAAAGTACGTTAAGGCAGTTTCTGCCGCGCACCACCTCTTTGTGGAACCAACTGCCAGCGCAGGTATTCCCGATCCGCTACGACTTGGGGACCTTCAAAAAAAGAGCGTTCCTCTTCCTTAAAGGCCGGCAACTCACTTGTAAGCCTCCTGGCATTGCAGGTGTCCATGGGCGGCGGTTGGCACATCACTCGAAGTGACCCGCGTGCTCGTTTGCCTCCTCTCACATAAAAAAAAAAACCATATACATAATACCTTTATATTATGTACAATTCAGTAAGAGACCCAACAGGATAATAATGAAATCAATTTAAATATGTTTTATATATTTACTAGTAGAATTCAAAAATGTCACATCTATCAAACAGTGGTACATAATATATAGATATACTAGCTGACCCGGCATAAAATTGCCATAAAACTACTAAATAATAGGGGTTGGTGATGAAAGGGTAAAAAAAAAAATTGTATGTACTTTTAATTACCACACTATAAGAAAAGAAGAAAAAAAATTCGTCATAAAATATAAGAAAAAAAATAATGGGTGAACAAACCTTATCACTCAGGGGTATGGAAAATAGATAGTAGCCAATTATCACACCTACTAAATATGCATTTAAACATTGGTAAAAATCGGTCAAGCCTTTTCTTAGGAGTATGGTAACTAACACTGTGATATACAACTTTTTATATATTATATTTATTTTATATAAGATATAGTAGATACGCTATCTTCAGAAGGGTCCTGTCGAAATCGTATCGTATCGATTTTACGATTGTTTTGTGAAAATTGTAACATTTCTCGTGTTGTCGACACATATTCACTTCATATAATGATATAACATTAGTTCTGTAAAGTATCCAATATGAACGATTTCTAAATGATTCATTCATATTCACTTTCATAAATTCACATGAGAATTTTATAATTGCAACTGGTTTTTTTTTTGACAATAACACTTCCTACACGTAGTATTACTCTGAATAAATAAGACAGTTTGTTTTATGTTCGTCCGCGTGGTTTAAATAATAAAATACATTTCAAAAATCGGTTGAATTGTTCTGGTGAATTTATTATCCAAACTTTTATCTCCTATTTCAAGCCGTTCAACCGTTCTTTGCGATAAAAATAGTAGAATATGTCATTCCCTAAAGTTTAGACTATCACCATACCAAATATCATCGAAATAGATTCAGTCGTTTAAGCGTTACATACAATACTTTCGAATTTATAATTGTAAAAAGAAATAAATGTTTATATGTGTATTGTGTTAGCACATAAGCTTACCTTGAGGTTAACCGATCGTGTGCGAAATATGCCCATATTAAAACATAAAGTAACACAAAAAAAATTTACGTGGGTGATCTGAGCTCTCTCAAATAGGTTACTTATAAGGTTAGTCTCATACATATTTCTATGCAATTATAAATTCTATACTAAACTTACATTACATAAAGTACCAAAGTTAGTTACACTAATATGAAGAAGTGTTTTTAAAAATAATCTTTATTCATACTTGTCTTGTTTTTTCGTGTAATTCAATGTATTTTTTACTATTTTGTGTATTTTTGAGAGTAATAAGAGACAGCGTGTTGTCCAAATGGAGGCACTACCCTGATATTATCAAAACTAACTAAAAAACAATAAATATATTTTATTTATATTTCATTTATTAAAAATCTATACTTTCGCATTTTGTATTTAGATTCGACCCTGTTACCAAAAAACACGATGAATCAGAAAACGGGTTTTCTGTTTTGATAATTAACATGGAATTTCACAACCACCTGACTTTAAAAATTGATGTAAATATCTCATATATAAATTGTATACATAAATTCGAGTGATACTACACGCACATACACACATACATATACACAACAGACTTGTGACTTCTATTAATACTCTTCTATCTAAAAACTCTTTGCTAATACTCATAGGTGGTAATTCCGACAATAACTTTCCTGGTATCGCAGATAAGATCTTTTTTCCTCTCGGCGTCGTTGCGTAGAGTCCTCTTCCTCAGGTTATCCGTCTGGTCGACCAATATCTAGCCGTTAATCCGGCTCAAAAGAGAATAGCCATTGATCCGGCTCGAAGGACCAGAGTATAGACTTGCCTCGGAAGGGACGCTTTAAATATATAATTTATTTTGTTGTGTTAGTCATCCACTGTTTAGCTTTATAGTCGAACAGATTACTAATTAAAATCGTTTAAAAATACAAAAATTTCCATAACGAACTAAATTCTACGGACCGGTCGGTTATGATTTTATTATACATATAAATTAATTATAATTTATTCGATGACACACAAGATAAGAGGTAACAAATATGTCTGAATTTTATGAGTTTTTATATTAATACGCTCGTAAATAACGCTTTCTTAATTAGATCATACTTGCCTGTATTAGTTGGATACTCTGTGCTTCTATATATTCTCTATGGCACTAAGCGATATCGCATTTGTACGCTCAATTTAATATAACGGGGACTAGATTACACAAAAGCCCTTAATTACTTGAAACAGTTAGGTATATTTATTACAGTTAAATCGAGTAAGCCAATGTAAATTCCATACAACTATTATCATAAGTTTCAAATTCCAAATTCAAATTTTGTTTATCGCACGCACCTAACGTCATGCTCGTTCTGACAATTGACCATCGGCCATTTTCATGAAATGTCATTCTACGATGTGTCGTTCGTTTGTGAAAAGTGCTCATCGACACGATTATGTCGAATTGGCTATTTTTATAATCGTAAATTTCCTTTACTGTCGTCAATTGTCAATGTACATTCGTGTCGACAAATAGTAGTGACAACTGTCGTAATGCACTTAATATAACATTTTTATATATACATAATGGAATTCAGTTGTTCGTGTTTTTAAAGATGCAAGATCATTATTCATAGTTAATGCACCAAGTCGTTAGTATAATTATTATTTAGCTCACCCGGGCTCGTTATTTCGCCCAAGGCACATTTTTCGCTACGTATTATTACCTAGATATGTATCTTGAGTAGGCATATACATTCAAGGATATATAATAATGTACTTTTTTATTGGAATTCCTACAGTTCTTACCCTAATATACGTAAACGTAATACGTATGGATGAAACACAACTGTGAACTGACATTATTAAGTATTATTACTTAATAATATATATGCTAAAATATATGTGTAGTTGAACTTTTAAGCTGAAATTATTGTTTAAATTTTAAAAGACTACACTTTTGTTATTACGCAATTACACTGACGTAGTATTAATTACACTCGAGTCTAGCTATGAAGATATATTGTGAATTATTCCGTATCAATTCAGGAGATAAATGAGCCAGTAAATTACTTTAAGAGTAGCTCTAGGGAAAATAAGGGAAAGGGATTTCTAACGAGAATCTGGCTCACAGAAAAAATGCACGGTCTACTTCTGTCCTACGTCACACAAAGTTTACGAGTATATTGTATGTTAGTATTTAATTACAAACCGGTGATTATGCGATGTGAAACAAAAAAATGCAATGGCGCCAGCAACACTGACATTTAGAATAATGTATGTGAATTAATTAATTATTCTTCGAGAGATGATTCAGCGCTCAATTATTAGCAAGTAACGGAAGTGCGCATGGCAAGTTAAATACAAAGACATGTGATTCATTGTGTTGTGGCTAAAGGCGACAAATTTAGCGCTGTTATCAAAGGCATTCGTGTACTTTAAACATACGTGAATATCTATTACCATAGTGGAGCGAGACATTGCGGTTGCAAGGTTTATTTTAATATATCTCTGTTTTAATTAGGTGTAAAAGTAGGAAGGCAATTCTTATCGTTTCGTATGATGAAAAGGGACTGAGGGACGTCCAAGTCAAATTGACTGATAACTTTGTGTTACGCATGTTAACGCCATCTGTTGTCGTAAAATATGAGATTGGTTTTATTTGTGGTTAAGTTAAGAGACACAATTGTTTAGCTTAGAATATCATTACACGAATATGTCACGCAATACAATATTGAACATAGAATTGAATAATTTTTTTAAGACGGACTTAAGGAGGTTAATACATGTACGCGTATGTCTGTATGTGTCCACGCGTATTTTTGTGTCCATCTATGTCCACACAAAACTTCACTCACCGTGGACCGAGGCCAAACGGTTCTTTTTGCTTCATCTTGCTTTTTTATGTAAAGGTAAATTGTCTGGATACACACATACATGAGTGTGTGTGTGTTTTTTTTAATAGTTATACCTAAGGAAATGTTATCTTTGTAGGTCAAATTTGCTTATGTTATTTAATACAATACCTTCCAAAATAAGGAAGTGGTTGGTATCATTTAAATATTGTCGGTAATATATTTACGATAATTTTATAACGTACTTATGTAATTTTGTGTTGTTACATCACGGCCTATTTAATGTATCTTATAGGATTAAAAAGAATGGTAAAGAAATAATAATGTAACTATATACGTTGTTCTACGAACACATTTTATTACTGATATTCTCTGATAAGTGATTTAAGAATACAGTACAAGCCTATAGTGCAAAATAACTGTAAGTGCCACATAGTATAAAATTGACGTATAATCGGATTTGAGTGGCAATCACTCGGCCTTGTGAGTCCAGAATTGATATAATTGGAAGATCGCCGCACTGTGTATGACACGCTCAGTACATGTGACTCTGGAATGTCATTGCATGCAAAATTGGTACAGCAATTGCGAGTTTGTACGGTGATGTAAAGAACCGATTAAATATATCCTTAATACAAGTGATATAAGAAACAATGTATGGTCAGGATCGGGCATATTCTCATGCAAATCTCAAAATCACTTTATACTGAATTACGAGATTTATAAGTGTTGTTGGTAAGTGTGATTCGTGGTATAAGCCTCTTAACTCTATTGGACTCTTCTCCAGTGGTGTATGATGATATAGAATTAGCAAAATAACACAAAACGAAAGCACAGTATTTAGTAAGATTTGAAAGCAGCACCAGCCGACGAAAACTTGAAGGGTGTCAAAAATATGTCCTTACCAGCTAGTCTCCAATTTTATGGCAGATTGGCTTCCCATTTTAACTGTCACTCGATGTCTCTTGTTTACAGTTCTATTACGCCGTTTGTGCAAATTTTATTCCATATATTTTATGTAAACGATATTGTTATGAAGATTTTACAATGTTTGATAAAATTCCGTAAAGCATGTTTACAGGGTATAAATTAACAGTTAAACATTAAATCTTTTTCTGTATTAAAGTAAGCGTAACATGTGTGTTAGGTTTATATTAAGAAGTTAACGACATCAATAAAAAAAATGTGTAAAAGTATGCAATTTCTAATGAATGCACGATTTTTCAAAAAGACATCTCTTATCTCTTAAACTAATAGCAAGCCATTAAAAAGTGTAAATCCAAGACTTTAATGTACATGGGACCGGGAATCGATTATACTTTTACTAAAAAGTCCCGTAAGTAGAGTTTTGTTGAGAGGTTCTAGCCATTCCCTAACCTAGAATTGGTATGATTGTAATTACATTTAAAAAAAATAAGATGGGGACTTATATATTTTGATTATTTTTCTTTGATAGTATTGTATTATGAGATATATAATGACATATTGGTTGAGTGTGTCATTTTTTGTGTCAAATTTTTTGAGTTTCTAACTCCCAATTTTGTTTAAAATAGACCCACTGACTAAGTACACAGTAAAATGTTTACTCACACATCTTCAAGACGCACTTACAAGCCTCCTAACAGTGTAAGTGTCTATAAGCGACGTGACCTTTCTGGTGACCCTCCAGCTCATTCTTCCTCTTCTCCTCATCGACTAGTAACCAAAAGACAACAACTTAACTGTTAGCATATTATAACCTTAATTACTGGAGATTATGGGTGAAAATATATATATTTTTTTCATTTTATAATCTTCACTAGATTCTAGATCTACCATAGTTACTTTTTGAGAAGTTTGCGTATGAACAAGAATACATGTCATGTTTTGACAATTGACAACACGGTAGACGCGATTTTTTTACGTGTTACAATTGACATGTGAGGTCCTATTAATTTTTCTAGATAGTATACGACTCTCACGACTGTAATTCACATCACGTGCGTTTTAACTCCAATATATTACTCAGAATTATTATTTTATACGTGATGTTCGTAAAACGTGAAACTTAACGTAAAAGTGTTATCAAACGATAGTGTTCTTTATGGGACAATTTTACCGAAAGATAATTTAAAGTGATGTATGTGTGATCATTTTCTAAGTAAATCTTCCCCGTTTAGTATCAGTTTATATAAAACCTTCAAATTAACCTGGTATATGACAACGTTACACAGATTGTTTTTAATAATATTTGTTAAGTTTTAAAACGGTCCACAGCTTGAATTGAGTTTTTTAAAAAATAAATTTTGTCTATGACGTATTTATTTTATCAAATACCATGTAAACTCTATATAACGATACTGACCGACACCGTCGTTAACTGGAGAGAAAAATCGTCGTATGGAATACAAGCTAAACCAATTGACGTTACATGGAGTGTACACTGTATATAGCCTACGTTAATTGTACATTTATTTACATTTGGTTGTTATGCATGTGTTAATAAAGTGTTAACTGTATAGGTAAGCTTATACCACTTTGCATAAAACTGCATTATGCAAGCCACACCTGATTAACTTTCAACACAACTATCAGAATCAAGGCTTGATATTTACATATACATTTATGTAATTTAACAAAAATATTGTCTTTGGTATTGTCTTTTGTTATATTGAAAATCTCTTTGCAGAGGTGACGCAGTTAGAAGACCCGAGGTTAGAATGGATGAGCATACAAGAGGCAATGCTGAGGGACTACCTCCACACTGCCCAAGACGCTCTAGAGGTGAGTTCAGCATAAGGCAAAAGTTAATAGATTAATTAAAAATCTTTATTTAAATACGTAATAAATCGTCAAAAAAAATTTGACTGAGCGGACGAGAAGACCTGGCCTGAACTTTTCGCCACACTTTTAAATCGCCAAGCATGTTTCGCAGCACGGCTGTAAAGATCTACAACCATTACACCATTCATCAGCGAATGGGTCAATATGAATAAAACAATAAAAATAATTATTATCGGTGCATATAGTGAAATAGAAGCACACATTTACGTTATATTATACCTTTGACATTATATAAACATTAATATAATATATAATCTTATTTTTTAACTTAGTCAAAACAATGACTCGACCGAAACATTAAAATAAGCGTGTAACATATGCGTTCAATGACACAGATAATAAAAAAAAGTAATAATGTTCACGACAATAAATTCTCTTAAAAATTCCAAAGGCGTTTTCGTTCACGGCAATTAAAAATAGATGATATCAAATTAATGACTGCCTATCTATAATGCGCACTCGAAGGCATTAAGGCATAGATAAGAGAGGAATGTCAGATACAACAGATAACATATAAGTGGGCACTCATATTGTTACCAATGTGATACATCACAGAGTATATTGTTAATTTTAATACTCGTATATGCTAATACTTTTTAACTGTTGGTCTGTGTTGCCATTTTCCATTTAATATCATTTTTATAATGAACCTTGAAAACAACTGACAGGCCTTATGGTCTGGTAATGGTAATTATTAAATAATTGTTTTTAAATTAGGATCTATAAATAGTCTTATAAAATGACAGTTTATTATAACTATCACGTATGGCAACTGTTGTGCCACTTAGATTCTTATCTTTGATTATATTTTTCAACTTGACCCGCGATTTCACTTTATATTAGGACGAGTGATCTTCGTACATTATATTTGCAAAGTTATTTTAAAAGTATACTTTGGAGACTCCTAAATCTCCGAAACCTATATTTGGAATGGCTTTTTCTTCTGTTTTATCTGTCGGTCCGCCTGCTCCGGTGAAGGTCATCCTAGATACAACATGGTACTTTAAAAAAGAGCGTGCTTTCTTAATGGCCAGCACTTATTAAATGGGTGTCCGTGGAATATATTTCTCGTACCACCTAAACGTATGAATTTTAAAACCGTACACTAAATACTTATAACGCGTTTAAAAAAAAAAGAAGAAACGTTTCGCGTTCCCTCAGTTGAATATTTATCATGTTAAATTCCAACCAGCTGCGGGCTGCCTTATGTATTAGCATCAGGATCTAATAATTCTTTGCGACTGGAACTTTATAAATCATGGATACATAGAAAACCGTTATTATCTAGTTAAGGCATACATGTTTGCTTGATTGAAGATAAATGTGATTTATGTTTTAATTAAAAATCTATTACAAGTCACTTGGGTAAGATATTTTTGAGTTAATGCGCTGGTAACATTTAGTTAGTTTCGCGTCAGATCGACAGGCGGAGGTGACACGATAATTTTGACATTCAACATTTTGAATTATGACCAAATTAAATCCATAACTGAGATTAATCCAATTCGAATTTACGTTTGTAAATAATATTAATGATGGCGTTCTATTTTCAAATCGCGAACTGCGTTAGTTAAATTCCACAGACAAAACACGAAAAACACCGTACAGACCTTGACGAAATCAAGTTTAGAATTCTATTATTTTTTCCTAGAACCGACATTGGAATGTGACCTGAGTGCAGTTATCTAACCTTCGGTTGACGTCAATCGATAATGTTTTTATTAAACACATAAATCAGTAGTTATATACACAAAGTATATACTCACTACCCTTACGGGAGAATTTTTTAATTGTTTTCTTGAAATTATATAATTATTATAGGAAGTGTCTGTTTGATCTTTAATATATAATTGTGAAGGTAAAATCTACATTTTATTATGGATAAATGTGGTACTAAAAAAAAATTGTGATTTTTCCGGTATTTCTAAACGATGTTTAAAAACAAAAGTGGATTAAATGAATCAGCCTCGCAATGCCGTTTGCCTTCAGTAGGTTTAAAAGTTGTTACAGCCGGTCTACCCACCTAATTTGTACTTAAATGAACAAAAAAAAGTAATACCAAAAGTTATTTTAGTAGATTCCTATTTCTTTGTTCTATCCTTTTTTAATTTAAAAACCACTGTCAAAGTAACCGTGTCAGGATTTGGGGATTGAAACTATTAATAATCGTTTTATAAAAGCTTTAAAAACACGATTGATACTGTACTTAAATTAAACAGGTTGTATAAATATAATTACTTAACACGACCAGTCTCATAATTATGAGAAAATGCCACACACAATTATATTATATATTTAAATAATATACGCTTATCTACATAACGTCCTTGCTCCCAGTCCAGTGGGGTAATTTCATTTTGAATTATGACAATCGAAACTAAAACCACGAAGTGTCAAATTCTAACAAATCTAAAGACATATTTACACAGTTGAAGGGATCAGAGTTGGAAGCGAGAATTGATTGGGTACTGGAAATAACTGTTTGAATGTTGTATGTACTAGAAACAACTAGAAGTCTAGATAATTTTATAATAATCAACTTTTCCAATGAAGCTTTTAAGTGAGATATTTCTGATGTAATCTTTATCAAGTATTTGTTTGCAATGCATAGCCTCTATGGCATAAAAATTGTTTCTGTGTAGTGGCAGCATATTTATATATTTTTGATATAAACTCGTGTGTCAAGTTTTGTTTTAGATTGGCATTAAAGTCGTAAAAACCTATGACTCTTACTAAATTACCAGAACGGAATTAGTCACCAGGTAAAAAAATGCAAATAATGGTTTTGGTTTTCTTCCTTCATTCCTTACCTTTGACGTGATTGAAACTCATGACTATAGTTGTCAGTTTCTCGATCTAACCACAAACCCAACTGCCTTAATGGATCGCCATTAAAACTGACATTTTATCGTCTCTTTACCTAAATATATAATTAAATAATTTCTGTAACATTATCTGTACCATTGCTGATAGTACCAACATAGTTGCACGGTGTCTATGGTACGTGTAGGTATGCGAATTACAAACATTAATGTAACTCTAGACCTTGTTACAATTTGTATAGTGTTTGTTTTACATTGTATCGTATCGATAAACTGTATTTGATTGTTAATTTTGTTGCTGTGTGCATATTTGTGTAATTTTCGGTGTGACGAGGGCCTAGATTTGGCAACGAGTCGTATTTAGAAAGCATACGGTGTGAATTTAATACTCATAACGTATGTGATGGAATTGGGGTAATACGATTTTCTAGATTTAAAAACGAGCCCGTTACGCCGCGCTAATCTGCGGTCATTATTATGTGACAGTTACTACGGAACACTTGACAATATTCTAGAGTTTGAGGTAACAAAAAAAAAAACAAAAATATCTTCATTCTTATAGGTAACTAAGGTACACTTATGAATCGTCAACAAAATAAGTTTAAATTTTCGACTCTACATTTACTGCCAGTTCCAAATCCAATCAAGGGCGTAGAACGGACGAGAGGACGAGAAACTCTCCGCCACTCCTTTAAATCGCCAAGCATGTTTCACAGCACTGTTGTAAACCATGCACCAGCGGATGGGTCAATATCTTATTTTATATAAAAGCAATAAAAAAAAGTCTTTACTAACATGGTGAGTATGCCTAAACATAACATTTAATAATTGTAATGAATCTTTTTTTTGTATGTGCCATTATATTCGTTCGTAGGCGTACAAGTTACATTCAGATGAAACGAATAACCCATCGTCCCAGCTCGGAATATTTATCCTTATATTATGCAAACCCGTGTTCAAAACAGCATAAGGTATCCTTGATTTAAAGATGCAATTATTTAAATGTACTGCAACAAACTAATACATATTTGATTGTACATATTTAGAGTTAACGTCGTGCAATTATGTGTCCTAATCACCTTAAAACACAGGATATATTAGCCCGAAATATACCAAATTCAGTTCGCTCATTACACATAATGAGTGAACAATAAAATTATGTGATTTATGTATGCGTGGGATAATGATGGAGAGTTTGTAAAAAAAAACTATAATACTAGTTTTGTATTCATATTTAATGATTAGGTTTGACATATAAAGATACAGAATGCGGTATATTCTTTCTCTTAACGTGTCATTACGATGTTTGACAGTATAAATGTCAAACTGAGCGCATAGATTAGTGCAAGACCGGGATACGAACCCGTCAGTTTGGGATAACACGATTAAGTCATCGATGCTCTCTTGTTTTTTTTTTAATTTTAAAAAACTCGTTTCTAGACTTAATGACCGTAATAAAATAATCTAAAAAAAATAGTGTTTCGTGGCAAAATCTGTTTTGCTTCTACCGAGAAATTGTGATGACGGTTATCAGACGAACATTAGCTAAATCAAGGCTAAGAACATTATCTTTATATGTAGAATTCATACCTGGTTCATTCAAAGGAACGTTAAGTATGATAACGTCATAATAATTATAAAAACCGGCACAAGTAAGTGATGGGTCCAATAGTCAGTGTTATAGATAACGCACCACACACACGCACATTCACACAACACACACACGATCACACGCATATTCACACAACACACACACATAAATCACTTTTTAGCGATAAGGTCGCCTTTTGTTTTCTGTTATATTTTGTTAGTGTTTTCATTTTTTTTTATTATTAAATAGATCCTTTGTCACTTGAAAGAGACGAAAGAGAAAGTTTAGAGGAAGCGTCTTAAAAAACACAGGGCTTACATATTTCGTTTGAAGGTCCCCATAATATATTATGCTTAGAACATATTTATAAAACAATAATTCGCCAGAATATACCATGAATTGTTGCACTTGATAAAGTATTGATTTTCGCGCCATTATTCAAACGACCACAGAGTAAGCTAATATAAATTACATTGATAATCGTACAGACAAAACAATTGGTGATCGATGACTTGTAATGCGATATCCAAGTGATTAATAACAGTGATGCAGTGTTTGAGTCTCGGTGAGAAATAAATTCACCATTTTATTCATGTGACAGATGACATACGTCCAATTGTCACTTCCTATAGAATTAATATGTATGACATTTGTCGGATGCTGTTGCGTAAACACAATTTTGACAGTTCTAATATTAAAAAGTAAGGCGTGAAGTTGGCATTAAGTTAAAAATAGCATATACAACGGGTTATATTAAAAAAAATATGTTAAGATCAGAAAGCGTTGATTCGTCACAGTGGCCTTTCCAAGTATAAAAAGTAAATAAACCTTGACAACAACTTTTACAATAGGATTTTAAAGGCTACCTACCAAATTAAAAAGCATGCAAAACTTTAAGTTTAAAATAACTAGTCGTACCGTAAATTAAAACATTTGTTTCATTGTATAAAGCTACATGCAATGAAGAAAAGCTAGATGCGTGGTAATACTAAAAAGAGAGCTTTTGCGCTAGAGCTTAAGGTATTATTTCCCGAAAGGAAACAACAAAGGCCGCCAACACATCTGACCGGTTCCATTCCTAAATTGTAATAAAAACTTAACACTCTCGAATGTCAATTGAAAAGCGATAAAATTTTATATTTCCATAAATTGATAAATCTCATTTGCATAACCTCGTCGCGCGCATTTGTTATCTATTGCAGATCAAATTTGAATATTTGATTGTAATCTGTGATATATACATTTAATCGTAAATTATTTTTATTTACTAAATAACATGTAGAATGCACGTAGCGTCCACTCGGCGTTATAAAAAAATTAAGCCGGTTTGAAACTTTACGAACTCAACATTCGATTAATTCTCTAGGCTTTCATTCTTATATAGGCTTTATCTACTTGACAAATTCAAGATTTGTTATATGTAAACACACCCACTTTTATCTTTAATTAGTATATAATATCGAACTGATATATCGATTAATATCACATTTAATTGTTATTTATTTTTGCATATCATGTTGTAGGCGCTTCTGTATATTTAAATGTGTAGAAGCCTTGATTTAATATTTCGAATGAAATACTATAAAAAATCTACTACATTCCAATCAAAGTATTAGGAATGTATACTTTTTAGACAATCTTGATCGTATACCAAAGCTTTAAAACAAAAATTAAATCACTCCGCGCCCTCCATTACATACAGCCATAACACGGTGCGTGCGCGCAATGGAATTTGTAAGAACAGCTATCTCGACTCGGTAGCATTTTTAAATTTGTAATACCAATAACTGTTCTTAATGGTTAAAAGATGTTATTTCACTTTATAGGTCTTTTGTCTTTGTGTTTCCGTTATCATAACTCCTTTGTTCTTACGCGAATTAAATATGCATAGAGCAGCTGTCGTGTCTAGAGCATTTTCGTGTTTCTTTTGTTATAAGTATATATAGTCAAGAAGTGCGTTGCCTGCCTATGTTGCCGTGACATTTATTAAGGAAACAAATATTGAGAACAAGAGTTCAAAGGGTTAATCAAATCAATATCACCATAGGGACGATAAACAAGTGTAGTTTAAAATTTAGGGTGCACAGTCGATCGCTTTTTTGTGTTGTGTTAATTTATGTTTCGTTAATATATTTTATATGGTGTTCTTTACATAGGCCAAACGACTCTTAGAGTATCTCTCTCGAGACTACTTTTTATCTTCTATGACAATATAAGTATATTTAATACGATTTTGATCAACTAATATTAGCACTGTCATGTACTTTTTTGCACACTTTGTGGCAATTATCTAGCATACATATCCATATGAAATTACACCTTATCTCGGAAAATCAGTTTGAGCTATCACCTACTAATTTCCGATACATTACGTTTCATGAACATTAACCTCTTTTAAATGTCTTCTTCGTAAAAAATCTTTGTCTATAAAGTATCCTATCTTGTAATTTTAAAATTTGAATTAGTTCATTTGGTATTCTTCGGATCCTCTTGCACCTTTTTTAAATTTATTATGGTTGCCTGAAAGAGATCGCTTATTAGTGATAATGCCATCCGTTGCTCATATGTACCAATTATTAACTACAATGTGTAATAAATAAATGTATTTCTGTACGTAACTATTAAACTGAAAAATTACAATAAAAATCTTTATTACCATATGTAACTATGGTACACTTATTAATCGTCCAAAAACATAACAAAGAGTTATAAAATTTTTGGCTCTACATTTACCGCAACTGGCAAGAAACTCTCCGTCATTTCTTTAAATTGCCAAGCATGTTTCACAGTACGGTTGTAAAGATCTGGACGTATTTCAAAAATTACGCAATTTATTATTTATATTACTTGAGTCTTTACACATTATTTTAATCGTAAAACTGTTTATTTAATAACTATAATTACACAAAAATCTGCCAAAAGTTGATAAATTGCATTAGTAATTTACGAAGGTAACTTTAAATAATTGTAAGTGAAACTTGCTACTGTACGCCAGTAATGATGGGGTATGGGACCTTAAACCATTCATTTCGCGTTAAAATGTATACAGTATACAGGTTTGAAAATGATAATTATGATGGTAGTCTTGAATAATTGTTTGGTATAACATCGGCGCCTTAAGCTAGTAGCTTTGTATACTTTTTATAGGAATGTACTTGTCATAGTGAAATTAAATTGTTCATAAAATGATATATATGAAATCAAATTTTATACTTATGAATTGTCGAAGCAGTACCTAAATGAAGGGCAGACGAGAAGAACTGTCAAAGTTAATATCAAGTACAGCCTCCTTGAAATGGTGTTTACATTAATTACTGTTTAAAAATAATTAATATTTATTTATATATGTATAAAGTTAAAAGTATAAAACGCCATGTAAGTCAAATCAAAATCATAAATATCTTTCTTTTTCTTATCGTTCATATTGGTAACTATCGTGCACTTATTAAATCGTCAAAAACACTTTTAAAAAATCACGGTAATCCCAATAGAATCGTACTGCACGCTTTAGAGACTCATTTAAACTGTGCCATCCCGGGAATTTTACCTTCTAAATCAAACGAACTATATCGACAAACTCCGGCGCACCTAAATTTATTACTTTCAACATCCACCTGAAATTAGATTCGTTCCTTGAAAGCAATTAAAATTTTATTCATATTGCTGCTCCGACGCAGTTTCCTGTACGTATGGTATTTGCTTAATGGCTTTTTCTTATTTAGTGGTTTCTAAAAAAAAACATTTTAACCCCTTAATCTGTGACCACGGCGCCACCTTGAGGCGTTGTTTCTTAAAAATAATCAATAAAATGGTGTGTGTCTTTGTAATGTCAAATAATCAAAATTAAATTGGGATTGTTTTGTTATTACTTAAGACTGCTACTAAACTACTACTACTTTAAAATAAGGGGCAGGGGCGGAAAGATAAAGAGTTTCTATTGCGCTATTTCTATCCACACATCTCTTTTCATCAAGACGTAAAATTTGTCAGAGAGAGACAATATTTACGGATCAGATCAGATAGATACAGATCATTAATATAGAATCCCCTATAAGAGCAGTTGTTATTCAACATCGTTTGAATATGAAATACGTATCAGCTCGAATATACTTCCGCACCACCAGATTGCTGTCCACCACACCACACCATGAGAGCCAATTACTGAGCTGGCAACACAAGTGTTCACTGGTAGTGTGTTGGTCGCTCGTCTCTTGCCTCTTTTCTATATACATTAAGTGGCAAAACTTGGTATACCAGGCCACGGTATGCAATATAAAAATACTCGTAAGATCATTGATAATTCAAAGTAATAATTTGTCATTCAACGCTCGTAAACTGAAGAATGCACAAAATAATTAGAGACGTTCCCAAGATAAAATTCCAAATATTAATGGTTCGAATATTTGATTGTTGGCTCGAAGTGTTACATTCAAATTATTTATTTAATAGCACAATAAAGGCATAAACAGTAGTAAATATAAATAATAAATATATATTGGCCAATTAAATATTTTTTCATACTCTTCTTAATTAAAAAAGTACAAAGAAAGTTATTATATGTATATGAGTAGTGAAGGGTTTTGAAATATTTATGTAAAGCTTCTTTAAAAACATCTTGTGTCCTGGTTATTTTTTTTTCTTAGAGACGGCTAAATCGAGAGGCTTCTTTATCTGCCTTCAGTCTGTTGTTTGTGACTGTAAGCTTTTTTTTACTGTGACATAGTGGTATCACACCTGGAGTAAAACTGGCATTCCTTGGATCGCTAATGATCAATAATATTTCGTTCGTTGACAGTTCCAAACTTATGATTTCTGAAAATACTAACAAAAAACTCTTTTTTTCCGTCTCGGAGTTTTGATAGCTTTTAAATATATTCGTAAGTGAAGCCTTTTACATAAATATATATCGTAATAAGTATTGGAAATCTTTTAAACGCCTATTTAAAACAAACTAGCCCGACGAGATATAGCCCCATAAAATCTAATAGGTCAGTATTTATGTAAATAACTCGGAGAACAGTTTAACTCTGCAATTTAAATGCGTCATTACATTCTTTTTGTATGACATATACATACTGTCATTTATTATATTCCCGGGGAAATAATAATTATATTTCTATACAATACAATGCAACCTTACGTCACAACTTGTTCGACGTAATAAACTGTACGTACTTTACAACAGACACAAATCTCTTACAATTAATTGTATCCTGTCTGGGTGTATCCACCCTAGCCTGTCATATATTTGAAAATAAAAACCGGATCCTTTTTTAACTCAGTCGGCGTCTAAAAGGCATTATTAAGGCCTAGTTATAAATAAAAGGAATGTCACCTGGAGCGGGGGCTATTCAGATAATGGCTGCTACTGGGTTACGTTGAGATAACGCGTCGGGATTCATTTTGAATATTTGTTTTTGAGTTAACAAGTTATACTTTATAGTTTAACATAGTTCGAACGGTTCTTTATTTAAAACAGTAACTACCGAATTCCCGAAGTAACTGCTATTCGGGTTTTTTATCATTTTGAACCATTTTAGTCACCATCCGAATCGATGCTCTAAGTTTTAATGCATACATTAAAAAAAAGATTCTAAAAAGAATGTAAATTTAAGTTTTCTCCAGTTCGAAGTAATAATGCAGGCGTTTTTAAATATCAATGCTTTGTTGTAGCTAATCAATGGGTTATCAACCTATGTATATGCCTGTAGGAACAGTGGGGAAGGTGTGGGGAGGGGGGGGGAGGGCGAAGGACGAGGTTCGCGTCCTCGACCTGGGGCTGCGCTACCTCGACGCGTGCGCTTTGTTTCAAATGTTCGTCATAAAAACGTTAGGGCGACCATAATTTACATTTAATATATAAAATACTCGTGTCACAGTTTTCGTTCGCTTACTCCTCCGAAACGGGTTGACCGATTCTCCTGAAATTTTCTGAGCATATTGAGTAGGTCTTAGAATCGGCCAACATCTATTTTTAGAGACATTTTTTTATTTGGCAAAATCGATGTGTGTCGGGAGCAGCTAGCTAGTATATTATATTACCTAGAACCCCCTTTAAAAGGTGCTATAGAACAAGCGCTCCGAAACAGATACCAGTCTCATAGACATAATAGTTATCTACTCAAAGTTTTGATTTTAAATCTTATTTAATATATTCTATGACATTGACTAATTGTCAGTTAACTTAGTTATTATAAAAAAAACAATACTCCTCTTTGTATGGGTAAATTTAATAGGAAATCACAATTTTCCATTTTACAATTATTATTCCATGAATGTAATTCGATGATGGTAGTGCACAACCTTACTAAGGCTTCGCAAATGCGCTTATTCACTTATAATTAATTTCAATCTCGGTTTTTCTTTATATAATAAATGGGGCAACTGTCGCATGAAATACATTTTGTTCGACTTGTGTGGGTAGGTCACAAGTATTTAATAAACAATCAATGAATTAAAAATATCTTTATTCATATAGGTAACTATAGTAAGTACACTTATGAATCGTTATTTTAAAAAAAATGGCTCCACATTTACTGCCAGTTCCCAAATCAAGGGCGTAGAGCGGACGAGAAGAACTGTCAAGAGTATGAATAACGTGAGAGAACCAACACCTGTCTAATTATTATCAATGATGATTCTTTAATATTTTGATGATGTCAATTGTCAAATATTGAACAAAAAGTTTGCACTTATATTTACTGTATCTATCTCTCAATAACTGTGCAGTGTCAGTAAGAGATTATAGAATTTATAATGGCGGGAATTATATTGCTAATTATTTCTTTTAATTATTTACCTTTTAGTAAACAATGAATACACATAAAAACAGTTGTTAATTATAATATTTTCATTTGACCTTAACGTAGATTGGATTTTTGAAATTTCTTGATATCCTGTACCTTCTGTAAAAATGTCCACCCCAGTGGCAAAGTCGTAACATGAGATTGTTTTTACAACCAGCGACGCGTGCGCAGCCGACGAACGACCTCAGACGTGGACCTTGAGTTGACGTAGTTTAACATAGCCATACAATTGTAATCTTAGTTCGGATTACAGGAGTAGGTAGTAAAAAAAATGTTTTGAAATGTGTCACTGCGCGGTTGCCATGGCAACCGGAAGTAACCAAAAATGCAGCACTGCTAAACGACAGGCCGTATTTGATGAGTCGGTTTTTTTTTAAAGTTATTAAGCAGCGAATGTTGTATTCAATTAACGAGCCTAAATATAATATTATATGTTACAAGATTTTTTAATCATACAACGGTATAGTAATATATTTAAGTTATTATATAAGCCTAACGGTTATTATATCCCTTAACATAGAAACAGATGAAATTCAATGCATGATCACATAGACACATAATAAATAACTTCTATAAATTTCAACCTTTGAAATAATAGTGGCCATGGTAACAGATACGATAATCCACGTTTTACGAGGCATTTATTGTTTATCATCCAAAGCCAGTAACAATAGTAATAAATTTGTAGGGTACAATCTACCTGCCAGCAAAAATGTGTGGAATGTTAAGAAAAAAATGGTACGGAGACGAAAAAAAAAGAACGTGGCTGGGAATTTTGGATTCCTGGAAATCACGTGCTGGTTTTACCATTGTTATATAATGGGGTGTTATAACTTTCCGGAAATCTGATGGGATTTGTTTTTAACACAACTAACATGCCCACAAGTCTGTTAATGTTCTGGTTATGTTGTGTGGTGATAAATAAACATAATAAACAATACTTAATTAATCATTATTATAATTATCGTGACATAAATATTTTAATATCATGAATATTTATTAATAGAGTTGCCATCAATAATTAATAGTCTTTCAAATTGATGGTCGTCTCTCATAGATTTAAAGAATTCGCACGGGTTTCAATAAAAAAAAGATATAACGTTTAATTTAAGTAATATAAAAGTCTATATTACAAAGTCTCCCATAACATGGTCTTGTTGGACATTAATTTACATTTCTCGTTGCAACATTCAATTATTAGCTGTCAGTGTACAAACTATAAAATATAAAAAGTAATAAAATGCGTTGTGTCTGTAAATATGATCTGTGGCGCATTCCACAGCTCGTAACACGGGGAGCGTTCGCTCAATAATAAGAATATGAGTGGAAAAAAGACCAAGTTTCGTGCGCCCGCGCCTTGTCCGGCCCGACGTCATATTTTTTTCGTTTTTTACGTCCCTCGGGGGATAATCGTTTGTAACGTTAGAGTTTATTAAAAATAATATTCGATTTTTATTGAAAACATAAAGGATTTAAATATACATTTATTAATAATTTAAATATATTTATGTCTTAAAATCTTATTTTCTTAAAAAATAACTTAGATTGTGTCTTGTATCTAATACGTATGTGTTTTTTGTTTTGCACCGACATGCCCAGATGGCGCTTGCGTTACGCTGTTGGCTAAATGCCCATGTGTTGTGAGTTCGATCCTTGGTGCGCATGGTTCCACAGATGGTGTGTTTTAATAACCGCGATCTTCTAAGAACATGCTATAGTAATGTTGTGTTCCTATATCAGATTCTGTCTCTCGAAGACAGCATCTAAATGGAATGTAATGGACATTATTTATGGTTAAACTTTGTCTATGGTTTATAGTCTGTGGTAAGAAATTATCTATAGACTTCGTAAGTGAAAAATACAAATTTTCTTTTAAAAAAAAATTTCATATGAGTATTACATCGCTATTATTTTTACAGGTTTGTTTTTTACTATTTGCATGCAAATGGGATATTAAAGTTATATACATCACATTCCACGAATACTTGTTTTATAACTACCAATTAATTTAAAAATCTTCGATATAGTTCCGAATTAAGTTTATTACTACGATAAAAATTATCTTGATTTAAGATGTTCGGGGTTCCTTCGCTTAAGTTTATACAATGAAATCTCAGTAACCTTACAAATAAACATTTTGGGTGTCAAAAAATCTTATATAAAGTTTTCTTCAATATCTAAACTTACACAACCAGTGGTATAGAGGGGCGTGCTTGGTGTGGCATTTGTGGAATGTTAATAGTTAAGCCCCCGGCGGACCGAACCGAGACATAAAAACAAAAAAAGTAGCCTCAGTTTTGGATATGACGTTATCTAGAATTTTGTGGTAATTCTACAATATTTCCGATTGCTCATTTAACATATAAAACATTATAGGTAACACAATAATTAATTTGCTTTCAAGATTTTTAGTTTGGAAGTGAATGTCTGTTTGGCTTCTGCTTGCTATAAACGTGAAAGTATGTCTCTTATTTATTATTACATAATAAATATAGTAGATGTACATTATATGTAAATGTTTTGTTTAATATGTAAAGATAACAATAAACAAAAAGCTTGAAATAATAATAAAACAGATTGAAAAGATAAGACAAATTATTTGATGAAATAAAAATATTGGAATCTCGAATATCCAAGTTTCCAGAAGATAGGCAAAGAGGTAAAAAACATAAAATAGCTCTGTGGAGAAGCGGGTGCGAGTGAGATGGGTGTTCTGACGAATTTGAGATGATAGAAAGAGAGAGATGTTAAGTTGGAAAGCAACCGGTCGGAGACAGATGCGCTCTTGAATCCCCCACGGCAATCTCACTATAAGAAAATAATTATTAAAAACTAGCAGATACCTGCGACTTTGTCTTTAAATTATTTAAATATAGCCAAAGGGTTGGGATAATTTTTAATCTTTTATCGTGCGCAGATTTTTATGCCTTACTTAATAGTGTTAACATTTTTTACTAATTTTCAGTAAGCACAGTAAACTGTACAAATTATAGCGACGCTTAAAGGTTTTTAACATACATAATATATATATATGTGTGTATTTTTTACAGTTCCAACTTTGAGCCGCTGCTATAATCGTATTATAAGAAATATTTATAGATACATATCGTATAGTTTTGAGCCACCATTTCTGTGACGTTTGCTAGAGCCTAACACGAGTACTATGAAATATCATTTCCTGTGGCAATATCGCATCCGGTAACTATTCTTAAGTTGCGGATGCCATTTCTAATTCACGTCTTTTTAGAAAAAATACCGCACGGAATGTAGGCGTCTAGCCAAATAGTCTTACGGAAATTGAACTATACGCTCGTTGAGAATAAATCTGTATATCGTTTATACATATATGTAATTTGAAATTACCTAATTTTACTGTCTTTTTTTAATTTAAAAAAATGCTTTATTTTATATTGTATAAAAGTATTTATCACGCCATTAATAAAAATAAACCTATTAAATAATATCTCTCATGGATTATATAATGATTTTATGGAATGCCAACCGTGGTCACTGAAGCTGAACGTATATAACAAAGTATGTGAAAAAAATGTAAATAAATCATTCAACAAAGAATTGTTACTAATAAACCGAAGTATTAATTGTTAGATAAATGTAATTGATATTGCAAACATTATCATCTAAATGATAAAATTGACTGTAATAAGAAATGTGAAACTGGAGACGTAATTTAAGATTGCGTCGTGAGACTTGTAAAAAAAAATTGAATATATTTTTGAAAAGAATACATCATATGATGAATTAGTTTACTTTGTTTTTTTTTTTTTTTAAATAGATATTGTGCATAATATAATTTGAATCAAAGCGTGCATTGCAAAGCGAGGCTGGATTCGTTAATCTGCGTTAAGGAATTCCGGAACAAAAATGCATGTCTACCTGCAAGATGCCAGATGTTGCCCGCTCACATTCCAACATTATACATAAAACCACGCAAATTGATTACGAAAAATATCTTAGAAAATTGCACTTATGTGCCAACATAACTGTCGCGTCTCGGCAATGTTGCTTATTAAATTGCCAACCTCTAAGGAATTTTAACGTGTGTATGATTTGTTTATTTACATTTCATAATTATCCAAAATGGGTACTATGTTTTGGTAGAGGTCGCATAAAAGCGTTGTGTTTGTGGAGTGAGAGTTTCCTCATACGAATTTCCACCGTAACAATAGCACAAGGTAATGGAATGAGGAGTTCTTTATTGAATGATTCGCGTGTGGAGGACACAGCGCGAGGTCATGGCGGTCCGTTACGGCCCGGGCGCATAGTTGGCTCCGCGTTTCATGGAACTGATTACGACAGATGGCCGCGGCCAGGGAGGCGGGCGCGGGACGTCGGCCCTTCGGAGAGATCGACCTCCGAAATGCGCCCGAGATTGCATTCTTTCGGCGGCGCGGGCGCATTCCATTGCACGCCATCCGAACTCCGCGCGGCCGCGCCAGTCGTTGCGCGCCCTTTTGGGGGTTAAGATGTGTCCGCTGCGACGGGCGTACACTATGTGGTCTCAACCGCCTCCCCCCGAGCCAAAGCATGAGACGACCTTCCGTACGCGAGCTGCCACCGTTGGCAACTGTGTTAGAGGGTGGCAGATAGCTAGGATGGTCCGTAACCCACCCGAGTACGGGGTTAGAGTGGATCCCACGTCGAGTTATCCACCCGGGCTTTGTGTTCGCGACGAGCCTCAGTACCAGAATTTGGAAGATATGCGCAAGCGTCCCGAATATGCAAATCTGGACGAGATTAGCCGTGAGTTTGGCTACCGTTTGTGTCCTGAAGGCCAGAACTTGGAAGATGAGGCAATTTATGAGAATATATTGTCTGTGCGTCGGATTCGTTCCGCGGAAGTGCGTTTAGTGCCAGTGTCGGAGGTGCCCTACTATGAAGGACAAGGTTATGTTGCGACTCAAGTGTTAAGCAGGAATGGCACGTTTCCACAGTGTCCACCTCACACTTGGAGTAAGCTGCAGCAGGCTGGCAGGATGACGGGATCGCTGCGGCTTTTCACTGTAACTATAAACTCTATTGTTACTGCTTTTTTAAAACAAACCGTATAGGCATTCGGATAATTTCAAATAAATTAAACTTTGCACATTAATACAGCAAAGTTCAACTGATCAACAAAAAAAAAACTTTAAAATCAACACTTTTAGTTTAAACGATAAAAATCATTTTTATCAACTCATAACCATAATAGTGTTAAAATTGTATTTCAATGTCATATTAGGTTGTGTCCAGTCTGCTTTTGCGAGATATAAGTGAGGTCGGTCTGTTAGCGGTAATGTCAGTTAAATCAATTTCTTTGAGGATACGTTTTGAGATGTGGCCAGTTTTTGTACGCATTCCACAAAAAGTTGCCTCCGAACGAACAAAAAATATACTTCCAACTCGTTATGTTGTGTGCGTATTAGTTTCCGTGCGGCTTTGCGTGTTATATATATATATATATATACCTTTTAAACTAATAAATAGGTTTTATATATATATATATATATATATATGTATATATTATGGAGTACATATGTTTCTCATTGCATCAATATATATTATGCATCATTATCTTCGTTATTATAATGTCGACTTGCAATATTAATAGTAATAATTGTACTTAATAAAATTTTCTGGTTAACGATAATTTTACTTAAGTATCAAGGAATAATACTTACGTCCTATCTTGTTCGCCAATATCACCCAGAAGAGCCGCTTACCATAGACATGACAGAACCGTTTTGACTTTCAAAAAGAGGTTTTGTTGGATTTATTTTTCAAAAGAGGTTTTAACACATTCAAGTATGTTTAAAGATATGTTTATACATTATACTTATTTAGTCTTACTATATGTTGTAACATATACATAACACAATATGTATATTAATATACTTATACGTGCTGTTAGGATGAAGTTTAATACATAAGAGTTTATTGTGAGTTAAATCTTAAATAAGAATGTTAGTTTAAAACGTAAAGTCTAAATGTTAGGTCTATAACTGTAAATTAACCAAATATATAATATATTATTACATGTTGTCTAAGGTAGGTAGCCTCCGTTTTGGTTTTAGTATAGGTTTTAGACTTAGTAGTCTATATACTTCTTCGTTTTATATTTTTACCTCGTCCACAAGTGTGAATAAGGAAGTCAATATGGTTTACGAACTTCTAAAATTACAGTTTTTAACATGATTATTTAACAATGATTTGCGAATTGTGAAAATATTAACTACTTGTTACTAAAACTTATAACTGTATATTTATTTTTACAACTATACAAATTATATACTAAAACTGTTCAACTTAAATCTCGAATTATACTAAAACACTAAAATAAATTGAATTTTTGATTTTTTTAATAAACATTATTTTCTAACCATACTGATATTTATATAGTTATATTATATCTTTAAAAGGTGTTGTTTATGCGATAATAATGTGATCAAAGGTCCTCATGACTTAAAGGTCGGCAACGCACTAACGATCGTTTTACATATAGAGCCTGTCTATATGTATAGTTTGCTATATAAAAAAACATTTTCAAAAAGAGTACTCTTATAAACGTTATTAAAATTTCAAAAAAAATACGACTTCTCGTTTCATTTCAGTCACAATTTCAAATCGGCAGCTTCTCTCAAGAAAGCTTTAGTAGACCAACGCCTTTTAACATTCAATATTCAGCACGTTTTTTTGTGTGGGAAATACCGTGTTTAATCTAAGCTAGTGACGTCACACGTAATTACATAGTAATTGTATGAACCGGATACATAGTAATCAACAGAATATGTATTAGTTTTAATATAATATACAATAAAAGGCTTTAGTAATGTATTTATATTGCTAAGTAATAGTTAAGTATCGGCTACCAGTGGAGATGTACTCCTTTCTTAAGGGCCGGCAACACAACCTTTGGCTGGGTGTCCATTATCTATTTGTCCCTACAGGGTCATACAAAGTTGCCTGTTCTAGGTTCTGGTACTGCGTGGTTGTCAATCACACATGTGCACTTTGCTTAAATCAGCGCAAAGCTATTGCTCCCACGATGAATTCAAATCGTCATGACTTATATACTTATATTAAACTAATGCATTGAATGGTCAAAACCTAGTTGTAGTGACATTTATAGAGGCCATTATATGAGGCCCTACTTGTGGCCTACAATCGTTGATTCAAACACAATTGAGAATGTTACGTTAATTTATTATTACGTAAGTTATAGCGAGAATAAATATTATTTTGTTTACAGGCAAAACGGGAGATGTACGATGTGAAGAAGCAAAGGTTATGCCTGGCCCAGGACGAGTACAAACACTTAAACAATGCATTGTCGACCCTTGGCGCTTCTAGGACTAGTCGTATGTACACTTTTATATTATTACTGGAAATATTTTGTATCAATATTGACGTTATTTAGTCCAGTTTTTGTGATATATATATATACCTTAAATGTAATATTAATAAATTAATTTGTACCTAAATGTTATTATGTAAATCAAAATTCATATTTATGTTTAAAAAATTTATATTAACTGCTTTATCTTTCAAGTGATATATAAGGCAGTTAATACTTAAATTGTTCAGAATAAATAATACTCATAATACTAATAGAACTTAAACTGGATACTAAAATGTATTTTATATATTAAACAGAATAGAATAGAGAATAGACTTATTCTTAATCGTTGACTACGATTTCACGGCCTTATTACAGTGTAAAGTCTATATAACGACACTGAAGGGACTGTCTGTGAATTTTATGGCGTATTAGGGGCCGTTAAATGCAAACATGAGAAATATAAGCTTAACCAACCAAAGCCAATTGATTTCGACCCTTTACGGAGTCGTTAAATCGCGGTGACGTTACATGGAGTTTATACTGTAGTAATTATGAGGAATCCAATGGATTCCACAAGCAATTGTCACGGTATTTCTCCGAAGAATCTATCCAAGAATGTTTGAATCGCGGATTCCTTTTGTAACAAATAATTTATTCGCATATTTATTGAGTTGAATAATCTGAAATGTATGTTTGTTGAGAGTTTAGATTTATAAGAACGTATTCTTTGGGTCTTCATCCGGCTTTGTTCCGTTCATAAACAGTCCAAACCCAAATATAAAGGTATTTTTTGGATGGCCTTGAGTGTGAATGGTCTCCATAAATTGACTCTTTCTTATCTTCTTCTTCTTCTAGGAGTGCCTCTCCAAGAAGTGAAGTTTGGCAAGCTCTTTGTTATATGTTAGCTTAAATTAATCTGTATGATTCTTAATCCGGACACCAATTTAAAAACTCCCAGTGATTTTTCTTTGCTTGAAATTCGGTTTCTTTATAATAATACCAGGCTTAATGGAAAAGCTGGCTTACTTTAATACATGTTATATGCACGTATTATATATATATATACTACTATATTATATATACATATCACCTTAAAGCGAGAATTATGTAAATATGTGAATGTTTGCGTTTTTCTTGAAGGTTAGGTCGATAAGCCTTTGACTTTAAAATTCCACTGATTTTTAGTTAAATATTTACAATATACATTAAGAAAATATAAATTTTATTTATTCATGATATTCTTTCTAAAAACTTTGACTTTGAATGTATTGATGAAATATACAACTGCTTGAAAGGTTTTTGTTCTGGTTTACACAATCCTAACTGATGTTAATCACTGATGTAAGATAATCGTAAAATCGAGTTTCCCCACTGAGTTTCTTGTGGGTTCTTCTCAGCTGAGAAGACCATAGCCCATGTAAACTTAGTGTCTATGACGTTCAATATAATTGTCAATAATTGGTTGAAATATAGAATTGATGGGTTTGACTTTGTTACAACGACATGAATTGTAAAAATATATTTATTTGTTTCGTAATACAAATCTTTTCATTCAATATAATGCAATTCAGAAATATAAAAATTTACACATTTCTCTCTTCAAATGTATGTAAATACGAATCGGATAGAAACATATCACGTAATAAATTCTGTGTATAATTAATTTTGTAACAAAAACATTTACAGCCCAAACAATTAGCCAAAATATGTGCCTGTATTCCCTTTACTAAGCACATACTCAGACGATATATATTCTGCAATCATTGCTAAGATTACATGCCCCTGATAATTTTTACCGGCTCAGGAGGCAGCCATTGCTGGCTGAGATACGCTTTCGAACAAGCCTCCGCCGGCAAAGCCCAATTCCGCGTATGATCGCCCTAATGAATCATTTCATTAGCTCTGCACCAGAATGTGACATTTTTATGACAGGGTTGGGAATGATAGTGGACGAATATGAGGGGTTGTTAGATTTAAGTTAAAAACTGTATGTGTTTTTTGGCTTCGGCCGTAAATAAATAATATTTCTTGATATAGTCTGACTACACAGTACTTTTACCCACAAATATCGAATCGGCTAACCAGCTAACCTACCTCTTCCAGTGTGTTCATCAACAACATCAGTTACAACAACATCTACCACGTCAAGGCATGATCCAGAACAGTTAAGGTGTGAAGTTACAGAGGCGAGGAGCAGAGTCGCTCAGCTTCGCAAGGAGCTGAGGCAGGCGAGAGCCGAAGTGGCATGCGCCAGACGCGGTGTCGATACGTTAGCTGAGTAAGTAGTTTGCATTTGATCATTGGTTTAGAATTTGCCCCACTTGATTTTCAAATTGCCCCCCAGTGGAGCGTAGGCACCACGTTTGGAAACACTGGTTTAAAAGGATATATGGAAATGGTTCGTTATATATGAAGGACCTATCTCTTATACGTTCTTTTTTATTTATCTATTGATATTTCTATATACTTTGTATCAATATATACTCAAATTGGTATTTAAAAACAAATTCCTTTTCTAAATTTAACTTAAATAAAAATAATCCTTACATAATAATGACGTCAAATATAATTAAGTAATGTTATGCGAAAATCAGAAACCGTAAACTTTTAAAAATTAATAACCATAACATAGTCCTGTAATATATGAAACAGATAACTTGATATAAAAGTGTGCAAAGACTCATATTTTGTAGTTAATCATTATTAGTTTGATTTACGTTTGGTTCAACTTAAACTAAGATTATCAAATTGTTAATCTTGTTTGTTATATGTGTTTACTTCTTAGTAAGCTGTAAAGTACTCTGCTAAACGAAACTTTAATTCATTACAGAGTCGAACAAAAGCTCAGCGCCCAACAAGGTTGCTACAACATAACCGAAGCCCAGGCGATCATGACCGAATTGAAGAACATCCAAAAATCTCTAACCTCCGGGGAGAAAGAAAGAGCAGACCTCATGCAATCACTAGCCAAATTAAAAGACGACCTCACAAGGTTACAACTGGGAGAAGTCTCTCCTGACCTCTCCACCTTAAGTCTCCCACAGGAGAAACTAAGCACTGCCTCGCAAACTGACCTCTGTGCAGATTTGGTACCAATCGGCACGAGGCTGGCTGAAATGGCGCGGGTTCGCCTCCAATACGACGAAGCCAGGAAACGCATACAACAAATCCAACAGCAATTAGCAGATTTAGAGGACAAAGTCCAACCAGGCCAAGCTGAATCGGACAAGGACCGCCTTCTCCTGTTCCAAGAGAAGGAACAGTTACTGCGAGAACTCCGAAGTATCACACCGAGGACTCGATCGAAACAGGAGATGACCGACATACAATTGGAGTGCAAGCGTTTAGAGCAAGATCTGAAGAATGCTTTTGAAATGTCAAATAAATGTATAGCCGACAGGTTGAGGTTACACGAAGAGAAGCAGCTCCTGTTGCAACAGTTAAAGGATGCACTGACCTCAATGACGACGCTTGAGGGACAGTTGAAGACACTGTCAGCTTCCACTCTATCTGTGTCGAGTAGTTCCAGCTTGGGTTCCCTTTCCACGGCGAGTAGTAAGGGATCTTTAAGCTCAGGAATAAGCTTCACTGATATCTATGGTGGGCCTCAAATTGCGTCTTTCCAAACTGATAAACCAATCGATATGGTTGACTTACATCGGAGGGTTGAAAGGTCAGTGTGAAAAGCTTACTATATAACAACAGATTACCTCGTTACTATCTTGTATAAGTGCTATTAAAATATACATAAAAAGTTAATCCTATTTACAGTCTAAACTAACTAAATATACATTAAAAATGTATCCTATATAATTTCAGGTTACTCCGCGGTTCAAGTTACAACGACAGTGCGACTCCAGGTGCCAGTAGCTGCCAATCGCAGCCGTCACTCTCACCGAGAAGCAGCCTCTCCTCTGCCAGTCCACCACCACCACCACCATCGTACAATCAGGTAATTATTCAGCTATAGCCTATACAGTATAATTAACTAAATATATTTATAATAAACAAATTAAAAAACATTTAATGTATGATTTAAAACTATTGATTATTGTCTTTTTAACTTGACCCTTACGAGTGTGTGAGTTCTTGGAACATTTATGATCTTAAGCCATTATTAAGTTTACATGCTTAATAAAATTTTAGTGTTATCCTATATTTATGACTATGTTTATATATTTGGATATAAATTAGATAACTTCGAGCCTTACCATTTGGGTGTAGATTTTAAATAGATAATTAAATGTTTCAGGTGGAAAGACAAAGACGACAACAGAGAGAGTTAGAAGAGAAGTTAGCGGAAATGAGGATAGGTGTCGCTACAGGTCTCAATGAAGTTACGGGATTGGCTACTAGTAGTGAGTATTCTTAATGATTACACATAAACTAACTGATATTTAGAGATTACGATTTAAAGGAATGGCGGAGAGTTTATTGCCAGTTCTTCTCATTTAATTAAATGTAATTAAACAGTATATATTTTATTAACCATTCACAAGTGTATGAATAAACATGTTCTCTATTTATATTTGATATTAAACACTCTTAGTACATTTTTGTCTTTAATGGCGTCTACTGCCAGTATTATGTATTATAAATTTTGATACATTTGTACTATCAAAAATATAGACGAAAACAAACAAAACGCCTATAAAAATCAGTTACCATGGTAACGTAATATTAATATTCAGTAAATCCGAGTTGGTGGCACTGTTGTCATGGTAACCTAATAATTTTCAGTTCCAGTACAAGTACAGGGCCCGGGACGGCCGGTGGAGCCACTATCCCCCATTTCCGAAACCCCTCCGCCTCTGTCACCCACCTGCTCTAGTGGTAAGTACTCAGCCCATTTAAACTTGAAATCTGTGAAAGATCTTAGTTTAGTTAGTATATCTCTTAAAACAAACACACAGGAAGATAAGAATTAGTAAATTTGACTTTATCGGTAGTATAGCCACTTTTGGTAATATCTATTGTCTAAAATATCTCAGAAAATAAACGTGTTCCTTTACAAATAAATCCGGTTTAATTAATACATAAATCATCAAACATCAAATTGGTTGGGTAATTACAAAATGAATGAAATAAAAAACATTTACAGGAACAAACACTAGATCAGTGTCGGCAGCGGTGAGCGACGAGTCTGTGGCTGGCGATTCTGGGGTCTTTGAAGCTGCTCAAGCGGCCGATTCCTCTAACTCCGGTAAATTTCACTCAAAACATACATTACAATATAGTTCTAAAACAAGAGTTATCGGCTGAACAGAACGTACAACAAGCCGTGTCACTTGCCTGTTTCTTCTATTGGTTACGTACGAACAGGCGAAGAGATATTTAGATTTGAGACTATTCAAAATGTTCACATATAACTTACTGAATAAAAAGATTTCACTTTTTAAAAACTGTTTTTTTATCTAGCGCTTGATCGTTATAGGTGTCTAACAGTATAAAAATATGCAGCGCTGGATCACAGTTATATTTGCCTAATGAATTGATTATTTATTACAGTGAACAGTGCGCAAATTGAGATCAAATTACGTTACTGTTCGGATGAGACTGCGTTAGAGATCGGAATTATACGCGCGAGGAACCTTCACGCACTATACATAGACAACGGGATGGAAGTGTGAGTTAGCCTTTTCACCTTTTTTAATTTAATCTGTGCAGTTATTGACAGGTTAAATTTAACTTAACCAGTAAGTTGAGACTAATTGTAATTGATAATTATCCGAATAGAAGGCTTTTATTTATTTACATTTTTGCACTGGTGTTTATGATTGTTAGTACGTGTGCAGCCTTAACGCTAATAAGCGATCTCTTCCAGGCAACCCACAAAATGAAACAATATTATAAGATATTTCGACACACTCAGCTCAATACTAAATAGCACTTGCCTCTACAGATCCGTCCGTGGTGCCTTAGTGGTGGGTGGTGGTGGTGGTATTGTATTCAATACACCAGCCTTAGCCTGGCGAGGGACCACATTAGTCTGGAGGAACAACCAGCGAGCTGCAATCGGCTCCAGAGCACTAAGAGCGGCCACTCTACAGATAAATTTAGCTGCTGACAGCGAATGTCTGGTGAGTTATCAAGTCAAATCATAAATCATAGTCAAATCATTCGCTGGTTCAAAAAAATATTAACCAAGCCTTGTTTAAGTAGTGTAGATTTAAGACGATTCAAAATGGTCGTACCTTAATAAATGATATTTTGACTTTGGTGGTGCATGGTGTGCTTTACATCCGTACTGTAGAACCTGCTTGTGGATTTAAAGGCGGAGAGTTTCTTGTCCGTTCTTCTCGTCAGCTCTACGCCCCTGATTTAGGAACTGGTAGTAAATGTAGATTCAGTTTTTTATTAATTTAATTTTCAGTATAAGAAAGTTAAATGTATGAATGAATTTTTGAAAAACCAATATTTTAAAAAGGAAGTAACATTGCAGTAAAGATTTCTTTTACTGTTCATACTGGTATTATATTCCCGGGAATAATTAGTAATATTATTTTATTTATTTTTTACATTTGCACTTAAACAGTAGAAAAAGATGAAATACAAAATACTTGATTACTACAACATAATTTTATTGTACTATGTAATATATCGTGAATACATTTTAGAGATCGGCCTTATCGCTAATAAGCGATGTCTTACAGGCAACCCACCATGATGACAACTAGCCAAATTCGAGTATTCGGCGCATGCCTTGAGTGCCATGTGATAAGCTTTTTGGACGAGAGCGAATTAACTGAACTCTTGAAACATTATTAAAACTTAAATCACCAAAAACAAATCTAACCCTCTCTATCTCTAGGGATGCACACAAGTGAGTCTGGCAGACTTCGACCCGGAAACAACTTCACAAAAGTGGTACAACGTACTGAGCTTCAGGAGTATGAGGAGAGACGAAAGCTCCGATGAATCCACAGTTATATCCTCACAAACATCTACTCTCACTAGGAATAGAGGTAAATTGGGTATTTCCTTCTGTTACAGCCCATGGGCGGTCGTCTTGCAGTTTATTACATAAATAAACAACGTACCTACGCAAACCAATAAAAATAATTAACATAATAAAACGAAGTTAAAAAGAACCCTTTTAATAGTATTTTCAACAACTTAGTACGTAAAGATGATAATTCAAGTCCAGCACAAAAGCTTTATCGTAGTTTTAGTCACGAAATTCACTATCGGTTTATTGAAGAGAGCCTTGTTATCTTTTTAGGTCCCGAGAGCATGACCGGAGCCGAGTGTAACATTGACTGTGGTGAAGATTCCGCATCGGAAGAAGAGGAACGGGAACCGTTAAATCAGGTAAATGAGATGCTGATGCTGAGTTTCTTGCCAGCTTCTTCTCTTCGTCGCATACGGACAGGCGTAGAGTCTAGATATGAGACGATGCAAAAGCCCAACTCAATAAAAATATTTCACATTGACTTTTCGTATGTTTCAAGCTTTTTTTAAAATTTTAAACTTCAGATCGTCGAAGAAGACTCATTCGAGGATTACATTCCGGAGGAGGAATTGAATTTGGAGGAAGATTTCCTCCCGTCCACAGCTGAGAAGGAAACGAACACCGAATGTAACTTCTGTCCAGAGGGAGCCAGACAACTGCATAGGAGGTATGGTTGTGGCAATAAGCGGTGAAGGTTCTATTGTAAATTCTGTTTTTATTGTATACTGGGTATAGGGTTTGGTTAAAGTTGAATGTAGCCACAATAATACTGGTGTTCGGGTGTTGTAAAAGAATATTGTTCTTCAGATTTTTTAAGCTGAAGCGAATTGAGGCTGACGGAAGGCCTCACGTGGACAGAACCTTACAGAAATAGTATATGTATACTAATTCTTTGTATATAAACTTAGGTATGTCTCGATGTTTGTCACGGTGTGATATTGCTTGAGTGTTGCACATAATTATTGGCAAAATATCTATGGAACGGAATGTTTTTTCTCGGTATAATTAACATTCAGCGATAAAAGCAATTTTTAATGCGGTTTGCACTTTGACAATTGCGATTGCATGACAATTAGCATGACAGGCACTGTATACGCTTTGACAGCTAAATAGGATTGACATGACATTTGACACATGGCCCCAAGGTAAGCCATTTCTTAGGTTGTGTTGTGAGTGCTCACTAATAAATACTTACATATTTTTAATCGTGTATAAATAGATTAAAATGTATCAAATTCTCAGTAAACCAAAGACAACAGAACCATACTTTTGTTGCTGTCAATTGACTTAAAGATTCACTTGTCTCAATGGCTGTCTATATATAGACAAGTTCTATTCATTCAATTAGGAGATAAAACGTATACATTATAGCGTGTAACCATGGTAACGATAAACATACTACAACCCATTATTTATTTTAAATATTGAATTTTTACAGGAAAAGTCAACAAGTAAGCACAAATCAAGAGGAGTCGCTCGCGACTATAAAACGATCTCAAACATTCTCACCGCAGCCACAGAGCATTGGCAAAGGGCATTATATTTGTAGGTAAAGTAACATTTTGAAAACTGATATTCATTGACAGTTGACAATTGACCAGCTTTGACTTTCGATCGCATGTCAAAAAAAGAAATATTTAGTTAATTTAATAATGATAATTAAATAGAAGTAGATAAGAGAATTTACCTATTTCTTTATTATTTCAGACTAAACCGTTCAGAATCCGATTCATCCATGTCCCAGTACGCACGGAGAGTGCTTCATCCGCCGACGGCACCAGGAATACCTTTTGACAGGACGCTGAAAGAGAGGCGATCTCTGAGGTACGATAACCACAAAGAATCATCCTAAGCTAAAATTGATTTTTGAATACTTGGATAAAAAACTAGCTTAGCTTTTACTTGGTCAAAACTAAAAGTCATTTATAACTCATGATTATACTCAGAAGTATAATCGAAATCGGTTTAGTAGTTTCTGATATTACAGTAGAAATCACTAATAACAACTTCAGCGACTAGAAAGCGTACTTAAGTTTAATTTCATATCGCATTATATTCATATATAAACCGTCCGTTTTGTAAGTCATCCGGTTAGTGCGACGTAGTATCGCCCGTCCCTTGAATGTCGTTATATCCGGATTCTACTGTATATGATTTATGTTGATACCTAGTTCTATATATAAACCCACAGATTTGTTTATGTAATAAGTTTTGAAGTATGTAAATGAAAATAAACAATGAAATTATTTAAAAAAAACTAATATGATATTAAAGGTACTTACTGCCAAAGCGTGAAAATATAAGAGCATCCATCTTTACGGAATATCTTTTGGTGCAAATTGCATGTGAGTGTTAAATCCATAATGAAAATTTCAGATTGGGCCGCGTTCGCAGTGCCGCAGTTAGACACTCGACGAAGCGCAGTGCGAGGACATCACTCGATCTGTCCCTGGACCTCAAGGCCCATCACTCACGGCTCGCGGACCTTCGGCAAGAGATCGCCCATCTCTCGCTTTTGAAGAAACGGTAATTACAATATTACATTTTGCATAACTATGGAAGAATCCAACTTTTATTTTAGACTATAATTTGAAATTTAAACTTAATTGTGACTGAAGTTTTCTTATGTTGTATGTACATATATATTTTTCATTATATAACTTTTTGGTTAGGTTAAGTAAAAGTTTTGGTCCTTGTTGGTACCCATAATGCTGGCATTTCCTTGCTGTATATGTGTTGAGCGAGAAAAGTACCAGATCTTGGGTCACTGGTACTGACTACCAGTACTAAGCGTCTGTTCACCCAAAGTTCCAAAAGTCTCTACAAAATAATATATTTATTTATTGCTTAAATATAGTCTCGAGGAAGCTTGCGCCAAAGGCGATCCCACGGTGGCAGCGTGGGTTGCCGAAGACGAAACCCTTCGAAGGCTCATCTCGGCACCAGAAAGCTCCAGCAATGACAGAGTCTCCAAGTTGTTCCAGCGTACCTGCAAGGAGATATATCGCCTGAGGAAGTCCAGACAGGGTGGAAGGAAACCAGACCTCGTTACTTTCAAGTGAGTATATTTTAATATGTTTGATTGTTTCAACTTTATCACTATATATTTTTAATTAATAAATAATAATGCTTTGTAATTTACTGTTTGTGCCAAAAAACAATTCTAATTTCGGATCCCTATTTTAATTATGTGCTTTTAAAAATTGTGCTTAGAAAGTCTTTGACGCAAACAGCTCTAAGATTTTTTAAGCCAAGGTGGCAAACATCTTACAAATGGGAAATTACTTTTAAATTTGTTCCAAGGAGTAAAAAAAAAAATTATTACCAAATATTCTACCATATTAACAATGATTAATTACAGGGAAAAAATGGCGTTCTTCACTCGCACCAAATCAACGGTACCAACACTACCTGACGATGCAAATTCGGACGACGATTGGGAGCAGGATTTAGAAGAGCGAAGCACCCCAGACGGCAGGTCCTCTAAGACATCATTCGAAAAGACCGCGCCGACACAAGAGCCGGTCGAATGCAAAAATCCTTGTATGCCCGAAGCTAATTTTAACAACGAACTCAAAATAAGCGAGGACGTCGAAGTTAGTTACGACTTTGTTGTCGACAGAGTCCTGGGAGTTCAAGTTTGAATCCTGTCAAAAACAATTGGTTAATACGTGGAGTTAAATGAATGATCTGCAATATGCCATAAAACCTTTTCTTTTTTCGATGAAATTTTCCACCAATAGTAGTTAACGGCGCCTAATGTTTGTAATCTGTGATTTTTGTTGCCTTTGAGATTTCCGGTTGAAGACTGAGGTGAGGTGAGCGGAGGTGCCATATTTCGGTTCAAAATGTATTTTTTATTTTTTTTACGCGGTTTTATTAAATGCAAACTAATACAATAACTAAATCGAAAATCGGTGTTATGTTTATCAATTTATCACGGATATGTATAATTCTTTACTTTGACAATGTTGTAAACACTAAACAAAACATCACGATAAAGAGTTTATCTAGAATACTAATACGGTTCAATTAACCGCAAGGACTAAAGACCGCAATGAATAAATTGTATTATACATTTCGCTAATCAATATTGCATTATACATTTAGTAAAACCGTTGTATAATTCGTACAAAAATGTGCCTTATGATGCCTGAGCGTTCGTGCCATACGGCATAACGTACAAAACGGTGAGTCACAAATATTATGCCAAAATACAGTGGGCTTTGTATAAGTCGCCCGCCGGGGAAGACCACCGAGCTTGGCCAAAAACGCTTATGGCGTAATTGTTTTTTTTTTTTTCGGGCTACATTTCCACACCAAAGTGGTCTGTGAACGTGGCCCATACGTAAATTAAATTATTCATTCCTTTATATAAAGCGGTTGTATATTATTAAACGGCTATTAAAATTCTACTAAATTAGTAGAATATATCGTTTTGTGGTCCGTTTTGTGATATATAAACTTTAGTGTTGACGTTTCTAGACGTGAAATATTGTAAATATATAACTAACTAATCGATCTGAAAACTGACCATGCATTGAGTTTACCAACGTATAGACCACGAAATTAAGCGCTAGATTATTATAGTCCAACACATACAGCGGATCAAGCGACTGAGTACCAATTAGTTACAGCGCTTTATGAGTTCTATACGTTGGTAAGTATCAGTGTGTGTACGTAATCGGTTTTTTTTTTAACATTAATGTAAATTATGTAAATCTGTAAATATGAGATCAAAATGCATTCTGATTTAATGTTAGATAGCTGTATATAATTAATTTGTTTAGGTGAAATTGGATTTGCCAAATTAATATATGTTTTCTTTTTATTTCCATCCGTTAAAACAAAAAGGGGATTATATTTTGTAAAGATGCCAACACTGATGATAGCAGTTAATATAAAATGAAAATTAAATTTTACATTTTTCGTTTTATTGTAACATCACCTTTAATGTTACGGACCACCGGAATGTTAAGAATGAGAAAAACAAACAACCAAATAATTAAACTGTTAAGAGAAATTGCATAATTCGAAATTAGTGAAAAAGCGAGACTATAAGAGCTACCATCTAGCATAAAAAGTATTGAATAGCTAACCACACTACTCGCAGTAGAAGCCTGCCAACACTTCTGAGCTTTTAAAAGGAGTTAGGTTCGGACTTGGTACGAAATAGTGAGCCAGTAACTAATCACTTAGGAGTCCATAGTACAGAATACAATTACATATTATATGTGGGTTGTCTGGAAGAGATCGCTTAGCGATAAGGCCGGCCATTGCTCTTATATGTACTAACATCATTTACTTCTACTGTTTAAGTGCAATAAAGTGTGAATAAATTAATTAATTAATAAGAAAAATAGGTTTAACACTACATTTGGTAGACTAAAATACAAGGATGTGAAACTTAAATGTGTGTGTGAAGAACGAGCATTTAGTGAGTGGTTTAATGGTCTGTCTGTGGGAGTGAATGTGTGAGGTGGATTCTTCTTTTAAGACTAAATATGTCCGATATAATAAAAACGTCTACAAGTCATATCTTGTTCGAATAATTTTAAAACAGTTGATAGTTCATGGTAATGAATATTTAGATCGTTATATGATAATTCATCCAGAGATTCAAGTTTTATTACTGGCAAGGAATAATATATTTCAACTCACTTTTGGTAAGTAAGTAATAACTGTTTTGTTCATTAAGGTAACCTATATTTTCAACATGTGATTATAAGTGAGTTTTCGTTAAAAATCTATCACTTTTAACGAACCGAAATATTTGTCAAGCGAGTTTCTTATTTATCATACGTAACATGATATTAAGCATCTACAGCGCTAATTATTTTTTCTATAAGGTTCTCCCTACTGCATACCTGGCGGCATGTCTTTTGAAAACCATCTTAGGCAAAGTCCTAGGGTTCTAACACCTTTGCTTTTCGTTTCTCAACTGAAACAAAAAATTGTTTCGTTTAATCTCATTGGTATTTAAATATTTATGTGTTATAAACAATCAGGAGCCATTCAGTAAATTTCCTGACGTGTTGTTGCTACTGCGTGACTGCTGGCGTCACGTGCGGCCGACCCCGGAAATATCGAAGAGGGGAGTGCATTACCGGGCACAGTGTTGAATAATTACAGTGAAGAAAACTCACTAGCTTACATTTCTTACCAAGACGTTATGGAACCGACTGCCCGCCACGATATTTCTGAACGAATAGACTTAGAATACGTCAAGAAAAGTGAGGCACTCCCTAAAAGGCTGGCAGCGCACTCACGAGCCACGTGCGTGTCTGTGAGCGGCGACTTCACCTTTATGATGCATTCCTGCCCGTCTGCCCCGTCTTCTATAAAAAATAAGGGTAAATGAAAATATATAATATCCATATGTAGTTCTGTATAAAACTACGAAATTACGAGTTAAAGTTGTATTTTGTCTAAATAGATTGAAAAAAACTTTTTAATATTGGTAATATACAAAAAATGCAAACACTTACTTTTGTTGCCAGTTCCCAAATCAAGGCCGTAGAGCTGACGAGAAGAACTGGCAAGAAACTCCGCCACTCATTTAAATCGCCAAGTATATTCTGCAGTACATTTGTAAAGAGCTGCGAACCATGCTCCAGCGAATAGATCATAAATAAAACGAAAAAAAAACTGTTACTACCGGTGGGCATGGTGAAATAGAAACACATCTACGTAATAAGAACAACTCAAAGAGGAGAAAGATATATATCAATTCTATACAAAGAATTGATTTGAGAAGTAGTTATTTTACTGCTATTAATAAAGTATAGAGTAAATTATACAACTGAACAACGAAATGGTTCGTGGACTGTGGCGTTATGAAAATGACCATGGCTATGCCGTTCGTGATTTGGCTGTAAAAACTAGGCTATAATTTTAACTGGGCCATTTTTTTGTATTTCAAAGGAATTCGCTTTATGGGCTATATTAAACAACTTCAATTATTTTGATAATATTAGCATATTAAGATTAAAATGTTTTTTTATAACAGGGAATATAGTTTCTGTTGGCAATATATTTATGCAATATGTTCTTTTATCTTAAACATCTTCAATATTATAACTAAGTTCTGTTTTCACGTTTAAACTATGACCTTAAGTTTAAAATACAACACACATTTAGTGTTTTGTTTTTGTGGATTGTAGTTTATTAATTGCCTGCCATTCTCTGTGACCAATACGCCTGGAGAGGTGCCGAATTTTAAATAAACTTAAACTCAAAATACAGTATAAACTCTATATAACGACACTGAAGGGACTGAGCGTTGGAGGAGTTAATGGTCGCTTAAAGGAGAGAAGAAAAAACATTGTATGGACACAGGCTAAACCAACCAAAGCCAATTGATTACGAGGCTTTAGAGAGTTTGTCGTTAAATCAAGTGACGTTACATAGAATTTACACTGTATATTTATTCAAGGAGATCTTTATTAAGACACTTTGAATCGTCAACTGTAGTTGACGTATCAAATAAACTATATAATAATCGAAATAAACGCGTTATGAATTCCGGAAGACATTTTATTTCTACAAAACATGTTAAAAATTGTTTTGACATACAAACATTCAATAATGAAATACGAATATCATAGAACTATAGAATATTTAACTCGGCGTACAAATTTCAAAACCACACGAACCTAAAATGATTATTAGCTTTAGTATCTAAAATATTATGAAATCAGACTCGATTCGAACAATATCAAAGCAAGCAACGTAAATCATTTTAATACAAAATCTAGGTAGGATAGGTGTCTTAATAATTTAGATTACGCTTAATAATGAAAGTGAAACCTAATAAAGGTTGACTACAATAGCCCAGTATTACAATGTGTGGTGTGGCTCCATTTACCTCGTGTAGCGGACGAGATTTGAATATTTAGTACTTGCGACGCCGACGTGTCAGCGGCCATAGTGGCAGCGTTTTCCCTAAGACGTTTATTATACTAGTAGCTTTTGTCCGCGACTTCGTCCGCGTGGCTTAAATACAAAAGGAACTTGGAAAATTGAATTGGTAAACCAATTCAACCTCTCACCTCTCACCTCAACCTCAACCTCTGCGATTGATAAATCAGTTCTGGTGGAATTTTTATACAAAATTTCATCTCTATTTCAGCCCCGTCAATATTATTTTTACGCGATACCCTATGAGCGTCCCTAAAGTTAGTCTCATAGCAAATTTTACCGAAATCGGTTCAATACTTTTAGCGTAAAATGGTAACATACATACAGACAGTACGACGACTATTCGACTTTATTTGTTTTTGTTGGCTCTTCAATCCCTCATAGGAAGATATTGAGCAGCCTAACTCCACATATGTCTGGAAGACATAAGTCTTATTATTTTTAGTGTGAGTGTAACTAATATAACAAAAAAACATATATATGTTTCAAATTCGTGTTAATTTTGGGATGTTATTGTTTTTTTTTTAAATCTTGTAATGAAGATTCTATATAATACATAAATACCGCTCTAACTAGCACCACACATGGATTCTCTTAAGAAATAACGTATAAATCTAATTCTTATGCGAGACAATAAACGCTAGTGCGTCTGTAGCGTTTTATTGATGATTTCTTCTATTGTATGCTTATTTACAACGATCGTTAGATGTGAGAAACGTTTCCTTTGTTGCTTCTGTTAATTATATGCATGGTGAGGAATGTTGTAGTTCATTCTACAAGATTATCAAACATGGCATATTAAAATGTATATTGCACAGTTAAGATATTGACAGTTCTAGACATGTTGGTAACCTGTGTTATATAGATCCATATATAAGTATAATTGGAAGCCTTTTCATCGATTAAGAGACTGTCAGTTTTCAAAGAATTTAGTCTACTACGTTCATGTTGGTTAGTCCTGTTAAGCAGGGAGCTCTTAACTATATAGCTGTGAACTATGTAACTGTTAACTATAGAGTTATTAACTATAGAGATATTAGTTATAGATATTTGATATTAAAATGAGAAATAGTTTGACAATTAAAGTATTTAAAATCAAAAATCACATATAGTAAATGTATGCCAGGTACGATACGTAACAGAAGAAGGCATCGTCACAAAAATTAATCATTCAACATTATTTATTTAACCCCGATGTCGTCATTGAACAGAATGGTACAATTGTTGGAAAAAGCAATTTATTTATTGAAAGCTGTGATGAATTGCAGTCCTATTATTAACGGTATATTTGGAGAGGCTTCTTAACTTTGGAATTTGGACTTTTTATTGGGGGAGGGGGCAGGGAGGCACACCATGAAGGTGAAGTCACCATGCATAGACATTATCATGGATAGAAAAACAAATTTTAAATTCTTCTTTCTCAAATCTTTTGAATTCTTACACCCTACCTGCATCAAAGACCTGGCTGAAATTGAAAGTTCATTCTTTGTTAAAAGTATTTGCAAAGGCGCCAGTCTATAATTACCGGTAACGATTTTCCGATTGTAACCAAAGAGTACACAAGCTCAACCAATGTAACTGTAAAGTACGTTATCACTATAAAAATAATGATGTTGTATATGTTCCAAACAACATTATTATATTTACAGCTTAGTATTGTATACTTAAGACAGTAAAAAAAATATTTCACATTATCTCACTGCATTAAAAATGATTAAGTTTAAGAGCTGAACAGCCAGGAGAAATTGTATCAACAGTAGCAACAACTGTAGTAAAAACTGAGCAATAATAGTATGTCAGAGGATAGAATCTGCTAGATATATGAGAACCACCTACTAGTACATTATTGTTACGTAGGAATAAATAAAAACACTTATCTATTATAACTCTTAATCTAATCTCTTAAATCTTTAACCGCCTTTCAAGTGCCGAAGGACCATCACAGTTTTTGAATTTCTTAAAAGTTTTTTCTATTCATCTCCTACACTATAAGGATCTACGCTAGAGCACGCGCTGCGACAGGTGCGCGCGCATCTGTCCAGCTAACGAGGGGTAACTGTCATAGTTAGCAAAGACCCCTTGAATCGGTTTTTGTGGTTAAGATTAAATTACATCAGAGCACATTTTCATAGGCGTCAATTAGAAGATACTTGCCAATAAACGATGCTACAGTTAAACAGAGGATTCACTGAAAGCGTGACGAAGCTTTTAGTCAGCGACGCATGCCAGGTCCGATCGTTCAAACGCCTGCTGCGATCCTTTTTTATATATATGTTTGGTTGTATGAATACTTTTTGATGTAGATAATTAAAATGGAAATATTTTTTGTATCCTATCAACAATTTAAATAGGGGTGGGATTTTCTAATAAATAACAAGTCAGGTAAGGTATTGTAACGCGGGGGGCGATGACCTTTGAATATCCATTGCATTTCCATACACATACAGAACTCAGTAGAGCCCAAAATAACACCATCATTACATGCTCTGCCGGTGCCTGCGCAGCGGACCGAGAACCATGTTGAAACCATGGGCCACCAATCTTTACATATGGAAAGTTTACAATTGCAACAGCAATAAGAAGATGCTCAAGCGTGTTTCTGAATTTCCTCTCTATTTTACATTTCTGCAAACTGTCGAATCAATATTTCGTCGGCTGGTGCTGGATTTTGATACGAATTTGCTTTTTATTTTATTGTAATCAATTACTTGTATGTTATATATGTTATATAAAGTGAAATCTTATTCAGTAAGGTACATAGAGCCATTATGAATAGTCTTAAATCAAAATCACTCTACGCCTATTCGTACGCGACCAAGGTGAGAAGAAACAGGTATGAAACTCATCTACGAAGTTCTTACGTAAATAATATATACGTATATATCTTTTTTGTATATTGACTATGGTAGCATGTATTAGTAACATATTTGATAAATAAACATAAACAGAAACAAAAAAATGCGGTCAGATTATTATTTGATGTATTTTGTTGATATTCTGAAATGTATTTTTTTAATCGTTATTTTATATCAGTCAAAATTAAAGCTCCACGAGAAAATAATTTTCAAGGTTTTTTCATTTTATTATACAAATAACATTTTATTTAATGGAAAACGTATGTATTTGTGAATGTATTTTACACCACGCGTGACCAAATGCTGCACACGGGTAGTAATCGCTTTTAAAGCGTCAAAGTGACAGTTGGCAATGAAAATTGGAAAATTATAGCTCACGATCTCCACTTTCTATATTTATCCATTATCACCTGATAGTTAAAGAAACATTAGCCTGAATAAAAATTGAAAAAAAAAACATCTAACAATATTTAAGTGAAATTAGGTGGGATGGAAATCTATATATATTTTACTATTAATAATTTAATGAAACTAACAAAATTATCTATTATATACAAGATAATAAATTATTTAAAATAAAAAGGAACAAGTATATTTAAAATTTGTTTAGTTATGAGTACCTATAATGCTGGCGGCTTTGCACGCTGGTGCACGATGCTTCGTTGAGCGAGAAAAGCACAAGGTCTTAATAATACTTCATAAGGATTTTAAATCCAACATATAAAACCTTAGACTCATATTACTATTATTATTTGGTACAAATTGATACGATAACTAGAGACACACAAAGAAGTAACAAGCTTTTAAGAAAAGTTATATAATAAAATGAATTCTACGAAATTGAACATCGAAAATAAAAATAATAATATTATAGTTTTTCAGATTTAAACAAACACTTATTTGTACCAGTTGTGTTTTTTCTATTATTATTATATTATAAGTAGTTAATAAGCCAGTAATAAATTTACATAACACTTTTACAAAAAGGATGTAATCATTATATGATTCGACACTTTGATAATTCCTAGTTGCGTGTTCTTTTGATTACTTTAACTATCAACGCACCCCGGTTTTGTTTTTATAACTTAACGTTACTTTAATCTATACTGTATACACTTTCTACAATATCTTTTTTTTTAATGTTTTGTAGCTCATTAACTCATCAAAGGCTGGTGAAGGAGACTATGATCTTAAGAATCTTTAGCAATTCGTCAAAGCATTAAAATAAGTGTGTATATATAATTACTTTATTAAAAAAACTAGAATTATTTTTATTTCTTAAACCCATACAAAAATTTACACAATAAAGAATAGATAAAAAACCAAGACAAAATAAGGTTAAAACATAGAACAAGAAATTAAATCTAAGATCAATAACAACAATAATAAAAAACATATGAACAAGTGGAGCATATTATGTGAAGAACGAGCATTTAAGTGTGTGTGTATTAGTGTGTGCAATGGTGTTGCTGTGTGAGTGAGTGTGCGAGGTTGAGTCTTAGTTTTTTCTTAAAAAGAATTTATGATTATAAGAACAGACGAAAAGTATAATAAAACAGACAAAAAAACCTACTTTTATTGTATATACTTGTGATTTATTGCCCAAATTCTTAAGTGGTGTAGGGGACTTTACTGAGCATTAACTCTGTAGTATAATTATATATAATTATCGCGTTGTTGGGGGCCAAAAGTCACCTGTAATCACAATGTAGAGTTAATTTAGTTAACCAAAATAGCTTTATGAATTCGTTGCTGAACTTATGAACTGGTTTCAAATATGTCTAAACACGACGAACCTTTATGGACCAACCTCTTTGTTTACATATAAAACCTATATTAAAGGAACGGAGATCAATGGATTCGCTAACCTAAAAAAATCGAACCGGTTTTAGACACACATAAAGACTTTTGTATTATATATAGCTACTAAAACGAGACGAACAAAACAAATGAATTTTTCATTGTATGATTTTTATCTGATTTGGAATTAACATTGCTTAGTACAAAACCTATATTTTAATTTAAGCATCACGAACTGCTCATTTCCTAAGAGTACGAATTAAACAGAAGTTTGCTCATCATATTCGTGAATATCATCTGAGAACTACCTCCGCCTAGGTGTACTAAGGCAGGGGTGAGCAACCTTTATAATTTATAACCTATATAATTAACCGGCTCAATCTATTTTAACAAAAATTTAATTAAAAGCAAAGATTTGATTTGACTAGAGAAAATATAAATTTGTTTAAATATATGTTGCATTATTTAAATTAGTTGACATAATTAGTCTATGAAATGTGTTATATCATTGTTTACACACAAAGCTTAAAACCAGTAGCCGTTCGAATTGAGCTTTCGATATTAACCGGTTTTCTAAATTAAAATATTCATTTAAGTAATTTGTACGGATATTAATTTATTACGAGAAACAACGCCACGTCTGAATATTAATTAAAATACTGGTTTGGTGTAATTAAAATCATTAATTTATATTACGATTAATTCACATCAATTAAACTATTTCGATATGTAGGATTTTAGATTTATAAAAAGGCACATATTAAACTGCTAGATACCACATTTATAAATCCAAAGATAATCAGTCTCATCCATCCTTACAGTCGAATTCGGTTTTGTCTGTGTTTATTTAATCACACTTTATTGCACTTAAACAGTAGAAGTAGAAGATGTTTATACATATAAGAGCAACGGGCGGCCTTATCGCTTATAAGCGACCTCATACAGGCAAACCACAATTTAGTGAAATCTATATAAATATATATTAATTATTTGTTGTTAGTATATTAGGTTATTGTTCATATGGGACTAAAGAAGAAAGATCGGATGGTTCTGGCTTATATGGACCCCTAGAATGTCCATCTATATGGGTCGAAATTTACGCCAGTTAAGTTTAAGTTCTGGATGCTAATAATAAGCGCCTCGCGGTTTCGCTGACACACAAATTCAAGTTAACTTTAACATAATGCGATTTCCGCGTGCGATTAACTCACACTTAGCACACTTAAAGAGCATGCCCGCACAGTAATTTATAGTCGCGCGATTTTTTCCCCGATTCGGCAAGTCACTAAATCTCATTCGCACTCACGTTTAAAATTTTACGCGACAATAAACTTGATTCACATATTATTCGCTTGATTAAAACCGCAGTGCGTACAGTGCCTGATTGTGTAATTCCACTGAGTAATATATACTCGATTTTTCAATGTTCAACATATTAATTTTAATAATATTAATCTTACTTAAACACGTATGTTAATACTAAAATTACATCAATATGTTATTAATATATCCGCTGAGAAAAATTAACAGTAAAATCTTGTAGCTTGTGAAATCAAACAAAAACAGTTGGAAACTTAAATCTAACAAGACAGGATTTCGTAGCCCACGACCCTTTCTCTGTCTTGTCAAACCCAAATTATTGGGTATTACCCACCCAGTCTCTGAAAAGCAGATACCCCATAGGCAGGGTGCTCGCTTGCTGGATCAGGGAATGCGAAAATGCATTTCCACCTCAGTGAAAAAAGTTGTAATAAGTCTAACTTCGGTTAAATTATAAGAGATATATAATTATTTCTTGATGCAACTACCTCATATAGGTAGACTAACAACGTAGAGTTCAGGGTTATTCTATGAATAGCATCGAGCTTTTATCTCCTTTGATTTATTCACTTACAAAGCCAAAAAAGCACATACAAAAACCTTAAATTATTCATAAATCTAATGTCTGTCATAAAAATGTCACATTCTGGCGCAGAGTTGAGAAAACGATTAATTAGGGTGATTATACACGGAACGGGGGTTTTGCTGGTGGTGACTAATTGTTATTGTATGTGTGTCCTAATAAACGTGTTTTCTTTCTTTCTAAGAGTACTCATATATTAAAACAAATACTATTCGCGGTAAAATTCTGTTTCTATTTTAAATAAAACGCGAATCATAACTCCCGTGTTTAAGAATACAATGCTCTATTATTTTACATCTAATGACAGCTCAGTAGTGAGGTACCGTTTAGTGAGTCAGCGTTTGAAAGAGTGCATTCACCCCGAGATTATCGGAGCTTATGACACCTACACTTAATATACGTGATCTTCGTTCATTCGGTGAGTATAGGAAAGGAAAATTTGCGACATTTTAATGGTTTTAGTTTCTATGTTATTGTTAGACACGTGTATGTGTATTTTTTGGTCCTTGTATTGTAAGTGTCATGTGTCTATAATGTATTTAGGGTGTTAGTTATAAATAAAATAATTACGTTGTTGATATTATTATCCTGAATCTATACTTGTATAATTTGTAGTGATCGCAATGAAAATAGACGTTATAAATCTTTTCCTATTGTTAAATTATTTGGAAAATATAATTATTTATTATATTATAACAACTAAAATGCAACTATAAGTACACAGAAGACATGACATAAATTAAAGGTGTGCAAAAACACAAACTGTGAAAGAATAAAAGCAATAAATAAACATTATATTGAAATATAAATGTAAATAAATACATATTCATCTAGGTTAACAGTAATCGTCAGAAAAAAAAATAAACTCATACATTTACTGCCAGTGCCCAAATCAAGGGCGTATAGAGGAGGAGAGACTTTTCGTCTCTCCTTTTGCTTAAAGGAGAATTAATTATATTCTCCACCTTACTATTATTGTTTTTTGAATGCTCTAAACAGAAGATATAAATGAGAAATGTAAACTATATAATATAAAGTATTCGATTATTAGATGAATTAGAATTAGAATGAATTCGATTATTTATGACTTGAGAATATTTTTTCTCCGAGAAATTTGCGTGTTACAATGTTCATTTATTTAAGATATTATTTAAATTTCGAACGGTTTTGCAACTGTAAACAAATAAACTCTCGCAGATTATTGTTGCCACCTTGAAGATTAATTTTTGTATTCAAATTCGACATGAGTTCAAATGAGTCAGTACTACAGTTTCAATTTCCACCAATTAGATATAACCGCTGTACTAAACAGACTTCCGACTTTAAACCGATTCAACATAAATTAATGATAAAATTGTAATTAGAGACAGCAGACGTTCACGGCATATGTATGTAGTGACTGTGTTCAATCGTTGGGCGAAGTGGACAGACACAAGATAAGCTCGTACATAGCACAAATAGTCGTCCCTAATAGTTATAATCCGAATTTTCTCGCAATTTCTTCACTCAATGAGAGTTCGTGTCATCGTTTATCTAGTGAAAGTGAATACGAAATAATTGTAAATATCATTTTTTTTTTGTATGAAATTATATTATTGTTTTTAATACATTATAATAAATGTAAATATAAAACAACATTATCTGTAATAGAATTAATGAACTAGGGAAATATTATTAGATTTTATTTTTAATAATATTTCTATGGTCAAATGTATTTATTTTTAATAAAAAAAAGGAGGAGCACACCTAGTTTTATTGAAATCCGTAATAATCCGATGAAACAGTAAATTTATTTAAATCACTATTGTTTTACGGCCGGATGACAGCCGACAGGTGTCAGTGCGCCAGTCATCTACGAACCAGCGCTAGGGCTGCGCGTGCGCACCATACAATTTACCAAAGTACGTAGTGTTGTGTCGTGATTGTGTATGTGATTAGTGTTGTGTGGATTCAAGGATTTTTCTTGTGAGTTTTTTGTTATTACGATTGTTAGTATATATACTAAGTAACTAACTACTGGGCACTGCAAATATTATCTTCAAACAGAGAATATTTTAAATTGTAAATACATTTTTTATAAATTGCTTCGCTTGCTTGAATAATTAACAAGTGTTTACTGTTAAATTAATTAATATTAAAATAATATATTGTTCTATATTATAAATGCTAGGGTAAAAACCGGTAACGTCTTTTTAAGATTTTATATCTTCTCTATGCCGGGAAAAATATCCATAGTACCAAGGTTGTTGTTTATACTAGGACTATAAATTATAATTAGATCTTAAAACACCTACAGTAGGTGAGTTAATGTTAACGAATCGTTACAAACCAACTTATTATAAGTTTTCTTATTCCAGAGATTGTTTGTTCGTTTAACCATATTAATTCAAAAGCTCATATAAAAGTTATATTTTGATGTGTGTTTAAAATATATTAAGTACATAATTCGGTACTTAATTTAAGCACATATTTCATAGGATAAACAGTAGGTTCTAAGCGGTTCTAAGAGCGTCTTAGCCGTAAAGTATTATTAAATAGCATTAAAAAAAATTAAAATATGCCATACGTATATAATTAAATATAATAACACTAGTTATGTCTTGACAAGGTTAAAATTAATTTACTTGTTTCACTGACGACCAATGTCATTCTGTCAATGCGTTTTTTGCGCTCATCTGTTGTTGTTAATAAAATATCTATAAAGTTATTACTTGCGAGCTCCCAGCCATGTGAGTGGGCGCCGACTTCACCTTAAGTGCCTTCTCGTTTGCCCCCTCTTTTAAAAAAGCATAATAATAATTCTTCTGAGATGCTTACTAAAAACTAAATTTGTAATGTGATAAAATATATATGTATGTGCAAGAGTTATTAAAAGAACACATAAATACATGAAGACGAAGAAAAATTAGTAATAAATATAAAATGACGTTTATGGTTGCCTAGAGTTGCGTATTTATTTTGTTATGTTGTATGAATTTAGTTACAGTGATGTATTTTTGTTATTTATTAACACGTTGCCAACTTCCATAAAGAACTGGAGTTCCTGTGTGTTGCGATATAGAAAAATTCTCCCGAATATATTTAAATATTAAAAAAATATTTATTGTTCTTATTGTCATAAAGGTGGCATATAAAGGTTAGCAACGGAAGTCGACTCGTTACATATTCCCCAGAAACAAAAATATAGTCCGTGACTCTCATTTTTAAGATACTAAAAGGTAGAGTCAGAAAGTAAACAGAGAGCAAGAAGGACAGACTGAGTGACAGAAAGAGTTGGTTTAAAGATCAATAGAAATAAATGACTCAATAAAACATGTCATTGAATACATAAATAATCACATAACTTGTGTTTGATTGGGGTCATGTTTAGATATACAAGCTCGAGATGTGGAAATCTACTGTGCACTTTATTATAACTTATAATTTTTTTGATATTCTTTATCTTTTTGACGAAAGGCCGACTGTATTCCTTAGATCCCGTCCAGGTTTATACAATGAAAACTAAATAGAATAGATTACATAGTCTATATAAAAAAATGATTGCAAGTTAACTTAAAACCTAGACCTAAACCTTTTTCATAGTACCATAACACGATAATTTCTTTATCGTATTTAATGTAATTTTTAGGGTAGGAACGTTCGAATTTCATGTATATAAAATTCTCACACAGAAACACAATTGGACACACTAATACACACACACACACTTAAATGCTCGTTCTTTACATAATATACTGCACTAGTTCATATGTATATATATATTTTTATTTATTTTTTTCTGTTCGTGTTTTTTTTTGTTGTATTATTTTTTTCTGATCTTGGATTCTATTTTCGATTGTATGTTTTAACCTTATTTTGGCTTTGTTTTTAATCTATTTTTATTGTGTAAACTTTTTGTGATAAGCTGTATAGGTTTAAGAAATAAAAAATAAAATAAAATTATTTACGTATAAATCGGTTTAGAGTATTTGAATACATTTTCATTTACATTTATTTTACAGATCAAACGTTAATAGATAAAAAGCCACCCTCATTATAGTGCAAGAGCTTTTACTTTATTAAAAATTATGTTGAGTAATAAAATAATGTCATACTTGGGTATATTGACAATAGTATTTTATTAAGCTTAAGCAATACATTGGGTATGTGAGATAACCGTCAAAGATTTCATAACAGACACAATAGGGTCCTAATCTGAATGAACTTTGTTATATTTGCAATTTTGTTAGATGTGGCACAAGAGAACATAGAAATAAACTTGATGGATTAAAATAATCGTATTTTTTACACAATACGTATGAGTAAAAATATGCATAATTGTATGTATGATTTCGAAGCTTTATAGAGTTTGTCGTTAAATCGAGTGACGCTAAATGAAGTTTACACTATAATTGGACGCGACAGAAGATCCTTCCTTGCTTTAGAAGACAATCTCTATTTGGTTTGACGTAGTGTAATTTTAATTAACAAAAGCTCTTTTAATAAATATCAAGTTATCTTGAGGTACAAGTCATCGCGATTATGTGTGGAAGAGATCAAGTTTAAAGGCATCACCCATACATGGATGTGTGATGGATTGGTATTAGTATGACATAAAATGCTTGTACTTAAATCAAAGCTTGAATTGATTTAAAATACCTTGCAAATAATTCAAAGTCAAACAGTTAATATATTCACAGTCAATTGTAAATGATAATTGTTAATTAATAATAAACATAAAATATACAGGAAATGAATTGTTATTTTAAAAAATCTAAGTTAAGTTTAGTTATGATTAATTATTATTCTTTAAGTTAATCGTAAAGAATATTAATAGATAGTTTCTATTGAATTTCTATTGTAACGGTCTCCCACGCGTCGCGCGTTTATGTCTTTTCCTCGGGTTAATGAATTGCTATGTAACACATAATTATTTCTTAGATACGTAAAACAAATTGTTCTTATTACAATTATATAATTTATTAGTTGATGGTTTTATGTTTACTGCTTGGAATATATATGAGAGGCAGTTGGATACATTCATTTTGTATTTAACTATTATTTGGTAAATAGGGATAGCTATTTTTTTGTAATTCTGATAAGCAAAAATATGCACCTATGGTAAAAATATAAACATCGATTATGAATATTTAAGTTTTTTCTGTATTACGTAAGTGTTGATCTAAATCAAAAATACCTTTATATACCATTTAGGTAACTATGGGTATATGAGGTGGAAATGCATTTCCGCATTCCCAGGTCTCAAAGGATAAGGGGTACGTGGGACTCAACCCACGCTGGTGTCTCTGCTTTTCAGAGACGAGGTTGGCAATACCCACTAAAACCACCTCGGGTAAACCTACAAGACCGCATTAAAGGGCCCTGGGGTCGCTTTCACATTTAACCTGGCACCCAGCTGCTGCTAATGTAGTTGTCTACATCGGAAGAAGAAGATGCCAACCTTCTTCTACGCTCTCCATGTCTCCCAACCCGCAGTGTATTTGTGGTGGAACGCTCTCTCTCCCGTTCCGCCGCCTCCTTCAATAAAATAACCGTCTTGCAGAAGGATGCCACTGCACTCCACTCCTCCTCACTACTGAGCATCTTTTGGACAACAACAGGCATGTTGAGATTGTTGCCGGTCACCACACATAAATCACTCCGGAAACTATGGTTCACCTATGAATCATCAAAAAACTAAAAAGTCATAATAATTTTCGACGCTACATTTACTGCCAGTTCCAAAATCAAGGGCGTAGAGCGAACGAGAGGAACTGTCAAGAAACTCTCCGCCACTCCTTCAATTCGCTAAGCACGTTCCTACCGCATACAGTAGAATTTTACATATGCAATGAAAAAACACTGTAAGGCTTTGCAGTGTTGTACGATTGTACTCGTTGTAAAGCTTAGGCCACGTACAAATCTTCGAACTAATACCTTCATTTTGAATACAATGAAAATTTATGATTTTACGAATTGTACGCGTTTGTATTTACGAAAACGACCTTACCCTTTGCATTTGCATGCAATACATTGCTTGCTTAAAACCAAATTTGGAAATAAGTCATCAGAATAAACCGTAGTAATGCATCTATTAATTTGTTGATCATTAGCATAAGGCAAATGATCTGATGATGAATGATTATGATGGATGAGTAAAAGTGTCAGCCAATTAAAGATTTTATGCTTTGATGTATTACACAAATATATTATATATTTTTATATTACTTCGTTAATAAGAATCGTATTAACAACGATTTTTATTTACAAGCAGTTATACTTAAGTGAGCAATCTATACGGAACAATGTCGTCGTTCGCGTAACGAAGTCACTCGGAACAATGACGAGAATTGTGCCGTTGTCGTGGACAACGCGTGACGGGCGAATTCATGGAATATGTTTTATTGTTAGTCTTATTTAAGGCTATCAAACAGTAGTTACTAAACATACATAAGCAAATTTTGTAGGTTAAAGTTACTGTTGCACAAAAGTAGTACAGTTAATTAAATATAATAAAAAAAATCTGATATTAGGTACTAAAGATAACTTTAATTTTTTTACGTGGCGTTTTTTTTAAAAATCTTCACACTAAACGTCTCGGCACGTTGTCTGGAAGAGATCGCTTATTAGCGATAAGGCCGCCCGTTGCTCTTATATGTTCTAACATCTAAGAGCATCGTTAATGTCATTTGCTTCTAGTGTTTAAGTGCGATAAAGTGTTAAATAAATAAATTTAATAGATTGTAAATATAAGAGCAACGTAGCCTTATCGATAATAAGCGATCTCTTCCAGGCAACGTGCCGAGCCGTTTAGTGTGAAGATTTTAAATAAAACGCCACGTAAAAAAATGTAAAATAATCTTTAGTACCTTATATCATTTTTTTTATTATCTTTGTCATACGTATGTCATTATTAAATATATTTAACGAATATAATTTACATTATGTACATAACTCTTTTATGTGCTCGCTGACTAATTTATAAAATGAAGTATCCATTTTAAATCATTTTAGCGTTGCTGTACAAAATTGTCGGTTTGTTAACTAAATTACCATAATTAGGTTTATATATACATAATAAGAACATTTGCTATATTTCTATCGATTTGTGTGAAAATAATCAAACATCAATGTCCGAGAAAATTTATGGAGAAGAGAGTTTCAACTAACTAGAGGCCTTATTACGAGAATATACCATCGAATTTACGATACTCTGTTGTTTTGTCTATATATATGTTCTAGTCTATGACCGAAAGTATATTCTGTAATCACTTGACGAACCCGAGTTTTGTGGGAGAAAAATTTAATTTCAATAACTGTTTTTTTTAAAATATCTATTATAAAATATCTCTATTTGGATTCAAATCTTATTTAATACCTTGCCGTGTCGTGGCTTTATTTCTGTAGAAAGTTCACGTAACAATAAGTAAAAAGGCGTGTCAAAACCTAAAGGGCATCTTGCCTTTTGGGTTAGTAGCTGGCCTGGCTGTTAATTTTTCAGAAATAAATATTTATATTTTTGTAAATTACAACCTGTGTTAATTAAAATGTTTAGCTTCATTTTGACATTTCGTTATACTTGTAATAAGGTTTCTCGCTCGACGGCATCGACATTTATATTGACAACAACGCTAACACAATAACTATCGGCCATCTGCCAATTACCGTACAATTTTGTAAACATTCTGAATGTGTAATGGTTTAGGAATGCAAATGTATAATATATATATATATATGAGAAATAATAAATATCAAAGAAACCGAAATTCCGAGGTAAGATAACGCTGTTAACAGCCTCAAGGCTTTGTTATTTAAATTAACATAATAACTCACAGTATAAAATACACTACTTAATAAAAAAACGTGAAATATATGTTTGCATAATAACTTAATAATATTTATTAATATGTTTTCCGCATAGAATCGTATCAACGACTACAATCACTTTCTTCTCATATTTAAGTCCAAGAAGATACTCAAAATAAACTCAGCTGGTTTATGCTTTATCCTAGTGTTGACGATGCACGTCACCAGGTTTTAGCAAATGTAACGACTCACACTTAACCAAAACGCGGCATAATTATGTGTTCATCAAGTTTATGCTTTTAAATATAGATGTTAAACAGATATGTATCTACTGTGTCTATAAGCCTATAATTCATATTCCTACTGGCCTGGATAAATAAAGAAATATATTTTAATTATCCATGCTGGGTTTGGTATTGCGAGCGAATGTTGGGACACAACCATACATGGTGTGCATGTATGGGTGTGTCAACACACATACACTTTTATTATGCATATCGGGAGAGACTGTGCACCTAGACACAGGAAATATCTTAGTGTGCGGTCCAGAGTCTTTTAAGTCTTCAGTCAGTTTAGTCTCTTAGTAAGGTCCTACAAATAAGGTATTATTACCTAACCTACCTAACTTAACTTTTGTTTTTTTTTTTAATAAAGGATATTGTATATTGTCATTGTATTCAAAGCTTAGTTAGTTCAAAAAATAACTTTAATCAAGAATAGGATTTGAGAATTAACACAACATTCATTCGCAACACAAAACCAAACATTGAATGAGCGGCTTCACACTTAGCACCGCTGATAATTATTTTTTTATGCCGAAATTATAATAAAATACCGGTTAAGAGCTGATGCTTTTCTCGCTCAGCATATAAGCATCGCGATACAGCGAGGAAATGCCGCCAGCCTTATGGGCACTCTGCCACAAGGACCAAACTTTTAAAATTTGTTTTAGTATTGTGGTTTGTTTTATTTTCAGTTATATTTAATAAAATAAAGACAAATATAAAATTTCATTAAGTCTCTCATAAAGAAATAATTGAATAGATGCATGACCATTTAATTGTCAGTGAACCGATGTATTCAATGTACCCTTGATTTGAATAAATGAATAACAGGAATCTTAAAATGCGAATTACAAAAACAATAATTGTATTGTCTGACCATCGTTTATGGCAGAATAGACAGGTGATGAGCATAGTGTTTTTTTGCTCAGGTGATTGACCTGTGATATTATACATTCAATTGAGTTTTAATTAATACCCGGTGATGTGGTGGATTGCTTTTCATTGCGTTGAAAATTTCTCTGAGATCGTTCATTTAAATCAAGACTGGTCGAGAATGATTTTTTTTCCAAAAATAGACGGTACCATTTTCGGCAATGCAATCACGAGATCTCAGCCACGAGTATGTATGGGCGGCGACTTCACCTTTATGGTTTGCCTCTTGCTCGTTTGTGCCCTCTTCTATAAAAAAAGTTCTTCCCTGATCACAGCTGACGGTGAAAACATAGAACGCATGCCTTAGACCCAAATATGGATTACATATGTCACCCAAAAGCTTACTACAAATAAATAATATAAGCTCTTAAAGCTTTTTATGGAAAAAAATACTGTTATGTTTCAATTTTTGAATCAATATAAAATTATTATGCACGTCGTAAATGTGTTTATTACTGACCCACTTGTTATAATGTGAGTTTACAAAAAGTTTACACTTAATAACATGGAAGACGTATTAATTTAAACAATTAAGGGACAATGTAGAGTCTCTGATTGCTCTTGTTTCTTTAGAGTGCATAGATAAAATTAAATAGGCGCCTGGTAATCAGTATTGGAGACTCAAGAGCTGGTCCTCGCTTAACGTCTAGACATCACGATACATCAAAATGCTGCCTGCATTTTGGGTAATCTGTCACAAAGACACTATTTAAGTTATATAAGTATAGTTATTTGGGTGCATATTTATAAATATGTTTTTATATAGTGACAAATAAAAAGTAATTCCCTTTGAATACTTATATGATTTATTTCATAGAAGAGACTTTTTTTAAGAATTGTTTTATGGAACCAAATACAGTTGAATTATATAAGGCGCTCCTAGATATAATCTCTCAAAACGTTTTTCGAGTTTACGCCGACTAAATAAAAGCTCTATAGTAGATAACAAGTCGAGAGATCACCAAACAACTTTCACCTTCAAAACAAAGAGGCTGTGTAATTGCCATATACCACTGACTCACTCCACCCACGAATATTTAACCGACGTCGTAAAAATCGATTTAGTTTTATAACTTATAATAGGTAATAAGTCGATTTTGAAATTTCGAAAAAATTTCCTTACTTTACTTTTTTCATCAATAAAAAGGTTAAATAAGTTACTAGTAGCTTTCGTCCGTGACTTCGCCCGCGTGGTTTTTTGGAAAATTGGTTTATAAATTGCAGAGTTTTTAATACAAACCCTATTTCAACCATTTTTTAAAACGTAGCCAAATTTCATGGAAATCGCTATGGACTTTAAGCGTGATAGCGATAGTTATATCTTAATACAATCAGACTTAGAGAAAAAAATATCAATAATCAAGCCACGGCGGTGATTTATTTGTACTTACAAAGATATAGAAAAAAAAAATTGTACAGATTTTTTCTAATATATATTTTTATAATATTAGATTATTAATTTTTTTTTAAATTAGCCTTGCTTCAAAAAGTCTATTGGTATCATTTCTTGTCTGCTGCTGTCTGCTGTGTGTACGAAAAGGCGTTATTTGATTTAAGAAGATTCCCGATGTACCCTAATGAATAAAGATATTTTGACTAAGCTGATTGAATTTTTCATTGATTGTAACTTATATTTTCAACTTGTATACAATGAAATTTTTCACTCATTATCTTTGCAATTATAAAAAAAAACCGCGTTTATTTCTTCTCGGTATTATTTAAATTTAATAACACGGCAAGATTTAAGGCGTATTTAAGCTTCGGGCGAGAAAGTTCTGTCAACAATAAATTCGTTTTTAAACCTTGGAATTAGCTCCGAGCCGTGAAACGTGATCTTCGTTGCGCCCAAAGCGTGGAAGGGCAGACATTTATAAAAATACAGAATGAACGTATTAAAAAGTGTATTTTATAATAAAATAATTAAATATAATATTATTATGAAACGTGATATAATTGTCATATAAATACATTTAACCGACAAAGCGTAAATTTTCAATATATATATGGTTTGTCTAAAAAAGGCCTTTGTGACTTATATGAAAACGATTTAAAAATATCATATAATTTCCATAAATGTACTCCTTCTTTTCTTTTCGGGAAGATATGTGACTGCATAAGTAGAACCTTAATGGTAACAGATAAGCAGGCTTAGTAGTTTACAAGATACATGAACTCTGATTCACATTATAATATGAAAATAACAATGTTATAACAATGAACAATTAAATATAAAATTAAGTCCTATACCTGTGTATTATATATGTAGTGTATTACTGTGTAGTATATAACTAAGTATATATAGTATACATACTAACTTTATATCCTTTCATATAAGATCTATGAATGGTATTAATATTTTCATAGGTTCATATGAATGAATCACGTTTAATATTTAGTTTTCCTATCTTAGCATATTGTACTAAATATCTTAAAACTTGAGTTATAACCACAACGAAGGTCTGTCATGCTTTTCTTTGAAGGGTCAGTAGGTCGAGCTTATCAGGCCTCGCTTCCTGAGATCTCAGGGTTGTTAATACTACGGTACCACGCTATGTGGGTATTATACGTTATTTCAGCCGTAAAGCTCAATTGACCGTTATAAAATAATATTTTTGTTAACTACCGCACTTGTTAAAAGTTGTTAACTAATGCGATAATTATTTTAATTGTATACACAGGTAAAATAACTTAATTAATAAATAAACTAATACGTATAAAATTGAAATAACTAAAACAGAAAAAGATTGTACCTTTGTCCCATAACGCTGGCGACATTCCGCTATATCAAATTAATATATATTTAATTTACGTTTGCTGAGTGAGATATAATGTTAATCATATTATATACGAACAACAATATAAACAAACGTCGTTTTGCCAAAAAAAAATTCTCTAAAAATAGATGTTGGCCGATTCTCAGTCCTACTCAATATGGCCACAAAATTTCAGGAGAATCGATACAATTTTATGTATTAGATAATGCCTTCTCATAAAGCTTCTCATTCATAATATTCAAAGAGCTTTTTATATACAAAGACTTTTACTTACTACTAAATGTAAAATAAGTTATTTTCCATCCAAGTGAAGTGCGTGTTACACGGTTACGCCAATCCTTATTACAACTCGTCCTACATACCGTAAGACTAATTGCGTGGTTTCCGCGGAAAACTGCGAAACTATATTACTCACGTCTCTAAATACAAATTTCAATCGAAGGAAATTGTATGGTCATATTGTATGTCCTTGTCGTATTAATTAAATTTATAAATGTTACATCTATGGTTGCGTCTCTCTATGACTGTTTAAATTTTTGCTAGTTCTGTTCTTGGCTTCTTGTATTTACTATGAAACTTTCTTGTAGAACATAAATATAAATATTCCTTTCAATACCGTATATAGATCTTTAATAAATATTTTAATTTTCTATAATTAGTTTTAACACAGAATGTTTAATACAAAAAATTAACAAAACAGATTTTACACACATACACACCAATTACATTAGACATGTAGCAATTATAAAAAAGACAAAATTCTTCCACTCCCTGAAAGGCCGGCAACACACTCACGAGCTCCCAGCCACGTGAGAGTCAATGGGCGGCAACTTCACCTTCACCTTTCTGCTCGTTTGCCCCCTCTACTATAAAAAAAAAAAGTTTATTAAACTGTGATTAATAATTTATGATTGAACTATATTTCTTTAATTATATTATTACCGTAAAAACGGTTTATAAGTAACATTATATGTATAGGAGACGTTGCTATCTCAGGATCTTTTTTATTAGCGTATTGACAGGACATCGGTTATAACCAGAGATAAGGATATTTGATAGTACTCCGTTACTGTGCTGGCTCTCGGCCTTTATTTTAAGGGAGAGGATACCTAAGCAATGACCTAAGAATCGGAAGCAATCCAAGAACCTATAAGGTTTGCGATTACTGTACGTGAAGTTTTTTAATCACTTGTTGGTTATTACCAATTCAAGGTTTAAAAAAAACTTAAGTAGCTGTATTCCGCTACTGTATTAGAGGTACCATTTTTTTGTGCGTGGGTCATTACAATGACATGTGACTCATAGTAATGCTACATTGTGTAATTTTTAGTCTAAGAGATGGTTTGTATTATATGATATGTTTATTATCTGATTTATCACTTAAATGTAATATATAAAACCGGCCGGCATTCACGAGCCCTTGGTCAAAAGATTGTCATTGAAAGTAATTTAATAAATTACCCCTTTTATGAAAATCTAATTTATTTTATATCCAAGATATATTTTAAAAGTTTAGTGAATATACATAATATATGTTAATTGTAATTTTTCGGGTACAGATGCGCATGCGCATAAATATAATCGTTAGGTTAGCTACAAATACGTCTGTCTTGTTATGGACAGCGAGATTATATTATAATATTGGGTATTGTTAAAAAAGAATATTTTACCTTTCAGTTAATATTATTCTTTGACTAATATAAACTACCTAAAAGCGTATAGACTAGAGTTATTCGATGATTAGAATATCTCTCGGGCTTAGTGCGCGGGCGCATGGCTCATTGTTATGTATGGAACGCGTGTGAAAATATTCGCAATTCAATGGCCACTTCTTTAAGCAATTAGCTATATTCAAAAGATATCGAAATAAAAACTCTATTCAAATGAAAAATAATACAAAACTGATACAACTACGTATTGTGGTTAGTTTTTATTTGGTAAAAACAAATATCAATTGCGAATAGCTTAGGTAAAGGTTATATGTCCTATATTTATGAATAGTTGTTGTTAAAAAACTATTTCCCTATTTTTCCTGCATATACTATATAGAACTAACTGCCAAGATGCCTTTCACTTATACCATTCCCTTAAAGGCCAGGAACTCACCTGATAGCCGCACAGCGCTTCAATCGACTTGTTTTCTTATATAAATGTCACAACAAAAAAATGTCTTTCGACTTATTTTGATAATTTATGAGATGATACGACCACATTACAAGAAATAGACAAAAAATATGATATGACTGGTTTTATTCTTAGTGAAGTGTATAAATATGTTTTAGGGATGAGCTACATTTTTATAACAAAATCCCAGGTATACGTTCTGGGATTTTGTTATTGACCTAATTAACTTCTAACAAATTTAAACGCGCGTAAAGAGTATTCTGGTTGAAAAGGCATACAGTTTAATAATGAGAGGACCAAGATCCTTTTAATATGTCTGTAATTAGCTCAGCCTTGGGACAGTTTAATTTTTAATTAGCCTTAGTAACTTTTATTATTGGAATCGGTCATGTAAGTAACATAATTTTTTATGAAATATTTAAAAGAGCAGCTATCGAATTTCTTGTCGGTTCTTCTCTGTAGATAACCCTCTACACTGGTGGTAGTGTAAACATTGACGATCAAAAAGTATCTTCATAAAGACCTACTTGAATAAAGATATTTTGAATTTGATACGTCTTTTTGTATCTAATCATATAGCTGTAGGAGAAAGAACAGAGGTGTACTTAGTTTATAATTAAACACAATTACGCTTATTGCGTTAAACGTAACAAAATATCCACAGAACATAATACAACTATCACGTTTGTTTGTTTATGCAAATCTAAGTCGTGACCAACAATGATCGACTAACAGCACTGACCTCGCGATTCGATATTATAATCGATTACAACAATAATCGATTATTGTACCATAATAGCTGTTCCGTAATTTAATTATTTTGATGAGGGTTTAACATTTTACAGCTAAAGTTTTTACCAAAATATAGAATGGATATGTCGTGAATTCGAAATGTGAACTTTAAGGGTGATAAAAGAACAAAAGCTTAAGGTGATATAAGGCGATACAGAGAATGGCTTATCGAGGGACGCATTAGGAGAGACTATTTTCAAATTAAAAAGCTGTTTCCTCTCTGAGCGACCTTTGACGCTGTTATATCAGATTAAACCGTTTCATAAACTTTCTTTTGTTTCAGACGATAACCTGTCAGAGTAAGTAGCTTTATTAACTGGTAATTGACACAAAGAAAAATGTGGGAAAAAATATTTGTCAAACAAAGGCACACTCATAAAAACGAACACTAGTTACTAGTGATCGAAGAATAAAAATCGAAAATTCAAAAAAAATAATTCTAGAAACGGAGGACAAAAGATGGCCTTATCGCTGGAAAGCGATGTTTCCAACTGGAAACATAGAAATCTATAATAACAAAAATATATTATTTAATAGGGGTTGTGGGATAAAAGCCAACATAATTTATTATTGCTGCTTGCTTCATAAGCTGCCCTAAGCTCGCCACCAAGCCGAAGAACAGCAGTAACATCTAGTTAATTCTACAAAAAAACTTGTTGCATGACCGTTTCAAAATATAATAAACTATAATCCTAAAAGAAAATTGAAAGTGAATTCTTGATGTAATATAATTCAACCAATGAATATGTATAAACATAAAATTTTATGACAAACATTCAGAAACATGATAAAAATAAAACTCACTCCCCTTGGACACAATGATTGATTGTCGAATAAAATAACACATTTATTAGTTAACCGGTGTAAATGCTAACTAAAGCATTTTTTTAAAGGTTTGTCTTTGGGAACATTATTTCGAACCGCTGAGATTTCGTTAAAACTTTGCGTTTTAAAGAACTAGTAAAAACACTCTAGTCTGTAATAAAGTCAAAATCTCTTTTGAGTAACATAGGACCATTTTAAAATGTCTTAAATCTAAATGTACGCGACCAAGCTGAGAAGAAGCCGGCTAGAAACTCAGGTTGTTTTTCTTTGGTAATGATCACAGTAAACTTTTTGAAGCAAAGCTCAAGCAAATTCATTCCCAAAGCTTATCAGCAAAGTAATATAAAACCCATTTCCTCAAAGCTTCTCTTTAACTACGTTTTTAAATTTACTTACTGACAGTGTCAACAAATTATTTGAGATTTTGTTATAAAGGCCTTTTAAATCAACAACCTTATAATATTAGGCTTTATTGAGATCGTCAAAAACATATGTGTATTTCATTCCAATCTTTTCCATTCTTCTTAAATCTCTGGCATTCGTCAAACGTCGTCTAACTTCGCGAGTAATTTAGAGGATTTTGGGGTTTTTTTTTAAATCATTCCCCATGCCCCATTTTAACGTTATGGGACTGTGGCCAGTTTTATGTGCAATATTTCATTGATACTATGTTGATAATTTAAAGCAGCGAGTGGTAACATTAATGTCAAGTTGGATATGAATATAATTAATATCGATTTTATAGCGCGTTTAATGGAGTATTTTACGACATAACTATAAAATTTAGATTACACATAATACAAATTATCTTTATTTAACATATTTGAATAAAGAGATATTATTGAAACATACAATCATATATATGCCATATGAACGAGGAAGATAGACCAATAATATATATAAGATATATTTGTATAAAAGATCCGGACTTGTTTTCTTTCATAAAACAAATCACGAATGTGATTCATCTAAAAGCAGAAATGCAAAAATTATAAAATATTATTATATTATTTTTAATTTTTTTGCAATTTAAAATTAAATGTCTATGTTGGTCATAATTGGTACCAATCGGACTGATGAACTAAGGAGCCTGGATTTGAATACCGCGAAGACAGTTCATAACAATCTTACATAACTGATATACTAGGAAGAGCGTCCTAAATTTTATAATATTTATATTTCATTTAAACCGTATATAGTTCATATCAATTTAGAGTTAGTTAAATTCTTAAGACGTAGATATCACTAAATGTTCTTATATAAGTATTTGAACCATGGGGTGCAAGTGCAGAGGAGCTTATTAAGGTATTAAGTAGGCGCCTGGTATTCAGTACCGGTGATCCAAGAGCTGGTTCTTTCCTTGCTCAGCGTATAAGCATCGCGATACAGCGAGGAAATGCCGCCAGCATTGTGGGTACTCTGCCACAGGGACCAAACTTTTCAAATTTGTTTGATTTTGTGTTTTGTTTTATTTTAAGTTACTTATATTACTATTTACATAAATAGTCTTAAAAAAGTCTTAATATTATTCGATTAATAAAAAGAATGTAGAAATTAATAATAAAAAATAAACCGAACTATAACAAAACACACGACAAATTTAAAAAGTTTGGTCCATGTGGCAGAGTACCCTTATGCTGGAATTTGTTAATTAATTGTTCTTTAGTCCATATACTGGTATATGGAGCCACTCCTTGCCTATAAATGAAAGTATTACATAAAATCCTAGAACTAGTTATAAAAATAAGACTCTTTCTTGACTTATAAGATAAAATTTATAATCTATGGAAACTTTGACGTATTATTTTAAAGTATGCTTGTTCTGTGGATATCTTAACCGTAACTGTAAATAAAAGTGATATTTCAAAGATAAACTTTAAGTGTACTCACAAAAGGTACTATAGACAATTTAACATACTTATCTCAACGGATAATATATTCCGTATATGATTCATTAAAAGTATAAAGAGTGTCACTAAAAATACATGCATTGGACATAAAACACCAACATGAAACAATGTTACTCTGTTAGGGTGCATAAACGGTGTGTTTTTACGGGATTTTTTAAATAGAAAAATGTGTTTATCTTTGTTGAAATTTGTTTTATTTGATTTTGAAAGAAAACGTTTAAAAACATATAATTATACTGACTTTTCATAAGTAGAACTTAAATTGGGAGGGCAACTAGCCTTGCTATGTAAACAAGAATATTGACAAGGGGTGCAAAAACTATTACTAATATACAAGGTCTAAGTTACAAGGACTTAAATTATATATTGATATATTAAGTTTATAGAATGTATTTTCAACAACGACATCACATAATTATTTGTATTATGTTTATAAATACAAATAAGCCGTGAGAAATTTAGTTTACAGCATTGATCATTTAAATAATAAGGCGCTTATTAAAGAATAAAGTTGCATCGCGATACGACGGGGAAATAACAGGATTGTAGATACTACAAGGAACAAACTTTTATATATAAGTTATTTTTAATATTTAAAGTTATTCAAATACTGATAATATAATTCAGTCATCTTTTTAGTCATTGAATGCCACGTACGTGAATGATGGTCACCGCACGTCAACAGTTTAAAACTGACGACATCACATTACTCGAAGTGCTTTGAGTGTACACAAGTAGTATTTGAGATTTATACACCATACCTAATGGATACATGTAATGCTATACTTAGAAGTTAATGGTGCTACTACATCACCTGTAGACCAGCAGCACAAAATCATTTTTATTTCGTACTAATTTTATATTATATGTATCAATGATGTTTATATTTATATATTAAGAGAGTAAATATAAGTCAAATAAACAGTTTTGGTTTGTCTGTCGTTCTTCAGTCGAAATTTAATATTAGTATATACTGTGGGTTGCCTGGAAGATATCGCTTATGAGCGATAAGGCCGCCCGTTGCTATTATATGTATGTAGTGTCTATTAACAATTATGTACTTCTAGTACTTCGTGTAACAAAGTGTAAGTAAATAAAATTATTTTATAAAGGTTGGTCTTGCGAGTTTTCCTCGCAAAAAATTAATAGTTTAAGACTCTAGTACATTACTGTTTCCCACCTGCACAGCAGTGCTTTTGTGTGCTGAGGGAGGATGGTAGGGGCTACTCTGTGACGGGTGATGGATACTCCAAGGAATCAAAGACATTTTATAAAGTCTTTCATATTAAAAATGAATTTACAATTTCCAGTTGTAAATCTAATGGCATAGAAATCTAAAAAGCTGACAATTGATTTTTTCAATAGGTTTTTGTTTGTGATACGAAAGCTTCACTATGCGCAATGACGTCAGACTGACTCTGAAGTCTACTACCGTACAATATGTATAGGTTTCTATTATATTATATATTAAAAATAAATTATATTTCTCATATAATTTTCATATACAGTCTCGAAAACCTTTAACAAAACCGTTTAATTGGAAATCTATAAATAAATTTGCAATTAACAAATTTATTATGTGTTATATAGTTAACTTTTGAAACAAGTTGATATCAATAATTCATTTAATGTAAGTTGAACTACATAATCCAGTATAGTTTGTTTCTTAGTTGGCAAAATGTTCATTCGAGCAGAATTTTTGGGTTGTTTTAACATATTTGGTCTATGGAGAAATTTAAAAAAATAAAACTAAGATTCAAAATCACACACTAACTCACACAACAAAACCATTGCACACAGTAATACACACACACTTAAATGCTCGTTCTTCACTTAATATACTCCACTTGTTCATATGTTTTTTATTATTGTTGTTATTGATCTTAGATTTAATTTCTTGTTCTATGTTTTAACCTTATTTTGTCTTGGTTTTTTATCTATTCTTTATTGTGTAAATTTTTGTATGGGTTTAAGAAATAAAAATAATTCTAGTTTTTTTAATAAAGTAATTGCTCTCAATGCTCTCTGAATACTTAAAACTTTTTTTATATGTCGTATAGACGACAAAGAAATTGGTGTAAGTTAAGCGTAATGTTTTATGTAAACCAGTTGAAAAGGTGCTAAATTGTACGCCATTTTCACGTCGACATAACTGTGAAACTAATAATGTGACAAGACACTTTACAAGTGATACAAATGTAAAAAATAGAGATTACACGCTGATTTTGATTTTAAACTATGTGCAATATGTTCGCCCTAGGACATAGGAGATAGGTCTCAAACATGATTTTTAAAATTTTTGGGTGCTCATACTCTTTAGGATCCCTGGATGTGGTGGGTGTGGTATACTCCCCCCATATCACTTCTTTCGTTATTCCTACTATGTACCCGCTTGTCTATAAACTTGTCTTAGGTATTTTCTTTCACCGCATGAGGTAACGTTATTCATAATTTAACTAGACACTTAACTTTCGTTTAAAGAGATTTTAATGTGTTTTTTTATCTTGAACGGAAAATTTTGTACTTAAAAATAATTAAGCCTTTCAAATATATTTATTTATTTTCTTTTGTAATATTCACTATTTTTAAATACAGTTTTGTATGTATGTCTAACTTTAAATCTTGTTTAAAACAACTGGGAACTTGTAGACTGGTTATCGTACCATTTCAACAATTTGACTGATAATGCAATTTTTAACTAGTTAACATCAATATAGATAGATATAAATAGATTTAAAAAAAAATCTTAACAACATATTTATGAACATTAAGCAAATAATGACAGTTATTTTACTAATCATTATTCTAAGACAGTCTTCGCATGTTTATATACTAATTTATAACTCAACTCAACTCACTCAAGTTTTGAGTTGAGTTGAGTTATATGCTAAATTACAAACGAAGCGATTTATACCTATATGTTGAACGTTTTGAACATTGTAATGTACAAATCAAATCTCCTCATTACCAAATTTACCATTAAAATTTACCAAAAATACATTTATGGCTTTGTCCATAAATAAAAAAGAAGTATTTCGTGCAAAAAAATAATGGAAATATTTTTGAATCCCAACTATAATTGTTATTATATCAAACTACTGTGAAACATACTTTAATGTAAATTCATACGTGTTTTAATAATTTTTGTAAAATCACTAAGCCACGTCAACATATATTAAAGGTAATGCTTATTTGCACAGAAACATAGTAAATGTCACAGATGTAGATATAACGTAACGGTTACAGCAACTATGTAATGATATCTAGTAGATGCAGCTATCTTTTTTCATCACAGCTTAATAGAAAGAGACGAAAGAGCATTTTAGTTACATGCAAATTAAATAAGTTGTTATATTAGTTTTGCTCGTTACCACTAGAGGCGCTGTAAGACTTTTATTAACATTTGAATCTGCATTGTTAATAATTGTAGAAATAAATAAAATATGCCAATTGATTTATAAAAAAAATTATCTCACAATTAATTAAATATATTCAAAATCTTTAGGTCAAACGCGAATCGTTCCTTTCAATTATTTTACTAAATCAGATTTTTAAATACTCGCAAAATATGAAAAATATGAAAACAGCTATGCGGTTCTGAATAATTATGCTAATGCGTGTATCAAAACGTCGAACGACGATAGCGCTGAAATAATATAATCATTTTAATTATGTAAATAGTTTTATGGTAATTTATAAATGCTTTTAATTTAATAATATCGTATTGGACGCACCATATAAATTTATAAATGGAAAAACAAAGGAAAGGTTATTAATATATTTCTAGAATCGTATCAGCGATCACTATCTACATATGAAGTGTCTGAAGACTAATTTGATAAGGTTTAAAAGTACTTCAGAGTTCAAGTTTCAAAAATAACAAAATTATGATAAAGAGAGATTCAAATTTGAATTGTAACCACAATTCATTATGTTAAGCGATAAAAATTGACGCAAGACGCCCGGTGTAGGGGGACGCGCCGCCATTTTGGGGTTATATCGTATCAATACTTGCAAATAGCATTGAATTCGATAAAGCTATGTTCAAGTTCTAATCGTTATTTAAATCAATGGTATATACAACCTTATATACATGTCGTAATAAAAATGTTATTATTTTTAAACATAACATGACACAGAACAACAACACCCCTTTTTTAAACTATAGAAATCACTTCACAATTTGCAAATGGGGAATTAATTGTATTTTATTTATCAAAACTTGTATATATTTCACAACACGCATAAACATACATTCCATGTAATTTTATATAATTTATTCAACAAGTAATTTCAATAAATTGTATAATAAATAGCAAATGTGTGGTCTGCAATTTGCTTAGCGAAATATTGTAATGAAGTAGCGGGCCTGATGTTAACTGTATTCTTTACGTAACTTCTTTATTAAAAATACTGCCTTTAGGATACTCTTGCGATTATAATCTGAGTATAATACATTTCGCACACAGTCGGTTAACTACTAATTACATTTGCCTGGTTGAGAGCGACCCCCGGGCCGTCTGCCCGAGCTGAAAACCCGAGCAGCGTGGGTTGAGTCTCACATATCCTTTCTTCTGGGGGACAAAGGATCATAAGTCAAGTCATATATTATAGCACCACTAATAACTATATACATTCAAAATGTAAAACCAGTATCAGTCCAGCAAGATAATCATTGCGCTATGTCGTCATGTGGTGACGGGTCAAGTTAAGCATCTAAAATGGTTACTACTGGTAAATAAGGTGGATGTAAAGTGATAAGTAGCTAAAAAAACAGTTCGTCTTCAGATAAGTCTATAATTTTTGACTTATGTTAGATTAGAAATATAACTTCAAGTTCAGTATTAAATCTTTGTGTGACGGGCTTCAAAGTCGAAACGCAGTGCGTGTCTCATAAACACTTACAATAACAATTTATTGTTCTATAACGAACGTAACGTTCCGTTGAACCATCCAAAGCGATGTTAGTCGTAACGAATCGTTAAACGTTGGTAATTACATCGGCGTGACCCATCGATTTGAGTTTACCTGTTGCTAACCTGTAAGAGATGCTTAAATATACTGTACTGACTTTTGAGCATAAACTATATAGATGTATATATTTATCGAGGGACGCAATATATGGGTTGCTTAGGTAAAATGTTTGTTAGGGTTTTAAATGTAAGTGTATTGTATTGACCAATCAGCGTTCGAGTGTAGTCTAAGCGCCATCTTGTTGTAGTGATGGTGAATTCGGAATTCTAAGGCTAATCTTTGGAATGCCATGGCGCAGCACGCTTGACCGATTTGGGTTTTATATACATCTGTTGATACATGAATACTATTGTAATACGCGTGCATACTAACCCCATTGAGGATTATGCTTTTTCTCCGAGATATTTATATCTTATGTTTCTCTAAAAGCAAACTTGGATTTTTTTAAATTTTCATGTTAATAGTAGCCCTCATTTTGTTATTATCTTTATAGTGATATCTGTTGCCCCAAGATTCAAGAGTCTATATTTCGATTGGAACTCTTGTACTTTTCTGAACTCACCAGCTTTTATGCTTATTCGAGGGCTTTTTTTGACGTGTCCACACACGTGGCTATAATTTGGGTCTGTGGCCCGGGCTATATTCCATACTCCAAGAGATCAGAATCATACCATGTGGTCGTTAAATATCTCTTGCTATGCCCATTGGATTCTGAATTGCCACTACATCGGCAGTAGCAAGAGAGTCATGAATGTCCCAGGTCGTGTCGAGACTGTATTCTTTTGACAGTAAAAGTAATGGTGTCTAAGCCTTTTGAAACCTTTTGATCTTTTTGAAAGCCACAAATATACTAACAGCTTAACAACTAAATATTTAAATATTAATTAGGAAAATGCATTAGTATTTACATATATAATGAAGTAGAATTTTATATAATGAAGAACCCTATATTACCTATACAAAGCTCTACTGAATCTTTGACCCTGTTCATTTCCATAAGAACCATTTCTACTAAATAACGGTAGCTAATAGGATGTAATTGAACTTAACTTATTTCAAGATAACTCGACATCCGTCCCTTAGCGAGAAGTGATTATTTGTAAGAGAATACTTTTACGTAGTGGTTTTTAACAATTTCATATTAGCAATTTAATAAAATTAACGAAAAATTTCAATAATTGAATACATTCCCCGTGAATATTCAGTAAGTCGGATGATACGGATTTTACGGGTCTATATATTTTACACATCTATATATTTATGGTTTTCTGTGGTTTGTACATACACTAAACTAAGCCTTTAATACGATTTGAAACATACCGAGTCTTTCAAAGTATCTAGTTGGAATCTTAAAGTCATAAAGTAGTTGAAACCTGAGACGTTATCAAATTGAACTTAACACAAACAGAAATATAAGTGTGTTTCCTCCAACTTTCAATTTGTTCCCATTGAGACTTATGTGGTACATTGGGATACAGGGCTATTAAAGATTTATGAAGGCGCCTGGTAATCATTTCCGGTGACCTTAGAGCTGGTGTTCGCTTCGCTCAAAGTATAAGCATCGCGATACAGTGAATAAACACCAGCATCATATGTACTCTGCCAGAAGTATCAAACTAATATAAATTATTTTCGTGTCTTATGTAATTTGTTTATTTAACTTTTTATCTGTATGTAAATATTAAGATTTAATACAATTATACTTACACCTCAGTTAGTTATACAGAAATAATAAAAATCATAGTTAACGGAAATTATCTAGAATTATTTTCTCGTGTCTCTTCAAGTTGATGGATTCTTATTTTAAAATATTCCCCAACAATTAATTAATAACAATAAAACTATTCCCTACGGTTAAAATATTACTTTATTAACCACCTGCTACTGATCCTTTGAAACCGTTAGACCCAGGCAAAAAAATATAAATATACACGGCAGGTGGTAGTTTAAGAGATAATGACCAAAATAATACAATTGGGCTCCTAAGGCACACGTACACAGGTGATTGCTGACACGATCCAAAATGAAAAAATATGTAAATAAAAGATGTTATTAAAATATCGAAAATTAAAACTCTAAATCAAAAAAAATCTTATATAGTAAATATCGTTAAATTACTTTATTATTGTATTAGTTATTCTTTATCAGACTCACACCAAGTGTCACATTACTTGCTTTTTATGAAAAAACGTGTTTATTTTTTATGTCTGTTATTATCTATTTGTCCTTGGATATATTTGGTCTAAGGAGAAATTCTTAAAAAAAACGAAGATTAAACCTCGCACACTTACTCACACAGCAATACCATTGCACACACTAATACACACACACACTTAAATGTTCGCTTCTCACTTGATATACTCCACTTGTTCATATGTATATATTTTTTTTGTTTGTATTGTTCATCTATTCTTTATTGTGTAAACTTTTTTGATATGTTGTAAGTGTTTAAGATATAAAATAAAATAAAAAAATATATGAGTATAATCTATATTTGGGCACTGTTTTCGTGTTTATATATTTTAAGTTGCATCAATAACTAATTATAATCCCTTTTCTAATTATAACCACTACTGTAGTGGTATTGTTGGCCAAGTAAATTGTAGTTTTGGTTGTAAATGTAAAAAAGTGTATCTATCTCCTGGTCTACAACAGGCACAGGGCTTCACGCATCAGCGCGCGCGCCGCCTGACGTCACTTCCGCTCCCGCCTGCTTCCTGCGGACATTAATGTGCGGCTATGCTTTATAACGATCAAATGGATATATTTTAAATGAGAATTTTAATTTATTCATACGTGTTTCGGTCGAAAACGTTGGTGTGAAATTATGATGTAACTGTGTTAACGATAAGCCAGTGGACCTACTATCAGTTATTTAGTGGAGGTAATCTATATTGTTTACTATATAATTTTTACTGTTTAATTATATGTCATATTTTGAAACTCGACATTCCGCAAATTTTAACTACTTTTATTAGTATAATATATACACAGTTAAGTCATACATTTTTATTACAAAATGTCTCCTGGGATTTTTAAATTGGTTGTTGGAGCAGTCCTTGCAATGATTGTGCGTATGCTTTGTTGTGAACTTAATATATGTCTACTAAGTAGCTTATACTACTAAGTTTTTATTCAGATGTCGTTTGCGTTTCTAACGTATGGAGGGCATAATGATTGGATTTGCATTTTAATAATGCACTGAGTCAGAAAACATGCGAGACACAAGTATGTAAGAACTTTGGTTCTGGACTTAAATGATGTATCACTTAAAAGCATATGTTAAAATAAATTATGCCGAACTTTCTGACGTACTCAGTTATGCGCTTTTATGTTAGTTATGATTAAAATAATACGTCGAGTCAACAAGCATTGTCAGACACGGGCATTCCACTCAATCGCGAGCTGGCCTTGCCATAATGACGTGAAGCTTTTGCCTTTCGTTGCCAGGATACCGTTCCATAATCATTATCGAAATATATTGTTTGACTTTTATACAGTACTTTATTGCGGCAGAAAACACAGGTTTAATAGCACACTCAATACCAAAGAAATTTAGATATTAAAAGTTAAAAGACAAAAAAACTTACAGCTAACTAAAATAAACACATGTTAATCGAATTTGATAAATATCACATAAAAATATTATAAAAGGTAAACTAAATAAACATATTTACAAATGTGCGCCAAAACTGCTCAGGATTTGTGTGTATACATTTCACACCACCAGTATTGCATAAATATAATTTTGAAGTAATTGTTCCCTGGGTTCATATAACTTGGCAACGAAAAAAGCTAATGTACGTAGAGCGGGCTTGATTTACCACCAAAGCCTTCTTGCCTTTTTGTCACCAAGTAAGGCAAGTAAACAGCTGACAAATATGATAATAAAGCTACTAGTTATGCTTCAACGAACAATACGTTAAATCTTTAAAGCCATTTTCCCACAGTTAGTCTGAATTCGACCGCAAGCTTTTGTTACTGATTTGTCAGCTCGTTGGAGTGAAAAGTGATGAAGCGCAATTATTCTTAAGCTTTTGTTCAATAAGTGGCACAAATATAAGCCTGTCTATTTTTACATTATTTTCTATAGTACTTCCCATTAAACATGAAATACCAGGTTTATGAATATATTAATAAAAATATTTATTGCTTTTCTTTAATTTTTATAAACAAGGTGTATGTATGTAATGCTTGTATTTGAGGAACGCGGTTTTACTTATTCTATTTTAAGCTTCTCAAACATTAAATACAGAAAAAGGTATTCATCATTTACATAAATTTCTTTATATATAAATTGTGTAGTTACACATTTAATACATAGAGTAGTGTGTAAATAAATTAAAAGTGAGGGTCGACAAAGATGGATCCACAATTGGTTAATTATTTAAATATCGCATTAAAACATTCTAACATCAAAATGTTACATTGTAATAACTGAACAGTTACAATTTATCCTCCCACCATTCAAATACAAGGTTATAATTTTGTATACATGTTTTCACCTATATAATAGTTAATTTATCTAGATTGCCATCTTTATACTATATCAATGCCTTCACAATAAAAGCCTTAGGGTCTAGGTCAAGAGAGAGCCAGGTAAAACCAGGTAAAACCAGGTTAGACCCAGTGTTAGTCTCAATGTTTAGATTTAATGGGAAATTATTGCTACTAAATAATGCGATTTGAATCGATGTTTAAATATTATGCTATAAAATTCTTAATAAGTACACCTTTTCGTGTTAATATTATATATTATAAATAATATTTAAAATTATTAAGTACTTTGTCAAAGTAAAAAGGAAAAGTAAACAAATAACTTATATAAATCGGTAATGACTGCCCTGGTAGCGTCTAATTCATTATTTAGCGTCTGCACTCTTGTATCCAATTGGAAAAAAATCAAATTTTGGAAGAAAGCCTTCCTGCGTCTGTTCCAGCTTCTGTGCTCCGAGTTTCGTAGGACAGGGCTAACTTACAAGTGACATTCCTAAATAAAACCAGTCCCATACTCCTAGGAGCTCACCCTTTGAGTATGGGGCCTGATACCCCAGGATGCTTTAGATTAGACATCCCAGATTGAACTTGTAAAATATAACTTAAGTTAAACATGCTCTAAATCAAAATATATGATAAACACAACGCCGGTTTATTTTTTATCAAAATAACTACGCACTATATAGTAGCCAATTTTACAAATGTAAAACTTAATTTGCAACCAAAATATCACAGACTATAAACACAGTCTATAAAGCATAGAGAATCATAAAGCAACGGCCATTGACCCCGGTGTAAACGACTCGTGAATTGTGTATTAAACGTATAGGCCCTTGAGATTTGAGATGTTCTTAGAATTTTAAGAGACGAATTAGAAAAACTAACATCGCGCCAAAATAATATTGCTACATGCTTCATAATTTTAACGTTGGTTTCTTAACTTATGTTATATGGCCTTTTTAACCGATTGCAAAAAAGAAGTGGATACGGATGCACAGTGTCATTCGTATTGATTATCTTAGTCATATTCTACAGATATAAAAAAAACAAATTAACGCTTAATACATTTCAATATCTTACAAATTGTCAAATGAGGAAAGTACTGATATCTTCATGTCCTCTGGATTTGTCTCAATTGTAAGATCCCCAGGTCTGCTTGGTACAGCGACTACCTCCGTCTATCGTTTATCATTCTACCCGCATTAAAAAAATATTGTCAAAAATGTACCGTTGTTATCTTAGCTTGTGTGCAAATTTTTACCGTCATGCCTTATCTCATTGCAAAAACGCTACGTTAATTGCTATAACTTCCGGCGGATGTTGGGTTGTATCGGTTGTTAAATGACGTAACACTTTAGAAGGAGAAAAAGAAAAAGCAGATTAGTTAATATAACAAAACAAAAAAAAGTGCGTAGTTTTGAGTACCTTATTGCTACCATTGTTATGGCGGCTGAACACTCTCGTCTCGTCTGATACGCTTCCGTCGACACTTGTTAGCTCGCAGTGACCATGCACACTCTGTATATATGAGACCCTTTGACTCAGGTGATCCTCGCTCATATCCTGCTCTACCTCGCTGATCCTCGCTCTATTTCACTCCACCTCGCTGTTCCTTGCACTTTCTCCCTCTTCCTTGCTCTTTCTGGCTGTTTCTCGCTCTATTTCACTCCAAATCGCTGTTCCTTGCTCTTTGTCGCTCTTCCTTACTCTTTTTCGCTCATATCCTGCTCTACCTCGCTGATCCTCGCTCTATTTCACTCCAACTCGCTGTTCCTTGCTCTTTCTCCCTCTTCCTTGCTCTTTCTGGCTGTTCCTCGCTCTATTTCACTCCACCTCGTTGTTCTTTGCTCTTTCTCGCTCTTCCTTACTCTTTTTCGCTCATATCCTGCTGTTCCTCGCTCTATTTCACTCCAACTCCCTGTTCTTTGCTCTTTGTCGCTCTTCCTTTCTCTTTTTCGCTCATATCCTGCTCTACCTCGCTGATCCTCGCTCTATTTCACTCCAAATCGCTGTTCCTTGCTTTTTCTCGCTCTTCCTTGCTCTTTCTGGCTGTTCCTCGCTCTATTTCACTCCAAATCGCTGTTCCTTGCTCTTTGTCACTCTTCCTTACTCTTTTTCGCTCATATCCTGCTGTTCCTTGCTCTATTTCACTCCAAATCGCTGTTCCTTGCTTTTTCTCGCTCTTCCTTACTCTTTCTGGCTGTTCCTCGCTCTATTTCACTCCACCTCGCTGTTCCTTGCTCTTTCTCCCTCTTCCTTGCTCTTTCTGGCTGTTCCTCGCTCTATTTCACTCCAAATCGCTGTTCATTGCTCTTTGTCGCTCTTCCTTACTCTTTTTCGCTCATATCCTGCTCTACCTCGCTGATCCTCGCTCTATTTCACTCCACCTCGCTGTTCCTTGCTCTTTCTCCCTCTTCCTTGCTCTTTCTGGCTGATCCTCGCTCTATTTCACTCCAAATCGCTGTTCCTTGCTCTTTGTCGCTCTTCCTTACTCTTTTTCGCTCATATCCTGCTGTTCCTCGCTGATCCTCGCTCTATTTCACTCCACCTCGCTGTTCCTTGCTCTTTCTCCCTCTTCCTTGCTCTTTCTGGCTGTTCCTCGCTCTATTTCACTCCAAATCGCTGTTCCTTGCTCTTTGTCGCTCTTCCTTACTCTTTTTCGCTCATATCCTGCTCTACCTCGCTGATCCTCGCTCTATTTCACTCCACCTCGCTGTTCCTTGCTCTTTCTCCCTCTTCCTTGCTCTTTCTGGCTGTTCCTCGCTCTATTTCACTTCAAATCGCTGTTCCTTGCTCTTTGTCGCTCTTCCTTGCTCTTTCTGGCTGTTCCTCGCTCTATTTCACTCCAACTCCCTGTTTCTTTCTCTTTCTCGCTCTTCCTTGCTCTTTCTGGCTGTTCCTTGCTCTTTGTCGCTCTTCCTTACTCTTTTTCGCTCATATCCTGGCCTACCAATGTTCGATGGTATCGATGTTTCTTGCTCTATTTCACTCCACCTCGTTGTTCCTTGCTCTTTCTCGCTCTTCCTTACTCTTTTTCGCTCATATCCTGCTCTACCTCGCTGTTTCTCGCTCTATTTCACTCCACCTCGTTGTTCCTTGCTCTCTCTCGCTCTTCCTTACTCTTTTTCGCTCATATCCTGCTGTTCCTCGCTCTATTTCACTCCAACTCCCTGTTCCTTGCTCTTTCTCGCTCTTTCTTACTCTTTTTCGTGCTGTCTCATCGTTGTACATTCCATTCCGAGTGTTCATGTTCAAACAGTTTTTTTTTAATATGAGCACTAATGTGTAAGAATTCCAATTCGCATAGACGTTTTAAAATCTCATTCATTATCTCAAAAGTGCTTCCACTGCGTGGGAACATCTGTGGTAGTTTGCGATTTAATCCGTGGAATAAGCGTGCAAAATTAACATATTTACACTGTCGATGCTTGTATACATTTTGAGGTTTATCTCATTTGAAAATTACATTATAAAAACTTTAACCAATAAGGTATTCATAATTAATGATTATTATTTCTCGTATAAGCGTCGCGATTTACAAAAGAAATGTCAGCTATGGCTACTCTGTCACAAGGACCAAACTTTTTAAATGTGTTTTAGTTTTTATTTTAACTTATCTAAGTCTTATTATTTATATATATATATATATATACTAACCTATAGTCATGGTATATTATACTTTGCACAGGTGGAGATAATAACGTTAATATATTTCTGCATCTATCTCTTGAAGGCAACCCATAAGATAAAAAAGTAATAATAAATTTGGTGAATAATACCATAAAACATTACCAAGATTTAAAAGTCGATGGAAATAAGGAAGTGGAATGGAATCCAAAGCCGATTGAAAGTTTTGATATTTAAAATTTCATATCCATCTAATGTTTGTGTGTACTTTATTTTACAATTCGTATTTGACACATAGCTTTTGTTACAGGCAAGCTGTAATGTGTTGAATATATGCAGTTTCGTCATCAAAACTTGTAAGTAGCCAGCGTATTTTCAATTTAAAAAGTTTTATCAACTGTAAAACCATTAAAAAAACTTAAAAAAATACTACTAAACTACCAAGTAGTCGTAGTGCTACGTCGTAAAGTAACTTGTAATGCAGGCTTTCACTTTTGATTGTTCAAAAAGTGTTCTCGATATTTATTAAACACAAAATATACAATTTATAACATAAATACTAGTGTTACGCGTCGTAAATATAGTTTGTAGAAACTTGTTTATAACACGTTATAATTAAACAATGCTTATAATACGCAGTATAAAAAGCTAGACAGTTCTATTATTGATCTACTATTGTCAACAACTTGTTGCAGTGTATAAACTTTTTAGTGAGTAAAAAGGAAACGAAACATTTTTAAACGCGCTGACAAGCGTCTACATTGTATCATCACTCATATAGGTATCAACGTTTGATTTACTGATATATTTTAAAACAGCATTTGGTTTCACTGTATTATAGTCATAGGTTTGCTGGAAGGCCTAAGTATCACTTCAAATTATAGACTTTTATTTATTTGATCGATAAGAGCTTAATCGTTAAATTCTGATAAATAAGTCAAGGAACGAAGACTTCTTGTACGATTAGGATGAAATAAGATACAGATCAATTTTGTTTCTGTATTCAAAAAAGTCATAGATAAAAAGTAATCCATAGTGCATAGTTCTAGTTACAAAACTGTACTCTGTGGTACTACAGGTAGAGCGGCCAGACAAGAAAAAAACTAGCCTATACATCGTTACCAGTTTGAACCCGGTATTTTAATTAGACCGGAATTAACCTACTCGTTTCCTATGACCAGTTTTGTGGGAACTGGGGGAGTGGCTTCGATTATAATTTGTCTATTGCGAATTATGACTCATTATAAAGTACACTTTGTTATTATTAATTTAGTCTATACTGTATTTTTAAAACATAAATACACAGACAGGTGTTCGTAAAATGTGAAATTAATCCAAAATAATGAAACT